>OY720642.1:64489958-65700610 GCA_963169105.1 Ceriagrion tenellum | reverse complement strand
AAGTCGTGACAACAGGGATGCATCCTTTAAAATAGAGCAGCTATGTGGTATTGTTTAGGAGAGGACCACACAGCAAATGCTGGCCACAGAGTTCTCTGAAGGAGTTAATGGCAGGAATGAACCATTATTGGTCGTTCAATCCTAAGATTGGTTGATTGCAGCCTTCCACCCTTCCATACCTAATGCTAGTTTCCTTAGAGACATCTGAGCTTCGGAGAACTGTTTTCTTAAGAAGCATATAATTTTCTCGGATGTGTACACTTAGGCTTATCGTTACATTGTATTCACTGGTTGATAAATCCTGAGATTGGGTGACTTTAGCCCTCCGCCCTTCTCTCTCTCTCATGCTAGTTCCCTTACCTCCCGGTATCTCTTCCTATGTACTTTCCTCTTTACTTGGTCCATTAACTTATTCATCTCGGTTCTTTTCCCTCTGTTTTACCTTCAATTATTTTCTTCACTAACCAATTGTGTCTCAGGGTGTGTCCAGTCCATCCTGTTCTTTTCCGTTTGGTGTTTTATATGGTCCTTCCCTCTTCCATACACTTCATCATTTCTTTTTTTCGTCCATTTTATCTTCAGCATTCTCCTCCAACACCAGGTAACGAAGGTTTCTAGTCTTTGCTGGTCAGCTTTTCCAATGGTCCATGCCTCCGATCCATAGTGTGCTACGCACCACACGAATTTTTCACATTCCATTTCCTGATCTGTAGTCCTATCTTCTTCGATCACAGCATTTTTATAAGACTTGGCATTGAAAACACCGACCAAAAAAATTCAAGAAACCTTCGAAACCTGGTGCTTGAGGAGCATGCTGAAGAGAAACTGGACGGACAAAATAAAGAATGATGAAGTGTTCAGAAGAGTAGATGGGGAAACGCCTGTATGGAACACAATACAGAAAAGATGAGCCAGATGGATTGAAAACACCCCAAGGCTACATGGGTTTGTGAAGAACATAATCGAAGGTAAAGTAGAGGGAAAAGTCCCCAGCTGAAGACCCAGAAATAAGTTCGTGGTCCAAATAAAGAGAAAAGCACATACGATGAGATGAGATGCCAGGAGTTTATGGAGCTAACATTAAATAGGGAAGGGTGGAGGGCTGTAGTCAACCAATCTAAAGGTTGATCGACCTGCGTATGCAAGGTAACGATCAGCTTAAATGCACGCATCACTGTAAATTGCATACATCTTGTGAAAGCAGTACTCCGGAGCGCAGATTCCTCTTTAAGTGTCAATGTCTTATTTCACCCAAAAAAATATTACCGTATTAGGTTCTTTGAAGTAAAAGCAAGAATTTTTCGGCGCGTTTTTTTTGTTTTATTTTCTCTCACGCCGGCGTACATGTATCCTTTACTTCTTCAATCTCCTCCTTGACCCTGCCGGCTATTGGCGGAAAGATTCGGACGGATCGAAGGAAGACAACGTTACGCCGGAGCACATCTCGTGGAAGTATGAATAAGCGGGGAAAAGGGCCTCTTCCTCCTCCTCCAAAGCTCGAATCTCGTTTTTTATTCATACATTTCCTTTCCATTTTTTCTCCCATGGCTCTCTCTTTTATTTCCACGGGCGCTATGCATTTCGGCGATGGGTGGAAAGGAGCCCTCTATGTCAGGGGATGCCGTCATCGATTTATGGACATGTATATGGATATTTGTTTATTTTTTGAGCCATTCAGAACATATGGCTGATATCTGTAGGGGTAAAAAGCGGTGCTTCCGAGGAGCATCAATGATTGAGAAGATGTTCTCGGGAAAACGATTGTAGTACTTTTATCCAAGTGAAAGGTCGTTCGGTGAACACGCTCGGTTCGGGAGCGTACCTTAAGTGCACATTGAATATATTCAATGTACTCTGAAAATCACGGCATCACGTCTGCATGGTTGGAAATTTTCGATTCATTGGAGCGTTCTTCATTCATCATACTTCATACCTTTTTTTTATGTCTATGCACGCTTTATATTAAGAGCCTGTGCCGTCCGTTGAGGATGAAAACTTGGAGCAAGTATTTCAAAAAGTTGCAAATCTGGTAAAGCATATTTGGAAATGATCTAAGAATGGTCACCGTCTTATAGAAGCGTTGAATCTTTTTTCTGATTATTTCGTGTTTAAGAAAGTGCTTTATATCTCTGCTCACAAAATGCGAATCAAAGTTTTTTTGTATAATGTTCACAGGAAGGTTCTGCCGAATGAAAATGTTGAACGTTTCTCAAATGTTCAAATCTTTCTTGTTTTTTATTCTGCTGAATCATTAATTCATCATTTTACCGCAATCAAGTGTGAATTGAAATTTTGAAAATTGTTAATAGGTCTGTTTTATGAAGATGTTATATGTTTTTCCTGATTTTTTGTTAGTGAAATAATAAGTACATTATTTCACTGCCTACCGAATGTGAAGGGAACATGGGGAACATATTAAACATTGTTGGTGGCTCAATTCTGGTCTTGACCTGGGTGCCCACCTAAAGCTTCCGTTGATGTTTTTAATTATTTTGAACGTCATGTTCTTCAGATGGAAGTAAATAAAATTCTGTTGTAGTCTATTATATTTCTGATCTGCTAAAAAGAGCATGCAGGAATTGCTCGCGCGTGCTGCGAAAGATCTTCGGGTTAGGCGACTCTGCGATCGACTTTGTTTTTCCAGACGAATTTTGGGGATACCGGGCGTTGATGTAAATGGAGCTGGCGCCTGCTGCGGTGGCCAATGCTTGAAGCTGTAACCTGGGTAGTGGTCGGTCCGCCATCCTCGTGAAGCCTGATTCACCTATTTATCGATTACTGACGGACGCACTTCATAGTTTTGCCATTCGATGGTGTCGTCAATCGATAATTCACTTAAATCGGCATGAATTTACTCCTCGATATTGCATTCTTTATATATTCATTTTTTTTACTTTTTCAATTAATAATTATCCATATTCCCAGCGAAAAAACTTTGTCAAATCGAGTATAATTGATAACTCCAACTACAGAGTGTATGTTTTAGGAGTTGCTTGACTTAAATTCTCTACATTAGATAGATATTTTTGCTTTATCCGCTAATGCGCCCACTTGCGCTACGTATCCAGAGGCAACCGAGGAAATTCCTGGAGAAAGAAATGTGGTGGATATTTTGGTTGCCAGGCTACAGTTTGATGACGTAATAGACTCTCCGTCTACCTTAATTGGCTAGAGCGGTCTGAGTCATTTCATTTTTTTTATTTAAACCTAATGAAGCTGAAATAAAATGTAAATCCTTGCAACTAGATAGGATTTGGTTGGTGCGCTTTGAGTAAAGTACTGAATCCTTTTTTTAAAGGGTATTTGACCTAATCCTGTGGAGGAATGAGCTTTTTCAGTGGAATACCGATCCCTTATGTGGTGAAATGTGAAATGAACCTTAAATGCAGTACTTTTTTCGTCGAATTGAAAGTAAAACTGCCGATAATCTATATCTTTAAGGTTAATACTTGCATAAGAACAGTTCCAAGAGCAGGTTTTCATTCCTGCCTACATTCGTCTGCTTGATAATCCTACCAATGACAATCTTTCGTTCCATCATCTTTGCGCTATTGATTCCTGCCTTAAATCACATGCTCTTATAATTATTACTCGAAGAATTGCACTAAAGCATCGTGAAAATTGCGGAGGATGCATCTTGCTTTTAGACCGGAAATCGGCCCTGCGTCTCTCTGTGACGTGAAAAGTGTAACTGCTGGGTTTGCTGCCGATACGTCCTATCTCCTGTGGAGTTTTACGGGAGTTGAAGGATCTAGATTAGTGGTTCTCTGAGTTTCATTGCTCATTTTACCCGTCATATTTTAGAGTATCCTTCTCCGTTCCAAAGACAGTCTAACACCCAAGGTGAATTTAAATTAATGCATCTACATGTTTCATGTTTGAAAATCAATTATAATCTGTAGCACTCATCAAGCTTCACGCCGCTGAATTTAAATTTCGTCATCAGTTCACGAAACTACACAAAAGAATAAACTTGACGTCTGCGGGGCGTCATTTAGTGACATAACTTAACATTTGTATCCGTACTGAAAAGAAAATCTTATTCTTTGCTACAATTATTTAATTTGTAATTTGTACGACGCGTTTCGCAGCTTTACTCCATAGTGGTTACGGTCCATCTTTATTAGGGAGTGATATCATGTTTAATTTTCGAAGAGATTTCTGGGTCCCTACACCCAAGCCTAATCTCACAATGTATACAAGATGTTTTCTGTACATGGGGCCCAAATTGTATAATCTCCTGCCAAATAATGTCAAAGAATCGACCCATTTCAATAGGTATCGAAGACTGATTCTAAAATGGTTGTTGACATTTGATGATATAGAAACCTTCTTGTAAAGGGTCAGTAAATTTAGTACATAATAAGTAAGTTGTATTTTCAATATCATTTGAAGTACAGTTGCCTTATTTTTGTAATTTCTTAAGCCAGCACAGTGGTAATATTTCTTTTTTTACGCACCTAATTTTCTTTGTACGAGTATATTTTTCATATTTTGTTAATCATGGTTTGATGTGTTCTTTTCCGCATTAATGTTTTTGAAATTAGCCTAAACACAGGCTCAATGCCTTGTACAGAAAACAATATTTGTAACGAAACATGTTAGGAAGAATAAACATTATTATTATTATTACTATTATCTTCAGGTACAGATGTTTTTATAATAATTATTTATTTATTGTCGTTGTAGTAGCAAACATTTGCCGCCTATTGATTTAAAAAAATAACGTTTGAGAGGGAAGGCAGGGATAGGTTAAGGGGTTTTCAGTTGGGAAGGTGCATAATTCAAATGTCTTTGTTAAGAAATATAAACCAAGTACAATTTTACATGACCAACATATCATCACATTTTTCTAAACTGTGGTCCAAATTCCTCTCCAATCTCCCTAAATTCCTCCAATAATGGATTTTCACAGTGGTTGAGAACCCCTGATTTAGGTATTTCCAAACAATAATGAAAGTAACTAAATGAGACTCCGTCATCCAGGGATCCGGTCTTGACTCTCGGTCAAAACTGATATTTTTTTCCTCAGTGGACTCTTCGACCACGTCTGCTCTAGCGGAATGCGCCATAAACGTTATGCAAGTTTAAAGTAAACCAACGACTTAGAATCCAAGGAGCTGATGCAAGCTAAGTACTTCCTACTCTTAACCTTCTATAGCGCTGAGTGACCTAGAGGTTAAATGAAGAGATTTTTTGTCTCTGATTAGGTTTCTTTTACAGCTTGGCTACGAAAATATCTCTTTAAAATAATCGCAACTTTTAGTTCCTTATACTCCCACAAGTGGGGTAACATGCAAAATGACTGCGCATGGCGAACAAAAAATCGGTTTATAGGGGATTAAATCTGCTGAGGGTCGAAAAAAAAACCGATAGAATTCCTTATTTGAAGGACCGTGGTTTGGATGCAGAATTTACGTAAAATATGATTCCTTATGTGTATATAAATAAGTGGAGAGGAGGGAGAGATACGAAGGCTGAAGGAGGGGAGTGATGATGAATCACTGCATCGAAATCGTGACCGTACAAAATATATCATCATCATTCAATGGTCGTTCAGTCCTAAGATTGGTTGATTGCAGCCCTCCAAACTTCCCTGTCTAATGCTAGTTCCCTTACGTCATGATATCTTTTACAATGCACTTTCCTCTTTATTTGGTCCATTAAATTATTCCTTGGTTTTCCTCTGGGGACTTTTCCCTCTATTTTACCTTCAATTATGTTCTTCACAATCCCATTGTGTCTCAGGGGGGTGTGTCCAGTCCATCTTGTTCATCTTTAATCTATAGTGCTCTATTTGGTCCATTCCTCTTCCTCTCCTCAGTAAACTTAATCATTTCTTTCATTGGCCGTCCATTTTATCTTCTGCATCATCCTCCAGCACCAGGTTTCGAAGGCTTCTAGTCTGTTCTGATCAACTTTTCCAATGGTCCATGCTTCCGATCCATAGGGTGCTACGCTCCACACGAATGTTTTCACATACTGAAGAAATATATCTTCTTCTCTTCTAAAGGTTATCCTTGTTGTTGCAACCACGACTTCCAACAATCTCTTTTATCAGCCTTCCTCTTCATTTCGTTGTACGAGGTGCATCCCATTTCCATCGCCAATACTTTTAGGTGCGAAGTTCTCTGTCGTCCTCTCTGTCATTTCCGTAGAATCGTTCCTTCCATAATATTTTGTATGAAGTAGTCGTGCCTAAGTGTCCGATGAGCTTTGCTCTTCTTGTTTTAATTACTTCCAATAGTTATCTTTCTGTATGGACTTCATTTAGTACTTGCTCATTAGTTTTCCTGTCGGTCAACCTAGTACTTGTAACCCTCCTCCAAAACCACTTTTTTACAGCTTCAAGTTTGGTCATTTCACTCTTCTTTATATGTAAGCACACTCCATTCAAAGCTTTTCAGGAATTTCTTCCTAGTCTCAATACTAATGCTGTTATTTACTAGCATCCTCCTACTAAAATATATAGGAGCGTGAAATTAGTGTTTACTTTTCCCTCGCCATGGAGGAATTCCTCTTGGTAAAGCCACAGACTGTCACCTCCCACAAATTCACAGCTTATTTTTCTTCTGAAAGTCGCCGCTGAACCTGAGATTCCGTGCCGTTGAAGTCTCATATTGGCTCCCCTCAAAACAATCTAACAATCTACGTTGCCCTGAAGAGGCAACATTTTATAAGCAGCCCCCCGCCGTCGAGAGAAGAGAAAAAAAAGATTAAAAAAAAAACGATTCGGTTTCCTTTGTGGTAACCGTCTTCGGGGGTCGTATAGGCATTTCACTTGGGGGGGAAGATTTCGCATCAGAGGAGGTAAAAAGTGGGATGTAGATGGCGGATATGGTTAAGAGAACGGCTTTTTTCCCTCCTTTTTTTTGCGCCCCCCGACATCTCCTCCCCCACTGGAATACCTTTTTCAGTCTCGTGGCTCCTCCCCCCGTGAGGATATTGCTCGGTTGAGTTTCGACTGGAGTGCCAGAGGAGGAAAAATAAAAAGGAAGGGGAATGCGAGAATTGGGGATACAGTGGGGGAGAGAGAAAGAGGATGGGAAAGAGGAGAAATGCGTTGCTCTTGCTGGATATGGGTCCGTGGGCAGCGTCCGAATAAGAATGGCCGTCCTGGGAATACATGCAAATCTAATTTGGCCTTGGAGAGCGAAAGGCGGGTAGGGAGGCCGGGGTGGGGGTTGGGAGGGGAAATTACAGAAGACATCAAAAGGGTTATAGTGGGCCGGATAGTGGTGCCCGTTATCGTGAGTCCCACTCTCTACGTACCTGAAGGCGAGTGTACTTGTGTATTCCAAATATTCGAGGAAACGTATTCAGTGAGGTGCTTGCGTCCTGATTTTTTTCCGTGGAAATACCCAACCATGGAGTAATAAGGACAGTGAAAAAAATGTCTCTGTGGTGATGGTAACTTGTAACTTTGTTATTCAACATGTTTTATCATAAAAATATATTATTTTTTATCATCGTCATTTGTCGTTCAATCCTAACATTGGTTGATTGCAGCCCTCCACCTTTCCCTTTATTTTTTTTGTTTTTTTTTTGTTTGCCGGGCGATTCTGTTGGCCCGTACGTCCCTGCGATCCCGATAGGCTGCTAAGCCTGTCGTCAGGTTTTACAAGGACCGGACCAGCAGAGCTTTATGTACATCCATGCCCTGGGTAGTGAAATACCGATCCAGGTGGGACTCGAACCCGCGACCCTCAGTTCAGCTGGCGAGGACTGGCGAGACGGCGCCACCTGGGCCGGCGGGGTTAAAGCCGTTAACGGGAATACGCGAAAAGATGGCTGACGGGAAATTATAGCGAGCGGACACAATCAACGTGTACGGGGAGTACGTGTACGCGAGAGATGGGCAACTTTCATCACTTCCCGTGTCCCGCACACGAAAAACCAATCAGAATAGTCCTGAGAATCCGGGAATGGGAGCCATCTGTCGGCAGATACATCCAACTGTTGAAGATTGCTCTTGGCTAAGACAATTTATTTACTTCCGCACTTGTTTACACCTGATCTCTTAGCTGCGCCTGAATTAGTCAATTGTTACTACGGGCCGCGTTAACGTCGATTGTGACCGCTGACTTGGGTTCCCCGTCTCCCGTTGTCCCGTTTACGTCTCGCGTCACACGTACACGTTGATTGTGTCCCAGCCTTAAGTCCTCGCCGTTTCTGATGATAGTGCACCTACCTCCTGGTACCTCTTCCTATGTACTTTCCTCTTTATTTGGTCCATGATATTATTCCTAGGCCTTCTGATAGGGGAATTTACCCTCTTTTTTTACCTTCAATCATGTTCCTCACAATTCATTGTGTCTCAATATGTGTCCGATCCATCTGGTCCTTCTTTCCTGTATCGTGTTTCATATGGCCCTCTCCTCTTCTCTTCCGTACATTTCATCATTTCTCAGTTTGTCCGTCTATTTTGTTTTCAGCATCCTCCTCCATCACCAGGTTTCGGAGACATCAGTATTTTCGGGTCAGCTTTTCCAACGGTGCATCCATAGAGTGACAAACTCCACACGAATATTTTCACCTACCCTTTCCATATTTTGGTCCTTTTTTGTCTGAGCATAGCAGTTGTCTTTTTACCTTGAACGCCCCCTTTGCTTGGGCTATTTTCCGCTTGATGTCCGTTGTATTTCTTCCGTCCATCGTGATAGTATTTCCTGGATGGAATTTAATTAAATTATGTTACTTGAAAAAAATATGTGAAATAGCTATGTACCAAGTTATCATCATTAAGTTGTAAAATTCAATAAGTTACGCCTGAGACCAATGATTAATTCTCTGAGGTGTAAAATGCATAGTGATTTCATTGGGTAAAAATGAAAATTGCAAAAAACGTCGAAAGTTCCAGCGGAGTGAAATTGTTTATTGACGTCATTTGCCTGTATTTTAAGGGGACAGGCCCCTATGATTTAGCTTATAGGGAGGAAATGTTACAATGAGAGCTAGTCTCCTTGGCCCGATCGGAATTGCTACGTTCTTTCGCTAGCCTCTCTCCCCCCTTACTCTCTACCCGTACAATAGTACCTTATCCATCTACACTTGTTTATTAATGGTGTGAATGGCCTCAGCTGTGTGCCGGCTCACCTTCTTACCGGCCAGTAAACAAATGAAATTACTTCCGCCGAAACTTCTTCGTATCATTACCAAAGATGCGCAGTGAACGTAATTTGGCACATCGTGTGTTTTACCTTTGGCCGTTTTTATTTTAGGCAGCGTGATTGTGATCGAATTTTATCGCATTTAAACGAGTTCTACTCCGATTTCCACCAATCAGCGCGTCTTACCGTGAGGGTATGTATCGTAGTATTCTGATTGCTTGCGACGTACAGGTTTTTCATAGTTACCGGTCAACAGGCAGTGTTTATAACTGATAAATTTTAATTAATTTAACACATGACCGATTTCGTCGCAAAGACGGCTTCTGCTGTGTGATCGGATTAAATTATTATGTTTTCTTTGCGAAGAAATCAGTCCTGTATTCAATTCATTAAAATTCATTGGGTTATGAATATTGTCCATGCATCCATTGGAGACACGTAGAGCTTGGAAAATGTTGACTTCTACATTTCAGTCCCGCTAACAGTTGAGCTTAATGCTTCAATAGCTTACCTGTTGTATATTTACGTTGAAAAGGATGAGTCTGATGTATTAAATTCATTATCTAATAGTTAAGGTTTAAAATGTAAGTTAATGGTGAAGGTATGCGGAAATTACGTAAGAGTTAATATTACTTATAGGATAATGATAACATAATAATCACTTGGAAGACAGCTGATGAAAGATCGAATGTTTTCTAGAGTAAGTTTAGATATTGGTGGGATCGGAAGGCGTTTGAGATAAATGCGTATGAGATCGTATGATGCCTGAATGTGAATAGAAAAGTCATAGGTTGTATGCTAAATAAGTTATAAAATCAGAATTCGTCCTCAAAGTTACCGTGCACCAAAAACTGCTCATTTTTTCTTTATTTTATGATAGCGAAACTTGGTCTGAATACCAGACGCGGCAAAAGGCGACTAAATGTCGTGGGTATGGAGTATTTTCGGTGGAAAATAGTTTACACGTCTTAGTCTCTTTCTCTGCGTCTTCTATCTCTTTTTCAGCTATGTTTCCGTCTACGTCCTCTTCGTCTGATTTGTGTGTTGCCATATCGTTTTGTTGATATCTTGTGAACCGATTTTTTTGCGCTAGGGTTCAGCATCAGGTTGCGATAGTAATCTGGTAAAGTAAAACAAGTAACACTGACAAGCCTTCAACAATAGCCTAGTCTGGAACGGATTTCTTGACAATATTTAGATTCAGCATGCAAGATTGCTCCTGAAGAGGAAGAAGTGATTGAGATCATTTCCCTTTGTTTTTGATAAAAAAAACACATATGGATGGTGCGAATCTATTGAATTTCACGCGCAAAGCCAAATTATCTCAGGTTTTTCATTCATGCCAAGGGTTTTCCTCATTTATCCCAAAAAGATGCTTTTCACTGTAAGTTTGCTGGTGAACTTTTTATGGCACTGACCACGACCGCTACCATTTATCGTGGCGACTAAAAACTGATTTAAACTCGCCGTTTTACAGCGGTTGACTCGGGCTTTAAACAGGGTAAGCCGACGATGATTTTTTTGCGAGAAGCACAGGGCGAAACGCGAATCACGTTCTTCAGAAGGACTTACGAGATCGCTGATTGAAAAGGATGACGCCTCATGACGCTCCCCTTAAAAGGAATGCGTTTTGCAGCGTTTCAGGACAAAGCAGTGATTCATTTTTTTTGCTCAAAGCATTGCGGGAACAGAGGCGAGAATATCCGGAGACTTACGACTGACGGAATAAGGGATGACTTCATTCGATTTTCTTTTCCTGCGCTGCGGAAAGCATTCTGCTTTAGGAAGGGTAAGATATCATTGCGACGGAGAGTAATGCAACGGGGAGATCGGATGAGGGAGGGGGGGGGGTCTGTGGAGGTGTTGGAAGGAAATTGGTTTTTCCAGATGAAGATTGGAGGCCCTCCTTCAGAAAGGAATGGCAAAAGACGCCGGAAAGCCATCTGACGTTGTCTTTCCTTGTGACGCGAGGAAAATAGGAGGGAATCTGTTTTTGGGGTCCAGCCCAAGTAAATCACGTTAGCGGCTGATAAGGATCCGGAGACGGAGACGGGAGAAAGAACTGTTGGCTATTTTTTTTCTTCTATATTGGGGACAAGGCCAATTTTAAAAATTGCATTTGGACAAATCACAAGGGATTGCTTCTTCCATTGTTTTTTTTTATGTAGGATTGAAGGCACCGTTTGAGAAATGGTGAGGAGTCATGAAAGGGTTCGGCACAGCCAGTTTTAGAAATGACGAAAATTCGTTTCTAAGAAGTATATTGCTATTTATTTTGTATGATTTTTATACGTATTATTTTTATATGCGAATATATTTACATGCCCTTATTCACACAGGTAAACCAGTGACGTCGTCATAATTCGCATGATTTGCATTTCGTTCGTCTTTTGTTTTTGTCTCGCTGTTATACTCACAGCATTCGTATCTTTTTCAGTCCAGTCGAGATCAGATCTTCGTTTAATAAAGACTTAAAGAGTATTAATGAGGTGTGTAAATCTTAATGGGACGTATTGAAGACTAGACACGAAAATGAGGGATCTGGGTTCGTTTCCCAGTCCATGGGGGGTTGTGTTTGAACAGCTCGAGTTAATCTTGACCACGTAACTAAGGGGTCACGTGGTACAACAATGAGATTAAGTGTATTTGAACCACTTGTAAAAATCTCACGCAGCCTTCTCAATCGAGTTTTTCTCGCTGTATAATTGTTAATGGCTTTTTGTATCCCAATGTGAGGCACAATAAATCACGTTCCAGACGCTTAAGATATCCATTCGAGTGATTTAAACTTGCTAAAATCTCGAACCGTTCGTTGTTGTATCATGTGACTCCTTAGTTACATGATCGAGATTAACTAGGAGCGATTCAAACTCAACATCCCGGGCGAATGATTTTTCCGCTGTGAGTTTCACACATGTGTGTGGTCACTAGCGGGTGACTCCGTAGAAGTTACTGCGTGGCTAGTTTCGTTGTTCTTTGAAAATAATTCTCAGCACACTGAATGTATTCTAACAACTCAGACCTTGGATATGCGCCATGTACCTTGAATATTTCTTGCCCAGCAAAGAGGATGCCATTAATGAATTGGTTTTTCTACTACAACCTTCGGCGCTAAAATCATGTTTCAAAAAATTTGATTTTGCAGGTAATTAGAAACCTCTACTACTTCTGAGAATGCAGCTACTACAGTTATGTGGTCACAAAATTTCTGCATGGTGTATGTAACATGGCTGTAATTATCCATAGCTAGGTGTATTTCATTTTTTAAATTTGTAATTAATGAATGAATGAGTACTTTTCAAAACGGGAGAGAGCCATCAAGATGTCTAGTTATCTCACTAACTTAATGGTGGTAGTAATACATGGCAGCTGCACAGAAGGCCCATATAAATTGTTGTTAAATAGATACCATACTTAATGCCTCAACGTGGGGAATAAGCTAGCATCCGCTCTTGACTACAGGGTTCTCAAGGACGAAAGTCTTCATTTACTGCGTTTACCAATCGATCTCAGCTCGGTATGGTGAACGCAACAGGCTAGTGGGATCGATCTGAGAAGCGAGCTGACTCGGCCCGCTTTCTGAGATTTCAGATCGATCTGAACCAGTGTGTCTGTGGCGCTCCTCGTTATTCTTTGATTCTCACAGGCAAACAAAATACTAGGGTTATTAGTCAAGGTATGTGTTGTAACCAGTTGTAACAAGAGTGCATTCATGACAAGTGATATGACATTGATGATATCCCAGCATGCCGAAAATCTATCTCTAATTGGATAATTTTGTTCCCTCGGAATGCGACTGAAAATTTGCAACACTGCTATTGTTTACACACATGGTCAATCGTGCTTCAAATGATAGATTCGATTGTTCAGTATCGGTATTTTCAGTCCGTGTTCGTAAACCATGTGATGTGAGTCGACTCGCTTGGAATTTTCAGATCGGTCCGAGTTCAGATCCATCTGAGATCTATCGGTGAACTTAGTGCCTAACGTATTGTTTGAATGAAATTTTTATCACTCTTCGCCTTTGGGTTTGAACCATCTCAGCGTATCTTCTATCCAGCTTTCTTTAGATGGTAAACGTTGTCGTGAAACATGCAGCTGATACCTTATCCGTCATCTCAATATGAATCCGTTTATGTTGCCTATCGTGTGCTTTGCCCTTTGTTCTCCCTTCCCTAGCGGACCCCCTGCCATTCGCACTAGCCTATGAGCTAATATTATTACGCTCTACACTATGCGTAAGCGACTGCCACCATGTTTCGCTACCGGTAAAGATATATCATAATAGACCTTTTCACTGTTTTTCAACCTCCCCTCTTGCTTTGAAGTTTGGTATTTTTGAATACGTTGTCTAATGGTATTCGATGATACAAAATGAAAAAAGTAAAATTTAAAGCCCTTTGACCTAAGGTCATCAATTGAGGGCTATTGAAATATGCCTCTGGCTTTTAAAAAGAGGCGAAGTAGCGTTTGAGACAATTCGCCTCATTCTTTCAGTTCGCTTCCCCCAGGAAATGATACCGAACTCGCTGATGGCGCGTGAATCTTCACGTCTCATTCATTACGAAGGTTGGCGATTCATTTGTAAAGTCCACTGAATATCAATCAGGGAAAATTGAATCCAAGAAATGAATCCAGGATCCTTCTCCTCGTCAGATGACTTTATCGTTCAAAAGCAAGAGTGAAAAATTTGAATTTTCAATATCCGAGACTCAGTTCCTATCGCAGAGAGACTAATGTAAGTTTTCTTGTTTGCGTTGCAAAATCTAGATACATGTTGGTGATACACCATTTGCATTTGAAATGGGAAATTCTGAACCAAAATTGGCTTTACTTCTTGGATATCGTTTTAAACGATGTTGCATTTTTTACTTTGAATCCTGTCCGATTTCATCTATGGAGATTTCAGGAAACGCTGAAAAACAATCGTTGATGTGGTTATCTAAATTATTCTAGCATTTTCTTAAAATGATTGATGAAATAGTCGAATACGCCGCGAGCATTTGGGACCGTGGTCATAAAGATTTAAACAAAAAAATAAATAAAATACAAAGAAAAGCTGCACGCTTCGTTAAAAAACTGCTACAAGCTAACATATTGTGTTTCACAACTTTTAGAGGGATTAAGGTGGGAGCCCCTAGAGACTCGGAGACAACACGCTAGGTTTAGGTTGCTTGAGAAATTCAGAACTGGTGTGTTTCACAGCGACTCAGAGAATATTATCAAGACGCCTCGCAACATTTTTTACGTCTGACAGAAGCGATAAAATAAGAGAGATACACAGCCGAACAGATAGGTGCAATAACTCGTTCTTTCCGTGCACGATAAACGACCACAGTAAAACCTGAGCTCCACTAAATACACTCCCATAATACACGTCACCATTTCTCCTGACAGTCTTATCCCTTACATCTTTACAAATATATCTTCATAAATTCAAAGAACAATATTTACTGCTAATTCTGTGTTTTTCGATTTACCAATTGCTGTTAATTTTTTCTTTCCAGGTGAGTGTGCGAGTTGCTTCTTCTCGAAATTGGACTATTCAACTGAGTGTGAGTACAAAAACCTAAATTATATGTAAAGATTAAATGTACAAAAATATTTTTGACTCCTGTTGGTTTAAGCCGCTGTGCCGTCCTCAGACTGAGCACAGTGATCACATTAGATTAATGATTGAACGATGAATGCAACGGATTTATGTTATTTTTCATTTTAACGACCTACAACCGTGACGAAGATGTTCAACGTTAACTAAGTTAGAATCCGATAAATATCACGTACGCTGTTATCAACTTGACATCTTTCGAATTTCGTCCATAACAGGTGCTACAATTATATATACTGCTACACTCGAGGATTTTGGGTACTGCGCCAACAAATTTATTTCATCCCTTTAGTGTTTGTTTTTAAAGAGTATTTTGCCACTTAAAGCTATTTTATGCATTAATGGTGGAATTATTTGACTCAAATGTCGAAGGGTCTTTGGCCAAAATTTTCCTTACATCAATAGGATATTCTTGCAGCTGTTTCTATCTTACGGTGACGATTACTGCCTGAGAAAATTACTGTGGCAGAAACGAGAAACTGCCCATAGAACATCATTTGATAAGTTTAAAATGTGTATTTTTGAGAAATTAAGAGTTACAAAAATTCCCCGCTAACGAAGGAGAGTGCCGCGGATAGAAAATGCTTGAGAAATGAAGGCCCCTCTATCTTCGTTCTATTCCAGCTTGCATCAGGGTGAGTTTCGACCGTCTCCTTGCTTCGTACTGTGATTAAAAGCGTTAAATTTTATCGCCCCATGATGCCGTCCTGTAACTTAGGAATCCCTTTTTGAACGAAAGGTCGGTGTATGTGAATATTATTTGAGTTGTGAAGATTTATTGACGAATAAGCAGTGGCAAAGAAAATATTAGGTAAACGGGAAAAATGGAACTAGGACTAGGAAACTAAAAAATTGAATTTTCTCCGAGTCATTCAGTAAAACGTTTGTTACTTTCTTAGTTGCAATGAAATACACTAAAGTATAATTTATTGAAACCTGGGTCGTTATTGAAGTTTTATTTCTTCGTGGTGAAAATGAAAATTCTTTAATCCATCTATCTCGTTCGAATTTAACGCAGTATCGTCTGAATCTTTTAACATTGTGAGATCATGCTAGTTCAACCTCAATTTTAATGAATCCAGGAACCACGGCTCTTAAAAGAGGAGTAAATCCCTTGAGTATGCAGTTCAAATTTTATTACTGCTGTAAGACCTTGAGGTAAACTCTCTTTCAAAGTTCGGCTGAGAAGATGAGGATGCCAGGAACAAAACCAGTAAGCAGTAGATATATAAAAAGATGAGTCAAAGAGGCAATTTCATGATATTGAAAAAATGATATTATTAATGTGATAAAGTGATTTCGCTCCATAATTGACTTACACATATGTACATATGTGGGATTAAAAATGATGAAATAAGCTGTCTACCCAGCAGATAAATAGGTTTAAGGAAGTAAAAATACAGGGGCCTTAAATAAAATGAAAAATTATGCAATTTCGAACAATGTTTTTATGTGGGAGTAACCCAAGAAAAATGGTTAACCGATTTCATTGAAAGAAATACAAAGTATTCAATCAATGAGCGAATTAAGTGAGAACTGTGCCTTATAATACGTTACCTGTGGGACAAAATGGGAGCGCTGTTGCATATACTTACGTTTGGGGCAAAGAATCCGAGATGTCGTTCCCACAATTGCTTCATTTTTTTAACGGTAAGAAATATAAAGGTCCAAATGCAGGATAAATGTCGGATAAGTCAAACTGGTCCTTTTTAACATCCTCTACTCAGTGAATATGTTGCGTAAAAGTGTATCAAAAGAATGATTTAACTTAAAGAAGGGACCACCATATAAATCGATAGAGCAACAGACAAGTAAAACAGTTGCCGAAACAAATATTCTTCTGCAGTTTCTCAAATAAGTGTTAGCTAGATGTTATCCGAGAAAAACTGGAAAATAACAGCCATAGAACTCCCGAGCAGTTTATGGGAGTAGCAAGGGAATAGAGAGATAAAATTTTATGGCGGTGAAGGTTAGAAGATTTGACATTAGAAAGAAAGAAACACTGAGGCGACTACGATATGCCTCGGAAAATTTTGGAAGTCATTCTGTGTGTAGATAATCCATCTTTCCGACCTTGGCCCAGCCTATACTCCTTATATATATATATATATATATATATATATATATATATATATATATATTCGTTCACTCATTCACTCAGACCGCACAGCGGCAAATATACTCATATAAATGTTTATACAGAAAGGTAGAAAGAAAGTGGATAGGAACACGTAAAATTTACAAAGACAATGGTGGTGTGAAGATGAAATGATGGCCGATTCCAAGCAGAAAAGGTCCGTGGTCCGATTCCCGGTCCAGTCGAATTTTTTCTGCTTGGAATCGGCCATCATTTCATCTTCACACCACCATTGTCTTTGTAAATTTTACGTGTTCCTATCCACTTTATTTCTACCTTTCTGTATAAACATTTATATGAGTATATATATATATATACTTATAAAGTTGAGGTTCGGTTAGCCTTTTTCGCGGAAGAAACTGATATCAGAGATTATTGGAAAATGTAGTGAAATAATGTAGTTGCCGTTCAGTGCCATCGTTAAATTTTGGTTTGTGCTTTTTTGGAATTTTCGGAGTGCTTTTTTCTTGAGAAATTCAGAACTGGTGTGTTTCAGAGCGACACAGAGTATATTATCGTGATGCCTGATTACGTCTCTAGGTCCGACAGAACCGATAAAATTAGAGAGGTACATTGCCGGACAGATAGGTACAAAAATTGTTTTTCTCCTCGCACAATAAGCGACCATGATAAAACCGGAGCTCCACTTAAAATACACCCATAATACACTTCGGCATTTCACTTCCCTAAACCTCATCCTTTATACCCTTACACGGCTGGTGTTTTAACGCCCTCTGACTCACATACTTGCGGAGGCTTGCAGTGTAGTATGTAGGTGTAGTTTTTAGTGCATTTATCTCAGTCCGTCCATCACTGTAAGGGCTATCTGTGTAGGAAAAGTTAAAAGAAACCTGGGGCCATTGACTCTGACACATAGGCCTAATCATGTATTCCGCCATGGGAAAAAAAAGTAGTTCCCTAAGCACCAACACATTGAATACGTCCAACACATATATGTTCTCAACCCACAATTTTCCTTCTTTCCAAGGCTACCAATCGCCTTATTCCATACCTCACTCTTCCCACCTTCAACCTCCAATCTTACTTCGGCACGCCTTACCGCTTGCTCTCTTTTACCCAGAGATGGCGGGGAGTGCACATCGTTCACCTGATTTTGACTGATAGATCGTGGCACTTTGGCACTTGTGAAATTGGTGCTTTATTTGGAGTATTGAAGTCGGAACACTGGCATGTCGAAAAAATTGTATCTTAGTACATTCCACTCTCAAAAGTTTATTACCGACCCAGGTTTCGACTGCTCATCAATCATTTTCCAGGTGTAGGTTGATAATGACTTTGATAATGATAGCTGTGCAGTCGAAACCTTGGTCGGCAATAAAATTTTAAGTGTGGAATATACCAAGATATTATATTTCTCGTCATGTCTGTGACATTTTTCCACAAAGTTACGCCGTATTCCATTAATTTTATTCGGGACACTGGTTGGCTGACCCTTGAATAATTGATTTAAATGTTTATTTTTCTGATGAAAAATACTTGTTTCATTTGTGAATGTTTGTTAATTTGTTAATGAAAATACATGTAATTTGCCTGAGTTCCTTATTTTCTCACCAAAATTTTGGAAATATTTTGTCTCACTACGGGCGTTTTCGGCAAGGAAATCTTCCCCTTTTCACTTCAAGCTTCGTTTTCAATAGGCAAGAGTTTTGAGAAGTATTTCTGTTTCTTTTGGGCGTATCTATTTCTATACAGAGACGTCTTGCGCTCCTCATTACCGGTTGCTAGAACATTTGGTCGTGGAATCAATTGTTATGAGGTTCATAAAATTATAGATCTCATAAAAATATTCGGGTTGCCGGAACACATCTACTGGTTACATGACTTATTCACCAATAGTCAATAGCTTCGAATATTCGATCTAATCTTCGACCGCCGTATAAAATTTATGAAAATTTAGCCTATAAATCATTGCCGATGCACATAGTAACTTGATATTAAGAGTAAATTAACTGTTCATTTGTCTCAAAACAACTGTATTATGTAGTAATCAAGTCTCCAAGCGGTACTTTACGCATCCGCAAATTTGGCTACTTATGGAACTCACGACTACATGCCATAAGTTATGAAACCAATAAATTTATCGGATGATTATGCATCTTTTACTGAATGGTTTCCATGGCTTATGGGTCCCATAAGTATATGGAAAACATATATGTCGTTCCCGCAACTGGCCATTAGTGACCTACCAATCCTTTATTCTGTACGTTAACCTTGTATCACAGCCTCTTTCGCACGCTACCCTTCGAGGATTCTGATAGTACCGGAAGCTGGACCGTATTATTTCCGGATAACTTCCTCTCCACGAAACCGAACGTGAACCAACTGTGGCATTAGGGTTAAATCGGCTCTACTCTGCTCCCAGAGGAAGCCGATGCGTTTCGCTTCAGGAAATCTGCAAACCCCAGAATCGTATATGTGGCACCCCAAAGGAGAGTGTTCCATGAGGGGGTGTAATTGAATGGGGAATATGGGCTCATAAATAGATGAATACAGCTGATTTCTCCGCGAAGGCTCTTTCCAACCGAAAGAATTTGAGAGAGAAAAAAGAGGGCAACCTGGGACCAGTCTCCTTGAACCGAGTCTAGAACTAAATTAGTCCTTCTCAGGTTCTTCTCGCGTCGGCATCTTTAGAATCTGAATCGCATTTATGTACTACCCAGCGAGTCCCCGCATGGGAGTGTGGCAAGGGGGGGTTAGGACAACGGCCGTGTAAAGATGTAAGGGAAGGAGGTTTTGGGAGGAGAAATGGTGACGTGTATTCTGGGAGTGTATTTAGTGAAGTTCAGTTTTTAATGTGGTCGTTTATCGTGCACGGAAAGAACGATTTTTTACCTGTCTGTTCGGCTATGTATCCTCTTATTTTATCACTTCTCTCAGTCGTAGAAATATTGTAAGGCGTCTTGATAATATTCTCTGAGTCGCTGTGGAACACACCAGTTCTGAATTTCTCAAGCAAACTAATCCTAGCGAGTTGTCTTCGAGTCTCTATGGGCTCCCACCTTTATCCCTCTAAAAGTTGTGAAACACTTTATGTTCGCTCGTTTTTATTCGAAGCATGCAGCTTTTCTTTGTAATTTATTATTTTTTTGGTTAAATCTTAGTGACCTGGATCTCAAATGCTTGCGGAGTATTTCTGGTATTGCCGACGGTAATGCCGACGTCGTAACGGTCATCAATTTAAATGCTGCAACGCGGTAACAACCCAAATAATGCTAATTTACTAGTACACCGCGGAATACTCTGTACCAATTCTAGAGCATCTGAACATATTAGTTCGATATTTACGAGAAAAAGTGAGTCACTGATTCCCGATTATTATCACTATTACTATACTATTCCCGATATAGACAATATCGTACTACCAAATTAAGACAATTTACTAATTTAGGAGATGAATCTAGAAAATATCGGCTAAATTTCCATAGAAGGAATCGGCAAAAAAATTACCCTTACTTATTTAATGATCCTAACAACCTGATACAACACACTAATTACTAAAGTGTAGAGCGTGCGAACTTAAGGTAGTCCCAGCGAGATAGTTCCCTAGTCATAATAGGGACCATATTTGAATTATACGTTTTAATTTCACCAGCTCTAGGACACATCAACTAAATATTGCATTATTATTGGTGCAATTATATAGTTTCATATGACGGAAATGGTAAGTAATCAAATGAAAACATCTAAATAAGTCTTAAACTTGACTCAGTTTTTTTCGCGCTGTGCATTTGAAACTCCTTCAAAACGGAAGGTTTATTGTGATACCCAAGAACCTACTGCGGTGACAGTATGATTAATTTTCAAAGATAGTTGAGAAAATATACAAAATACACCCTGTCAGTTTTTTTACGACATCTAAGTGTTATAAATACCTCATTTTGTAAATAATATCTCTCTGGAGTGAATGCACGTACCGTTTCACATGTAAAATGGCTGGTATTTTTTGGCAAATATCTCCATAAGTAATATAGTAAGGGGTTAAATATTTGGTGTTATTAGAAGGGTAAAATATTGTTCTTTAAAATGAGACCAAATTCAGTGATTTCTGAGGGATAAAATGATATTTAACTCAAACTACCTTAAGCATAAGTACTCAGCGAAATAGAGGCATGAGTGACAAATATTGGCATGGTATCCTTCTATGCCAAGAATCAAATTGAACTCGACCGTTAGTGTGATTTGG
The DNA here is from genome assembly GCA_963169105.1 of Ceriagrion tenellum. Lineage (NCBI taxonomy): Eukaryota > Metazoa > Arthropoda > Insecta > Odonata > Coenagrionidae > Ceriagrion > Ceriagrion tenellum. Next base: position 65,679,551 of record OY720642.1, on the reverse strand, counting down.
AGCAAGAGGGCTTTCATTTTTAAATACAAGAAAGGATTGAATGCTTTGGACAATTGGATTTCATCAAGGTAGTTTGACAGAGATAGTTCCCTTGTCATAACGGTCACCATATTCGAATTTTATATCTTAATTTCATCAGCTGTAGGAAGCATGAATTAAATATTGCATTGTTAACGGTGCTGTAATATACTTTTATATAATTGAAAGTATAAGTAATTAAATAAAAATATCCATATAAAGTCTTTGACTTGACTCAATTTTTCTCGCGTTACGCTTTAAACTCCTTCGCAACTGAAAGTTTTTTCGTGGTCCCGAAAAAATTACTGCGGTGACAACTTGACATGATAAGTTTTCAAAAGTAGTTGAGCAATCATACAAATTACGCACTGTTAATTTTTGGAAAGATCATAGTCATAGAAATTCTTCATTTTTTAATAATATCTGGAGTACATTCACGTACCAGAGTCCATGTAATTGGGCTGGTATTTTTTAGTTGAAAATCTTGGGAAGTAGTCCGATAAGGGGCTGATATTTTGGTATCTGTGGAAGAGTGAGATATTTTTCGTTTTAAAAAGGCGAAATTCATTAATTTCCAAGTGAAATGATATTTGGCTCAAAATTGCCTTAAAGGTGATCATTGCAGTCAAAAAATTCTAAAGTAATTTCTCAACACCTCGCCTATCACCACATCCCCCGTCTATGTCTAACCACCAATCTTCCGCTGAAAAATCAAATTGAACGCGACCGTCTGTGCGACTAGGAGCACGAGGGCTTTCTTGTATAAATAAAAGGAATGATAGATTGCTTTGGAGCAATTGGATTTCCTCAAAGTAGTTAGACAGAGATAGTTCCCTAGTCCCTATACCGGGGATGAAACCCAAACTATGCCATGCCATGGTTAGGGTTTCATCCCCGCTATATTATTTATTGATTCATTTATCCCAACTTACGACGCATACCATTGGTTAGACCATTTTCAACTAGCATAAAGTATAGGAGAAGGACTCGTATCGGAATTAGAGGCGGACATTTCCTTTGGATGAAAGCAAAATTAAAATTGTTCGTGTCTATCTCATGACCGCACTGCTGTAACGATACCCGGTGCATATTTGCGGCATGCGTTTTACAGAGTGAAATGCATTTGAGTGGTTAATCACCCGCTCAATTCATCATTGGGTGAAATTGTGGTATTATTGGCAATTTGCTCGACAATCTTCGGTTATTATTGAATGATTATGCTCGAATGTGTTCGTTTGCTTTGAAGTGATTGAATTCAGCGATTTGAATGTGAAATATTCATATCCACCATTGGGGAAATGTCGTGGTCTGTTTCAAGGTTTATGACGAATGCCATGGGAAATCAAAGTGGTAGGAGTGATTCTAAAAATTGCATTTATTATTGGGAACTTTTTTATTCATTTATAAAGCTCGTGTGAAAGCTGAATGTGTATTATATATGTATATATGCATGCATATGTCCTTTTACTCTCCATTCATTCTCTCTATCCTCGAGTGGTTTAGAGGAAAATCCCCGAAAGGTCCTTGCGAAATTCTGATAGAATAGATATATAGCTGCTCCATAAATACAATCATTTACAGAGTTTAACAAATAAGTCGTAATCATTTTTCTCTCCCTTTTCTTATAAAAAGTTCCTTCAAATTAATGCGTAGAAAACAGTTTTTCATACAAATGTTCAGATTTTCTTGTGGAATACATAAACTAACGAATAAAGTATCTTTTTTAACGTTTTTTATGAAATAAGTTTCATCAAAATTTAATTTGAAACAGACCTCGGGGGTTAAATCAGGATAGTACTAAGTATTCGGCATTCGCTCATTGGCTCAAACTTAAACACGAATGTGGGAAACCCACAGAAAAGAGAGAAACCTTTTATATGGTATATAAGACGGATGTTATGTGAGGACTACAGGAGTCCAACATTTCTCTCAGCTTCAGGGATTTGTTATTTTGTTTAACAAAAATTTGTTTCGATCGTACATTCACGGTAACTGTCAGAATTGGCATTGAAACTACTCGAAAACGACCTAAAATGTGTGAGTAGAGATTGATCGCATGTAATACATTTAAAATTGTAATCATAATTTTTTTTATTCTTAATTTTCATTCTCAACATTGAAGATATTTTATTTATTAGTTTACGTATTCCTCTAGAAAATCTTAGCATTTGTATCGTACATTGTTGAATATGATTAGAGACAAATGAAAAGTATATATGTACAGTAGGAAATGGTTTTCAGTTCATTCGTGGTGAAGGTCTTCAATGAAATGAATCGCATTTATTTCGTAATGAAACATCGATAAACGAGAGCGTGTTGACCATTTTGGAACTGTTATATTAATTTTATTTTAAAAGAATTGGCTGAGCAACTAATTCTTTTTTTCCCTGAATGAGTTATGCAAATTTTACCCTATATTCACGCGTGCATTGTGAAAACAGTTAATTCACATTAGTAGGATATTTACGTCGCATGTAGAATTGTGTCTGCACCATGAAGTTATCTAAGCCTTGTTTAATTAACCACGTTTAATGCCCTTTTTCATGCCGATTGCTCCATTTTAATGCTGAAGTTCAGATTCTCAATAAAAATTGATGTAATCTATATGAGTTAGCCTCCTTGTACAGCAGATAAATTTCAATTAGGGCACGATATGTATGATTTAATGAAATGTACTATAATAAATGAATGTACTGCAATCTCACAGTGTGGGCCTTAAAAAATATCAATTCTAGAAGCCTAGTTAACTAATTTTGTACTTTAGTGTCTAATGTTAACTTGTATTTTACCATTTATTGTTATCATTAATATTATAGGAACGCGTCCTCTGTGGTTCTTTACTGTGTGAATAGGAAACATAGCTAAAAATGCCTTTTTTTCATATTCATTGACCATTAAATTTCCTCTGACGTCCTTAATTAGAAATTTTACCTTTTTTTAGAAACGAAATACATTATCTTCCGCTTGAATCAACTCCGCAATTTTTGTAATTCTCTCAACAGCCTTTTCATGTTCGTAAAAAAGTTATACTGAAAAGAAAAAAAAGCTCCAGAACAACTTATATTTTTTGAAGACCTGTCCTGTCTTTGTTAATTCTAACCTATTCAAATTTACTCAAGACTTTCCCGTGGCAGAACCGTTTTAGAGCTTAATCCAAAAATATACTATTCCTTATCGGTTAACTTTCGGAGAAATGGATATTTTTTTATGTCTTGTATTTTTTATTTAATTTATTTTATTATTTTTTATGTAATTTATAAGAGATTCATACGTAGCATATAATAGTCCAATAAAAACCTTTCTCTCCTGTGTTTGATTATGAAAATTTATCTTGATTTCAATTGCGATGGAGGCGCATAGCTACTTTGTATCCCCACGCATTTCAAGGCGCGTGGCTTTAGTGTAACTCCGCTTTTTAATCTTCTATCAAATTTTTACGATGAAACTTTAGATTTCCTCCAGTACAGTCTTTTTAAGATTGTTGGAGAGCTTTTTGCTTACGTTTTTAGGTGCCTTGCACTTTGCCTTCGGGTCCATTTGGTTTCTTGGCAATTTAATGCTAATCAACAAGTTATAACACGGCATTTGGAATATATATTGAAAGAATTTCATACAATTTGTACAGAATTTCTCCTGAGCAAGAAAGAAAACTTTTACCCTTATTATAATCGTGGCTATCAAATTATAATCGTGGCTATCAAATTGCAAGGTATCATACCGAGTAAAAAAATAGAAATTGACACATGGTAGCTATGGCGAAAAAGAAAAATCTCTAATGTATGATTTTACATTTTCCTGGCGAATAACATTTGTGTAAATTTCTCGGGCTCGCCTTGAGAATGGGTAACGATTGAGAACCCGAAACGTCGGCTGCCTATGAATTTCTTACCCGGTGGCGAGCCCGAGAAACTTACACTACAAAATCTCTTAGTAAATGCCACACTTAAAATTTTTATTACCGACATAGGTTTCGTTTGCCTTGCAATCATCTTCACCTTTGAGAATGATTGCTAGGAAATCGATACCTTGGTCGGTATTAAACTTTATAGTGTGGAATTTACTAAGACATTTTTCTTTTTCGTCATGTCTGCGGTAGCCTTCCACAAAGAACGCCTTCAACTATTAATTTTATATGATAGCTACTTGAATTTTGAATTCCGCTCCGTGAATCAAATTCAAAACTGTGAATTAACCAAGATAAGGTTAAGAAGTATATTTTGGAAGGGGAATGTGAGCTGGGTGTCTGAACATATAAATGCAACCCACTTTTGAAACAGGGAATATGCCATTGAATAATCTTTCTCGAATTTCATAATTTTCCTCTGGCGTTTAATTTTGTCTCAATGCAATCAAACCTTGGTCGTTTTTCAAAGTTTTTAACTCTGTGATGTGGCATACATAAGAGTAGAAAAGTTGTGGACAATATTGTAGTGACCATAAAAATTAAGAACACAATATTGAAGCTATTTACAATAGATTCGTCGGCCCCGGTGGCGGCGGGGTAAAGTCCTCGCCTGATAACCCTAGGGTCGCGGGTTCGAGTCCCGCCTGGGTAAAATATTATCTGCCCAGGACATGGGTGTTTGTGTCTCGTCCGTTGTTATTGTTATCCACCCGACGTAAATTGGCACATAGTGCTGTATTCGGGGTAGTGAAGATAAAATGAAAAAAAATAAAATAAAAAATTACGTGGACTAGGATCGATAGCTCATTTGCTACGGAACATAACTGGTGCTGTTTCTCCTTCATTCCTTATAACTTGGTAATTAACACCCACAACTGAATTGCAGTCAGGGATCGCGATTGTATGATGCCCTAATATGATGTAAATTGATTCGTACCGCTTGGAGTCCCATTATCGTTCTCAATTAGCGAAGAGCGCAAATACTCTGAAATGACGGCAATATTCAGAACTTGATAATTATTTCGAGCATAAGCCTTGTGATTAATAATTCAAACGGTTAATAATTGCCGGCGTCCATGCATATTACCCCTGATACTTTCAAATATGAATAATTTAATTATTTTCATTGCTAAATCACAATTGTTATCATCCAGTTTTGCTCAATAGTCACATCATCGCATAATCGGATTTTCGCAGCCGTGATCTTCATCACTCAATTTTCGCTTCAAACATTGAACATTCCCCGAGTTGCACAGATTATTAAATTCTCATCAAGTATGGAAATAGCTGTACTACGCGGTAATTTGACTTTGAAAAAGGAATCTAGGCAAATGGGATTGTTCATAGTAAATCAGTCAGCGACGTCACGCCCCAAATTGCTTCTACGAACATTATTTAAAGCAGCCTTCGGAAAGTTCAATTCGTCCAGCGCAAAAAAGACTGGAACATTGCGTTACCTATACTAATCATAAAGGCAATCTCTTAACCGGAAATGAGATTTTTCAGTTTTTTGGAAGTAGGAATAAATCAGCCTCCCTCAAAATATTAAACGCAAATCCTTCGCAACCTAATGGATTTTCTCCGAATTATACTCGCTAGCCTCATTCGTCTAGGAATGAATATTTTAACGATACGGATAGACTTTTACCGGTTCAAATTTTATGAGAGTGTGCGAAAGCAATTGCTGGTAAATGTATTATTCCGCAATGGTGCGCAGTTTTTTCGTAGCCAGAGTTTTGCATGGATCGATAATGATCGAATAATTTGTGAGGGATGTGCTTCCTTACTTTTTTTGTTCTCAGTAAATGAAAGAGAGGAATTTTTTCTTATTAAACTTTTCTCTAATGCCTGAATGTAGCGGTGATATTTGATTGCAATGAATTTTTTTTCAAATAAAGTGTTTATTACTAAAAAGGAATAATCTACCGACTTCATTGGTAGTAAAACCCGTATTCATTGGTATCAACTTGCGGACATCTACATCTACATTGTACCCTGCGAGCCGCCGCATTAGCGTGTGGTAGGGGGTGATAGTACACCAACCGTGTAAAGACGTAAGGGATGAGGTTTTTTGTGGATGAAATGATGACGTTTAATATGGGAGTGTATTACGTGGAGCTCAGTTTATATTGTGGTCGCTTGTTGTGCGTGGAAAGAATGTGTTTTGTACCCATCTGTTCGGCAGTGTATCTCTCTTACGTTATCGCTTCTGCCTGACCTATAGATGTAGTAGGGCGTCATGATAATATTCTCACCGTCACTCTTAAGCGATGCGGTTTGGGTATTACCGCTGCTTAATCACGGCACCCTAAAAATTATCGAAACAAATTTTTTCACGGGATCACTGGATTTGGTTTGGTAAAATATCATGTGAATTTTGACAGCCAAGTTAAACAGCATTCCTCCTGTGACAGCAACCAGTAAAACTTTGACACCACGACTTTGTAATCTTGGCTAAAATAACTCACTGGGTAGTACCGACCATATTGGACCCCAACCTTTGAAGTTGTTACAAATTTTCATCATAAGTTGAGAAAGTCCCACCTTATATTTTTTTAAGGCTTTGTTGTTTTTTTTTAAGGTTGGTATATGATCCAAATGAATGTCAGTGGCAATGTCTCATGTTATGAAAACGTAATATCCTTTGTAACAATAATAATTATTACTTATCTCTATCGTCTCAGGCTTAACTTCGTGGAAGTTCATTTTATCGTAAATAAAAAATGAAAAACTTTGTAATATTCCACCAATTTATTTTACGGTACAACTAGTTTCGTCGCAGCGGCGACATCTTCAGGTACCTAACTACCGAACCAGGTTCAGGTACCTACTTTCGTACCTTCAGGTACGAAACTAGTTGTACCTTAAAATAAATTGGTGGAATATTACAAAGTTTTTCATTTTTCATTTACGATAATTGTTACTCTTGCAGTAGTAATCTTATTAATATAAATCTGATAGTGATTATCTGTTTATCTAATCTGTCCGTCACTCTGCCTGGCATCCAAGCGCATCTTCGCGCGCTAGGACTTTCGGATAAGTTTCTTACACAGGCCATATGCTGGTTGGTTTGATCCTAAGTTTTGAAGCGTTTGATACTTAATTTTATGACATCAAGTAGAGATACATATATTTTTCTTATTCAACTTTTATCCCGCCATATATTTATTGAAGGGTTTGTTGCGTGAGATACGATCCAAATTAAATTCATTGCCAACGCCGCATATTATGATAACGTTGTATCTATTGTAATAGTAATAATTTGTAACTTTTGTGGTAGTACTCGCGCTAATGCAATTCTAATACTGATTATATATTCTTTCCGTCACTCTGCCTGACATTCAACTGCATCATCGCGCGCAAGGACTTGATGAATGCCGTGAAAAGTTGTAGTTTAACTGAAATACAGTCAATGATCCAAAGCGTTTAGAAAAACTACGGAGAACTACGAGTTATAATGAAAAGGTATTTCCACGAGTATATACTTGTAAAATTGTATTCTAACTAGAAAATAACTGAAATCAGTGTGGTAATGTATTCCTCATTACTTGATCATAATACAAAGAGGGTTGGAGTTTTTACTATTGAAGTGTTTTTGCCCTTACCATCTATTTTTTTGTTCCATTTTGGTTTGCGCATAATTAGCGTTTTTACTAAATGATGGTCGCTGTTTTGATTGTTGAAACCCTGTAGTTTTCTATTGTTTTAAAAATGCTAAGGATTTACCCTTCCGGAGGCCTTGCTGACTGTCATGTGAGTTTCACATATCCAGGAAGGTCATAGTTTTACGACTATGTGTTCGAGAATCTTGTATAAATGCCATGTTTTAGGCCGGTAATTTCCTGGGTCATGTTTTTTTACCTTTTCTGAATACTGGTGTGACGTTGGATGTTCTCCAGTCTTGGGGCGCCTGACCTTTGGGTAATGATTTGCTAAATATGATTTCTAAGAATGGAGCAGCCTGTGGGTGTAACTCCATGAGAACGCGTGCAGGTTTTCTACTGGACCAGGGGACTGACTTTATCGGCGTGTTTAACTTCCGAAATTGAATTTTGGAACTAATTATCTTTTCTTGGACTCATTATGTATTGTATTCATTTTATTACATTTTGTATAATTCTCTTTTCATGCATCTGAGCATTCTTAATATATGTGAAAATTTTCAGAAAAACATTATACATGTAATTCTTGGATGATGGAATGATTGGACTGGAGAAGTCACATAAATTATCCTCAAAATTAAATTTAGCTGAATTCAAAATTAAAATTGAAAAGGAGCGTTATTAATTTTTGACGTTCAAAATTTTCATCATTGAAAAACCAATGCCATACTATGAGAAACGAAATGTAGGCATATAATATCCTTTTTAATTTAAAAATCGTAATTTTTCGGAATTGTCACGTTCTCCTCTACATTTCTTTCAGAGGTCCAAAAACTCAGTTCGTTATTGGTGAGAAGTCGGCTAATTTCTTGCTGATCTATCAAAGCTTGTATAGCCATGCCTGAAGAAAAGCTTTTTTTTTGTTTGATGATATTGAGGAAATTTCTAAAATTGTTATATTAAAGTGTTTTTCCTGAGTAGTTTGGGAAAAATAATAATTCAATCTGCTATATTCTAACAGTCATTTTGGTAGCCAAGTATAAAAATAGTAACTATTTCATCGGAAAATATGAATTGCAATTTTGGTAATGTGTTTCATCGTGAACTTGCGTGACTTACCAGCCGTGAATACCATCATGAGGTGCGCATGAATGTGTGGTGTAGCGGTAACGGACTTGTTTTGTCCTAAACGACATTTACTTCTTTTTACGGTGAATGATAGAACATAAACTTTTAGTATTTGTGATTTTGGAAAATTCCTATTCTTCATTCTTCAAAGGATTAGTCTCTTTGTGAATGGCGAAATCGGATGGGTAGCAGGCAAATTGGCACTAATGTACAATTTGAAGTTAATAAATGGTTTCTATGTTTGATGTAGAGGGGTATGAATAAACATTTTAGTTTTAAAATTTCTAAAATGTATCCGTCCCAGATTCGATTTCGTTCTGAAACAAATAGATGTAAGAGAGCGTGCCTTGAGTTAACCTCAGTAATGCAAACGCAAATCGGTTGCGTGAAAACGTAATTTTCCAATCGGACCATAAGACTTGGGCCGTTTTTAGAACGAATTTTCGAGATAAAAAGACTCTTACCAGGGTAATATTACGATCGACCAGGGTAAGTCGTGACGGAAATGGACGGTGGAGTTAAGCTTTTCGTCAAAATATGGCCAAAGAGAAGTGCATTACGATTGACGGGAGTGTCGGCGCCAGTTAATGAACGCTGTTGCAAAATAAGGGCTAAAACTGTCGCAAAGTACCCACTAGTGTAGATACTTTTTGAATTAAACATAAACAGACCACAAAAATAATGGCACACAATGCTTCAATGAGATGCATTACATTTAATTATTTAGTCCAATGTAAGATGGACAGTCTGGGTATAAATTTTTTGACAATGTTGAAAAACTGCTCACCCGTGATAGGTTGGCAATGTCGTGTCACAAAAGTTACAATTTTAGCAAGGTTCGTTCGTTGTTCTTTCCAGATGCCGTTAATATTGGATCATCGCCATGGACCCCAATGCAGTCGTCGAGCTTCGCGGTCGTTACGGACCTTTTCAGTCATGTCAGGAGATATCGATCGGAACCTGGTCCATATGGACCAGATAAAACGGATGTATAGTAATAATTTATTCTTTCAGAAACCAATAGATTGGTTCATAGGTTAAAAAATCGGAACGTAGGCACCCTACTAGGCAATGGGCTTTTTTTAGGGTACCGTCAGTTTAATTTATCATGCATCGCTGAGTAATACATAAAAAATATGATATACTTATACGATATGAGTAGATACATGAGCGTATATGAGAAAAAATATTTTTTAAAACAGGAATACAAACAATTTTTTATCGGCGAACAACTTTGACTTTGGTGGATCATAATACAATCTCAACGAAGCACAATTTTGATATTGTTACAACACATAAACCATTGTTTAGCTAATCTAAGGAAATGTTTACTTATTTGTTACCTCTTTTATTTTGTTCGATAATTGATTATATAATTTCGGTCCCATGTATAAAAAAGATCTTTTAAATAGAGTTAAATATGCTTTAGGCACAGGGACCCAGTAGCCTCTACGAAGATTTAACATTTTGTGACTGCCCATAGTTTTTGGCGCATTGCCGCTTCTTACACAGAAAATTTTTGGTATCGTGTGTACCTTATAACAATAGATATTTCTTAAAGGAAGCTTCCATAAACTAGAGAAAGGGGGGGAATATGCCCCCAAGGATTTTTCAAAAGCATCAATCTAATTGTGTTCTTTTGTAATACTATAGCAGCCCCTATTGTACGATACAATACGTATTTTAGTGTTTGTATATATGACTTCATGTTTTAAAGATCATCCGTAATCATCCTCAGGATTGCTCTTTGGGCATAAACTTTCCATAGAAAAACAAAGATGATATATACACAATACCACTGGAAATTTCCCCAAATTCGGCCGACGATGATCATGTGTACCAAAAAGCGGGTTTCCATTTAAGTTTAATGCTGCACTCTACTTCGGTAGACTCGTTAAAAGAATTTTTTGTGACCACAGCCAAGGATATGGGCCAAAGCTTTAGTTTGATAGCAGCTGGGTTTAAAAGGGATTATGCGGCGGGAGCTAGATGCGGAAAGGAATAAAATTGGCGTCCTCCTTGGAGGAAACGAAAAAAAAAATCTTTAACGACTGTGCATCTTCGGTTTTGCCGTGAGATAACTTAATGTGCCGAGCGGGATTTAATGGTGGACGCCTGTGATCGTCTCGACGTCATCAAGGGGAAACGTATTGCCCCACGAGCTGCGGCTGGCAGGAAGAGTAATTAGTATCCCAATGTCGGTATTTTAATGCCCAGTTAGTACTTTTATTACATTAGTGGATTCGTTCCCCGCCAACAAATCATGTGAAAAAAAATACAGTGCTTTAATCCGAGAGATTTTGTCGGCGGCAGCAGTTTCACTACTGTCGTGAACGATGGGTTGACGAAATTTTTTCATTGGATCGGATTGAATTTTTTGGGAGGCGACCGACAGCTGAGGTCATTTGCGCCGTAGAGGGCAGGTCAGGGAAGAAGGGATCCTCCAAATACACTCTCATAGGACTTGTCACCATTTCACCTCCAAAACTTTTACATCTTTACACGGCTGGTGACCTACCACCCCCTGCCTCACGCCCAAGCGGTGGCTCGCGGGGTAGTATGTACATCTACATACTAACCCGGCGTCGGCATTAGCCTGCTCTTTACGAAAGGCGCCATGGGGACTACAGTTTAACGTCTCATCCGACAGACTGAGTACTGTACTTGAAGTGCCCTCCACAAGACACTTTCTGAAAAACTTCTTCCCTTGCAGGGATTTGAACCCTGGCCGTCCGTATGGTTAGCCAGTACTCTAGTCACCACACCAACCCGATCCTCAAATTTTTTCATGGTGGTATAATGAGTCTCAAGGTGGCTCCCTACTTCCGAGCCACCTTGGTGAAGATGGCGATATCTTCGCTCACTATTCTTGCTCGGATCACGCACACAGAGCTATGCAGGTTGTAACTCGAAGTGGTCTTGATATCAGAACAGCATCAATAGTGGGTAACTGAATATGTAACATGGATGAAAAACAATTTTTTGCCATTGCATGATTGAAAATCCAAAATCTGGCCCTCGCTAAATCCCCCAGAATATGACTGAAAATGGAAAAATGTCGTGATATTTTTTGTGAAATACACGCCAAATTGCTTTGTAGTTAAAATTCCAGTCAGGGCGACGAAAGCTTCTTCGTGCCGCAGAGGAAGATTTAGGCACAGAATGCCTTTATCTACCTCGGTAAAGCCGCTAACGGGAAATAAGTTGCGTCTGAAACCTGTGATACAATCTTTTTAGCCCGGGTGAATGTCTTCCGTAAAAGTAAACCGATTTGGAAGAGGAGTTCTCCTTGTTCCAGAAATGGACCAGTCACAGAGAAGGCATCCCCTGTGAGTTTCAAGGAGCTTACCATTGGTTTTTAGTACCTACACTGCTCATTCTATAGTACAGCGGTCCAATTGTTTTCTATATCGTTTCTGACGAGACGCCGTAGGCATCGCTCTTTAAAACAGGTAGGGAATTGAATTGAAATTTCTATGTTAATGTTTATTTTCAGTTATGGTGTCGAGGTGCAATACTAAAATTGAAAATGCTATGTGATCAATAAATTAAGGGAAGACATTAGACATGTTTTTCTGTTAAATATGTTGAACAATCTTAGAAAAAGGTATGTGTTTTTATCATCGAAAGAAATTTTCATTATACGGATATCTTAATTTATATAAATTATTATCCTCTAGGTTTGGTGTTATTACAGAGAACATAAAAATCAGAAAAACTCAGGTAACAATAAATTTGAATTTTTTACCATTTTTTTGGTCTCACCTTAGGTGGATTTTATATTATATAAGTATCGCAACTTTTGATATATCCCTTGGCTTTCAATCTAATACAAATCGTACAGCATCCTTTGTTTTGAGAGAGGTCTAAACCTTTATAGAATGGTAAGATTTTTACTTTTTTATGTAAAAATGTTCGTATGAATTTATTTGACATTAATCGGCTGTTGGCACATACGTACACGCACTGGTTTGTGTTTATTTAATTATACTTATTATCGTTACTTTAGTAACATTCCCCTCCGAGTCTTCGGCAAGCGCCGGGTTTCATTGCCGTCATAATGGCCGAGGACTCGAGAGGGGTGGGGCAGTTTTCGCAGCCACGTCCGACGCCCAACGGATGAGTGGCTACGCTGCAGTTGGGTCGTGCGTGCGGAGTAGACGGAGGAACCAAAGTATTACCGCCTTCTGCATGCGAGCTGCAAGTGACTCCGCCTGTGCCGCCACGCAGGACGGAACGCACTTTATGCTCTCCAGTAGCGAGCCCATTAATTAAATAAATTGAAATCCATATAAAATTATTATTAGTTAATTTTATTCAATTATTTTTATTAACTTTATGTAATTATTTTATTAACTATATTTAATTATTATTACTTAAAATATTGGCTGCCCATATCGGTTACTGATCGCGGGCGTATTTGGGCGCGTTAGGAAAAAGCCATGCAGTGATGGGGTGAAAGTGATTTGATCAACTTTTCCTCTCTCATTTCCTTTCACCATTCATCTTTTGAAAAGACCGTCTTCTTTGAATGACCTCAAGGATTCCCTCTCGCCGAGTTCCCTTCATTTACCGTTTCAATTCCACCAATGGAATTAGAGCTCAAGATTTTCTCCGACGCGTCTCGATTTCCTCGCCGATCCCCTTTGTCCCCAGAACATCCCCTCGCGTCGCGTCTCCTGGCTCCGCCTTAGTGGGAGGAAAAGTCCCCTTCCTCCCTCCTCTGTTAGGGGTGTAAAGAATACCCGCGAAAACGGGAAGAGGAACCCGGATACCCTCGCTTTCTCATCCCGTTTTATATTTCTGTGTATATATATATATGTATTTTTTCCCCCCAACCGAGCGGTGAGTACTCCATTAACACAGCTCGCACGTATACTGAGACGACGGTGTAACGACGATCTCGTAAAACGCTTTAGGATCGAGATACATAGGGGGCGAAGGGGGTGTTCGTGAAAGGGCTGGCTGCTTGGAAGCGGTGTGGGCAAGTAGGAGGGGGGGTCCAATCTTTTTACTGCCTTTTTCTGAATTCGCTTTGCCCTGTTTCCTCCCTCTCTTCCCACATTTGTTCCAGGCCTTCCGTCTACTCATCCCTTTCCCTTTCACGAGCTTTGCGGGCCGGGGCGATTTCCTTCGCTATCATCCGGAACCGGGCTCTACCTCTCAAGAAATATTCCTACCTCTTTCTCTAACCTCATTTCCTATGATTTTTCTCCTCGACTTTTCTATTTCCTCGCAATGGTGTACGATGCAATATGTGACTGAATCGATAGTGCTGCGACGCCTGCTGAAAATCCGAGACCATATCTCGCAGGATGAATGTTAATAACAATGTTTAGAAAAATATTATAAAAAGTTCTGAAAGAGCCGCCAGAGAGTAAGAGATAGGTTTATATCCTCTGTAAGAGTAATGCTTATCATACACTTGAGCAATTCTATTTTCCAGGCTGTTCCGCTGTTGCAGATCAATCAGGGTTATTATGATGACACTAATGCTTAAGAGTACTAATTGAATGTGATGAAAATCAATACGAAATGCATTAATTCACTTAGATGGGATTGATGTAATAGGATAAAATAGAATCAGTGGACCAATTTCTAGGTTTTGGCTTTGAATAAGGTTGAAAATATTTAAGAAAAGTCAATTTTTTTATCGGAAAAATTTCAACTCATGAATGAAAGCAGCAGCCATTCTTTGACTTTTTTAAGAATGTAGTGAAAATTTGTATTCCACAATGTTATTGATTATGTTGCTCAACATAGAAGCACCATACGCATCCAAAGTAGTACTTAAATTAATACAATAATGTGCGAATCATCGCGCACAGAGAAATAATCATCCGCCTTGACCGGGGTTCAAACCCGGATCCCTCGATATCCGGCCGAGTGCTTTAGACAGTTTAGCTACCGAGGCGTCATATTCCCTTGCGGATTTTTGTGACCTTTACAGGACTAGATGTTCTCGACTGCCGGACATACAATGTAACAATCAGTCGCTACTGAGCGCTTAGCGTCACTGTCCAGAACTTTGAACTTTGAACACAGAGAGGCGTTCACTCTTATTTGACAAATTTCAAGCTATCCGGGACTAGCCACGGAGTTCCACTTTTACGGAGTCACCCGCAATGCACACGTGTGAATTTCCACAGAGAAAAAATCATCCGCCTTGACCGGGTTTCGAACCCGGATCCCTCGATTTCCGGCCGAGTGCTTTAGCCAGTTAAGCTACCGAGGCGTCCTCTTCTCATGTGGATTTTTGTGATCTCTTTGTGACCTTTTTGTGTGCGGGTGACACCGTACAAGTGGAACTCCGTGGCTAGTCCCGGATAGCTTGAAATTTGTAATACAATAATATTAATAAAAGCGAATTTGGGCCTGTGTAATCCTCTCTCGGTGTAAACTTACATGACGAACGCAAACATCCAATTCCTGGGTAATCTATCCAGGTGGGATTCTAACCCGCGACCCTAGTGTTAGCAGCCGAGGACTTAATCCCGCCGCCACCTGGGCCGACGGCGGTGAAAATAGCTGCCTAGAGGATAACAGCTGCCTAGCGTATTATATTGTTGAACCGTGTTACCGTAGGACTACCACTCGCCGGTTCGCGGAGTTCGTATCGTCAGATTGAAACGTAAAGAAGACCTGATCACCGAATAATAAAAAGTGGCGCTAGCCGCCACCGCTGAGAAGTGCCGTCCCGTGATGCCCCTACCCTCTCCCTCCAACCCCATGAGAACCCGAACGATTTTCTCTGTCTTCTGTTCGGGTATTGTGAGATAAAGGAAACGCGTCGGGCGATATCGAGATGTTTTTCGTCCTGGATCACATTTTAAGGCAGAAGATATTTGACGGCGGAAAACAGACCCCGTCCTTCTCGGAACTCCGCTCGCAGTGTCTCTCTTTCTCTCTCTCTCTCGATCTCTTTGTCTCGCTTTCCTCGTCTTCCCTTACGCTCAAGAAGGAAGAGGAGGATCAATTTCGGGAGGGGGTATAACAGCTGCCTGGCAACTCACCTGCGGCTTATGTGATAGTGCGACAACTCTTGATATATCGCAGTTTGTATTCGGTGTCGAGGCATAAATCGAGTAGGTTTTCGTGAGCATGCGATTAGTTACCAATATATATTGAAATCTTTGATAATCGGTCACCACTGGACCCTGGAAATTATGGACGCATGAGGAGGTGACCGCTGGATTGGATTGGATGTTTGGGGAGGCGACCGACAGCTAAGGTCATTTGCGCAATAGAGGACGGGTAAGTGAGGAAGTGTGGATGGAAACCCGGCGTCGGCATTAGCCTGCTCTTAAGGAGTGATGCCAAGGGGACCGCGGTTTAACGTCTCATCCGACAGACGGTGTACTGCACTTGAAGAACCCTGCTCAAGATACTTGGATCGGATATCCTCTGAAAAACATCCTCCGCTGCAGGGATTTGAACCCTGGCCGTCTGAATTGTTAGCCAGTACTTTAGCTACCATACCAACCCGAGTGACCGCTGGATGCGGGTTAAATTTCCATTGGTCATATGGGAAATTCATTCTTGAAAAATTGGCCGCTTGGACAGAGAAGACCGCTCAAGAGAGGTGGCAAGTGTCACTGCAGTGTGACCGTAATTCCATGGGAATCCATCAAAACTGGAAAGTATCTTGAAATTTTGCAAAACGAGTGTAGCAATTTGTATTGGGCGTCGGGGCATAAAATGAGCAGCTTAGTGTGATCGTGCAATGACTTATCATCATGGTGTGACCGCCATATCTTGGGGTTCCATCAGAACCGCGGAAATACCTTGAAATATGTTACCTTGAAAAATTCGCCAGTCCATTTAAATCAAACTGTATTATTTTTAACGTAAGTACCACTCATTTTTATCACAGATTCTTTCTTTATACCATAAAGTTTTGTATACTTTAAAATAATTCGTGGCACCACCCTGCTAAAAATTCTGTATAGTTTCCTAATAAATACCGTTACAGAATTTCTTTAAATGTTCTGTAAATATTCCTTAAGGTATCGAAACGCCATTTTACGGCCTTCCCTACGACTTTCTGCTGACTACCTTAGGATGTTTTGCAGAATAACTTAGGACGTTCAGCAGAATTCCTTACGTTCTGTGTTATTCCATACGACTCTCCATATAGGTACTTAGAAAAGGAACTGGGTCAACGGAAACCTCAAATAATTCCGTAGAGTTGCTGAAGTTCTACAGAACAGCTGGTAAGGAGTTATTTTGCTCTGCAGAAAATAACTCTACAGAACATCTGTTGTGTAGAGTCAGGCTCTCATTTTCCGTGCGGATCCTTAGAAAAGGAACTAGTTCTGAAGGAAAAGAGATAATTTCTGTAGAATTCCCTTCGTTCTACAGAACAGCTTCAAAGGAATTTTTTTAGCAGGGTAGCAAGCAATTAGCATGTGAGCAAAAGTCTTAAATATTGATCTTAATGCATTGGAACTTTCGATTTCTTGCTTATGCTAGTAGATGAAGGAACTCATTGTTGCCCAACGAATCTAGCAGTAAGGTCCGTGGAATATCACGCGGTTAAAAAGTACTATCAGTGGTGTACGAAAGCAAAGGATAGGTCAAACTACTAACACATGGAGAATAGTGTGCTATATCGTTACTTGAACTGAAATCGTGAGAAAAACACCTCACATCTGAGATACTTTTAAAATACCTGCCATTTCCCGGTAGTTACTGATAATCACGAGCCATATTTACGATACGATGCGACTAAACTTAAAATACTTTCATGATTTTGACTTTCAGTATGATACATCACTTGTTGGTGATTTCTATTTGATACGTTACGCGTTTAAATGTGGTGTGCTTGCGATCAATTGATGGTTTACAAAGTTCCTAGTCGTATAAGTCTTTCAAATTGCATTGATGTTAAAAACAACAGTAATAGCAACAGTAATTTATTCTACCGGAAACAAATATATTGATGAAATCGTTAAAAATATTCGGTATCAAAAAAAACCTACTAGGCAATACGCCTGTTTTTAGGGCACCGTCAGTTTCATTTAATATGCATTGCTGAGTAAAACTTAAAAAATATGATGTATACAGTACGAATAGATACATATATATATATATATATATGGGGAAAATATAAGGGGAAAACAATATTTTTCACAAAGACAAGCTTCTTTTTTTTTTACAGACAATCAACTTTGACTCTGGTAGGAATATGAACAATTATTCTAAACAGCACAATTTCTAGATGATTACAAGACATAAACGAATGTTGAACTAATCTAAGGAAATTCTTACATTTTATCTTCTTCGCTAATTGATTATATAATTTCGGTAATACAATTGATAAATCATTACTTGAACTGAACTCGTGAGAAATACACCTCCTATACTATGTTGTTGAAATTCCTTCCCTTGTCTGGTAGACACAGATAGTTGCCAGCCGTTTTTTTTTCTGGTTTTGCGTCTCAGTGTGATACGTCACTTGTTAGTGATTTTACTGTGATACGCTGAAGTTTAAATTCGGTGTGCCTGAGAACGAATGGGACATTGGTTCAAACTTCCATGCTGGGATTACATCTTTACAGTGGTATTACATTAACATAAATGAAATCTGAAATAAGGTCGACAAAAATTAACGTCATTTAAAACTACACCAATCTCTTCTTTCCATTACTACCCGCAAAAATGCTGGTTTGAAAGCTTATATTTCCCTCATTCGATCATTGCACCTGAGAACGAATTGGTTCAAACTTCCATGCTGGGATTACATCTTTACAGTGGTATCACATCAACGTAAATGAAATCTGAAATAAGGTCGACAAAAATTAACGTCATTTAAAACTACACCACTCTCTTCTTTCCATTACTACCCTCAAAAATGCTGGTTTGAAAGCTTATATTTCCCTCATTCGATTATTGCACTAGGTCTATAATTACCTTCCGTTGGAATTATAACATGAGCTTCGGCGGCTCTTAAATAGTTTTGCAAGATTTGTCCTGGACTTTCGTAAAGACGAGCATATCTCACACCACCTTCACAACTTGTCATGGCTTAAAACCTCTTCTCGGAGGAAATATTTACTTAGTTCATTCCTCTTCATACACTTCCGCAATGAATATCCAGTCTATCTTTTTTACATGTTTCAATCCGAATCATTCTCTGTTTTCAGAACAATTAGAGCTGACCCATCCTACCCGCTCGATACCTCGGATAAACACTTACCTTAAATATTTTCTCATCTCTGGAATTCCTTGCCATTAAGTAAATCAAAGGAAATTGAGCTCTACGGCCTCTCAAGATAGCAAAAATTAAAAGATTTCTTTCTTTCAGAAAATCTTTTAATTTTTAAAGAAGAATAAAGAATTTTCAAGAGTTTAAGAATCTTTTAATTTTTGCTATTTTGCTTCCTTGCCATTATCTAAAAAAATTTTCCTCCGTCTATTTTGAAGGAAAACCATTTAAACATCACTATAATGAGCATATATGTCTTTTACTAATATTTGTATCCTGTTATAGATTTGTATGCTTTACATAATGATATCAGAAAATATTGTTTGTTTCTTATTCATTTCTGACTGATATTATATTTTCCATTTTGTATTTAGTGTTAATTATCTATGGCAGTGAAATTTTTGTTTTTCATCACTGTGAGATATTTACCAGGTATAATTTTTGTTCTTTTTCTCGTTAAAAGCAGCATTTGATATGTATTTTATGTTTTCCCCTTGTGGAGAAACCCAGAGCATAATAAAACGTATTCTATTCCATTCCAAATATTTAACAGCTCTTTCCCACGGGGAGGCTGTGGTACCCACCGGATTTGCCGTCGCGAGGGACGATGGTGAGATCACGGGATTTCTCTTTGGAATGAAGAGGAGAATTACATGTTTTCCGCGGAGTGATTCACGCATTTCAAGGAGGCATCAATACATTCCGAAGTTAGTCGCCGTTAGAGCTAATCACCCCATTCCCTGAAGAATACGCTGCCAGTGTTTGGGATCCTCATGAGGTAGGCTTAATAACCGAGTTGGAACGCGTGCGGAGAGGACCTGTGAATCGATGCGACCATTATTTTAGCAAGCATTTACAATATTATAACATTTTTATGTTTTATATCATTGTATTAATTTTTTATTTTAGAGTATTGTGTCGGCAATAATTAATGAGATTTTATAATGTAATGATTTTTTTACAAGTACTCTACCTGTTGAGGTAGGTTTTGCTGAATGTCAGAGAATCTCCTTCCGGTCCTCTACACGTTCAGGGGTCCATCCCCTTCCAGTATATCCTTTTTCGCGTCAGCATACCGCTTGTCCAGCATCCTTCCCTCTTATCACACTCTTGAGCATCCCATCGCCCTTTGTAACATCCTTCAGCCATCTACCGTGCTATCTCGGATTTCATTCAAAAGTTTCCTTTCCCCACCCATCATCTCAAGCACTTCCTCTTTAGTCTTCCTCTCCGTCCTCCTCACCTTCTCCATCCTTCTCCACACCCACATCTCAAATGCCTGAAGCCTTTGCTACTATGTCCGTTTTCTTCTAGTGTACTACCTAAGTAATTAAAGTGCTCTACTTGCTAGAGTTTGTGCCCTCCAACTTTCATCGCAAGCCTAGCTTTATTTGTGCCAGAGAATCTCATTACTGACGTTTTATTATGATTTATCTTCATTCCGAATATCCCTCACTGCATTTCTAAAGCATCTGTCGAAGCTTGGAGTCCCTTTTATGATAAACTTCTTCACAAAAATCATATTGCAAAATATAGATGTCCGTATTATCCAAAAGTAAATGATACATTTGCGAAATTCTTCGATTTCCGGTCGAGTGCTTTAGCCAGTTAAGCTACCGAGGCGTCCCCTTTCCCTGTGGATTTTTGTGACCTTTCCGGGACTAGATGTTCCCGACTGCCGGACATACAATGTATCCGGGTTCGAATCCCAGTCAAGACGGATGATTTTTTTTCTCTGTGGAATTTCGCACGTTTGTGCATTGCGGTTGATTTCGTAAAAGTGGAACTCCGTGGCTAATCCTGGATAGCTTAAAATATGTTAAATGATACATATTGTCTACCGAGCAAGACTCTGTCCCCCGGATCAAGTTTTCCTTATTGCTATGCGATACTGGGCCTCGGGTATCGCTCGGCTGTGTCTCCACTCCCCCCACGGCTCCTCCCACATCTCTTCCTTTGATGTTCGCTCGATCGCCTCGTCTCGCTCCTTCATATCGACTGATTCACAAACCCTTCTCTTACTCACACGCGTGGAGATATCCTTTCTCTTTCTGGTTCACATCAACACCCGGCGTCCCCGAAAAGAAATGGGGTCTTCTTTCATGAGTGCCTGGCGCCCAAGCAGCAGAACGCACATACAGACATACATGCCTCTGCCTTCTTTCCTCCCCTTGCTACCTTTTTCACTTGTTCGTCCTCTTCCTTCCACTCTACCTCTCTTTGTTCCTCTCTTGGAAGATTCGTATATTCCCTTTCATTTATTCCTCCTCCTCCTCCTCGTCTTGGTATCTCCTTTTCTTCTCATCCTTGCCTTTTAAGCCTTTGTTTCGCCTTTCCCTCGAGTTTATTTATTCTCTCGTTTCCTTTTTTATTTCTCTGTAAACGGTTTTCTTTGTTCGTTTTCCTCTCGGTTGTACCCTCGATTCCTTTTTTTTTATATTTACTTTTAATCTCTCCTCTTGGTGTTCTCCATTCCTCAGACCGTTGAGCTTTTTCTCGCTTGTCTCTTCTTTGCTTCACAATACGCTTCCTCTTCTTATTATTTGGTCTCCATTTGTACGCGGCTGTGGTCCTCCTGTTAAGTTTCGTCTGCTTAATTATTTTTTCATGTTGAGATTCAACACGTCTCGATTAGTACGATGCCTTTTTTTATCATCCTTTCGTTAACAGTCTTTTTTGCATTGGCGTCTGCTTCTTTTCTTTCAAAGCAATCTTTCCATTTCCCCCTTCCAGCCGTTCTCGCATTTAGCTTCTAATCCTCGCGTCCCTTTGATAGTCACCGTTGAAAATTATGAATCGAAAATCTTCGCCATATATTTCTGAACCGTCAGTCCGTCCTCGGCGTTTTTTATTACAAAAATAATATTTAATGCAGAGGTATGCATTAAATTTGACGTGGGCTTCTGCAGGCAAGATCCTCGCCAGGAAGGCTTTTATAGTTTTCGGTACTTTTTGAGTTCGAACCAGGATTTCTTCCTAATTTTACTTGGTGTTTTCCAGTGAGTGAAGTGCCGTGCTTTCTTCTTTCATTCATTAAAAATATTTATAAATTTGAAATGAGCTATTTTACTCTCTCTCTCAAAAGTCTGTAATTTGATCTGTAATCGAGTTGACATTTCCGATATTTTTTTTCCTAGAGCAGTCCAGTTTTTAATGAATATGCTAGAAAATTAATACATTTATCTGACTTTTTTTGTCTGCTCAAGCCTTTTCATGGCAAACAGCTGTCATCGTTTCTTCCGATCAGTTTCACTGTCGATGATCTATTATGAATTTAAGAGGTAATGTTTGAGTTCCATCGCCAGGGGTCCTAATGTCGCAAGCATGGTACATCCTTTATTACCGGTCTTTATACGAAGTAAATGCGTAGTTATTGGGCTTAACCTGAACAAGTTAGCCTTGGACAGGTTTGTAATGCCATTAGTAGGGTACTAATTGAAATGCGATGACGTGTTAGACGATACCAAGTTGATTGCTCGCTCCCATGGTTAGTGGATCGCATAGTGAAGCAGGTCATCGGAATTAGAATACGCAGTAACACTGTTAATCGCGACTCGGGGTCCTTCTTAAGCAACTATTGGAGGCGTATTACAAGGAAACTGATAAATGGCCCCAAAACCTTCCCGCCAATGACCACCTGATCTCGCGTCTGGCCTCCCCTTGGTATATATTAACCACCCTTCATTAGACACGGCGTTCACCGATGTCCTAAGAACGATGCTCTTGTCGAGTATCGAAACGTCGGCCAACATGTACCCACTCACCCGAACGGAAGCCCGAGAAAAAATTGAGAAACGTTTGTCACTTTTATATATATATTAAGATTGTGGCCTTGCATTCTTATGCCCCATGGAAACTTTACGAGATTTCTCATGCTAAAATTACGCTTTGGGATCATCAATTTATCCGAGCGAAATATTTATCGGTCATGTCATTGATCATCAGTCTTAAAAGTTTTTAATGGCAGCCATTTGAGTGAGAAAAGATTGTATTAATTTTCATTTTGTAGTACGTCAATGAAACCCGAGAACTGTTGTGAAAACGAAACGAGGGACATGATATAACCCTGTGGAATTCCCGAACGAATCCTGTGAAAAATCATTACGTCATGAAAAGCTAAATCTAAAGTCAATTCGCTGTTTGTTCCGCTCGAAATGCTGACGCAGTTAAATTCACTCATCCATTTTTCAGTCCGAATAGGAATATGGTGGAACTTTTACTATGGAACTCTTCTCGCAGAAACACTTAAGAGTTAGGAATTTAAAAGTCATGAATGAAAAACGTTTTGGGACGGTTAAGTTTCACTGGGATGTTTTGATTGGGACCCACACGTAAAGGGCCAATGCGCATTCATGCTTTGGTTGTAGAAATTAAATGGCTCACTTTGAGTATCAACCTTATTTCTCTAGTTAATGACTACTCTTGAAATGGTAAATCCATACAGTGGGAAACCATCGAGATGGCTTCGTCCAACGAAAGTGCGATTATTTCGACATTTAATGCCAATTATTGAATTAAGTCAACTTGCAATTCAACGATTGTGGTAGATGAAATTTTTAATTAAATGATGCAATCATAATTACTCAAATTATGTTAAAAACCTGGGGGTCACTATGATGTGTAACTTTTCGTGGCATAATCATGTGCTAGCTGTATGCTATAGGGTCAATATGATCCTATA
This sequence comes from Ceriagrion tenellum, assembly GCA_963169105.1. NCBI lineage: Eukaryota > Metazoa > Arthropoda > Insecta > Odonata > Coenagrionidae > Ceriagrion > Ceriagrion tenellum. The sequence continues at coordinate 65,656,011 of OY720642.1, read as the reverse complement.
TCAGCTCAAAACAAAAAAAAAAACCTTTTATCATTTCATACTCGTAAGCAACTCATATCTACGCTCATTTTCCCTCACATTGATTATTGCTGCCTTGTTTACCAAGATATTACTGAAGAGCATAATACAAAGCTCCAACGCCCATTAAATTTCTGTGTAAGGTTTATTTTCAACCTATATAAAGATGATTACATTTACTCTTATTTTACCCACCTTGCATGGTCGAAGGCCAAAAACAAAAGAAAATACTAACTTGGTACGTTTCTCTATTGTCTCTTCTATAATGAACAACCTAATTATTTGAAGCAATTTTTTCCATCAGAAATAAAACGTCATATGTAACGATTAGAATGGCTCCTGATTTTATAACCTCCCCCCAACATAGAACACCCTATTTTCAAAAATATTTTTCTGTTGTCGAAGCACGATTATGGAACAGTATTCCCGAGGATATTAAGGATTCTGCCTCTTTATCTGTATTCAAGCAATGATATTTTCATTATTTACAAGCCCTTGAAAGTGTTTAACTTGTGGTTTTTTAATTTTTTTCTGCTCTTTTATTTTTACTTCGCATAATGTATCCGCCCATCCCAATTCATTTTTGTTTGTAACATATTAGCTCTAAATAGGGTATGAATTCTGTATGTTCCTAATGGACGATGGAAAAGTCAAAGGGCAATAAATTATATTATTGTTAATAAACTAATATGCCCTAATGTACAATAATAATCATAAAATAATACTATTTACTTCAATTCCGTTTATTTGCAGTAGCAAGACGTGGGTAATCCCATGTAGGGACGGCGAGATAAGTGTTGGGGGGCATTGAGGGGATGGGGAGGAAAAATAATCCAACATTAGGTATGCCTTTTCTCGAAATCAGACACAAGGAGCCGAAAATTCGCATATTTACTCTAAAATTGAAGACGTTCATAATTTGCGGCAGCATTCCGTTAAGTTTCCGAAGAAAAACAGATTTGCCACAGCTATGCGAACGAACAGTGAATGAGTGACAAGGAATGGGTCCCTAAAAGGACCGGTCCAAAGTGAACGGGTCACCAAAAATGAACGGGTTTGCCCCATCTCTACTTTGCACTGGAATTTCTACTGAGGAAAATTCATTTTCCATCCGAATCCAATGCGTAAAACGCAATGAGAGGTGAACTTCATCTACTTCGACATCTACAAAATACCATGCAAGCGACCACTAGTGTGTGTGGCCCGTGGTGATTCCACACCAGGCATGCAACACTATTCCTAGTTCAAATCAGAACCTCGCACGTTCCCCCGAATGCCTGGTGCAGACCACAAGCAGTCAGGATTGAAAAAAGCATCAGTGCGCCGTCAGACCACAAACCAGGAGAGTGATCCGTAAAAGAACAGGCCACCATGCTGTACACTACTTAAGATACAACCCCTGGTTAGTAATATTAATGTGACAGAAAAATACTTAGCTCTAGCAAAATATTTTGAACGCCCGGTAAAAAATAGCCTTCACAAAAATTTCGTAAAAGATTTAGGGCCGTATTCATAGTCGTTACCTGGGTGTCCCCCAGGTGTGGGGGAGCCGCTTGGCTCAGAAATAGTATTCATAGTCGTTACCCAGGGGGCTGTTGTCCCCTAATCCTCCCCCAGGCCGTCGATTTCCTGGGTAAGACATGAAGCTTACCCAAAGCTCCCCTAACGCAGCACTGCTGCCCACCCGTGGGACGAATGGATACTACTGTAGTAATGGCAGTACACGATAATATCAACATCTTTCCATAGTAACGTCTTCTGTTTACAAACACGAGTACTTGTTGAATCACCCTCGTATTCCTCATCATTAAAATTACATAAATATTTAAGATATATTGAAATCATTCTCTCATATTCCTTCAATCATTTTCCATCAACATTTTGCAACAGTATACTGTATTATTGTTTATAGCGTGCTTGGTTACGGTGAGAAATGAGCATCGAAAACATCGAGAACCATTCAGCGAAACCGTTCATATGTATTTTTGCGCGGGATTGCTGCCAAATCTCTTACCCAGACATCCCCTGGCTGGGTGTTACCCAGGTAAGGTTTATGAACCGCTCAGCGTAGGGGACCCCTAGGTGTTACCTGGCTAGGGGATACCCAGGTAACCCCTAGGAATACAACTATGAATACGGGCATTAACCTATTTATTCCCTTCGATCGGGCAGAGATTCCCACCCTAATTCCCGCAACAATTTAGTAACACTACTATTTTGATCATAACAATTTTTAACAAATGCTGCCCTCCGCTGTATTCGATATATCTGAAACTACTCCTACTTCGTTAGGGTCCCATGTACCAACGGCGTACTTAAAGTGAGGTCTCACGAGAGAAAAGTGACGTCGCTCCTTAACTTTATCGTTACACTTTCCTAATATTCTTTTAGTAAATCCTAATTGACGATTAGCCTGTCCGCACGTATTTCACCTATAATGCTTCCACTTTTTCCCAACTTGAGTCCGTTAAAGCAATCCCAAGCGAACGACAACCGAGGCAGGCCCTGCCTGAATCCTCCTGACCGGACTCTTGTTCGGACGAAGGACGCACATGCAAGGACGCACAAGTGAGTCGGTCCACCCGCTGGCTGGTCCACTCTCTTATCTATCTCCGGCCTGGTTCTCCGATTTAACGACCGTCGAGCACGACTTGTTGCGCAAGCATCGAGCCCCCATATCGTCGCATGCAGTCGTAAAATAATCCGCAGCCTCCCAAAAAAAACACATGGTCCCGGATTGAAACTCGTACGCGTAGTCTCTTTCATCGGATTAAGTCGTATTTTTTGAAGGAAGAAACGTATGGTTATACTCCGCTCAACGTTTTAATGCACTTTTTTCGTCCCATTCATTCATCACACTTCTCCACCCTACTTCGGCAGCAAAAACGTCACATGTACAGCATTCCCAAGGCATTTAACCTTGTCATATGCTTATCCTTAAGAAATGATATAGTGTACATAAGACAAGATGAAGTGCACAGAAGAATAGATGAGGAAAGGACCATATGGGACACCATAGAGAATAAAAGAACAAGATGGATTGAACATACCCTGAGGCACAATGGGTTTGTGAAGGACGTAATTCAAGGCAAAATAGAGGGAAAAGCCCCCAGAGGAAGATATAGGGATAAGCTTATGATTCAAATAAAGAAGAAAGTACATAGGAAGTAATAAATGTATGGTTATACTCCACACAACGTTTTAATGCACCTTTTTCTTAGCAAAAAAGTCACATTCATTCTTCACACTTCTCCATCCTACTCCGGCAGCAAAAACGTCACATGTACAGCATTCCCAAGGCATTAAACCTTGTCATATACTTATCCTTAAGAAATGAAAGTGTGCATAAGACAAGAGGGAATTCGCAGAAGGATAGAAGAGGAAAGGACCATATGGAACACCATTCAGAATAAAAGAACAAGATGGACTGTACACACCCTGAGGCACAATGGGTTTGTGAAGAACATAATTGAAGACAAAATGGAGGGGTATGTACCTAGAGGAAAAAAAAAGAAATACATTCATGGACAAGATAAAGAGGAAAGTACATAGGAAGTGAATTGGGAGAAACTGAAGATTTTGCAGGAGAAAGGTGTAAAACTGGAGAGAACGTAGATTGATTGGAAACTTATGTATGAGGCAGAAAGTGGGTATGAGAATTGGAGACAAAATAAGAACAGAATGGTTTGATGTTGGAAGGGGAGAGAGGCAGGGATTTTTTCTCTCCCCCACCCTTCTTAATATGTACGTCGAAGATATGGTAAGGATATGTTGGATGAATGATAAAGGGGTTACAATCGGAGGAAGGAAGGTTGTGTGCATCACGTTTGAGGACGACATGATATTGTTTGCGGAAAGTGAGGAAGAACTGAAGATCATACTAGAACACTACAATTACATGAAAGAAGAATATGGACTAACGATAAATAAAAACAAGACTAAAGTGATGAAAGTTGATGCAGAAGAAGAGATAGGAGTTACCATGGGAGGGGAAAGACTGGGACAAGTGACAAGATATAAGTATCTGGAGACGGAAATTACACAGGACTGGAAATGTGACAAGGAGAGTAAAGGTAGAATTGCAATGGCCAGAGACGCTTTTATCAAAAAGAAAAAAATTGTTTAGCAAAATGGATATTGGGCTTAGGAAAAGGTTGGCAAAGCGTTATGTTTGGAGGGACTTATTGTATGGTTGTGAGACATGGATGGCTTTGAAAAAGGATATGAAACGGATTGAGGCGTTGGAGATGTGGATATGGAGATGAATGTTCAATATTAGTTGGGCAGACAGAGTGAGAAATGAAGAGGTATTGACCAGAGTGGGGGAAGATAGGGGACTGATAAGGACAATGAAACAAGGAAGCAAAACTGGCTGGGACATATATTAAGAAGAGATTGTATGATGAAGGAGGTATTAGAAGGGATGGTGGAAGGAAAGGGTAAGAGCGGAAGAAGAAGAAAGAAAATAACGGATGATTTAGCAGAGGAGACGGGCAGGATGAAGAAAAAGGCACAAGACAGAGTCATCTGGAGGAGAAGCTACTGAGGACCTGCTAAACATCAGACTACCAATAATAATGGTGGCATAATAATAATAATAATATAATATATTTTACTCCTCAGTTTCATACATACTTTTTTTTTACAAATTATAGGAGCTTTAGGCAGACTCAAAGGTGTCACCTGCATGGAGACTGCCTTCCTTAAATAAATAGCACCGCTAGCATTTAATAATCACGATTTTCCAAAGCATAAAAAATAATTAATTGGAATGTATCAGTTTTGCCCAAATTATGAAAAATGGAATGCAGTGCACAACAATAGGAAGAGATACGAGGAGGTAAAGGAACTAGAATTAGATAGGGGAAGGTGGAGGGCTGCCGTCGACCAATCCTAGGATTGAACGATCAGTGATGATAGGTTGGTTTTTATTTTTATATTTGGCCTCTCCCTCTTTACTCGTGTCTATTGTTTAGTGACGTGGAGCAAATTTGGCGTACATTTCTCTGGCGCAGTCAAATGGGGAAGGATACGGGCCGAGATCAAAAATCGGGCGTACAGGGGGGGGGGGGGGAGTGGAAAAAAAGTGAACGCGCGCAGAAACTTTCGGAATTTCGGATTGCCGTTTTAATTGCGACTGTAAAGCGCCTCTTAAAGGCCCAGTGGGCTGGTAAAAGGGGGCGTGGTCGAGGGGGGGAATTCGTCGACCGCTCTCTCTCTCTCTCTCCGTTCATTCGACGGTATTTCCGAACTTTTGAATTCCGTGTTTGCCTTCAGTCTTCTCTCTCCGCTGACTTTCACGCAGCCGAATATCTCCTCGCCCTTTCTCATCCCGTCGAATAAACGACTCATCTCAATACTCTCCCTTCCTCTCCAGCCTCCCGTTCGTCTCCCCGCCTCGCGTCACGTAGTCCAGCTCCCGTTCTCTATTATTCCCCTCGGGCTATGTGCGCGATAAACGGAGTTGCCGAGTGTATAAGTTTCTTTGCCGGGGTTTTGATCGCGTAGTTTTCAATTAAGTGGCTTGAATACACCCTTTTAAGCGCCAGCTTGAAACCGCATTAATGGATCTAAAGTTCTGAACACAATTGGTTTAGCATACTTCATTAGTTACTTCGTAAAATCCAACGGTGTTACTTGCATGGAAATCGACAGCAGTGATTTTTCAAGGGACTTGACTGTTTGATGCTTGATTTTCATACCCGACTAATTGAAGTTATTACTACGTTCGATGTATCCTTCGTTTAATGGGATTTGTTTTTCGATTTTTTTTTCTTAAAGGCCTCGACGGTCACTGCATTTGAATCCGATAAAATTACTAAATGCAATGAAAAGCCGACAGTATCGTCAGATGCAACTGCAGATAAACAGAGGGTGCCTCACAGCTGACATTGATTAATCTTGGAACTAACTTATCTCTAGATATATCGTGGGAAACACATGCAGGAAAATTGTGCGGCACAGTATTAAAGAAACTAGGATTTGTTAAGCGTTAAATAGGAAGGTCCCCGGATGAAAAAGTAAAATGTATGTGCTACTCCACTCTGGTTAGGCCATACCTCGAATACGCTGCGAGCATTAGGGACCCTGGTCATAAATATTTGAGCAAAAAAAATTAATAAAATACAAAGGAAAACTTTCGTTAAAAACTGCTTCGAGCGAACATAATATGTTTCTCATCATTTAGAGGGATTTCGATAAGAGACTCGGGAGGCTAAACGATAGGCTTAGTTTTCTTGAAAAATTCAAAACTGGTGTGATTCAGAGCGACACGGAGAATAAAAGTTTACGCCTCACTACATTTGTAGGTCTGACGAAAGCGATAAAATAAGAGTTCTTTCTGCGCACTGTAAGCAACCATAATAAAAACTGAGCTCTTATCAAAACATACCCATAATACACGTCACCATTCCACCTCCCTGAACCTTATCCCTTTCATCTTTAAACGGCATCGGATAGCGTCGCGGTACGTTAAAAAACAGAATCTTTACATGTAATCTTTTAAACTGATAGATGTGTCAGAAGAAGGAAGGTGTTTTTTTATTTCTTTAAGGCAGAGCCTTGTTTTTTCAGCCTCGACTTCTAGCTCTCTCGGTTTTCAGCAATCGTCTTCATTTCCGTGTATGAGGCAAACACAATTTCTGTCATCATAACCTTTTAATGGGCATGTTCTTGGACGACCTAGCTTTTTCAATTAGAATTTTTATTCCGTTGCACTTTGAATGAAGTTGTCATGTCGTAGTTTGTGTTCGATCAGCTTTGCTTATCCTGTCATTAACATTACTAGTCATTCTCATCCCATTTGAACTTCATTTAGCACTTGCTCATGTGTTTTTAAGCGACAGAACGAGGAAGATACGGAACCGAACTTCGTGTCATTAGTGACTAGAAAAAAAAGCAGAAGATCGATCTTACATAATTAGTACGGATCTATATCTACGCACTTCCCTGCGAGCCGCCGCATGGGCTCGTGGAAGGGGGTGTTTGGACACCAGCCGTATGGATTTGTAGAAGGTTTTAGGAGCTGAAATAGTGACGTGTATTATAGGAGTGTATTTAGTGGAGCTTAGTTTTTATTGTGGTCACTTATTGTGCGCGGAAAGAACGAGTTTTTGTGCCCATCTGTTCGGCAATGTATCTTTCTCATTTCATCCCCTCTGTCAGATTAGGAGATGTAGTGAGGCGTCTTGATAATATTCTCTGTGTCGCTCTGAAATACACCAGTTCTGAATTTCTCAAGCAAACTAAGCCTAGCGTGTAGCCACCTAGTCTCTAGGGGCTCCCACCTCAATGTATCTAAAAGTTGTGGAACACTATATGTTCTACGCTCTACGCTAAACGTTGTATTTTGCATGAAGAGTTCGTGGCGCAGCGAGAGTTCGATGGGCTCTGCTATTCTTGTCATGAACAGTTTTAGAAATTTTCAACTGAACTTGATTTAGCACGTGCTCATAAACGTTTTTAAGCGACAGAACAAGGGAGGTTCGCTATCAAAATTCTCTCTTTCCATGTGTTTCTGTACCCTCGCTCACCACCTAGCGTATCTAAACGACCGACTCCCCCTGGCACGCGCACCCGTCATATGGGCGTAGCCTTAATGGCCACATGTTGAGGATGCACTGCCCCTGAGGGACAGTCGGTAAGATTGCACTTTGAGGGAACGAAGGTTCATGTCCACTTCCTGTAACTGTACTTCCTTATTGATTAAAAAAAATGTTTCACTGGTTAAGGTAGTTTGAGTGAAATATCGTTTTACCTAGAAATCAATGAATTTGATCTCATTTCAAAGAAAAATATATCACCCTTCCATTGAAACCAAAACTTCAACCCCGTACCACATTACTTTCCGAGATATTTGCCAGAAAATACCTGCCGTTTTATATGGGGAATGATGCGTGTATCACTCCAGAAGGACCTTATATTAAAAATGAGGCATTCCCTACACTTACATCTCGTAAAAAAAATCAATTGTGTTTATTTTGTGTGTTTTCTCAACTACTTTTGCAAATTAATCATATTGTCACCTCATTAAATTCTTCGGGATCGCCATAAACCTTCCATTTTGATGGAGTTTCAAATGTTCCGCGTGAAAAAGATGAGTCAAATTAAAGACTTAGATATTTTTTATTACTTAATTTTTGTCATTTAAAACAATATTATTGCACCACTAATAATGCAATACTTACTTCGTGTGTCTCACATCTGGTGAAATTAAAACGTATAGTTGGAATATGGTATATATTATGATTACGAAAATATCTCGCTCGTACTGCCTTAAGGTAGGTTTTATTAAATTTCAGAGACTCTCCTCCCATTTTCTACGTTTACAGGGCCTATCTCTCTCTCTTGAATATCCTTTTTCTCCTCAGCATACGATCTGCCTTACTTCAACCTTTCCATGCAACCTATTCTCTTCCTTCCCCTTCCTCTCTTGCTCAACACCCTTCCCTCAATCAGATTCTTGGGCAAGGTCTCGCCCCTTAATCACATCCTCCAGGTACCTACTCTCCCAATCGCGAATTGCATGAATAAGTTTCCTTTCCTCGCCCGCCATCTCAAGCACTTCTTCGTTAGTCTTCCTCTCCGTCCACCTCACCGTCTCCTTCCTTCTCCTCACCCACATCTCAAATGTCTGAAGCCTATCCTAATCCTCCTTTCTGAGGGTCCTCGTTTCTGCGCCACACAACGCTACGCTCCATATCCAGCTCTTCACCAGCCTGATACACGTATAAAATTCTGCCAGGCTAGGGTGGCTTCTGAAAAGTAGGCCGTTAGCTTTTCTGATTTTATGCAATGCTGCCTGGTTATCGAGAAACATTTCAATGCGAATACGAGTCAAATTTGAATTATTTAATGGTAAATTGTTTCACGTAGTCCTATGAGTGCTGCGGAAAACTCAGTGGCGTTGATATTCCAGCCTTCTGGAACGGGGAAGGTCCTGTCTATCCTCCAGTGAGGGATCGAGGCTGCTCCTTGTTCTAGTGTTGCATCCCTGTAGACTTCAATGGATTGAGTTGCACGCGGGAGAAACGCGATTTTTTTAAATGAAACCTCTTGACTAGAGAAAAAAAGCAGTAGGTTAATCTAACACTCTTACAAGGGGAGTGTCAGATAGCCGGGTCTCAGATTTTATTCAAAGTTGGTAGTTGTACAGACCGCTGTATGTGGTTCATGAATCACCCCACACATAGGGTTATATAACCAATAGTTTAAACAAAACAGGCCTTTAAAAATTTCAAAATTCCCTTTAGACGGGCCACTCACATAACTGACAAGCTGAACGGGTGGCTGACATGCTCGTCTCCAGTCTAGAGACACGGGTTCCATTCCAATACGGGGTATGTTTCTTCCGCTGTTTTTTTTTTTGTTTTTCCTTTACGGCATCGTACAATGCGCTCAAGATTTTTTTATTTTTACTCGAAATATTATTTTTGCGCGAGGCAAATTTTTCATTTGCATACACGACGTCTCTCTTTTCGGTCGAAGGCAGCCTTCTCATTATGTCACTTCCTTATCTTTTCACAACGTATTTTCATCATTCCTTCATACACATGATTTCCATTTTCTATAATTATTTTATAATATTGTCTTCATATTCTTACAATTCAAGCATAATTCTTAATAATATTCAAATTTTTCGTAGCTTGTCAGTTATGTGGGTGGCCCGTCTAAAGGGAATTTTGAAATTTTTAAAGGCCTTTTTCGTTTAAACTATTGGTTATATAACCCTATATGTGGGGTGACTCATGAATCACATACAGCGGTCTGTACAACTACTAAGGTTGAATAAAATCTGAGGCCCGGCTATCTGACACTCCCCTTGTTAGTGCGCATGCAGTATACCTCAATTCCTCTGCCCTTTCATTTGATTATTCCGTTTGCCCGGCAGATGTCCTGACGACCACTGCCAAACGCCGCGACGATGCCGCGACGGCTCGCAGGGTAGTATCTAGATATAAACAAGTAGTTGTTAAATAAAATACGCGTAATTTTTTATTTTTCGCATAAAATTTTAAACCGCCAATTTCAATATAGCCACCTTCAATGTAGCCGCCATCAAACATAATATGCTTGAGCCAGCGAGTTTCCAATCTTAAAGTAAGTAATTATATGAAGTGTAGCATTGTATGGGGCTGAAACATGGACCCTGAGAAACGAGGATAGGATGCAGGCATTTGAGATGTGGGTGTGGAGAAGGACGGAGAAGGTAAGGTGGACGGAGAGGAAGACTAAAGAGGAAGTTCTTGAGATGGTGGGCGAGGAAGGGAAACTTCACAGAGGAAAAATCCACAGGGGAAGAGGACGCCTCGTTAGCTTAACTGGCTAAAGGACTCGGCCGGAATTCGAGGTATCCGGGTTCGAATCCCGGTCAAGGCGGATGATTTTTTTCTCTGTGGAAATTCGCACATGTTTGCATTGCGGGTGACTCCGTAAAACGTGGAACTCCGTGGCTAACACCGGATAGCTTGAAATTTGTCAAGGGAAACTTCTTAATGAAATTCGAGATCGGCAAAGTGGATGGCAGGAGGATGTAATAAGGGGTGATGGGTGGTTGTTCAAGAATGTGATAGAGGGAAGGATGTTGGGTAAGCGGGTAAGAGGAAGAAAGAGAATAGGTTTCATGGACAGGATGAAGAAGGGTAGATCGTATGCTGAGGCGAAAGAGGATATACAAGAGCGAGATAGGCCCATGAAAGTGTAGAAAACCGGGAGTAGATTTTCTGATATTACACAAAACCTACCTTCACCGGTAGAATTTTTATAAATACGTAAATAAATTAAAAAGTCAATAGGGAAGCCAATATCAGCACGCGTCACGGACTAGTGCATCAACACAATTGTAAGGAAGAATTTGAGAACTGGACTTATCCTGAGAAATGAAAAAAATCCCGAAAAATTTTAATGTAGTGGTTTATCATAATAAATATATACAATAATAATAAAATATAATTAAAAAAATTTTTAATAGTTAAATATATTTAATATATAATGTATTAAAAAGCAATAATAAAAAATAGAACTTCTTACTCTTATTAATTCTCTTTAGCTCCTTAACCGGTAGAATACTTAAAACAAACCTAAATTGATTAAAAAGCCAATTTGGAAACTAGTTTTAACACGGGTTACGGACAAGTGTATCTACATCTACACACTACCCCGCGAGCCGCCGCTTGGGAGTGTGGCATGGGGTGGTAGGTCACCAGCCGTGTAAAGATGTAAAAGTTTTGGAGGTGAAATGGTGACATGTATTACGAGAGTGTATTTGGAGGAGCTTAGTTTTTATTGTGTTCACTTATTGTGCGCAGAAAGAACGAGTTTTTGTACCAATCTGTTTGGCAATGTATCTCTCTCATTTCATCGCTTCTGTGATAGATAGACCTAGAGATGTAGTGAGGCGTCATGATAATATTCTCTGTGTCGCTCTGAAAAATATCAGTTCTAAATTTATCTAGCAGCCTAAGCCTAGCGTGAAGCCTCCGAGTCTCTAGGGGCTCCCACCTTAATCCCTCTTACAGTTGTGTAACACCAGTGTAACACAACATTTAAAAAAATTTTTGAACTGGACTTAGACAAACTGCGAAATGAAAACATTCCACGAATTTATTAAATTTAATATCTTACTCGTCATGACTCTCTTTAGGGATTCCAATTCATCACTTTGATGTCTTTCATCTTTTTCTCTCTCTCTTTCTTTGGTTTATTTCGCTACTGCATTGACAACAATGAGGATCGAGGAAGGCAGATCTTGGTTGGGATACAAAGAGAATTACAGCAAGGCTCTTTTCGAATCTCTTTTACTTCTTAACAACGGCTCACTTCATTTTTTTAAGGTGGTTGAGATGATACCCATGCCTCCTTCTTCCCCTCTCATCGTGCGGAATTAATAATCAAATACCACTCGAAATTAAAAGTTTTAGGAGGCCAATCGACTGCAGGTGGTATTGAAGTTTTCTGCTCTTCCACATCCTTGGAGATTCAAAAAGATAAAATTTTCCCCCTTTCAAAATAAGTTCGAGTTGCCTTCCTCTACTCCGTTTTCATGTCCCCTTTATCAAGGGTCTCTTTTTTTTTGAGGAATTAAAAGTTTTTCCAATTTGTTTTTTCCCCCCTATCTTGAAATGAACTTAACCATCAGTCGATTTGTTACCTCAATTCCCAGTTGTCTACCACTCAAGCTTTTCATTTTATTCGCGTGAACTGATTTCCGTCGGTGGTGAAGTTGTCTTCAAACATTTTTCGCCACAAAGTTGGTCTAGTTTGGGGAGGGTGAATTTGAGCGAATTTTTCTACCGCTGAATTCTCTCCACGCTCTAGTGAATTAAGCTTCAATGTAAGCGTCTGACACTAAGTTGTTCTTTTCTTTCTTCCCGACCTCGACCGCGAGTCACTCTTAATTGGAATCAAAATACTCGGCTTATGTATGCATACCCTTGCATTCATTTACACGTCTCTCAATGGGCAGAACTTTTATACTGGAGAGGAACTTTTGAAATGAATGAATGGAAACGGGCCCGCAGTATTTTTTCACCTCAAGGGTGATTTTTTTTAGACGCTTAGCTCATCGCATTAATTAAATCTTTGACGTCCAGGTTTTGATTTGCGTTTCCAATGAAATATCTCCGACCTTTCGAATAACTAAGAGAACCAGAAAAATCCATTTTAGGCCCTTGAAAATTACTTCGAGCTCAACAATCCTCCGGCCGTATAACGAGATACAACAATTTTCGTGTACAGAATTAACTGAGATTACTTTTTGTGATATTATAACTGAGGAATTGAGGCACTACTCCAAAATTAAATGTGTTTATGGTTCGTGCCTCTCTTAAGAAGTGAAAATGTTCCCTTGCTAACCCCTTTCTCTGGGCTTTTATGTACAAAATATTCAGGCTATTCTCTGTGCTATAAAACTAATGAAATAATGTCCTGTTTCTGCTAACTGAATCCGCCAGGTTTAATCTCAATTATCATTGAATATTAGAAGATTTACTTGAATTGGACTTTTTGACTCATAAAAACGTGGTTAGTAAATAATATTAAAGTGCGGATAAGTGCTGACACATTTTTTAAGTTTCCTTACCCCTGGACTAGTCCTAATATTTAAAAAAAATCAATTATTTACATTCTTTGTGTGATTCAAATATTTGTTCAATTTATAATATAATTTTCCGCGAAAATTTTGGCTTCGCTATGCGTAGATTGTAAATCATTGTAAGAAAGTGAGTAAATATTCTTAAATTGACGAAATCTTGCGCGCTTCATTGATTCCTGATCATTTTTTTCTGAGTTAGTAACCATGAATTAATGAAATTGTTGCGTTTAACTACATCTGTTACGCTTAAAAATGTTTTAAATCTATAACAAAGGATTGTAGTGTTCAGTATGTTATTGAATTCCTGTTACTTCCACTTTCTGAACTTCCTGACCTCTTCGTTCCCGAATTGTTGTAAATTTAAAATATTAATTTTTTATATTTACTTTCTGAGTCACTTATGGAGAGCCAGGAGCCAAACTTTTCAGCTGTTGTTTTCTAAACACAAAGCCTTTTTCTGAAATTTTCTGACGAATATGCATCTATTATCCATATGTGTATGCGAAAACAGTTGGCTTTTCATGTTGATTTAAAATGAGCGACAAGTTAAGAAATCCCCGTGAAAAAAGTGTATTTCGATGGATTTTGCCGCAAATAATATTTTATTTTGTATTAATGTTTTTCAACTGTTAACTTCGTCTAATTAGGATAATACTGGCGATATTCTCAGGCAATCGCGCATCATCACTGTAGGCGATACGGTTCTGTGATCTCATTCGATGGGTTCTTGATATAGAGAATGTTTTGGACCCATTTAGGGTGCGTGATTTGTGGCGTGAAGTATTTTTGTGAGACGTCATAGTTTATCATCATTATTAATTTCATGTACTTCAAATTGTGGCAAAGGCTCTATATGTGGACGCCAGAAGTCAAGGAGTCTAAGTGACATTTTTGAGAAAAATAAGTTGGGTACAGGAATGGGATGTGAAAATATTAATCTTTTAGGTGGTAAAGGGATCCAAGTGATTTTCTTGACAGGTGCTGATATCTAGGGTAATGCCTCTTAACTACGTAGTGGGTTGTACCAAATATTTTCAACTTTGACTTAAGTTTTCTCTTAACAATGGTTTTGTTACTCAGACCCCTTGACTTCTGGGGTCCTCATATAGTCTTCCGGCACGCCTTGAAAATTTAAAAACAATACTTAAGGTTCAAGTAGAAATTAAACAATGGTGAATGAGAACAGTTAATTAATAAAACTGTATCTTTAATAGTAGTATATGATCTGTACAGCCTCAAATATCTGTTGTGAAATGTATGTAAAAATATTTCATGCTATTTATATAAATATTTCTATATAAAGTGAGGGTAAAAATATTAATATATTGTTTTGTTTTCTTGTTTTAATGTGTAATTGTCTAAATTGGCACCTCCATAAGAGCCTTTGGTTTTGGAGTATCAGGATTTTTATGATTTAAAAATAAAATTCAAATTAAAAAGGCACCTGCACGATGCTTTCTTCAGTATTGAAAATGTAACTTAGCTCAGAAGGCTCAAAATTTTACTCTTTGCAGGATGTGACCGCGTCCGATTACGGAATGGAATACGATTCTCAGTACTGAAAAGTGAAATAAGTCTGATATGTATACACCATCCAATTTTATAGATCTAGCGACAAATCACTGGCAGTCGGGCGATTCGAGCGTTCCGAGAGAATACCGTTTCGCTGTGGTGTATATAAAACAAATTCTCGGGTTATCTGTTTGGATTATGTTTAAGAAAGTGTTTTCTTGAGTCCAAGAGAACTGGTATTCCTAAAGTTGTTTAGAATGGATCCAAAAGTTGAAGGTTTCGCTTGGTGGTAGGTCGACATTTTAATAAATCGAACTGCCTGTCCTTCACAGTTTTATTATTGTGATTAAAATCGGTAATTCCCTCCCTGGTTATAGTTTTAAGACCTACTTTTATGATAATTATACCTTGGCACGACTGTGAAGTAATTCTTAAGAAAGTGTGGATATTTAAGGTAGTTTGAGCAAACTATCATTTTACCTTGAAATCAATGAATTTGGTTCTCATTTTTTAAGAAAAATATAAATATCCTACTCTTCCATTGACACCAAAAATTCAACCCCTTATCTCTTTACTTTCCGTGATATTTTCCAAACATTACCAGCCCTTTTATATGGGAAATGGTGCCTGTATGCCCTCCAGAGAGACCTTATATTAAAAATGAGGCATTTCCTACCCTTAGATCTCGTGAGAAAATCAACAGTGTGTAGTTGGTGTGTTTTCTCAACTGTTTTTGAAAATTAACCATAATGTCACCGCAGTACATTCTTCGGAACTACAATCAATCTGCCGTTGTAATGGAGTTTCAAACTAACCGCGTAAAGAAAAGTCAAGTTACAGATTTATCTAGATGTTTTTATTTAATTACTTACAATGTCTGTCATATGAAACTATCATTTATCACCAATAATTATGCAATATTTAATTCGTGTGTCTCTCATCTGGTGAAGTTAAAACGTATAATTCGAATATTGTCTCACTTATGATTTGTGTAACTATCTCGCTCGCGCTACCTAAATCTAAATGTGGCGTGTGTAAACGTTCTTGTTATGACTGTGAGTTTTTTTACATTGGTCAAACTGGGCGCAACTTCAAAACTAGAGTCAAGGAACAGCAGATGTTCCTCAAGAATATGGATAACTCATCCACCTTTGCCTGACAACTGATGGAGTTTGACCACAAGAGCAATCTTAATCCGGAAGTTTTGTTCTGCACTGAGAAAGGCAAAATCCTGAATGCCCAGGAACAAAGAGCGATCGGCCTTCTCGAAGATTTTATTTTGAATGACGTAACCTTCTATAAGGTAGTTTGAGCGAAATTTCATTTTACCCAGAAATCAATTAATTTTGTCTCATTTTAAAGAAAGATATCTCGCCCTTCTAATGGCACCAAATATTCAACCCCTTACCACATTACTTTCGGAGGTATTTTCCAGAAAATACCAGCCCTTTTACATGGGAAATGGTACGTACATGCACTCCAGAGAGACATTATTTACAAAATGAGATATTTCCAACACTCAGATGTCGAAAGAAAACTAACAGCAACAGCGTGTAGTTCGTATGTTTTCTCAGTTATTTTCGAAAATAAATCATATTGTCACCGCAGTAGGTTCTTGGGTATCAGAGAAAATCTTCCGCTTTGAGGGTTTAAACACGTATTTAGATATTTTCGTTTAATTACTTATAATTTCTGTCACATTAAGCTACATTACTGCAACAGTAATAATGTAATATGTGAATGATGTGTCCTACAGCTAGAATGTTAGTTGGGAGTGCGTTCGACAGGAGGTCGGGCACCTAGACAAGAGCGCCAAGGTGAAGGTTTGAATGGTCACCCATCCTACCTTCATCCGGGCCCAACATTGTTTAACTTCAGTGAACTTACGGGAACTGGTGTTTCAATGAGGACAGGCCCATGCCCTGTCCTTTAGTTGGTGAAATTAAAACGTATATTTCGAATATGGTCTCTGTTATGACAAGGGAACTATCTCGCTCGGACTACCTTAAGGCCTGTACACACGGCGCCTTAGATTGTATGGTATGTGGCGCATATTTTGGTGCCAGATCCGGTATGTTGGGACGGCGACATTTATGGTAGCAATATCTTTCGCTTCTGTGTACACACGGTACACACTCCTAGTTCTAGAGATCCGACACGACTGCTCGCTGTTTATAGTTGCACTTTCATAACCGGTTTCGATATTGGTTACTCTTTCAAGAGAACCCGTCAAATTATAAGTATATTTAGGCAGGTTACAAAGCAATTTATACATATACTCACTCTTTGGTAGTAATTAATTTGTTCAGGTGGATGAAAATCGCTCGTATTTTGCTTTCTCTCGTGGCTGTTTACTTTTTCAAGTGGTGGTTGCTATGGATGTAGGTAGCGATATGGCAGGGAAAATGGTACACGCCCTTTCGCTGGCAACTTCCTTGCGATTGCCTTGCATGCCACCAGATGTCTTGCGATATGGGCGTACACACGGCGACATCTGTCGCCGACAGTATCGTAAGCAATGCCCGGCAACAAAAATCTCTTCGTGTGTACAGCCCTTTAAGTACTAGTGAAGAAGGACAGGAAGTGTCCTGCAGCTGGTGAAATCAAAACGTATATATCGAATATGGTCTCTATTATGACTAGGGAACAATCTCGCTCGGACTACCTTAAGCCTCATAATAATAAAACTGTGGAAGTTACAGAGTTTGATTAACTATGATTGTTTATATTGCTTTGTAAACGACTCAGTTACTTTAACAAGACAATGCGGCCAAATTTATTATTTTATTTACTGCCATTACGTTGAGCAAATGCCCGGACAACGCCAATGCTGACCGAAATTAGAATATTGTGAAAACAGTCTCCTATAAATTTAATTCGAATTACCTTCCGAGAATTAGGCACTGATTTTAGTACTGAACTCTTCACTGACCTCAGCGTTTCGTTAAACGGCCTTGATAATATGGACGTCGCCCTCAAATCGTCTCAAAATATTTCCATTTCTCCCTGTGGATTTTTGCAGTGACTGTTGATTTATAACCTACTTGGCTACAGCTTATAGGATAGCCTTCATAATTGACTAGTAAAGCAGTTGAAAGCGTTTACAGTCCCGAGCTTTTATAACGCTGACGAGCTAATCTATCCTCGTTAAATGGCCCCCTCACATAAGGTATGCGTTCATGTTTCGGAAAAGGGGACCGCTCCTCTCCCTTGCGTTAACTCCAGGGTTAATTAAAATCCTTTGACCGCCTCTTACGGTCGGGCGACTGGAATGGCCGATGCGGTCAGAGAGAGGGGATATGGGGGAGGTCTGTTCAAACCGATTCCGGTGAAACGAACGAGGCATCGGCCCGAAAGGGATAGCGGCGGAGTTGGGGACGAGGTTTCATACTATCAAGAGGATGAGGGAGAAAGATCGGGATGGAGCAAATTCGAGCGGAGGAGTTTTGGAAAGACGAGCTCTCGGCTGTTCTCCTTGGGTTGCTTCGTCTCATATCTTGTCGAGGTACTTAGTAAACCCCTCGCGAAATTTCCTGGCAACTTGACAATTTTAGGGCACGGGCTACGGAATTTTCAAAATGTTGGAAACGGGACGGGAAGGGTGTTAAGTGTGTGGAGGGTCGCGGTAAGATACCCTTTATAAATTGCAGCCAATTCAAGCGCTTCGAGAAGCGAGACGACTCACCACTGACTGAGGTCCCGTTTCGACTCTCCTCACTCTGAGACATCCGTGGTTAAGTCATAGGTGATGGAAGAATTTCATCCCCTGGCCTAGAGCGTGTGGTAAACCTCTCGCAACATTTCCTGGTTTTGGCTACTTGATAATTTAGGGCACGGGCTACGGAACTTTATAAATGCTGGGAACGGAACAGGAAGGGTGTTAAGTGTGAGGAGGTACGGTAAGATACCCTCTCTAATTGTGGCCAACTCGAGCGCTTCGATAAAAGAGGTGACTCACCACCGCATGCCGTCCCGTTTCGACCCTCCTCACACTGAGACGTCCGTGGTAAAATCATAGCGATGGATGAATTTCAACCTCATGCCTAGAGCGTGTGGTTTTCTAGTGCTTTTCTCGCGGAACAGCTTAGTTCCCCTGCCATACTCTCCTACTCTCTTTTCACCCCACCATTCCATTCCATCCTTTCTCGCCAACCCTCGTCTGTGCCAGGACCATTTGCGAGAGCTCTCTCTCCTCTATAATCGATTTCTAAGTCAACCCATACGCTTTATTCTTCCTCAAGCAATTTTCAGAGGTCTTGATGGCAGTGGCTATGTGCTGACGTGTTCCTACATGTACGTTCTATTGTGTTTAGTGTATATCTCTCAAAAATCCACCTAAAATTTGTATCCTTTGCATGAATCATTATACATGTTTCACAGCTTTGAGAGGGATTAAAATGGGAGCCCCTAGAGACTCGGAGGCTACTCGCTAGGCTTAGCTTGCTTGAGAAATTCATAAGTGGTGTGTTTCAGAGCGACACAGAGAATATTGTCATGACACCTTGTTTATTTGTCGAGAGGACCGGACGTTATTAATAAGGGAGTGAACCAAGAGGCTAGTCACTTCAGATTTGTATATTGATTGTCAATTAAGTTTGTTTAAGTTGTTTTTTTAATATTTACTTTAATTTGGTTTATTTTAGTGAGTTTATTTATTTGTGATGAATTTGGTTCCATTTTTGTTTGAAGTTGTCATTAATAATGCGGTAAACCAAGAGACAAGTCACTTAAGACTTACTACTAAAACTTAACAACGCCTTACTACATCTCTACGTCTACGTAATACCCTGCGAGCCACCACGAGGGTGTGTGGCAGGGGGTGAAGATCACCAGACATGCACTATTGACATGCAACTAGGATATTTAATGAAGGCATGCTAGATAATAGGGCCACATGGTTAGTATCTACACAATAAGAAAGGGATTATTGGTTGTTATTACATGCATCATGCACTACAGACTACTCTAACTATATTTCACCTACCTATCCTTTTGCTACGCTGCCTATTGTTCTCTCTTATAGTACGAGGAAAAAATGACATTTTAAATCTATCGGTACGACAATATATCTCTCTAATCTTGTTAATATGATCAAACCTAGCATAATACGCAGGGTTTCTCAATATATATCTAACGTCATCTGTGAACAAATCGGTTTCGAATTTACTTAAAAGGTTTAACCTAAATTTTAACCTGCGGTCTATGGGTTGGACGTCTATCTCTAGGTTTTAACAGAAGCAATAAAATAAGATACATTAGAGAATAGATAGATACAAAAAGTCGTACTTTCCGCGCACAATAAGTGGCCACAGTAAAATCTGAGCTCCATTTCATACACTCTCTGAATACACGTCTCCATTTCTCCTCCCAAAAATTAAATTGGATCCCAAGAAAACAGCTGAGTATTTTTACTGGCGTAGAATTTATCAAAAACGAGTCAAATCGATGCCTTGCATATCAAATGACGACCAATAAAAAGAAAGACTGTTAAACCCACGTGGCGTATTCGTGGTACAGTCGCGTGATTCATTCAGGATTTAACCGTTTTTGGTTCGGTATGAACGCCATCAATATCTGGCTTAAAAACAATGCCCCCAGAAACTTAATGCTTAAAATGCGTAAACATAATGATTAGAATGATTATAAAAAAGGAATGCCGCTGAGAGGGCTCCACTGTTGAATCTTTTTCGAATGCGAGATTTTAAGTGTCGGCATGAATGGTCTTCCTTTAGTGACATCTTGTCGTCTTTACTACCCTATTAAAAGGATGGATTGGATATTGCGACAGTCGATCTGACGCGTAAATCTATTTCAATACAGAGTAAAGCATATGGCACTTTGAAATTCACCGTTATAACCCAAGGGATTTTTTCCCGAGTGGCACTTGATCTTTGTCGGCGAACAAAAAGTCCCATGTCTCCGTTATTTACTCAACTTCGACCAGCGTAAACATGACGATTCAGGGAAAGTTGACACCGTAAGAATTGCGAAATTCATTTAGAGATTTATGAGAACTAACAGTACGAGGTCGAGGGCCTGATATATTTCCTCATGAACCGGGACCCCTGAAACAATACACATTCTACTTACAAAAATTAATTACCTAAACTTATGATATATCGTGGGGATTACACATACAAAACATACGTTGCACAGCATTAATGAAACTAGGTTTTGTAAAACGTACAATAGGAAGGTCCTCGGATGAAAAAGTCGAAGAGAGATGCTACTTCGTTCTGGTTAGGCCACACCTCGAATACGCCGGCAGTATTTGGAACCCTGGTCATCAAGATGAAACAAAAAAACATAATTAAAAACAAAGGAAATCAGCGCGCTTCGTCAAAAACTACTACGAGCGTACACAGTGCCTCACAACTTTTAGTCAGGTGGGAGCTTAAGGATTAACTTGGGAGCCCCTAGAGACTAGGAGGCTACACGCTAGGCTTAGGTTGCTTGAAAAATTCAGAACTAATATTTTTCAAAGCGAGACAGAGAATATTATCATGACTCCTCACGACATCTCTAGGTCTGACAGAAGCTCTCACTTCAGCGGATTCAAGTGTTAATCGGTGAGGGTCTTGTGTAGGTCTGCACGTATTATTGACGTTCATAATGGGATTTTTGGAACGTTAAAGAGGAAGTGAATATTTTAGCAATTTATGACTTGCATTATTATGGATGTAGATCTTAATTTTCGCAAAGTCATGGTCATTTACTTTTTTCGTGGATTTAAATTTGTTACATTTTTACTCAATCCATCCCAGACAACTTTTTACATAATGATTATCAGTGTAAGTTTTACCATTATTATACCCTACTTTTCTTCCTTACGTATTATTTTTCATTGGCATGTTTTCGTGATCAGTTTCATGGAAACATGATTCCGGCGCTTATAAGAATGCATCTACATTTGCGAAGTTTCTCTACTAATCACCTCCAGGGTGTGGCATGGATTGGTTGAATTCCAGGCATCCAGCACTACTCGTCTCAATTCCATATTTTGCCTGTCACGCTCCCGTGGCGGAATGGCTAGGTGCAAAAAGGCAGTCGCAGGTGTAAGGCATCGAAAGGCGAAATCGGAATCAAGTAGAGTGATTAGTTGACAAGCGTCCTAACGAGTAATTAATGGGCTATTATGCTTATTATACCTGTTATACTTATTATATTGTCAGGCCTCATTTAGAATATGCCGCTAGTGTATGGGATCCGTACGAGGAAGGTATGATAAAAGAATTAGAGCGCGTGCAAAGGAGATCTGCTAGGTTTGTTAAAGGCCGTTATGATAATTGTATAAGTGTTACGAGCTTAATAGAAGAACTAGGATGGGAATTACTATCAGAACGCAGGTTAAAATTTAGGTTAAACCTTTTAAGTAAATTCGAAACAGAGTTGTTCACAGATGACGTTAGATATATATTAAGAAACCCTGCGTATTATGCTAGGTTTGATCATATTAACAAGATTAGAGAGATAGATTGTCGTACCGATAGATTTAAAATGTCATTTTTCCCTCGTACTATAAGAGAGAACAATAGGCAGCGTAGCAAAGGGATAGGTAGGGGAAATATAGTTAGAGTAGTCTGTAGTGCATGATGCATGTAATAACAACCAATAATCCCTTCCTTATTATGTAGATACTAACCATCTATCTCCATGTGACCCTATTTTGTAGCATATCTTCCTTAAATATCCTAGTTGCATGTCAATAGTGCATGTTTGGTGATCTTCACCCCCTGCCGCACACCCTCGTGGTGGCTCGCAGGGTATCACGCAGATGTAGATGTATACTTCTACTAAATTACAAGCTACTAAAAGGATACGAACTATCAAATATTACTGGTTCATGAAGAATAATCGGATTCAGGAGTAGGCGAACGAAAGTACTCATGTAGCGTAGTATTTATTGCATTTGTCATCCTGTCATTGGACCTTAAGCGCTAGTGTGTCCGGTTATGAAGAGTACTCGGGTTTCCCGCCGGTTAATGGTATTGACGCTGCTGAATGCTGCACCGACGTTTCCAAGACGAGGTACTTGACGTTCGCCTTTTTATTAAAATGGTTATTAAAATTTCAAATTAAAATAATAAATAAAAAAATTTAAAAATATTTTTTTATTAAAATAGTTGATTCAAATAGCTATTAAAATTTATAAACTATTGTAATATAAAAATACTTTTATTGAACTGGTGTTCATATTACGTGAAAGACGATTAATGGAAGGCACAAAAATGGCCTCCGATTTGCCAATAATTTTATCTCCTTTCGTTTCTATGTCCACAAGCTATCAGACGGGTAAACATGCGTAAGAGCTTTTGTGCCATTATACTTTTCCGAAGTAACAGGCATAATTTATAACTTACATTGAATTTTTGGACGTTATAATCAAGATCTCGAATATTTTCACCATAGCCTAAGTGATTTAGTGTCAATAATTGTGGGTGATAAGTTCAAGTTTAAAGATGTGAATAGAGGCGAGTGTCAGTCGGAAATTACGGTTAAAACTCGTCGCAAATAACGCAATGAGTAAAGATGAAGTTCTGAAGTTAAAGAGTGAAAACTCCAATTCTTGTAAACTTCAATAGAGAGTATCGAAAATTTTGCCCAGCGTGTGTTTAGCCTTGTGGTTAGGAGGGTATATTGAGCGACCGTGGCATATTTCAATGACCTGTAACATTCACAAACTAATTATCAATAGAATAGTAGGATGGAATAATTAATCTTTCCTTCTTAAATAGAAAGTATTTTCCAATTTAGCAAAAAGAATTGGGAAGCTTTATGTGACCCCAAAGATTATAAACCTGCGTGGGGGCAAGCAAGAATTTCGTACAAAGGAGCATAAAAAAATATTTCAGTTTTAAATGGTAATGTACTCAATTTACGTACATTTTAATAATATCCTTTCAAATAAACAATCTCATGGACGTTTGCGAATAGTATGATATATTATCATGTTCAAATAGCCGTTTTCAACTTGTTTTATGTAAGATCTAACGTAGTTTTTTATTTTAACTGCCATTGGAAGTGGATTTAAGATTTTCGGGGTCAAATAAATGAAACTTCCCTAAAATAAATTTCAATGCGGCCTAGGGGGTGGGACATCGAATTGAAAGCAGTAGTTGCACTTATGATGTCAGGGCGATGTGCCATATTTAAGTGCCCACAACGCAAAAGAAAAGTTTTTTAACACTTTATGTCCACAAAAATACCTTAACGGTAGAACTTTTAAAGCGCGGAATAGTGGAAGTGCGTGATGAAATATGTTTTAAGGTAATCGTTCTTATAATTCTTTTTTGTAACACTACAATAGCCTATTCATGATACTATCTTTGAGCTCTCATTTTTAATTTGTACGTCAATTTTGGTACATAATTCACGAAAAGACTGGATACTCTTTTCATACCTTTTAAAAAAAAAATTGAGACTTTTTTGGCACTCTCTTCGTAAATTTAAGCACTTAATCGTCTCTTTATTCATATCACATGGGAAACGAACGTCAAATTATTGTATTAAGGGATATTGAGAGCTTTAAAGTGTATATAATCATTGATTGTGCATTTTAAAGCTATAAATGAATGCTTACGACCAAGGTAACCTTGGCATTCAAACGTGGAGACTACCCTAACTCCCCTGTATAGAGCCAGTTCTTTGGGGACGGGCATTTCCACTGTTGCGGGTCTTTTTGCGCAACACCCACTATGTTTTGCTACCGCTATTAGTGAGTCTTTACATATATTGTCGAACGTAAGGTGGGTTAATCCTTTCCTTGTCCTGTTTGTTTTGGGACCCTCGGTCGAAATCACAGGGCCACTTGCTGTAATTGAGAGGCGTATCAACGAGCGATTGGAAGATACCCTTTAACCCTTGTCCGTCAGGGTCTCTCTCTCTCTCTCTCTGTCTCTCTATGTCTCTCTGAGGGTGCTCAAAGCGTTTTCTCGTCGCGTCCTTCCCTCCACTTGATCCGAAAGCGCACTCCAAATTTCCCTTTAGCTTTGACGGCTCTTTGGCTCCCTCTATCCACGTGTTCTAACGCAAACCTCATCCCTTCTCGTACCGTACCCATAGCCCTCCAGTCCAAAATGACTCGATATTTAAATATCGATATTCATATCGCTTGCGATCTATGCGGGAGGAATCAAGATTATTAATGCGGAGTGAAGGGTATTCTTTTTTCTCGAAGGGAACCTTTTTTAGCATTTTATTACCACGTTTTTATTAACTCTCTTTCTTGCCTGACTGTGTGATCGGTACAAATTTTGCAATCGATTTTAAACTAACTTCTCGATAAGCTAGACACTTGAAACTTAAAACAGAGCTCAGAACTGGATGACAATGCAATACGCATTAAACATAATACTAAATAATAATTGTAACACTAAAATAACGATAAAAGTTAGTACCAGGGGAACAAGGAGGCACAAAAAGGTATCACCAGGGGAAAAAGCGGAGCACAAAATGGAAAAGCCTGTGTCATCGAATGCGATACTATTGACGAATTTATTTGTATTACACGCTGAACTGTACAATTCTCTTGGTCGATAGGTACTTATATCTATTTTCCAACTCAAGTATGATCACACAATACTAAAACTCAAAAAATAACCGTTTAAATAAATTTTTTAAACAAACACGTTTTTAAAACAGACTAAGAATTTTAAAATAATTTCTCCTGGCCCCATACAGATTCCTAACCCCATACTTAATGTCCTGAAAATGTGTGATTGTGAAATAATGATAAAAGTTAGTACCAAGGGAACAAGGAGGCACAAAAAGGTATCATTGGAGGAAAAAGCGGAGCACAAAATGGAAAAGCCTTTGTCATCGAATGCGATACTATTGACGAATTCATTTCTGTTATCCGCTGAGCTGTACAATTCTATTGGTAGATATGTATATCTATTTTCCATTTCAGATATGATGACACAAGACTGAAACTCAGAAATAATTATTTAAATAAATTTTTTTTAAACAAACACGTTTTTAAAACGGACTAAGAACTATAAAATAATATCTCCTAGCCCCATACGGATTCCTAACTCTGTACATATTGTCCTGAAAATGTGTGATTGTGAATGTTAATAGCTATGAAAATGCTTGTGAGATTTAAAACGGAAAACGTAAAGCGTATGCAATAGATAATGGTGAGGAGTGTAGGGAGTAGATGTCGTACAGAAAACTCACACAACTGTTCATATCATTTGTAGTACAATAAAATTGTTAGTGACTTAGGTGAACATTTCATGCATCAGTTATATATTTCATGCGTCCCACATTTTACGTTTTAAATCTTACAAGCATTTCCATTGCTATTAAAGTTCACAATCACACATTTTCAGTACGTTTTAAAAAAGGTTATTTAAAGAAATATTTTATTTAAATAATTCACCCTGTAGGTAGGAATCCGCGATTATATTTTTGCTCTGATTACTGAAATACCTGTCTGTAATGATTCGTCGCAAGCGTAAACCAACAAAAACATTACTGACATTGCCTATACTGGGTGCTTTTGATGATGTTAGCCAACTTTCGAGCACAGCAGCAGGCGATCGCTAGGATGATGGATAAAATTAAATGCAGCCGAAAGCAGATTACGTATGAACCTTCGGAGTAAATAGAATCGTGGCAGCGGTAACGACGAAGACGAGAGTTACTGGAACATCAACTCAGCTTGACACTAGGCCCTTTTCACTCTCTCAAAGAAATTTTAATGTTAACAGGACCATTTATGTTTTCATGGCGTGACGTTATGTCAAACAACGCATATTGTCCTTCATTTGTTCGGTTTCCATCTAAGTGGACAGCCGCCGGATTTTTCACCAAGTGGAAAGCTCTATGGAAACGCAGCCAAAGGCAGGTATCGTATGAACGTTGAAGGTAAATAGAAACGTATAATAACGTAGATTGCGATAACAACGAAGACGAGAGTCAGTCAAACATCAATTCAGCCGGATATTTGGCCGTGTTTACGTGATCAAAGAAATTTTTATTGATGTTACCAGTACTCTTTATGTTTTTATGACGTGGCGTCGTCAAGCCTAACAACGCATATTGTGTTTCATTTGTTCGGCTCGCCTCTAAGAGCTAACCAAGTCGAAAGTAGGCAAATCAGGATATCCGTCGACCGCCGGCCGTCGCCATATATCGAAAGCACCAACTGATTGGCAATCTGCGAATAATTCTGCAAAATTATTCAACTTGAGAATACGACAAGGTTTCATGAAAGGAAACATGTTTTTGGAACATATCTGTACCTATATGAAGTCATCTTCATCAGCTTCTGGATTTAAATTACCTTAACTTCTGCTATATCGTGAGGAACTCATATACAAAGCATATGCGGACCAGCAATAAAGAAACTAGGTTAGGTTTTGCGTGTAATAGGAAGGTCCCCGGATGAAAAAGTAAAAGAGAGCTACTTTTTCGCTCTAGTTAGGCCACGCCTCGAATAAACCGCGAGCATTTGGGACCCTGGTACAAGGATATAACAAAAAAGTTACTAAGACACAAAGAAATGCTGCACGCTTCATTTAAAACTGCTACAAGCGAACTCACAGTGTTTCACAACTTTTAGATGGATAAAGGAGGGAGCCCCTAGAGACTCTGAGGTCACACGCTGGGCTTAGTTTGCTTGAGAAATTCAGAACTGGTGCATTTCAAAGCGACATAGAGGCTATTAATATGACGCCATACTACATCTCTAGGTCTGAGAGAAGCGAAAAAATAAGAGAGATGCATTTCCCAACAGATCAGCTCAAAAACACACTCTCTCCGCGCACAGTAAGCGACCACAATAAAATCTGAGCTCCACTAAATACACTCCCATATTACACGTCACTAATTTATCTCGTAAAACCTTATCTCTTACATCTTCACACGACTGGTTTATTAACACCCCCTGCCACGCGCCCATGCTGTAGCTCGCAGGGTAGTATGTAGATGTACAATATAAATAACACAATTGGTTTGCGGTATACTCAAAAGGTATTATGACACGTTTTCACGTACTTTCGATCGAATTTTGCGTATCGTACCATGCCGATATTGTACTTTGAAAATAATCATTTTTGTCGACAGAAATCGCTGTTTCGCGTTTGAATCGCGGTCATCATTTTTTCGTTGATATTTATTTATTGCATATTTCATTATTAATTAAATTAATTATTAATTTAATTAAATTTTGTATGGCCATATTACCAACATATCGAGTACAGCAGGTGTTTCGGCTCACGCCGCAGGATTACAACTTCCGCCCTGGTTTGCAAGCTCTCGCTTATACCCGGGGCAAGGAAGAGGTGGGAGGAAGGGATGGGAGGGGAAGGTTTACAATACCACAACCCCTTCGAGGCCGACACCAATGAGGCGGATTGAGGTCAAAAGGACCTCAAGGGCCTCCGCCTCCCCGAAGTGCTCGTATTAGTTTGGTTACCCCAAACAACTGAGACGAGTGACCGTCGGTCTCGCTTTCGCGAAAGACCTACCGCACATATTCGTGGACCGAGAGAGCCCGTTGCCCAATTATTTGGGATTAGGTATCTCTCTGGCTCACTTTACGGGTTGACGCCGTGCGGTCTGCCGAAGCACGTCCTCGAGTCGGGGACCACCGGACCCATGGAGGGTCAATTCGGACCAATTCTGGTCAAAGCGTGGGAACATCCCTTCTCTCAGTAATTCTCGTCATCCCGTATATCGAGTACAGCAGTCGCGATGCGTTGTTATATCGCGCAGCCCGGCCAGTTTTCAAACCGAATACCTCAACCGCTTCATCTCCTTGCGTCCCTCTTCCCCCGCCAGTCGTATCACAACGTACGTTCCCTTTAGGCGACAAGCCAGACCCTAGTGTCCTTCGACATTTCTTGAGGAAATCTCTCCATCCAAATACTCTTCCCTTTATACCCAATCCCTCTTCATTTCGTGGTCCGCTTCTACTCCAAGTCGAATATCCGAGTGAAAGGGAGGGGAACTTGAGAAGTTACCTGTTAGCAGAGCTGCCGTGAGGTAGATACTACAGTGAAACCTGTATTAAGCGGCCACAGACGGTTCCACTGATAAATGAGAAGGGGTGGTCGCTTGATAGGAGTGATCGTTAAGTGGGGTTTCGCTTTGTTAACAATCGACGTTAATGAAAAACGCCCTCGTGATATTAAATGTATTAGACAATAAAAGCAAGGAACGATGAAAATGAACGCTTTTAAGGTGGTGCGAGCTAGATTGTTCCCTAATCGTAATATAGACATACATACATTTTTATTTCACCGGCTGTGAAACACAAAAATTAAATATTGCATTATTAATGGTGCAATAATATAATTTGGAGTGACAGAAATTGTAAGTAATCAAATGAAAATATGTAAACAAGCCTTTATCTTGACTAATTTTTTTCACGCGGTACGTTTGGAACTCCATCAAAACGGAATGTTTGTCATGATTTCGAAGAATCTAATTCGGTGACAATATGAGTAATTTTCAAAAATAGTTGAGAAAACACAAAAACTACGCACTTTTGATTTTTTGACGATATCTAGGTGTTAGAAATTCCTCATTTTTTTTTAAATAAGGTCTCTCTGGAGTGCATACATGTACCATTTCCCATATAACAGCGCTGGTATTTTTTGGCAAATATCTCGGAAAGTAATGCGGTAAGGTGTTGAATTTTTGGTGTCAATGGAAGGGTGATATATTTTTCTTTAAAATGAGACCAAATTCATTGATTTCTTAGTAAAACGATTTTTTTCGCTCGAATTACCTTAAAAAACCTTTCACAAAAAGTGTCGAATAGGTAGACCTGAAGGTTGCCAACATATTCCTGCCTCACTCAGGCACCCCGTTGAGGTTGTACGTAGACTTCGTTTTCAGTGCTGTCTTTTAATTAGTTTTATTAGTTTGCTACTAGGATTAGTCTCAATAGACGGAGTACAGCGGAGAGGAGTTAAGACTTATAAAAGTTACGATAAATATATCCATGCGATCAATTTCTTGATGGAATTAGGGTGGAAATCTCATCACTGATTCAAGGGAAAACATGGTTACAGCTCGCATCACCCTGTTTTTGTGCCTGATGTTCAACTCTTTTTGAGAAAACTTAAGTATTACGGCATGAACGATGACGATTGAAAACTAAAGGAAGTAGTATGCAAAACTGTAGAAATTAACCTATAAATTTTAATTGTCACCAAATTTAAACAACTTAGAGAATATGGATTGGACCCACTCGGTGGCACAATGGGTTTGTTAAGGTGAACTAGAGAGTAAAGTCCCCAGAGGATGACTCAGGAACAGGAACTAGTTCATGGAACAATGAAGGTAGTCCGAGCGAGATAGTTCCCTAGTCATAATAGAGACCATATTCGAATTATACGTTTTAATTTCACCAGCTGTAGGACACATCAATTAAATGTTGCATTATTAATGGTGCAATAATATAGTTTTGAACGATAGACATTGTAAGTAATTAAATGAAAATATCTAAATATATTTTTAACTTGTCTCATTTTTTTCGCGCGGTGCGTTTGAAACTCCTTCAAAACGGAAGATTTTTTGTGATACCCAAGAACCTACTGCGATGACAGTATGATTAATTTTCAAATATAGTTAAAAAACTTACAAACTACATGCTGTTAGTTTTTTTTACGACATCCAAGGGTTAGAAATTCCTCATTTGGTAAATAATGTCTCTCTGGTGAGCATACACGTACCATTTCCCCTGTAAAAGGCTGGTATGTTTTAACAAAAAGTAGGATGGATAGGGTCAGGAATGAGTGGGTCATGAATGAATGTGGGTTAAATGCTCCAGTAATGGACATGTATGAAAGGAGTGTGCTTCGTTGGTTTGGCCATATTGAGAGAATGGATGAGAGTCGAATAACGAAACAGATATATAAGAGTGAAATGAATGGTGCGAGAGGTAGAGGTAGGCCGAGAAAGTTGTGGTTGAATGTGATTGAGGAAATTCTTAGGAGGAGGAATATTAGGAGTCTTAAAAACAGGAGGGCGTGTATGAAACAGTGTATGGGAGTAAATGAGGCAAAAGAGGTATGCAAGGATAGGTCAGAATGGAGGAAATTATTGAAGCAGAGTTAGGTGTACAATTATGTATCAACGAGTGAAACATTTTGACTGTGCCTACCCCGGAAGGGTACGGCGTGATGGGTATGTATGTATGTATGTTTTAACAAATATCTCCGAAAGTAATGCGGTAAGGGGTTGAATTTTTGATGTCATTAGAAGGGTGAGATATTTTTCTTTAAAATGAGTCTAAATTCATTCTAAGTAAAATGATATTTCGCTCAAACTTCCTTAAAGAGGGAAATACATAAGGATAGATACTAGTAGGTAAGGGAACTAGCATTAGATTTGGGAGAGTGGAGGACTGTATTCAACCAATCTTAGAATTGAATGACCGATGACGTGACGTGCATAGGTATTCTAACTCCTTTCTGGTGTGCACCTTTGGGCCCGGGTGTATGTGTGTTTTAGATGCTCCACCGTGAACAGGATAGAGTCAATAGTCGTGCCGGGCGTGAAGTCCCTCCCCCCCATCTCAGCCACACTCCCTCAAGATAGATACTTCGAAGGTATACGTCGAGGTGAGTGAAGAGAGATTTACTTTACCTAACAAGGGTGTAGGTTACTAGAGGAGGGCTCCTGTTGATATTCAAAGGGAGTAAACTAATGTTGAGTGAATTGTTTAGGGTTACCAATACAATCCCTCAAATTTTGTCCAAAGCGCACAGAAAATATCGCATCTACGTTTACATAATACCCCGCAAGACGCTGCTTGGGCACGTAGCTGGGGATGTTAGGTCACCAGCCGTGTAAATGTGTACGTTTTTGGAGATGAAATGGTGATATGTGTTATAGGAGTGTATTTAGTGGAGCTCAGTTTTTATTGTGGTTGCTTATTGTGCACGGAAAGTACGAGTTTTTGTACCTGTCTGTTCGGCAGTGTATCTCTCTAATTTTATCGCTTCTGTCAGACCTAGATATATAGTGAGGAATCATGATAATATTCTCTATGTCGCTCTGAAAAATATCAGTTCTGAATTTATCAAGCAAACTAAGCCTAGCGTGTAGCCTCCGAGTCTCAAGGTGCTCCCACCTTAATCCGTCTAAATGTTGTGAGACACTATATGTACACTCGTAGCAGTTTTTGACGAAGCGTGCTGCTTTCCTTTGTATTTTGTAATTTTTGAAGTTAAATCTTTATGACCAGGGTCCCAAACTCACGCGGCGTATTCGAGGTGTGACCTAACCAGAGGGAAGTAGCATCTCTCTTTGACTTTTTCATTCTTTTTCACCTCACTCAGCTCGTATTATCTATTAACCGTTGTTTAGGATTACAATTTATTGATTTCGTTAAATCTTTACCTATGACCCTGACGCATTTTGACTTCAGTTCCTACGTTTCATTTACTAATATCTCCAAAATAAGTTTAATTCATCGGTCTATCAATCCCAAGCTTGGTTGACTGCTGCCCTCCACCCATTTCTATGAAATTCTAGTACCCTTATCTCCTGGTAACTCTTCTCATATGATTTCCTCTTTATTTGGTCCATGAACTTATTCCTGGGTATTCCTCTGGGGACATTTCCCTTTATTTTACTTCAATTATGCTCTTCACAAACCCATTGTGCCTCAGGACATGTCCAACCCATCTGTTTCTTCTTTTCCAAATGGTGTTACATATGGTCCTTTCATTTTCTACACTTCTGTACACTTCATCAATTCTTATCTTCTCCGTCCATTTTTATCTTCAGTGTCTTCCTCCAGCACCAGTTTACGAAGGCTTCAAGTCTTTTCCGGTCCACTTTTCGAATGGTAAATGCATCCGATCCATAGAGTGCCACGCTACCCACGAATGTTTTTACATACCGTTTTCTGGTTTGTATTCCTATCGTCTTAGAGCAGAGGTGTTGTCTTTTTACATGAATGCCTTCTTAGTTTAGGCAATTCTCTGCTTGATATCCGTCGTGCCAGAATACGTTTAATTGCTACTTAATACTGCTATTGCTGCTTAATACTAATATTGCTACTTGAAATAACTAGTGTAGAAAACCGTAGATTAGGATTCGTAAAAAGGGTTCTAGGCAAATGCGATGAGAGAGTACGAGAAAGAAGCTATTTTACACTTGTCAGGCCTCATTTAGGATATGCCGCTAGTATATGGGATCCGTACGAGGAAGATATGATAAAAGAATTAGAGTGCGTGCAAAGGAGATCTGATAGGTTTGTTAAAGGCCGTTATGATAATTGTATTAGTGTTACGAGGTTAATAGAAGAACTAGGATGGGAATTACTATCAGAACGCAGGTTAAAATTTAGGTTAAACCTTTTAAGTAAATTCGAAACAGAGTTGTTCACAGATGACGTTAGATATATATTAAGAACCCCTGCGTATTATGCTAGGTTTGATCATATTAACAAGATTAGAGAGATAGATTGTCGTACCGATAGATTTAAAATGTCATTTTTCCCTCGTACTATAAGAGAGAGCAATAGGCAGCGTAGCAAAGGGATAGGTAGGAGAAATATAGTTAGAGTAGTCTGTAGTGCATGATGCATGTAATAACAACCAATAATCCATTTCATATTATGTAGATACTAACCATCTAGCTGCATGTGACCATATTATCTAGCATGTCTCCATTAAATATCCTAGTGGCATGTCAACAGTGCATGTTTGGTGATCTTCACCCCCTGCCACACACCCTCGTGGTGGCTCGCAGGGTATCACGTAGATGTAGATGTAATGTTGCCATGTTGAATGTCGCCACCATTTATTCCACCAATCCACGGGTGAATTTAATTCGTAATTAACAATTTTTCGGGACGAATGGCATTTGTTATAATGTAGAACAATGCCGTTTTTCTCTATGTTTTACCCGTTCTCGTTTTTGACTCTTTTGCACGTCAAGTTCAATTTACCGAAACACAGGGTGGGAACGTGAGTTTTTTTATGCATCAAACTAAGTACGTTTTCCTATAAGTAGCCGGAATGTGTATTTAAGGGGTTGGGCATAAACTACGTTACCACTTAGGGGTGTAGGGGGTTGCCTACGAAACCTACGGCGGTTGACGAGGGGGAAAAAGGGTAGGGTTCTCTCAAAGTAGCGTCGCAGTTACAATGCGTCTGCTTACGTAACATCGCGTCGACAATACTACAAAGTTTTACATAAGGTAGGGCGCGCGGGGTGACTATTGAGGATCGTTAGAAATTCTGTTTTTCTTTTTTTTTGGAACTTCATGTGATCCATGTTTGATTTTTAGAATTTAAAAATGAATATTACTTGTTCCAATTGAGATTCGATGGTTCAATAATATCTGTATCGGCTACTTTATCTGTCTTATTTCAACCTGTCCCTAAAATTAACTCCCTCATTTATTGAGAAAATATTTTTGAATTGAAAGTTTCATTTGTAAGGACAACGTTACTACATGTCGGGGTGAGGGGAGGAGGGAGGGATTGGGAAAAATACTACGGTTGACAACGAAGGCGAACGAATATTAAGAACCCCTGCGTATTATGCTAGGTTTGATCAGATTAACAAGATTAGAGAGATAGATTGTCGTACCGATAGATTTAAAATGTCATTTTTCCCGCGTACCATTAGAGAGAACAATGGGCAGCGTGGCAAAGGGATAGGTAGGTGAAATATAGTTAGAGTAGTCTGTAGTGCATGATGCATGTAATAACAGCCAATAATCCCTTTCTTATTATGTAAAGACTAACCATCTAGCTGCATGTGACCCTATTGTGTGGCATGCCTTCAGTAAATATCCTAGTTGCATGTCAATAGTGCATGTTTGGAGATCTTCACCTCCTGCCGCACACCCTCGTGGTGGCTCGCAGGGTATTACGTAGATGTAAATGCAGATGAAGGTAGGAAGAGCGAAGTAAAAAAAATCTCCGAAAACGGTAACGTAGTTTCTGCGCGACTCCTAAATGACATACAAGGCAAATTTCCGTGGAATCACCCAAAAGATTTTCCCACAAATTCTATTACCTCCTGAACTGCAGCAGTCCCATATGCTTGCCCTGAAGGTTAACCGTCCATCCATTCCCTTAAGCGCCTCAATCTCCATTTCCTTCTCGTCCGCTACTCCGCCCTCCCTTTTGGAGACCAAAAGCCGTCGTCGCCCTGTCGTTCCCCCTGGCATTCGGCCAGAGTAGTTCGGGGGGATCCCTGCTTTCCGTTCCGCGCGGCCAACCCTCCCTTTCCCCCCCCCACACCGGGTGGAAGGCGAGGCCAGACAGTTGAGGGCAAAGCAATCACGGCACTCCTGGAGAATTGGAAGGGGCGAGGGTGGGCGGTAGGAAAAACGGGGGTTGTAAAGGGGATTGATACTTGCCAAAGGGGTGGCTGCTGCTTACGTGTGAATATCGGGGGATGGGTTCACCCTCGCCATTCTCCATTGCATAGGTATGGTTCCTGCGTGAAATGACTCGAATTCCATTTTCATCCTCCCCTCAGGAATTTAGCCCTTTGAAGAAGTTTTATGTATTATATCAACCAATGTAAAAGGCCATTGTGCTGTTTTGGGGGTTGTAATAAATAAATAAATAAAATCCCAGTCCGGACATTTGCAAGAAAACGCGTTCTTTTTATAAATGGGCAATAAACCGTACATTTTTTGTAACTCGTTCAATTGGACCGGTCCTTCTTGGGACCCGTTCCTTTTCAGTCGTTCACCGTTCCTTTTTTACCGGTTGTCGTGTATTTTTTTTTATTTTGAACATGTTCATGGTGTTTAAATAATGTAAAAAAACTAGGAAGACTTAGTCGTAATACAGTAATGACAGCATTTAGGAATTTTGATGAAATAAAAAATGGAAAGTAATATTATCAAATTTCGACATTGTTTCGTTAATTAGGTTTAATTTGTACGATGAGAAAAAGTACTGGGAGTACATCGCTAGCTTCAGCGGATGAATTATTGGGGCATTATTAAGAACAACTTATTTCTTAACGATCTGAGCCAATGTAATGATAGACCGAAAGGTATGAAGAACCGAAGAGAACCATGGGCCGAAAAGAACTAATGACCGAAAGGAACGACTGACCGAAAAGGAACGAGGGACTGAATGGAACGGTCTTCCCTTGGAAGTCGGTTTGGCGGATATTGCGGGATATCGGAGTCAAATGAAAGTCGAAGTACTTTCTGCGTGTAACGGAAATTTCGTATTATTTGTATTTGAGTGGTTCAAACATTTTCACTATGATGTTGGAAACTATTCGATACTCGCCTCTAACCTTAACCCTTTGAGTGCGGCATGACGTGATATCACGTCATGGTTGTCTTAATGCAGGTACTGATGACGTCATATAACGTCATGGGTGCCGTGAGTGTTCCAGCTTTCACGAGGTACCTTTCACTAGCCCCCTTGTAAAAGATGGAACACTCGCGGTACCATTGACGTGATATCACGTCATCAGTACCAGCGTAAAGACAACCATGACGCGATATTACGTCATTCCGCACACAAAGGGTTAAAAGTACTTCCGCTTAAGCAGTGGGCCGTGGCTGACACCGGCAGTAGTAACGGCACGTTCTGATTGGCTGACATTTCTCCTCCCGTAAGACGTAAGCCGTGAAGATGTGACTTGACCATCCTCCTTACGGCAGCCTCTTACGGCTTACGGCAGGCCCTTGTGGCTCTATAACGGCTTACGTTTTACGGATTACGTCGTATGGCTTACGTCCATTGTAGAATGGACTTAATAGATTCACATTGAAGTGAAACTGAGAAGTCTCATCCGGTAGACGGAAATTCGGAAAATGTTGAAATATTAATTTTTTTATGTTCCGCGAGAGAATTAATGAAAAACACAATAGTATTCGCAGAAGACATCAATGAGCATAGTTTTTTTTGAAATTTGAAGCGTAGAATGGAGTGCTTATTGGTGAAACTTTACTCCCTGGAAAGTTCGGAAATCAAAAACTTTCAATTAATGGTCCACTAATATTTTTATTGTATACGACCCGGGTCTCGTCACGTAATGAAATCTTCAGGTACAAATATTAGCCCACCTGGGTATATATACAAAATCAGGTGCAGAGGAAGGCGGGGAAGGGAAAGGGGGGTAGAGGGAAAACCGTTAAAGTATGGTGTAATAGGTAAGGGGCAGGTAGGAAGGGGTCGGCGAGGGGGGGGGGGAAGCGTTGGGCCGATTGGAGAAAATACCGGGCAGCAGGAAGGGGGGGGGGGAAGAGTGGGAGGGGAAAAATAGGAAGGTCAAACATACTTTTTCCTTAGAATTTTAAAAAATAAAAAAAAATAAAAATTAAAAATGAAAAAAAAAAAAAAAATATTAGTGGACCATTACTTGAAAGTTTTTGATTTCCGATATGGAGAGGTTCCACAAAGTGAAGCCTGAATTTATAAGTTATATCTCTGGAAAGTGTTTATAGTGAATGCTGGTTTTAGCCCGTGTGTCGTGAGTCATTTAGTTATTTGCTTAGGATGTAGAGATGTGCACATTTTTGGATACTTTTGTTGATTCTGGCGATAATTTCTATTTAAACGTTGTTTTTTGACTTTAAAAGCATGGAATGGAGTACATCATCATCCTTGGCGCTACAGCCCATGTAGGGCTCTGGCTTCCTGAACGATCTGCTTCCATTCATCTCAATCTTCCGCAACTCGCCTCCATCTCCTGACCCCCAGTCTTCTCAAGTCGGCGTCTGCATCATCAAGCCACCGCTTTAGTGGTCTTCCTCTGCTTCTCCTCCCTCCTGGAGTGCCAATGAAAACCTTTTTGACTTCCCTGCTTTCCTCCTTGTGTTGTACATGACCAGCCCAACGAAGTCTTCCTTGCTTCACAATCGATATGATGTTTGGTTCTCCATACAGTTCATAGACTTCAGCATTTGTCCTAATTCTCCATATTCCTGCATCTATTATGGCACCGTATATTCTTCTGAGAATCTTTCTTTCCCATCTTCTGATTGTTTCTTCTTTTTTTATGGTTAGTGTCCATGTTTCGGAGGCAAAAAGGACAACAGGTCTTAGCACTGTCTTTTATATGACTATTTTTGTGCTTCTAGAAATATTTCTTGACCTAAAAATAGGCTGCAGAGCATAATAGTATTTTCAGTGGAATGCAGTGCGAGTTGGTGAAATTTTACTTCTTGGCAGGTGTTTACAGGTTTTTTTTCTGGTTTTAGACAGTGTGTCCAGAGTCGTTTAATTATTATTTTAGGATGTTGAAAAGTGCTGGCTGTAGGATATCTTCGGTGACTCTGGCGGTTAAATCTCTCCGTCAAGGCGTTTTCGAAGTGTACCGTATAGAAATGCCCCACCGACGTCATCTTCGAGTCGTCTCATTTTTTTAGCCACCACGTTCATTCGTAGTTACAATTCTCTTGATTTTCCGCCATCGTAATATCGGTATGGAAGCAAATATTTTAAATGTAAGTAATTTAATTAAGAACCATGGCATGCGGTCGCGTGGCTGAATTATTTGAGCGTTTCTACTGGACTTTTAATAATTGTCATGAATTACTTTAAATGAATTTGTAAACACACCCACACCAAATTTGACAGAAACATTGTACACTGACCAAATGATGATAAAATCATAGTGCTCCTCTTAAATTTTAAGTTATTTTTTACTGAAAAAACAAAACGTTTTCTACACGAAATTTTATCATCGTATTTATTTCTATCAATAGAAAGAAATTTAAGTTTTAATAAGTTATATTATAATCATGTTATATTATATTAATAGTTCATAGAGCAATACAAACATAGAACATTTCATGTATAATTACGAAATATTTATGTCGATTATATTCTACTAACTCGATTATTAAAAGTTATATAAAAACACTTATTTATGGTGTACCTGCGTTGAATCTCTTCCACTCTCGTTCATCTAGGTGCCGATGTTTCAATTCTG
The DNA here is from genome assembly GCA_963169105.1 of Ceriagrion tenellum. NCBI lineage: Eukaryota > Metazoa > Arthropoda > Insecta > Odonata > Coenagrionidae > Ceriagrion > Ceriagrion tenellum. Next base: position 65,617,496 of record OY720642.1, on the reverse strand, counting down.
TGGATACGTCGACCAGAGATATCCACGGCGATGGGTGAACGGGGCGCTCATTTATTTCAGCGCTTATGCCGCTAGGATAGAGATGAGGATGCTTTTTGATTAAATACGTCATCTACGCTCAGCGCTCTGCAATATGCAAGGGATTTTCTCGGGAATGCATCGAACATCCCAGAATTATGCATTCAAATGAACTCTTCGATGTGCATAAAATAAATTATTTACGGAAAAGCTGAAAAGGTGGTGATTTTGCGTTCGCAAGCTGCGCATTCATCGACGATGTTTATCGCGCACGGTAGAGAACCGTAAGCACTATTCACTTGAGGGTACCGAGAAAATAACAATATATTGCCGTGCGATGTATTTACCTTATTTACGTTTCGACGTGACTTTTATCCCCGTCGATAAATATGAAAACACCAGTGGTTGCTTGCGAATGTGGATTTGAATAGAAAGCCCACGTCAGCTGCTACTAATTGGTCTGAATATTTATAATCGTTTCCTTCCGTGATAGCGAATATCCCTCTCGTACCCAAGCAGAATAATATTGCCACTACTCAGCGAATTCGCATTCCTGCATTGTAGTTAATTGATTACACGCATGGGTTTTAACTTCTCTTTTTGTAAATACTCGTCCATTTGAGCTCATTATTACCCCTGCGCCTAATCGCCCAAAGGGTACAAGACATTAGCGTGGATAAAACAATTTAAGCATGTAATCCCATTTGAGCTGCGTAAAAAACTCGTCAATCATCTTTTAATTTCTCATATCGATTATTGTCTCCTTGCATTTGTTGATTTAACTAAGGAATTACAAAATAAATTATAATTCTAGTTTAATGTCGGGAGTAAGATGTATATGTAATACGAATATTTACGAACTTGTAACTCCTTACTATGTTAAATTGAAGAAGATGAAATTGGAAAATACAAAAATGTTTGAGTTATCTATCTTCATCAGCGAAATATTATCAACTAAAACCCTGGATTATCTGTATAATTATATTATGAGAAACCAGAGTGATCCAGGCAGACAAGTAAGAGGGAGAAGACGATTTAAAATTCCAAGGTGTAGAAGTAATATGTATCAACTATCCACAATAAATCCTGGCCTAAGAATATGGAATGGTATTTCTGACAATATTATAAAATCAAACTATGTACAGTGGCGGAAAAAATTAACGTAAAACTCATTGGCGTTTGAATGCGGCGTACACGGGAACTAATTGAAATCGCTTTTCCTTCGACAACTTGACAACAATGAGACAGCATATGGAAACCGGTAATATTCAAACTCTCAATGAATGGATATCGATTTTATGCGTCATGTAAATAGTCATACTAATAAGGTTTACGTTCGCGAGATCGTCTAGGAGTTATAAACGTGATGAGCTAGCTTCGACCCGCACCCAGTCAAGGTTCCGAAGTCGTTGTTGATTATATAGAGATGCTTACCATATTTTTTTTAGAGCTTTGGACCGTTAAAAAAATTTTTCTTGATTGAAACTTAAGAAACAATACGATGAAAGGATTATTTGTTGGGACATAAAAATTTTTTATTCTCCAGATCAAATTCACTGACAATAAAACGTATTTCCGCGTGCAGGGAATAGCTGTGGATGAACATCCTTTTAATAGGCCTCAAACTACTTCCGAGAAATATGATGCATTTCAATTAACATTTTGGCGTAATATCCTGTGAATTTCAAGTTAAAGCATGGGGAATCTGGTTGAATAGAATAGTTTCCATGTGGAGAAAAGTCTTCTTTACAAGAATTTCCAATACCTTGAAACCTTTCGTAAGAGAACCACTGGTCGCGGATTTCGCTTGATCGATGAAGTAGCCTAGACAGAGAGTGTTCGTCTGCGGCCAAGAATGCCTGGGGTTCAAATCCTGGCGTGGCCTCCCTTAGTGCCTTTATAATTAATCTACGCGATGTGACTTTATTGCAGCCAAAACTTCGCAGGAATCCGCGGAAGGCCCAGGGAATGGATATTGACCTCAACCATGAGTGTATGAGTTTTACACATGTTCGGGCTTTGTAAAAGAATCAGAGCGGTCTCCTTGGTCGTCGAATGAGATGTTTACTTCCCATTCTCGGGTACTCGGCCCCACTTGATTTCTACGTCCTGTCTGTCGTATGATGCTCATATCCACTCATTCGCTAATTTACCACTCAATGGAAAGATATTCATGAAGGAGTGAATAGAACGGATCTCTAATTGTTTCAGTTACTCGATTTAGTGACCTTACCTGGTGCTACATTCACCTTTAAATTACTTTGAAATGATTTAGTAAAGAGGGCAATTATTTTTATTAGGAATTAGAGTTTGGTTCTATCTGCCGAACTTGTAACTACCTATTACTTATCTGAGTGAGAGACCAAACAAGGGTGGAATTTTCTTCACAATATCTTTAAAACGGTATTTGAAGCTTTCCCAGCATTTTTTTCTAGTGTATGATTTTACACTAGAAATCAATGAAATCAACCGGTGGCGAGCCCGAGAAATTTACACTAATTGTTTTCTAGGTTTACTATGAGCAATACATTAACCGTGTAGTTCACACAGTTCAACTTTTAGGATGGAGGATAATACTTAAGAGGATGAAGTAAATCAATGAATCACTTAAATAACTTTAGACATTTTCGCAGTGAAAAATGTTTGGCTAAAATTACGCAGTTTAATTTTATGAGGAGCATTTTTATACCCACGCGTAAGTAATACTCCGACAAAAATGCATCGCGTATCTTCCCCTGTGAAAGCGATAAAATACTAAAAATCATCTTTTTCATGTAGCGACTAAGCAGGTATTAGATATTTTCCCTGTGGTCATTTGTTTACTCCTTATAAATCCGCAGAATAGTCAATGGAGTGAAAATTATGAATGTGCACCATCAAAGATTATACGATTGCTACGTTCCTAAAGAATCTATTCCTCTTCAAATGTGTCGTAATATTATTGCTTTAATGGAAGTTAAAGATGTGAGTGCCCCTACATGAAGATATTAACATACTTTTTACGGGGTCATAAATTTCATCTCCTGGTGGTAATGTATTTTAACGGATGTTGAAAAGGGACACTATAATGCTTTATTTAGAACGAGTGGAAAAGATTAAAATGAATGCGTAATTCTCTCAATTTGAGCTGTGTGTGCACATGATCACAGCAATTGATCATCGAGAAATATTCTGGTATTTACATAAGGAATGTGGATGTTTATTAGCCTTGTAATCAATCCATCCCCCTCCATTCTCGATTTCCTGACCAAGTATTTGTGACATGGAGGTGTCCACATTTTGGAGTCATCTTACTGGGTTCATTTCCCATTCTTCCTCAACGATTTTCCTCATTGCATCTTAATTTGGGGTTGTTTCGTTTGAGGGGGTAGAAAAACGTTTGTTTCTCGCATTTTTCTCATAATAGCAGAGGTAAATAAAAAATCGGAACATTCAGAGATTTTAACCTCGAAGGAAGATGATCATCCTTGTATTTTTGTATATTTGTGATCTAGCTGATTGGGGTGATCTATCGAATTGCAGATCTAATCTCACAAGCGGCGGGATTTTCAATTAACTTCGCAATACTAACCAGGCACTATAAAGCGCAAACTACAAATAGCGATTTCAAAAAGCATCATCTCCTTCTCCGTAACTCAGAGCAACCGCCGCGCGTGCGCCAAACTGCGGTTGCTGCGTTTCCGCGGTAAGAAATACAAACGGATATTACTTTCAGGACTTACCTCGTAATAAGAGGTATTATTGATGATTTGACTTGAGAAATGCCGGCTATTTAACAGATACCTTTCATCCAGTAATTCTGAGTCATGCATTCCCTTATGTGCTAAATGAATCAGAAGTTCCTTCTCCTAGTAGGTGAAGCTGGCACCTAACTGAAAGTTGTCTTTACCAAACCTGCTCTCAAGTGTACATACATTTAAATACTTGTCCTGTCAGAAGACTCATTCCACTAAGAAGAAAAAAATACATATGTCCTAAAATTTTGATGGTGTCGAAGCGTGACTTTGAGCGTTTTTATATATTTTTAAATGAAAGGAATGAAATATGCCAACTGTTTAGCTAAATGAATGGTTCCCTGCCAGTGGAGAATTCCCCTGTATCTTAACGGGGAATGAATGGAGTCAATGGTTAAATATGTCGCACTATTGAGCGACATTTAATGTCCTGTTGTTATATGAAATGTGCAAATTTTTAATTTGTTTCAATTTGTTCTTTGGGAATTCAATAAAATTGATTGAATGCCTCCGGCTCGAATTGATCCTTAAACATGCGCATATTATTTGAACAGCAACTTAAAAGTTGCTATTCATATTCGGTCTTTGGTCAGAACACAACAGTCTTTGGTCGGTGAGAAGGTATTGCGACCTATGGAGAAAAATGAGAATTGAGGCAAAAAGTTTTAGACCCACATTTTGATGGAGGTTTAATCGTCACCTTTTGTATTTTTAGAATAAATTACTTAAATACTGCCACAGGCCGATATATCGGCTTTTGCTCCACAGGTGAAAAGTGCCATGAGCCGATATATCGGCTCGTGCACAAATTATTTTTCAATCTAATTTTGTTGTAATAATTACATTTATCCTTGACGCAATGTATCAGAATATTATAAACAAAAATTACTTAATTTTTAGTAAAATAAAATACGCATTACATTCTTGTCTAAAATAGCAGCTTCATATTGTTTTTTTTTCATAAGGTGTTACAAAACTCTCAAATTCACGCTGGCACTTTTCGCTAGTACCACCAAATTTCGGTGGCACTAAGGGGGTTGAATACTTAATATGAGGAAATTGAATGATAAAAACTATATAAATAAATTACTTAATTATCATTTAATGGTTTTATTGCTTCATCAAAATTAAATTCATTATCCGCTGCCTTATCATGCTGTGACTGATAAAATAATGATTTTAACGATGCAACCTACTTTTTGCCACCAATTGTTTTTCGTATTCCGCTATGCGACATTAAACTCGTAGCTGTGACCTTTGTAACCTAGGAAATACTAGTACTGTGCTAAAAACTGGGTCAAAAGTGTTATTTTTTTCATTTTCACTCCAAAAGGGAATTTGGAATGAATAGTTTATACTACGAACTGCTATTCTGTGCGCATACGTTACTTCATTGATTTAATATTTTACCTCCACAATTATGGCTCGAAACAGCTGTCAAAATGCGGCGTTTAAAAGCGTCTCTGTCCAATTACGCGTTTTTGAAGGGTGGGTATGCGGATAGGAATTCTGTTTTGCTGTTAATACTTTCAAGAGTGGAAACTTGGATGAAGTGAGAACTAAGATAACTTTTGAAATGTAAAAAGTCAATACATGCGTTCAAAGCAGTGTTGGCTTACTTAACCTTCATGGAAACAATGAAAAGTACTTCTACAAAATGTCATTTATGATGTTAAAACGTGTCAAAACCTTGGCCGGTTTTCAATAAAAGAGGGTAAATTTTAGTACTTACCTAGAAGATGGCTCCCTTTGAGTTTCAGCGGGAAGAAGATAACTACTTAAATTATTACATGGGATTAAAAGCTCCTAATTTGATGTGCATAATGCACAAAGTATACACTTTTTGTAAACCAAGCGTATTCTTCTTCTTCAGCGTTCAACCCTGGGGTTGGTTTGCAGCAGTACGCCATTCCTCTCTTCTGTCTGCTTTTCTCTTCATTGCTGTGTGTGTGGTGCAACCCATATCATTCACAATCTGCTGCATGAATGACATCCTTGGTCGTCCCCGGCGATTCCTTCCCTCTATAGCTCCTTCTGCTATTGTTAAAACGATGTTGTCGTGTCTTAGAATGTGCCCTACGAGTTTGTCTCTTCTTGTTTGGATATGCCTCCACAGGGATCTGGTTTCCTGAACTCTTTTCAGTACCTCTTCATTCGTGACTCTATCTTTCCAGCTGAGCTTCAACATCCTTCTGTAGAGCCACATCTCCAGGGCTTCTAGCCGCCTTCTCTGTTGTTTTCTTAGTACCCATGTTTCGCTCCCGTATAGGGCCACACTCCAAACAAATGCTTTCATCATCCGTTTCCTTATTTCCAAACTGATGTTCTTGCTGGTGAGTAGGTTCTTTCTAAGATAGAATGCAATTATGGCCTGATGTATTCTCCTTACAATTTCTTTCTGGCTTCTACCATCTCTTGTTATTCTGCTTCCCAAGTATGCAAATTCCTCTATTACTTCTAGCTTCTCTCCTCCAATTCTCATTATTGGGGGCTCATATTGTTCTTCATTACTGCAAAGCATCACCTTGGTTTTGCGTTTTTTTATTCTCATGCCATACTGTTTAGAGAAAATCCTACCCATTGTGTTGAGCATCCTTTCTAGATCTTCTTTGGTCTCTGTGATCACAGCAATATCGTCTGCATAACGCAGCATATCTATCTTCTGTCCATTAATTTTAATCCCCACCTCAGTGGTTTCAAAGCTTATTAAGGTTTGAATAAAAATACTCCAGCGAAAATCTCGCCGTTATTCTATTGCATTGATTGTATTGTATTGTACCTAAGTCGTGTCTTGGACATAAGCTCCAGTTTAAACACCGTGCTGCAGTTGCCATGCTTGCTGTTTAAAACTTGTTTAAAACAATGCAAACATTGACATTTTTGTGGCCAAAAACGTAAATGTTAGACGAAAAGTCGAATGTCAGCGTTCAAAAATAAATTCTTTCAGTCATGCGGTGCAAAAAAAATTCAATCTGATATCATCAGTGCCATTATCTTAAAAAAATCTCTTTTAAAGGGTGAAACCTCTCTCAATACATGTCTTATGAAAGCGAAATTTAGTTTAAAAAAAGGGACAATATAGAAGCCACTTGGGTCCTTAGGCCTCTCAAATGTAGCTCATTAATCTTTCTAGGTCCTTAGAAATATGTGCAAAATTTTATTGGAATCCGTCATGGGTTTCGAAGTCCGTAGCTTACAGAAAATGGAACTTCTGTTTTACAGATGCAGAATATTAATAGCGGAGAGGATAATAATAAGTAATATCTCCAAGGAATGAGAAATATTATTACTTGGTATTATTAGTAAATATTATTAGTATGAGAATATTATTCCGTCATTTGTCGATTTCTTCTGATTCACTGATTCTTTCTTTCCCTTGCCTCTTCTCAGTAAGCATGGCAGGTTGGCGATGGTCAGGGAAAACCGGAAAAACCTGGAATTGTCAGGAAACTTTAAAGTTCTTGAAAAGTCAAGGAAATGTCAGGAAATTCTCGTAACAGTCAGGGAGAAACTGGAATAGGAATCCTCGTTATTTTCTACCATTACGTTTATCGGTCAGTCTTTCCCGCCCTTTATTTCACCTACTAAAACTAACGTCTATCGCTGATGTGCTTGGAATAAGCCCCATCAATTCGTGGGGTATTCATTTGTGAATCTTATTAGTTGTGAATCTTGGTTATTTAGTGGTGAACCGGCCGTACAATATATCCTTTTTGTTTATCATTATTGCGATATTTGTCTAGTTGTGTTAAAAATCTTGATCACAATGTATTACGCTCATCACATGGAATCCGAGGCCATGTTGTTGGGAAAATTTTACCTCGCATTTTTTTTAACTTCCAAAACTCAGGTCGAGAAGTAACTGTAGCACACTAGCTTATAGTAAATACAAGCTTACAGTTCTAAAAACACGAGACGATGATTAGAATATTTAGAAATTTTAAAGCTGCCTTAGAAAATGAAATTCAGCAGAAAAAAATATTCCAATAATAGGTGACCTTTTGGCGATCGGTCAGGGAAATTGTTAAATCCATCAGGGAAAAGTCAGGGAAAGGTCAGGGAATTTGAAAATATCAACAGCCACCCTGCATGATAGGCCAGCTGTGTTGAGCATGGTCGATAGATATATCCCATGAGAAAAATATTGTCCTACTTTCTGGGTGCCAATCACCCTCTCTTTTCCTCATCTCCCTGCCCCGGGCGGCCTTTCCATGGTTCTTGTCTTCCCAGTTGAGCCCTCATCAATGCTCTATTTTTTGCTTTCACCTCCGTTATCACCCTCTCTCTCTCCTCTCTCGACTAATTTCTTCCTGCTGGAGTCCTCAGCTCTCTCACTGTCTCATTCTCCTCCCCCGTTTTCATTCCCTCGTCTTTCTCACTTAATTCTCATTACTCTGCTTCAGCTATACCAGTACCACGCTCGAATTAGTACCCTGATGGTTCTCGCCTTTTTCATGTCCAAGTTTACTCCTCACGTAAGTTACCACCCTTCCTCACGCATTTGCAACCTTTAGTTTTGTTATTTTATCCATTTATTGGTTGTTCAATCCTAAGATTGGTTGACTGGAGCCCTCCACCCTTCCCTATCTAAAGCTAGTTCCCTTACCCTCTGGTGTCTTTCCTTATTTACTGTCTTCTTTAGTTGGTCCTTTATTCCTGGGTGCTCCTGTAGGAACTTTTCCCTCAATTTTTCCTTCAATTATCTTCTTCACTAACCCATCGAAATTTGCGTTTCGTAACGAAAATATCTTTTTTGTCTCTAGCTTCTTTGGCTTATACTTTGTTTCATAATCCCTTCAGTTCTCTTCAGCCTCTTGTAAATTACAGTTGAGGTTTAAGACGGCTGTGTGCCACGGCCGGAAACACTTCTGCAGGCATATGCGCGCTCTGTTACTTAATGCAGATCGGTATGCGCAAGCCTCTGGAATCATTTCATCACTGGTTGTTCAATCCTAAGATTGGTTGACTGCAGCCCTCCACACTTCCCTACCCAATGCTAGTTCCCTAACCTCCTGGTATATCTTCATATGTACTTTCCTCTTTACTTGGTACATGAACTTATTCCTGGGTCTTCCTCTGGGAACTTTTCCCTCTATTTTGCCTTCAGTCATGTTCTTCACAAACCCATCGTGCCTCAGGGTTTGTCCAATCCATCTGGTTCTTCTTTTTGTGTATGGTGTTCCATATAGTCCTCTCCTCCTCTACTATTATGTTCGCATCGTCATTTCTCAATTTTGTCATTTCTTACCTTGTTATCTCCTTCTCTCCTAATTCATTATCCTCGCCTCCTATAATATATGACGTAGGCATCCGTGTTATCAACAAGGACGAAGCTAAGCTACGGTCATATAAGTCTCTTACTTGAGGATCCAATCATTATTTCATAATTTTCTCATTACTCTCTCTCTTCATCGTAGTGTTACCGCAAAAATGTGTCTGTTAGTCCATACGCAATGTATATACGTTGTAATTCATTGGTTGCTCAATCCTAAGATCAGTTGTCTGCTGCCATCCACCCTTCCCTATCTGTTGCTAGTCCTCTTACCTCCTAGTATCTCTTACTATGTACTTTTTTCTTTATTTGGTCCATGATATATTCTTGGATCTTTCTCTGGGGACCTTTCCCTCGATTTTGCCTTCAATTATGGTCTTTACAGACTCAATGTGTCCTTAGGTGTGTCCAATGCATGTTGTTCTTCTTTGCCGTGTGGTGTTCCATATGGTCCTTTCCTCTTCTACTCTTTGGTACACTTCCTCATTTCTTATTTTGTACGTCCATTTTATCTTCAACATCTTCCTCCAGTACCAGATTTCGAAGGCTTCTTGTTTTTTTTCTTTGCTGCTTTTCCAATGGTCCATGCATTGGATCCATCAATTGATCTGTATCTTAATATGCCCAGGTTACGCCACCATACGGTAAAGGAATGCCAAAATTTAGTTTCCCTGCATCGGCGCTAATTTCAAACCCAAAGTATTTGCTGTATTTGCCACTCATAAACTATTGCATGGACAAAATAAGAGCTTAAAATATCGGAACCGGTCCTCTTGACGTAACTAAAAGAATTTATCTATTTCTGCTATGCCTTTCCCGAAAAGGTACGGAAGATTGATATGTGTGAATGTACTGATAATAACCACTATTAACACTGGAGTCACTATTTTATTATCCCCTCGTAAGGTCCTTGGATCAAGGGGTGAAAGGTAATCGCAGGCTTGATTTATCATGGTCTATAAGTCAATCAATCACGTATGTCTTAGATTTCCGTCTCAGTTCCTTCCTCTCTAGGGAGGTTAGCCTTCCTCCAAGTAATTCGTCAGACAGGCACACCCACTTTTCCTCAATGCTACCTCTCGCTACCGCCTTGCCTACGCCTAATAATAAGTCTAACAGCAGCCCTGATATAGTACTGACAATTAAAAAGGCAAAAGTAACCTACTTAAAAGAAACATCAATCACAAGTTAAAAGATATAAAAAAAGAAACAAGAAAAATATGAAAGTGGTTCAGGTGTAACTTTGCGGAAATATTGTATATCCATATTGGTATGAATAAAATAACTCAGTCGTAATTCCCATTCAGTTTAAATGAAATCCGGCCATTGTTTCGACACTTTATGTCATTATCAAGGTCTTGATAATGACATAAAGTGTCGAAATTTGATAGGTCTTGCCAAGGTCTTGATAGTGACATAAAGTGTCGAAACTTGATAGGTCTAGTCAAGGTCTTGTCAATGTCTTGTCAAGGTCGTGTCAAGGTCTTGATAATGACATAAAGTGTCGAAATTTGATAGGTCTTGCCAAGGTCTTGTCAATGTCTTGTCAAGGTCGTGTCAAGGTCTTGATAATGACATAAAGTGTCGAAATTTGATAGGTCTAGTCAAGGTCTTGATAGTGACATAAAGTGTCGAAACTTGATAGGTCTAGTCAAGGTATTGTCAATGCCTTGTCAAGGTCGTGTCAAGGTCTTGATAATGGCATTAAGTGTCGAAACTTGGTAGGTCTTGCCAAGTTCTTGTCAATGTCTTGTCAAGGTCGTGTCAAGGTCTTGATTATGACATTAATTGTCGAAACCAAGAAAGGTTTTCAAGGTCTTGACTTTAAGTGGTAAAACAATGGTTGGTTTTCATTAAAACAGTGTGGAAATTACTAGTGTCATTTTTTTGCCATTATGGATAAGAAAAATATCAAGAAACACATGCCGCTGGCGAGTGAAATTAGAGAGGCGTGGAACCAGGAGAAAGTGTCATTAATACCAATAGTCACATCTTCAACAGGATTGAAACTAAAAGGCAAATTCACGGAAACTCCGAAAAAATAACATCGTCCAGTAGTTTGTATATTAACTTATGAATAACAGTTTTGATACACACCGCATCAATACTACGACAAATTTACGTGCGATGATATTTAAAATAAATGAAACGGAAAAGTTGCAGCTTGAGGAAGATCTCCGTTTTGCCGAATTTTCCCGGGAGGAAAAAATACCGAGAAGATTCTGTATGGATATATAAATGAAATAAGACGTGTGAGTCCGTATATTTCACTATGCATCCACAACTGCCCACTGCAGACCCCTGGTGTTTGTGTGCGGTGATAGCCTCTAGTTCCCATCGTGCACTATAGTGGTTGCGTTTTGGTAGCTGTGGTGGTGTGGAAGATGTGGGGTTTGAACGTGGCCGACTTCGACATTGATGTACAAAAATGAGTGGGAATATATGTTCTAGAATGTTCTCGAATGTACTAGAAGAAACTGGACCGGAAGAATCGTCGTGAGAATGTGCTGGAACGTTCTCGATTGTCTCATAATGAACTGGACGGGTAGGATCGAGGTCATTCGGGAATGTTCAAGGACCATTATGTGTGGGTGGTGGGGATGGCTTCTGGCGCTAGGCAAGGCGAAGCGTGACGCGCATGCATCAGTTGACATTTTATTAATAAAAATACACTGATAAAAGTAGAACGTGAAAAATTGAACCGCGAAAGTGAGAAAAAGACTTCCATATTATGGTCTTCTATGTAATATAGAGAAAACCGCACAGATATATCAAAAAGAAACAGCGAAGGATGTTTTCTTCAGTTAGTAAAATAAGAACAATTATCGCGACTTAATTTTGAACGAATGAGGACTAGGAAGCCCTTTCTTACGTTAAACTCTTTAACAGTACATGAACACCCATGCTCCAGGTGGAGAAAAATCCACCCCGGCGGAACTGGAACCCGCGACCTTAGGCGTGGCTTAGAGATGGGCAAACCCGTTCATTTTTGTGAACTCGTTCACTCTGAACCGGTCCTTTTAGGGACCCGTTCCTTTTCACTCGTTAACTGTCCCTTTTTTTTATTATTGGTCATGTATTTTTATTTTTGGCATGTTCATGGTGTTTGAAGAATGTAAAAAAAACTCAGAAATACGACGAAATGCGAACTTAATGACGGCGTTTAAGAATTTTGGATGAAATCAAAGATGGAAGGTGATATTGCCAATTTTTTCTAGATTTCGTGAATAGGTTTAATATAAATATGGAAAAAAGTACTGCTAACTACACCGATGGCATCATTAGGTGAATTTTTGGGGATTTATGAAGAACATCCTTTCTCTTAAAAGATAGGAGCGAGAGTAATGACCGGGGGATCGGGTTGATGTGGTCGCTAGAGTACTCGCCTACCTCACGGGCGGCCATGGTTCAAATCCCTGCAGAGGCGGATGTTTTTCAGAGGAGCCCGATCCCTACTGGAGTGTCTTGTGGAAGGCAGTTCAATTAGAGTACTCCGTCTCTCAGGTGAGACGTTAAGCCGTGGTCCCCTTGGTTCCTTTAGTATAGAGCAGGCTAATGTCGACGTTGGGTTTGTATCCACCCTTCTTCCCTTACCCTGTGGAGCAAATGACCTTAGCTGTCGGTCGCCTCCCCAAATATCCAATCCAATCCAAGTAATGACGGACCGAAAGGAACGACTGCACCTTGTGGGATCTAATCCAAGTACACCTGACTTTCTGCTCGATGAATTAAATTATAATCGGCGATGCGATCCTTTTTCAGATCCCGCTGGATATTAGTGGTTGTCGGTAGATTTGCGTTGTTCTTTGGAGTTCTACGTGAGATATTGCATATTTATCTGGATTGCTCTAACGCATAACCAATTACCGACCTACATAAGGGTAAATCCATTTCAATATTACCGTTAGCTCATCTTTCCGAGTGGATTAATAGGCGGCAGTGTTTGTATATTTGTATCTGTTACTACTTAATCCCACAGTTTTACATTGTATTCGCATTTATCTGCCCAGATATGTCAGCTTCTTTGGTGTCCATTATGTTCCTTTAGAGCCAGTGTCGTCCGGGTGGGCGTGGCACATTTGTTATGGGAATGTATTCCTGCGATAGCTGCCTTTTCCTGCATTTACATTCGTAGACATCTTCGGAGTTTGTTTTTCAAGGGTCTATGGTGATTCTACCGAGCGAAAATTTCGTTCCCGCTGGTCTGGTGCATAGAAATCGGTGATATAATTGCTATAGTTACAGCACGGCCCAATGCCTTGCTGGGACCGCCCGCCGCACAGTGGCGTCGCGTTGCGGATTTTTTTGGCATCTGTTCCTTGCTGATCCCCCGTCCCAAAATTTCACTATGGCGATCGCCCTCCTATATCCTACTCCGTGAACGACTGACTGAAATGAACGATGTACCGGTCGTTCCATAGAAGTCGGTCCTCCTGCTCAATCCTTGGACCCGTTCCTTCGGATCGTTCCTTCGGACCCGTTTATTCGGACCCGTTCATTCGGACCCGTTCGTTCACGAACGACTCATCTCTAGTGTGGCTTGTGAGGATTCTTCCTAATGCCTCTCTCGTCCTCATCTCCCCTTCCCCTCTGCATCGGTTCCCAATCTCCTCTTAGTCACCGTTCCTCTCCGTCCATCCTTCCACTCTCCAGTCGGAGACAACTTTCTTTCATTACCCCGGAAGATCCCATCTCATTCCCCGTCACATCTCCACTCCCCGCCCCGCCCCACGCCTTCCCTGGGGAGAGTCTATCTTCCCCACTGGTATGTGTGTATGTGAGTTAATTCCGCGTTGTCGTCTCCTTGATGTGTGATGTGAACCGGCGGAGAGATGGGGAATAGATGGGCGAACGCCACAGTCCTTGTGTCCTCATTGTGACTTTCACCATCTTGAGGAGATGAACGGCCGATTGCGTGTCAACTCGTGGAAGATATGACCTCGTCGACTTTTTCCTTTGCTTTTTTTTTGTTTTTTTTTTGTCAACCCGTAATGACCTTACTGAGTTGATCTGAGAAGCTTATGTGGAATTAGATAACGTCAGCTGTTTTCGAGGTGTTTTTACTCAAACTTTTCGGATCACGTATTTTGCGACACGCGTTCTCTTTTGACATTTCAACTGTGCTTAGTCATTTGGCGAAGCGGGCTGATTTACAGTTGTTTTATTCATTGTTAAATGTTTTACGATCAGTATGCATTTATTTTGTTTTTCTGTCGATTAATAATGAATCATCATTTCCCAGGATTTCTGGCTTTAGTAATCCAATGATACTTTTATTTTTTAAAATAATTATTATAAATTGAGTATTGAAGAAATGCTGGTTTAATACTCCAGAAATTGACGTAAATGAAATTATTCGGTACACTTAGTTGGTTTGCGCGCGTTGAGAGTATTAATAAAAGTCGAATAATGAAACATTTATGATAGTGGAAGGTGATTTTGTGAAAAGAAGGGTTATTTCGCGACAGTAATAGACAGTATAACTACGTTTACCAAATGATCTTAGATCGATCTGAACTCGGACCGATCTGAAAATTCTAAGCAAGTCGACTCAGATCGCCTGGTTTACCAAAACGGACTGAAAATATCGGTAGTTAACAGTCAAAACTATCAGTTGAAGCACGATTGACCCGTCATCGTCACATCACTCGCTAATGCTGCGCTCTTGTTACAACTGGTTGCAACGCACACCGTGAATAACAACGTTTATATTTTGTCTCCCAATGAAAACCAAAAGAACGACGAGGAGCGCCACAAACCCGCTGGTTCAGATCGATCTAAAATATCGGCCTAGCTGGGAAAGAGGACCGAATCAGCCCACTTCTCAGATCGATCGAGCTGGCCCGTTACGGTTACTATGCCGAGCTGATCCGGTCAGATCGATCTGAGTTCGATTGGTGTACGTAGTATATGATAGCGTGTATGAAGCAAAGTGTGAATGAGGCATGCAAGAACTGGGAATCATGGGGAATTTAAAAAAAGGCCGTTTTTTGAGGCTTAACAACAGTAATTTAGTTCTTTGACTTAGCTTATCCTGAAATGGATGATTGAATGTATGATTGATATTGTACATGTATTTGTTACCAATTTGCTGAAACAATTCCTTAACTGGGCCAATCAATGAGCTGTGAGGCATTACTTAATTTCATAATCGTCCCTGCGAAAGAGGAGTATTTAATTTATCTTTAGTAAATGGTTAGGAGGAACAATCGCATGACGAAATTATTTGGAGTTTGATATGGCAGGGAAGATGAATTTTTCGCTGCGATAACATGCTGTGATTGTGTTATTGCGTCTTTTCCTTGGTATCGATTTGGATTTCTCTCTCTCGATAATTTTATATGTTAGACCTTAAGAAGCTCAGGTTCCATGCGGTATAATTACATACTCTTTTTATCCAATGTAAACACTTAAAAACGTTTCACAGAAAGCTTTGATAATGACCGGTTTCATCCAAATTTACACTTCATCCGGCGAGGTTTGATTATATTCTCTGTTGAATGAAACCGCTACGAACATTTTATGCCCTACCATTTCTTGACTCTCCTCGAATTTTTACTCACATTTCATCACGCTGAATTTTGGAACGTGTCGTTATATGAAACATATTAAGTGTAAAATTGCCAAAGCATGACTTGGTTTGGAATAGCGTCATCACTTGAGACCAAAAACTATGTTGCATGAATCTTTCTGCGGAATTAAGAACCCTCAAAAATATTTATGGTTAAAATTTTTCTTTGGAGTAATTCAACGTGAAATTATCGAAATTATATTATTTGATATATTTTCTCTGCTGAAGTTGTGAATGAGAAATGCGATTGAATGCGAAATGTAACGTCACTACCCTGTACATTTTAGTTCTGGAAAGAAACACGCAGTTGAATGTAAGTTTTGCTTGTGTAGCGGTTGGAGCCGATTGTGACAAGGAGAGTCCAAGTCGGCAGGCGCCCCGGGAAATCCCAGTGAATGGAGGGTAGGTGGCCCCCCGAGAGGTGGTAAACCTCTACGGGGAAAACCGTTTTGTATAGGACAATAAAGGCAGTCTGGCTTGAGCTTCCATACGAACAGGTTGTTTTCCTTACAACCCTTGACTTCTCCCGCGAACCAGCGCTACACTTGAATAACCATAACCTTATTTAAGTTTTGGTTGTCGCATGTCAGAGTATGCGCATGTTAGAGTATGTAGTATGCGTAGGTTTTCAAAAGAAAGAGGAAATGAGAAAGATTAATTCGGCCGTCAAAATTCCAGATTTTAATTATTTATTCTAATAATTGAATAGTTTATTTCCTTTAAGTGCATATTGAACGCTAAACACTTGCAATGATCTTCATTTGGAAATCTATGTAAGAATCTGTGTCATAGTGAATTAATTTTTTTAGCCCCATATATTGTATATATGAAGAAATATTCAGTTACTCTGATGCTGCAGTCAGTGTTGGCTTTTTATTGCACATTTCAGTAATCCTCGGGCCAAGTTTTGGTGTTTGCGCGAGCGAGATACACTGCCGAACAGATAGGTACAAAAAACGTCCTTTTCGCGCACAATTAGCGACCACAATTAAAACTGACGTCCTCTAAATACAATCCCATAGTACATGTTACCATTTCACCTCCAAATATTTTACATCTTTACGCGACTGGTGACATACCGCCCTCTGCCACACGCATATGCGGCGGCTCGCGGGTTAGTATGTAATGTAGATATATTTATTTTTCATTCCGTGATGCCGAAATTAATACCGAGAAATCAGATGCCCGCTAATTGTGTTGATGGAGTAAGGCGCGACCAATGAATTCGGTCTCATTTTAAAGAACAATATATCATTCTTCCATTGATACCAAAATTTCAACCCCTTACCGCATTACTTCCCGAGATATTTGCCAGAAAATACCAGTCCTTTCATAAGGGAAATGTAACGTGTATGCACTCCAAAGAGACCTTATATTAAAAATGAGGCATTTTCTACCCTTAGATATCGTCACAAAATCAACAGTGTGTAGTTTGTGCTGCTTGTCGACTATTTTTGAAAATCAATCATATTGTTACCGCAGTAAATTCTTCGGGATCACATTAAACCTTCCGTTTTGATGGAACGCACCATTGAAAAAAAAAAGAGTCAAGTCAAAGATTTATTTGGATATTTTCATTTGATTACTTGAAATGTCTGTCATAAATATATAATATAATATACTTAAAATTCCTGTCATGCAAAACTATATCATTGCACCATCAATAATGCAATATTTAAATCATGTGCCTCATTAAAACGTAAAATTCTAAAATGGCCCCCATTAAGATTAGGGTTCTATCACGCTCAAACTATCTTAAGGTAGTTTGAACGAAATATCATTTCACCTAGTCATCAATCAATTTGGTCTCATTTTAAAGAAAAATATATCGCCCTTCCATTGACACCAAAAATTCAACCCCTTACCACATTACTTTCCGAGATATTTGCCAGAAAATACCAGCCCTTTTATATGGGCAATGGTACGTGTATGCACTCCAGAGAGACCTTATATTAAAAATGAGGCATTTCCTACGCTCAGATCTCGTCAAAAAAATCAACCGCGTGTAGTTTGTGTGTTTTCTCAACTATTTTTGAAAATTAATCATACTGTCACCGCAGTAAATTCTTAGGGATCACAAAAAACCTTCCGTTTGGATGGAGTTTCAAACGTATCGCATAAAAAAAATGAGTCAAGATAAAGGCTCTTTTAGATATTTTCATTTGATTACTTAAAATTCCTGTCATGTGAAACTATATCATTGCACCATCAATAATGCAATGTGTAAATCATGTGCCTCACAGTTGGTGAAATTAAAACTTATATATCGATTATGGTATAAATTATGATTATGGAACTATCTCGCTCGGACTACCTCAAGCATTCCCAGTCAATGCATATATATTAGGTGCTTGACTAAAACCCAACGAATGCGCACTGGATTCAGACTGGAAAAATGCGAAACATTCACGGGAGAGAAAAATAAAAAGGGCCTGAAATGACTGAGGAAAAAAATACACACACTTTTAATCAAGGCGATCAAGAGATGTAGGTGGGAATCATTCTAAGCTAGCTCTTAAGAGGTTTATCATTGAATTGGGAGGATTGTTGGGTCGCAATGAATGAATTTTCGGATTGAATGCATTATGCAAATGAAAAATGGGAATTAACCTAAGAAGTTAATGTATCTGTATGGCTTAGTTGATCTTTCCCGTCTCTCAAGTTATTTGAAGTCTTGATTGTCCTCAGAGTGTGACTGTGAATACCATTATGACGACTGACCATTTTGCAACGCAAGCCACTGAAACTTGACGTCGTGAGTGAATTGACTGCGATTTGTGGGCGGAAACGAGAGAAAAATGACTACAACCTTAGCCAGTTTGATTAACTTCAAGTAAGAGCATTTATATAACCACAAATATTAAATAGAAAGCAAGCCCTTGAGGCTAAATACCGTTAACTTGGTCTATACAAGACGAACACAAGTCACAACTGGAACCAAGGAGATACGTCCTTCCCCGGTGATAGTCAGGATATTGTTCAATTTAGGAGCAATGCTATACTTTTGTTTACATCCTCCAACCTTCAACCCGCAACTGTCAAAATTATCTATATCCACGTCTACATACCTGCGAGCCGCCGCATGGGCGTGTGGCAGGGGATGTTAGGACACCAGGCGTGTAAATTTGTGATGGGTAAGGTTTTGGTTGGAGAAACGGCGATGTGTATCATGGGAGTGTATTTAGTGGAGTTCAGTTTTTATTGTTAACGCTTATGGTGCGCGGAAAGAACGAGTTCTTGTATATATCTGTTCTGCAGTGAATCATCTTATTTTATCGCTTCTATCGGACCCAGAGATGCAGTGAGGCGTCATGAAAATATTCTTTGGTTCGCTCTGAAATACAGATCTTTTGAATTTCTCTTGCAAGCTAAACCTGGCGTGTGGCCTCGGAGTCTCTAGGGGGCTCACGCCTTAACCCCTGTAAAATTAGTGAAACACCATATGTTCGCTCGTAGCAGTTGTTAACGAAGTGTGCAGTTTTCCTTTGTATTTTATCAATTTTTTGGTTCAATATTTATGACCAGGGTCCCAAATACTCGCGCCCTATTCGAGGTGTGGCCTACCCAGAGCAAAGTAGCATCTCTCTTTAACTTTTTCATCCGAGGACCTTCCTATTATACGCTTGATAAAATCTAGTTTCTTTAAAACCACTCCACTCCATTCAGCCACTGAGGGCTCAGACTTTTGAATTGTTGAATAAATATCTTTTAGAGTCCATATCAATCTACATTTGTTTCTCAATTCTCTGTGCGTAATGCCTTATCATGCGAACCTGCCATGATCATATTGGCCATAAAACTTAACTGAATGGGATGTATTAGTTATAACCCACCATTGATATTAAAATAATTAAATTTAAATTTGGGAAAAGGAAACATTAAATGTTGTAACATTTATAAATCAGAATTTTTCATTGTTAAGAATTGTTCCCCCCACATGATACACATTCCAGAACAAGTCCTGCTTAGCTATATTATACGCATCTTGTCAGCAGGTTCCATTTCGAACATAAACACCCATGACCTGAGTGGTGAAAATTTTAACCAGGCGGGACTCGAACCTTTACCCCGTCGCAACCGGGGCCGACTGAGAGATGTTAGTTTAGAAATGAAATTCTGATGTGCCCTAACCGGTTCATCAGAAGATGTTCCTTTTTATCTGTAACATACCTTATTACTGTTAGTTACTGTGTCTCTCCAATGATATGCAATGATAAACGCAATCAGTCTCCCAATTATCTTTGACGTCACATTTCCAGAAAGTTCTTCTTTAGCTTTTTTTTTGACTTACGCATATATTTTCAAACCATGCATGCTCTTTGCTTATTGGTTGAGTATTTTAGGTATGGTCACTATCATTTTGTTCCTGCCACATTCATTATAATACATAGGAGCTAAATATTAGTGCACATTTCATTTCCCAATTTATACGTGAATTGTTTAAAATTTTTAAATATTTATTTGTGAAATATCATTCCATTACTAAAATATAAGTCAAAAGTGTTAATGCCTTGTATTGCATAGTTTTAGTTTTAGTTTTCATGTATAACTCGCGCTTAATGTGAAATTTTCATTGCATACGCAGAGAAGGCTGTATCGTTTGTATTTCTGTTCTCTTCACCTTTACCCAGAGATGTCCGTAAATCCCACTCTTGAGGGGAAATTTTTCCATTAAAAAACTGCCCAAGTAAAATGCCCCGTGCGAGTAAGGAATATTAATAATATTTCTATGAATATGGAAAGGCATTACAAACCTGCGACACCGTGAGCCGACTCAGTAGTTCTCACACCTCCGTTTAATATGTATTTCGTATTGAGGACCGCTGCTTTTTTTTAATTTTTTTGATGGTTTGATGCCTACTTTTTTTGCTTCTTCGGGGAGGTTTTTCAATTTCGAAAGAGGTTAAAGTTATCATTGACATTTTGTACTCTTTAATCTTTCAAATTTTGAAATTTACATTCATGGAACCATTTTCTTTCCGACCGTAGTCGAGTATCATCCGTGAGGATAATTTCAAAAGGAAAACTTCGGAAAGTTGTGGGAACTTGTGAACTGAGAAAATATTTGCTCAAGAAAATTAGTGGGGTAAAACTTTTTTATGGGAGCTCGCTTAATAAAGCAAACGTTTCGTTTAAACCACGGTACCGAACACGCGACGGTAAAATACAATCAGCGATTTATCATTATTAATTAAATGCTTTGCACAAGTTTTATTTTATCTTTGCACAATATCAAGTTTATAAGTGAAACTTTCCAAGATTAATAACCATTACATCTCTGCTTGTATACATATTTAAGGCCCAATAATTTTAAGCACTAATTACTGACACTTGAGTAGTTAAATGATGTTGAGATGATGAAATTCCAAGGCAAGATTTTACTGCAATTTTCAGTGAATCACAACTTTGCCCAAATGTCACCCGCACAGCCAGGATTAATCTTTTTGGAAGCAATCAAGGATTCAATCCCATACTCGAAACCAGAATAAACCACTTCAGTGAAAGCTTTCATTCAAAGGGATTCACATGAGCTAAATTGCAACACTGTTTGAAGAAATAAAAAAAATTCTCTTTCCATTTTATGCCTGTTCATCACACAGTGAGACAATGAACAGAAGCATTCCGTTTTGCCTTCATCCCCTGGAAAAGCAAAAGTGGAAAACTAACGATGCAGAAGCGCACAGAATTGTGAAGGCAAATTCATTGGGAGGTAATCTAGGAAGGTCATTTGTGATTACAAGTGTTAGATAGATTATTTAAATCATGTAATTTCATGAAGATTTCATGAAGGTGTCATAATTGGTTGTTTAATCCTAAAATATGTTGACTGCAGCCCTCCACCCTTCCCTATCTAATACTAGGTCACTTACTTCCTGGTATCACTTCCTATGTTCTTTCCTCTTTATTTGCCCAATATACACGCGCTTAGTATTATAGCTAGAATTTGTCAAATGTTGTTTTTACTTCTCTGTCATGATAGCTGCCTCTACCTAATATTTTCCCCGTTTCATCAAAATTTAAGTGCGAATTCACCCGAGAAATTAATTTCACCATGATCTTGATCATTACACCAAAGGGTTGAATTCATTCGAGACACCTTAACCAAAAACCAGTGTGGAAGTCCCGAAGTTGAGTCAACTTCACATCTACATCTACATTACACCCTGCGAGCCGCCGCATGGGCGTGTGGCAGGGGGTATTTGTCACCAGCCGTGTAAGGGTGTAAGTTTTTGGAGATGGAATGATGACATATATTATAGGAGTGTATTTAGTGGACCTCAATTTTTATTGTGATTTACAGTATTTTATTGCCGGTTCAGCTCGGTGTGGTAAACGCAACGAGCTAGTGGGATCGATATGAGAAGCGGGGGCTAGCTTGGCCCACTTTTTCTGTGATTTTAAATCGACATGAACCGATTCCAATCGATTTCGCATTGTTAAACCAGGCGATCCGACTCGGCTGGCTTAGAATCTTCAGATCGGTTTACATCGATCTGAGTTCGATTAGTGAACGTAGTGATTGTCGCAGAACAAAAATGAGGCCTGCTGAAAGATATCGTATACACTGAAAAAGTAATATTGGAACGATGTTCACTAACCTCAATAGAAACAAAGAATTGATCCTTTGTGAATTGCTTACTCATTCACTCATAAAACCTCTATGATTAATTTATTATTAAAACGCCCAAATTCGCAGAAAGCTTTTCGCCTTAGCATCAACCGTTGCAGAAAGATAAAACACATTCTGCTTTGGGGACTTTATCAAAGCGATGCATCACGCGTCCGATTCGTGAATTGGACGTTGATGCTCTACATTTGATTGTTGAGATGGCAGATTGTTTCAGTGTAACCGCAAACTACATGCGTGAACCGTGTCCTTCATGGTATTTGGCGCAACGGGTTTGACCCTCCCCCGGGTTTCGTATTCAGATCAAAGACCCAAAGCGTCGCGCATCCTGGGTTTGTTGACTGGACTTCCGTGGATGCGTGTTCTCAGGCTTGTTCAGGATTCGAACCTGGCGACTTCCGGTTTTCAAGAGACTTGTGACGCTCTTCGGCGAGACTGACGTCATGAATAGCCACGTGGTGTAATTCTGCGAGAGAACTTGTTAGAAGAACAGGGTAAATTCTCTAAGTGTCGAGTAAAATGAAGATAGAACTCGGCCATTCTGTGAAATCTGTATGTTAAAGGTAGTGCGAGCGAGATAGTTCCTTAATCATAATAGAGACCATATTCGATATATAAGTTTTAATTTCGCCAACTGTGAGACCCATAAATTAAATATTGCATAATTTATGGTGCAATAAAATAGTTTTACATGACGGAAATTGCAAGTAATCAAATAAAGATATCGAAATAAGCCTTTAACTTGACTCATTTTTTTCACGCGGTACATTTGCAACTCCATCAAAACGGAAGTTTTATTGTGATCCCGAAGAATTTACTGCGGTGACAACGTGATTAATTTTCAAAATTAGGTGAGAAAACACACACACTACACGCTGTTGATTTTTTGACGAGTTCTTAGTGTTGGAAATGCCTAATTTTAAATATAAGGTCTCTCTTGAGTGCATACACGTACCGTTTCCCTTATAAAAGGGCTGGCATTTTTTGGCAAATATCTCGGAAAGAATGTGGTAAGGGGTTATATTTTTTTATGCCAATGGAAGGCCGGGGGCGGTCTGGCCACATCGGGGGTCCTCGGCTGGAAACGAATTTCGGGCCCCTTATTTTATTGGCGAATGGCAAGGCCGCAGCTAGAAAAATGTTTGGGTGGGTACATTTGGGGGGGTGGGATGTTGCACGAAAGGAAGCGCTGATATCCATGCTATTTGTACACCAGAAGATCTCGCAAACAAAATATGTTTGTTTTTTGCGAAATAAACGAGATATATAATATTCAGATATGTATTTATAAATAGTTAATATGGGAATGCAAAAGGCAGCGCGAAAAACTCCTTTCCAAATACCGGCGCGCCTACTGTTCCCTCGATAAACGAATTGAACAATTAATTATTGCACAACATGGAGACAATTCAGCAAATAAGTATAAAAAAATCAGTCGAACGGGGTCGAGAGTAAATAGCGCTGCATAGAGAGGAGGATGGAGACATTTTAAATAGCAAAACAATCTCGCAAGTTGTGGCACATGCGCCACGCCCCCTCTCTTTCTGCCGCTGCTCGAGTTTTTTCCGAATCAGTGCGCGCCAATCAACGGTTAGGATAGACATAAGAGTAGATTAAACGCCGTGGGTATGAGTTATCTGAAGTGTTTGCGGCAAAAGTAGGATGGATAGGGTCAGGAATGTGTGTGTCATGAATGATTGTGGGTTAAATGCTCCAGTAATGGACGTGTATGAAAGGAGTGTGCTTCGTTGGTTTGGCCATGTTGAGAGAATGGATGAGAGTCGAATAACGAAACAGATATATGAGAGTAGAATGAATGTTGTGAGTGGTAGAGGTAGGCCGAGAAAGTTGTGGTTGAATGTGGTTGAGGAAATTCTTAGGAGGAAGAATTTTTTGCGAAATAAACGAGATATATAATATTCAGATATGTATTTATAAATAGTTAATATGGGTCTTTAAGAGGCAGCGCGATAAACTCGTTTCCAAATACCGGCGCGCCTACTGTTCCCTCGATAAACGAATTGAACAATTAATTATTGCACAAATTGGAGACAATTCAGCAAATAAGTATCAAAAATCAATCGAGCGGGCGTCAATAGCGCTGCATAGAGAGGAGGATGGAGAAATTTTAAATAGCAAAACGATCTCGCAAGTTATGGCACATGCGCCACGCCCCCTCTCTTTCTGCCGCTGCTCGAGTTTTTTCCGAATCAGTGCGCGCCAATCAACGGTGTCCAAGATCGTATTGAACATCCACGAAAATCATTATTTTCTCATGCGCCCGCACCACAATACTGGAACGTCAGAATATTTTTTTTTAGTGCAGGCCCAATAGCTTACTTGAAATTGCGGGCCTAGCGTATACGCTTTATAAAGAAGGAATTTGTATCAAAACGTGGACGTTATGTTTATTATGAAAACATAATTATTCATGTATATCAGGTAGAATGGACACTCTCTAAATAGTTCTCGACTAGTTATAATAATTTAATTGATTATCTGAACTGTAATTACACTACATTTTGTCATAGATTACAGTAAAAGAAACAGACAGTCTAAATAATTCAAGAAATAATAAACAAGTAATTCACGCATTTACATAGCTATTTGGTATTATCTTATCCGCATAAAGTCACGATTTTCCCCGTGCGCAAATGCTGAATGGAACATATTTATGGTGTAAATTAAGTAGTAATTAATTGGAATGGATTGTTTCCGCGCATTTTCCGCGCAAAGTAATATTGCAAATACAAAATATGCTTAATTTAAGACACATATGTATAGGAAATAACGAAAATGATACACGGTATGTGTAAATGCATTTCCTTATAAATTGATTTTATCCTTCTGGGGAACATTCTATCATTACTACCGCTTCCATATAATGCCACTGAAAAAAAGACGGTTTTATTTTTTAATTTTCCCATTTTCGCGATTCGTGAAAAAACCTGACGTGATGCGGACTTCGCAATGTTTTATTTTTTCCAAATATACTGAAATCTATTCAAATTCATAGCTACTTTATTTTAAAAAAACATAAGAAATAAAATTTTTCTTGCTTTGGTAGTGTACTTCGCTCTCATTCCCCGCATTTGAGCTCGTAAAAAACCTTGACGCCATCCTTTTTGGAAATATAGTTTTGTTTTTTACCATTTAATTTTACTAACGTATGAAGAATCTCAAAAATATTATGTCCACGCAGAGAACATTTTTACCCACTATAAAGATTCACTTATGCAATAACATTAAAATAATGGATTTTCTAATTTTCACGTTCTCGTGATTTGTGGAAAAACCGGAGGTGAAATTAGGAATTTGAAGGTAATTTTTGGAATACACGGAACAGTATACCTCTTCATTTCAACAACAAAATCTTGCATATTGTTGACTGTCACTGATTTTACTAGCGCTCAGTGCCTATTCCAAAAAGTTCGTCACTTTGAATTCTTTAACCGTTAATGTTATATAAAAATCGAGAGCGTAATACCCACCGTCTGTTTGGAATTTGAGTCAAGTAACTCTTGAAACATATATTGGTCACTTAGTGCTATGGATTCTACTTGATATTGCAATAGTTGTTACCGGGAACGCTTATTATTACTGTAAATATAAATAATTAAGAATATGTAGGTGGCATGTGGAGCATATCAAGGAATGAGTGCTTGTCGAAGGAAGCGAAAATTGCCGTGTACAAAAGTGTACTTCTCCCCACTTTGCTATATGGTAGTGAAACATGGGTGTGTTAGGATAGACATAAGAGTAGATTGAACGCCGTGGGTATGAGTTATCTGAAGTGTTTGCGGCAAAAGTAGGATGGATATGGTCAGGAATGAGTGGGTCATGAATGAATGTGGGTTAAATGCTCCAGTAATGGACGTGTATGAAAGGAGTGTGATTCGTTGGTTTGGCCATGTTGAGAGAATGGATGAGAGTCGAATAACGAAACATATATGAGAGTAGAATGAATGGTGCGAGAGATAGAGGTAGGTCGAGAAAGTTGTGGTTGAATGTGGTTGAGGAAATTCTTAGGAGGAGGAATATTAGGAGTCTTAAAAACAGGAGGGCGAGCATGAAGCAGAGTGTGGGGTAAATGAAGCAAAAGAGTTTTGCAAGGATAGGTCAGTATGGAGGAAATTAATGAAGCTGAGTTAGGGGTACAATTCTGTATTAATGAGTGAAACATTTTGACTGTGCCTACCCCGAAAAGAAACGGCGTGTTGGGTATGAATGTATGTATGTGTTAAGAATATCTGTCAGGAGGATTAAAGAAGTAAAGGCGTATTGATTTCTACATAGTTATCGATGTAATAAGCCGTAAAGTTGCAAAAGGTATCCCATATGATTGCTGCAGCTTTTTTTATACAAGTAGTAAAGAAAAATGGTTTTGGTGAAATATAAATCGTTCTCTCATGCCGTGTGTGTATAAATACAGACGTTTTAAACGCAAACATTGAAAAGTGACGACGCCTATCTGCAAAGTTTCACAAGTCCGAAGAGCAGCGTTTTAAAAAGTGAAAAATTATGCGTCTCCCATGTCTCAGACTCAACGTTGAAATGTGAAGAAAAAAACGGGTGGAGAATTTAAAAAAAAAATGAATGAATGCTGGCGAGAGTCGGTGAGATACGGCTCGCGTGTCCCTTTTAACGAAAACGTGCGTGGTGCGTGACTACTTTGTTTTAGCTAAACAAGTAACGCCGAGTCGTCTCCGTGGAACAAGCCTCTCTCCTCTCCCCTCATCCCCCTCCCCACCAATTGTTGTCCTAATCCCTCCACCTTTCTCTCCTGCTGCCTACCCCATCCATTTTTATCATCACGTTCACTCCCCTTCTCTTCCCCAAAATGTCTTACTCATACTTAAACCCAAACGCTAACTACCTCTTCCTGGGCCGGCTCATATAGAACGAGCGTAAGTATAGTCGGTTGTCGATTAAGGACCGAGCGTTTGGCGGCATCGTACCGGCGTCTTTTCAGCTGGCTTAAGAGGACGCATCATACCCTGCGGTAAGGATTAGTTCTGTCAAAAATCCACAAGATGGCGTTACTCGCACCCGACCGAGGCGTTTTGGCGTCAGGAGTCTCTTACTCCAGGATAACTCTCGCACAAGGCAACAGTTGTCGGTAAGTCTTAGCCAAGGTTCCGGCGCGTAAGTAGAGTCAGCACTGACATTAGATCTGTGAGAGAAGACTGAAGTATTTGCGTCACCGTCCGAGCACATCGTGGCCGAAAAACATTCAGGTAGCTTGTCGAAATATACCAATTACAGATTTCATCTTACAACCTTGATGACTGCTACTAAGCATTCTAACAGAAGATGGATTGATACATCTCCATTAGTTTAAGATATGTCAATAATAATAATAGTTATTGTAAAAATATACCCTATATATTGCCGTTTCACCGATGGTTTAATTATGCTCCGAGATACATTTTTCATATTTCAGATACGAGTCTCCCTTGGCAAAGGTCTATTCTTTATACAATAAAAGTTTCAAGTTGATGACGTAAGACTTTAACAAAAAATCTGGGGTCGGAAATCATCACAAATTCGACCGGTCGAGCGGGTGTGATGCGTCGCCTTAAGGCGGGTTTAAACATGGAAGTTACTTCCATGGCAGTGGACCTGTAAGTCGCCTTTAATCGACACTTTATTTATTTATTTTAATAAGTTTATTGTTCACCCAACATGAAAATTATAATAATAGGTAAACTCTTTTACAGTGAAGCAATCAAATCAATCACAATAGTCAAGGCTGGCTGAATATTACATGCATAAATTTTACATAACATCGGTCTTGATAACAAAAAGTGATAATCATTTTTGTTGAACTATTTTACAATTTTGAAAACACTGAAAGTATATCCGTTCGAAATTTTTCTTTTGACATGTGCATATTTAGCTCTTTACAATGTGTATTGTATGAACCACATATTCTATTTGATGGGGCATTCTTACAATAATTTGTCTTCACATCTCGTAAGTAAAAAGTCCTTTTTAGCTTCCCTTTTTTATTTGGGATTAAAAAACTTCGATGTGTAAGCACTCACTTCCATGGCAGTGGTGGTCGATAGTGGTAGTATTCGACCGCGGTTGCCACTTGCGAGGAAAACAGGCTGGTTGCTATTTTGCACGCAAGTAGCACATCGATTCTGCGATAGAATCGCTTCGCATCCGGTGGAATCTTGGGCACATGACAGCTAACGGAGATTTAATATGTAAACAACGAATAACGTTGTAGGAGGTGGACTCATTGTTGCTTGTGTAAACATTTAATTGTTCTTGAAAATATTTTAAATGCGAAATAACCCCTGACGTAAGCTTTTGACTTTTTTCTCATTAGATAACAATTATTACTATCGCAATTGACACGCTTGAATCAACAAAATAATGCACAATTATTCTACTTCGTACAAAATTTATTAAACCCATAAATGCCTATGGGACTCCAACAGCGATATACGAACGCCATTACATATTGCCTAATTTAGGCGATTTTCGCGATTACCCTATGCATAGTTTACCTCCGTCATCTGTTTGGAATAAGCCGGAAGTAATGCATAAGCAGAACGATACGCCGCTAAGTGACGATACGATTCGAGATATCGCTACACTCGCTGCTGGGACGTTTCCGTCCCTATGCAGTGTTCTCGGACCTGTCTTTATGGAGCAAGATCAACTGTCGTCTTAGAGAATATTTACGAAAATATGTACTCATATCAAAATTACCAAAAGAATACAGCAAAACAAAATTTAAAAAAAAACATAACTTATATCCAATACGAGTAAAGACCGGTTCATCAGAACCGAACATGTTTCATTGTCATGCGAAGGTTCCTTAAGATGGTTCTACAGTCACTTTGTGGATCAAAGCAAATACGACATCATACCGTTACCGTTGTTTGTTTAAAGATACAGCCCAAACAGATGAAATTCCTCTGCCATTTCAGAATAAATTATATTTTATATACATGCATGTTTTCAGAAAAATGAATGAGCATATATTTGTCCAAAAATAGGAGCGGTTACTGTTGATTTTGCTAATCCGTTCGACAGTGTTTCCCCTCAGGGGTATTCTGCGGACTCAGCTATGAAGGATAATGGAACTGAATTCATTAATCACGTTACTTCACTTCGAACAAGTGATCTTTATTGATGCGTGATAAAATGTGTGTTTGCATAGTGGTGTTTGTGCTCATTTTCGGGTATACATTATGTTTCCTGGAGCTTTGTATTAAATTCTCCTGTTTACTTTTTTATAGGCCAATAATCTGTTAAGAGGACTAAATCAAGGCATACGCGGAAGATGGCGCAGTATGTGTAAACTCCATTAGCATCGGCTGGCAGATGTTGTGATTTCTCTCGCGTTCAAATTAACAAAACGATTGCCGTTCCGCGTCATCAGTGGATTTAACGAAGTCACTGGAATTTCTATTCAATCTAATTGTCCTCTCATTGCGTGTTCCTTTTGTCGCTTCATGAAAACCTACTGGGAGACGGATTTGATTTAAATTCATGTCGAGCGTCGGTTTTAATGAGACTTGCATTTATATTATTGAGGCAATAATCGCATTTCGAATAATGAAACTGATTGTTTAGCGTGCATCTTTGCCTTTATGACGTCATTTGTGTGCTTTTGTGTTGTTATCTCCAAATAAATCGCCATGATTAGTCATCGTGCAATTTTTAAAAAAATAGCAATTGAGGCGGGCAATCACACTTTATGCTCCTAATTTCAGCAAAACGAAACATAGTAAATTGGGCTTATGCCCGTGGGAATTTCATAACCGGACCGGATTGCGTCCTGAATTTCTGCCAGGATGGACTTTTAGGTCAATGAAAATTGTGGTATTTTCCTGCAAACACCTCTCCAGAAATTTTTTTTCTAGCTAATAGTTTATTTTCCCCAATTGAAAATTACGTCCACCATTCGTCGTAAATTCATCATCTCTTCGCGTCGGATAATCTGAGGAATAAATGCCTCTCCGTATACATTGAGAGCCTGTGAATAGAAATGCGGCTGTGTATTTCCCACGAGGTTATTTTCCCGAAGTATGTCACAGGTGGGAAGAACTCTTTGAAAACGCTTTGAATTTACGTATTGGTGAATTAAACGGTCAGTCCTCGATTATCTGTTTGATCAGGCGATAGAAAAACAAATGCTAGCTGCTAAGAATCTTGAGGTTGAATGGTTATTTTGGGAGGAGACTGACAGCGGAGGTCGTATGCACCATGGAGGGAAAGTGAGTAGGTTGTTACGTCTATAATTACATCTACGTACTACCCTGCGAGCCGCTGTCTGGGCGTGTGGAAGGGGGTGTTAGGACACCAGCCGTGTAAAGATGTGAGGAATAAGGTTTTGGGAGGTGAAATGGTGACGTGTATTATGCGAGCGTATGTAGTGGAGCTCAGTTTTTATTGTGGTCGCTTGTTATGCGTGGAAAGAACGAGTTTTTGTACATATCTGTTCGGCAATTCATCTCTCTTATTTTATCGCTTCCGTCAGACCAAGAGTATGGAGTAAGAGTAGTATGGAGTCGTGATAATATTCTCATTGTCGCTCTGAAAGACGCCAGTATGGGAGGGATTTCATGGGAATGAAGGAAGGCTGTATGAGAACCCGGCATTTTTATTATATGATTTCATTTATGATGTGATTTTATTATGTACTTTACGTAAGGCGCCCTATGGGACCACAGTTTTACGTGCCATCGAACGGACGGCAAATTGTGCCTGAAATGTCCTTCTCGTTGCATATGGATGTAGATTGTGATAACTCCAATATCCTTCCATCTCTTTTATTCGATCCTGGGCCCTCGGGTTGGGAAAAGCCTTTTCTTAATCCACTTGTTTCTAAGTGATGTCTGGGAATGAGGCAAACAAGGCCCTTGCTTTAAGTAAAAATCGGGAATGGGCGTTAAAAAATGTAAAAACATTTCATTGTTTAATTTATTGTATGTTGATTATTCCAATCTGTTTTCACTGCAGACGGAAATATTTTTGCGTTTTAAGTGATGCATTTTTTTAAAATAGTTAGGCTATTTACTGATCCTATGTTTTAAAATATTTATTAGCACTTATCAGGAAGTGTTTAGTTTATTGCATTTAAAATGAAAAGTATCTCATCGGTACACTGCATTTAAGAGAAAAAATCACCTTATGCGCGTGATATTTTGTCATACTTTCATTTCTATATAAATATTACTTAATTGTATTTTTAATAATGTACTGTAAGTCAAATTGTCAGTTGAAATTAGGAATATTTTTAAAATGATTCATTTAAAATACATTTCCGGCAGGGGAGGACGGAATTTATCATCTATTACCCCCTGGTAATGGAATAGCTTGGAATGGATCTTGAACGATCTATCTGTGCGTTAATTTGAGGGATATACAGGGAGCTTCAAAACAGCCATCAAAACTTTTATCGTGTTGCAATAAATGTCTAACTGTGTATGTATTGCTAAAACGATTAGGTAAACGAGGTAAACAGCAGAAGTTTCCCTTGGTAACGTTGTTATGTACATCACAATATGTCGGCTATGTGCTCCCACGAAAATCGAAAGTCTGTTATTTAAATCTAAATGCTCGTGTTATATATTATTTATGGCATGAGCTGAAAGATATATATCAATTTCCAATCATTGCATTAACAAATTACGTGGTACGAAGTCACTCGCACGGGTGCATAGACACCAAGGGTTGAAAATCGCTATGAAAAAGTCATTGAATCATTGATCCCGGCCAAGTGAAATGATTTGTCACTCGGCCGGGATCAATGATCAAATGATTTTTCTCAATCAATCACCTGATTCTACTGAATCTCCTGATATTGAGAATCTTGATGATTATCATCAAGTTTCTCATCATCAGGAGCGTGTTTTACAAGTTTTCAACTACATTATTCGAAAGTTGGGTTATGTGAAGAGATGCCAACGCACTACTTTTTAGACAGTTTATTTCAGCGTTAAAATTCATCATTTTTAAAACAATATATATTCTTTATATGGCTGAAGGCCAATAAATGTTTTTAGTCCATTCGACAATAGAAGTCATACTTAAAAATATGTTTTTATATCAACGTAGGCTGTTGGATATGCCTGAAATAAAGGTCCATCCTTAATTCGTTTTGCTCGTTTCCCTCTGCTCACTTGTTTTCCTTCTCTTACCGCCATTCCTCCGAGCCTCTCACTACTCCTCCTCCCGCTCTCTGAACACGTCAACTCCGTACTATCTGTTCCCTCTCTCTCCGATTCTCCTCTCACTCTCTCTCTCATACTGTTCGTCACCGCCCCAATCTAGCCATTTGCACGCATACAGTTCCAAGCCAAACAATCCACGCCCTCTTCCGTGCATTCCCCGAATCTCCCCTCTCCTCTGCCTCTCCACCCCTCGTATTTTTTTCAGTGCGAATCGGGTAATGTGTCGAAGCAACACGCGCGAGGCGTTAGTATCTTTTTTCTTTCAAGATTTTTCTTTTCGCGTAGATCACGGTGGCGTGATATAATAACGAGCCTTCTTCTCATCTTCCAAGACGTTTTTCGGATGCTTCGCGGGGATTGGCTGGAGACTAAAGTGATGGATAGACGCGTCATGTTGAATCCACGATGTTTCTGCTTATACTCCGTTCTCGCACGCGATCTTGAGCATACGAGGTCTGTTCAGAAAATAACCGAAGATGTTTAACTACGCGCCAACAGAGATATGTATTTAGTAATGTGCGATTGGCTGCTCTGCCTTGTGCATTATTTTCTTTGTGGCCGCTTGTTTTTGGATTGCTGATATCTCATTTAGTTTTCGCGATATTTTTTCAGAGGATTTAATGGTTACATTTACAAAACCACGTACTTAAACGCTTACACACACGACCCGGGTTTCAACGCTTAAGCGTCATCTTCAGGACTGCTTAAGCGTTGAAACCCGGGTCGTGTGTGTTTTTAAGTATGTGGTTTTGTAAATGTAACCATTAAATCCTCCGAAAAATAATATGGAATACCACAAAGTTACCAAGGAACTTGTATTATTTATTCGCGATATTTTTATTTGAGTGCAACGCGTTTAAGTGTCAGTGGCAATTTTGATACGTGTGATTTTCTGGGGCAACGATTCCAATAAAATGTTTGCGTGAAACGGGAAAATTTTACAGAAACGTTTCAACTTTTGAAACAAGCTTTGGGAGATGATGCCGTGAGTCGTACTCATTGTTACGAATGGGCAATTCCAAGTCAAAACGACCAAAAATGATCTAAAATGCCCTTGACCTCACCGATTTTGACAAAATGTCTAGGATTCACTCCATTTTACTGCATTGTTGACCATATGGCGTGGCGTATGTTCATACGATGTTGTTCCAACGCCACTTGTTCGTGACATCAACAATGTGAGATTGTGAGGAAGCACGCACAATGTGAGGAAACATATTTTTAATAATAGTGGAGGTGTAAACAGAGTTGCCTTCGCATTGTTGGGTATTCATACCTTCTGATATTTTCATTTTAAATAGGCACCATCGGTTTAAATAATAAGGTACAGCTCATGATAATGATAATTCACGAACTATTAATACCGGAATCTGACGAAAGCAAAAGTATTAAGCAATGAAACAAAGAAAATAAACTCAGATGGTTAATAATGACTGATATTACACTGTCCAATTTATTGAATCAACTTCGTACAACACACCTCGCCACACCTCGAATACGCCGCGAGCATTTGGGACCCTGGTCATAAAGATTTTACCAAAAAAATAATAAAATACAAAGGAAAGCAGCGCGCTTCGTTAAAAACTGTTACGAGCTTTCATATAGTGCCTCACAACTTGTAGAGGGATTAAGGTTGGAGCCCTTAGAGACTCTGAGGCTAAACGCTAGGCTTAGGTTCCTTGAGAAAATCAGAACTGGTGTATTTCAGAGTGATACAGAGAATGTTACCATGACTCCTCACTACATCTCTAGGCATGGCAGATGCGATAAAATAAGAGAGATACACTGACGAACAGATAGGTACAAAAACTCTTTATTTCCGCGCAAAATAAGCGCCCACAATCAAAATTGGGCTCCACTGAATACAATCCAGTAATACATGTCACCATTTCATCTCCCAAATACTTACACCTTTACACGGCTGGTGACCTGATGCCCTCTGCCACACGCCCTTGCGGCGGCTCGCAGGGTATTGTGTAGATGTAGATGTAAACAAACGATTTTTTCGTATGATGTTGGGTTTCCCCGGAAATTTACCTTCCCTTGGGGTTTTTTTTCAAGGTAAGTTACGAAATTTAAATAAGTTTCAGCTTATATTCAATGATTTTTATTTACTCAGAAACGTGACGCTCACTCTAGGATAAGAAATGTGGCGAAGTACTCTCTCGAAATGTACATCTTCATCTACATCTCCGAATATACGGTGTAAGCCACCATTAGGGTGTGTGGCACGGGAGCAATGTATCGTAAGCATCCAATTTAAGTAAAATATGGACTTGTTTACGGCCGCCATTTTCACTTGAGGACTGTTTACAAGTCTTCCGTTTTCGTTATCTGAGATTCACCTTGTAAGCCACACGCATTAATAGGCATGCATAGTTTAGTGCATGTTGGTGATAGTTACATGCACATTGTAGTGTATGTTGGCGATTTATCGCCCCAGTGCCAAACGTCCTTGAAGTGGCTTGCAGGGCAATATGCAGGTGTACAAAAAAGTATATTACATTTTTAAAAGCTGGACAAAAGTAAACTGGAGTACCCCGGACCCGCTAAAATTTCGAGGATTGCCGGTTCCGCTGCCTCCAAATGTTCCATTTCCTTAAAGACGCAGATGTGGTCAAGAGGGAGGGGCTTGCAGTGAAATCAGCAAAAAAAAAACTTGTAAAAAAAGTTGGCGTGGCCGTAATGCTTGTGGTGGTAGAGTTTCGTCATCGACCGTTTAGTAGCTGTGCGTTGCCAGTTTACATTTCCTGGCATTGGCCTCCGCTCATTATTCTGCATTAGGGCGAGACCCGCGAAATTGAGTTCTTAACGACGACTCGCTCTGAATCACTGTGCAGCCCATGAATCTTCCTCTTTTTTTTGCTGGCGGTGAACGCACATGTGCTCGTTATTAGAATCTGAAGCACTGTCCTTGAAGTTGGGGTGTTTAACCTTTAGGGTACGCTTTCCAAGAGAAGGCGACGGAGTGTTTTCTTGCCGAGTGTTAAAAGGTACCTACCAACAGCGTTCATTTTCATTCGTTGTATTTTCACGTTAGAGCCATTTCATTTTGTTCAAGTTGTCTGAATGGTTTAGTTTTTTCTCTGACGGAATAACTTCTCGGTATTCTATTTGTTAAAATTTAGGTTAAACCTTTTAAGTAAATTCGAAACCGATTTGTTCACAGATGACGTTAGATATATATTAAGAACCCCTGCGTATTATGCTAGGTTTGATCAGATTAACAAGATTAGAGAGATAGATTGTCGTACCAATAGATTTAAAATGTCATTTTTCCGCGTACTATAAGAGAGGACAATAGGCAGCGTAACAAAGGGATATGTAGGTGAAATATAGTTAGTCTGTAGTGCATGATGCATGTAATAACAACCAATAATCCCTTTCTTATATTGTAGATACTAAGCATGTGACCCAATTATCTAGCATGCCTTCATTAAATATCCTAGTTGCATGTCAAAAGTGCATGTTTGGTGATCTTCACCCCCTGCCACACACCCTCGCGGTGGCTCGCAGGGTATTACGTAGATGTAGATGTAGATTTGTTATCCCATGGCTTGGTACGATTGGCCAGATCGCTGCTTTTAAAACAATACCAAGATTAATTGGGCAAACGCACCATTTATGTTCGAAGAGGAATTAGAAACCGTATCCATAGATTGACCAGGTCGTGAACGCACATTTACTTGTTTTTTTTTTATCTGAAGCATTGTCCTTGAAGTTGGGGCGTTTAACCTTTAGGGTACGCTTTCCAAAAGAAGGCGACACGGACCCTAATTGTGGCCGGCACGGTATTTCTAGATGTAGACTGCCGGCAAGATTTTTCTATTTATGATATCCAGTAGGTACTACACAGAGTTAATGACCTCTTCTTTATGTAATTGGCATTTCCCTAGTTGTGGCCTGCACGGTATTTCGTAGATGTAGACAGTCGGAAAGATTTTTCTAGGGTAACTAGTAGTGATGGCTCGTTCATGATCGATTCGTTCAAAATGATTGAATCACCAAGTGAGTCAAATGACTCATGATTCATTTCGGGAAAATGATTCGATCATTCAGTCATTTTGTGTTTCCGTCTGCCGTGTGATTGAATGTGAAAATAAGTGAAAAAACATTCACATGTACGTTATCCGTAATGTCTAGTCATGAAATTTCAGAGAGATATCTTCATGGGCATAAATCCATTAATATTTGGTCAGTGAGTTTATGTTTGTATAGAATAGTTAGAGACAAGGCGCTCATTTTAAAAACGATGAAATTAAACCCTTGTTACAATACCAGCGCATCATTACAGTTGGTAAACTTGATAAGAATTGTAATTACCTGCTCAGTTGAAAGCTCCTAATTGAATGTAATTCAATACAGCAGATCAGAAAACATTCATGCACATTTATTTGTGTAGTCTGAGCTAGTGATTTAATTTTCATGTACATAGTTCTTAGTACTTCTTGAATTCAGAGTCTGTGACAGTTTTGCCTCTCTAAATATTCTCGTGACTATAGTACTTGGAAATATCCAATTTAATGCGGATCCAAAATTTGTGGAATATGGAAATCAATCAGCCTTCCTAAATTTCTAAGCACGATAGTAATTATTCGAAATCAATTATTCAAATAGATTGATGGCATCAATTAGCATCATTCGAGTTTTTGAGTCTCTTCAATCTTTATTCATTCAAGTCTTTCGATTCACGTGAGTCTCGTGATTCATCTAATCAATCTGACTTACGAGTCATAATGAATCAAATGATTGAATCAGTTGATTGAATCTTTTAAGTGACTCGAATCAAAATGATTGAATCACTAAAATGATCGACTTAGCCCATCTCTAGAAACTAGTGCTACGCAGGGTTAATGACCTCTTTTTATGTAATTGCCATTTTCAATAATGAGTTTCTCTCTTTATTTTTAGACAGTTCTTTTCTTGCCGAGTTTTAAGTAATACCTGCAGCGTTCATTTTCATCCGTTGTCTTTTAAAGATAGAGCCATTTCATTATATACTGCAGTCTGTGTAGTTGTCTGGGTGGTTTGATTTTTTTTCTTTAACGGAAGAACCTCCCGGTATTCCATTTGTTTTCTCACGGTCTGGTACGATTGGCCAGATCACTTCGTTTAAAACAAGAGCTGTGTTAATTAGACAAACGCATCATTAATGTACGATGAGGAACTAGAAGCCTTCTTCACAGACTGACCAGGCCGGTGCGTTTGTTCAAACCTTCGTTCAAATATAGGTAAAATACTGTACGGAAGTTTGATGTGAATTATTTTTTGCGGGTCGTTCAACTTATTTTACTGGAGCCGAAATATTATGGTGGAAACGATCACAGGCGTGAAGGCCGTTTTGCACGATGCTAGTTTTTGTACAAACGAACGAATCCCAAATTGTATACTTGTCAGAATGGAATTAGAGCAGGTTCTATTTCCCGTTCAGTTATTCAGACATTCGCACAAGATTTCACACAATTTCCACTACACAGTTGAATTTTCCACATGCAAGCGTTCGCACAATAGATTGTGCAAACAAATGTACCGTGTAAAATGGCCTTAAGATTGAGTGAATAGGCTGCAGAACCGATTGATTTAGATTGTCATTTTTTCCACGTACAATAAGGGACCATAATAGGTGCGATAGATCAGTTTCTAGGATACGATACTTTGACCATCACTAGGTTAAATAATATTTTTCTTCAGTGCTAAATATCTTAACATCATTATTAGCTGCTAACCTCGCATGTTATTTCCGGCATGTTAACCTTATCGGTCCCGGTGGCGGTGGGGTAAAGTCCTCGCCTCCTAACCCGAGGGTCGCGAGTTCGAGTCACGCCTGGGTAGAATGTTATCTGCTCAGGACATGGGTGTGTGTCTTTGTCTCTTGTTAATGTTAAAACACCCGATGTAAAAGGCCTTTGTTGAGATGTTTTTGGAGTTGTGAGTATAAATAATTAAAGAAATAAAAATAAAAAATAAATAAATTAACAATTTTAATCTGAGCTGTCCCGCGATTTTTCATCGAATCTTTTTTTCCTCCTTCTTTCTCGATTAAGTACCTTGTAGTGCTCTTTTTCTGTCACATTAATAAAACAAACCAGTAGTTGTGTCGTAAATAGTGTACTGCATGGTGTCTTGTTCTTGTATATAATGCTATTCTAGTTTCTGATCTGACCGCGCACTGTTGTCCTGACTGCCACTGGCCTACGCCTGATATTCGGGAGAACGTGCGCGGTTCGGATTTCAGCCGGGATGAGGGCTTCGTGCCTGGTGTGGAATCACCCCGTGCCACGCACCCTACTTGGCTTGTACAGTATTTCGCAGATTTAGGTATATACATTTTTAGGTTAGATAGATTTTGATTGTCATTTTTTCCACGTGCAATAAGGGACCATAATAGTTGCGATAGATCTGTTCAGGGATGCTTTATCGTGTCGAAGCGATTGAATTAAACTATTTCATAACACTTCGCACTTATTTTCAGTTCAATACTTTTTACTTTTAATTACAATTGGAGATACTGAGAAAATTCTCGTACAGTCATCAGATTCCTCTCCTAAAAACCACGCAACAATCTCTCCTTTGTAATATGTATGTACATAGCAACCCTTATGTTTGTTTGATTCCTTTTTCACGATATTACGTCAACTTTGACCATCACTAGGTTTAATAGATTTTTGCATCAGTGCTTAATATCTAAGCCTCATAATTAGCTTCTAACCTCGCGTGAAATTTCCGGTGCGATATAGCTCTTGCATTGTTTTGTCCCTTTTAGAACTATTTATCTGTCGCAGTGTTTATTACTTGTAATAGCACTTAAAGTAGAGTAGTGCATGGTGGCATGTTCGTAGCACTGTCCTAGTTTCTGTTCTGACCGCGCGCACTGTTATCCTTACTGCTTTTGGCCAGCGCCTAGAATCCGGGGAACGTGGGCGGTTCGGATTTCAACTGGGATGAGGGCTTCATTCCTGGTGCGGAATCACCCCGTGCCGCATACCCCAGTGGCGGCCTGCACGGGATTTCGAAGATGTAGACAGTCGGCAAGATTTTTCTATTAAGGGGTAACTAGTACTGCACAGGGTTAATGACCTCTTCTTTATGTAATTGCCATGTCTCAGGAATGAGGGATTTTGTAGTAGTTTTAAAAGCAGTCATTCATTTTTTCATTCGCTGTTTTTTTTTTAAATTGTTTTGGCATCTTCCACCTCCGAGCTAAACAACTCGAGATTCACCTGCCCTCGGCTATTGTGCTGCCTCCCTCCCTCGCGTGGGGAAAAGGGTCTCGGCGCCCCCAAGGGCCTTGTTTGTTCGTTGGCTTGCAAGTCATTAAAGATGCCACAGCGCCACTAGCGAGGGCGTTTACCCCGCGAAGGAATTCGAGCAATCCGTCTTGGTTTAGCCGGTGACTTCTTTCCAGTGCGCTTCATCTGTTCGTGAACGCAGGATTAATGTCGGACGCCTTTCCTTCACTTGCACCGCTAATCGCTGACCACTTCAATCGCCAAATTCGCCTCTTCTTGCGCCCCCTCCCTGCCGTTTCCCCAAACTGAATTCCTTTCAAACAGATTGAGGTCGTTATCCCTTTTGGCCTGACCTCCATTAGTTCTCCCGGCTCCGGCATTTCCTCTCTGGGTTCGCGTCGACCGTCTGAGTGGCCCAGTTTCCTTTCGGGCGATCGGTTTCTGTCCCTTCATTACATTATTCCTTACCCCCTAAGGTAGTTTGAGCGAAATATCATTTCACTTAAAAATCAGTGAATTTGATCTCATTTAACCCTTTCTTTCCTGGTGTGCAGTGTATTGTACATAACATGTGCTGCTTTGGTAAAATACAAATAAGTATGCATGATTTAACGGAATTTTTTTTCTAGAAGAAAATGCATTCATCCTTATTATTATTTGTAATTATGGCTTTATAAATTCTTAGGAATTTTTTAATGAATTATTGGTGGTCGTTCTACTAGTAGTACCCTGGTAGAAAATTAGAATATTGTTTCATAACTTGATTTTATAAACAATGGTAGGAATTTGCAAAAAAGTCGTACCCTCTGTTTATGCACAAAAAATACGCTGAACTTGTTGCAAAATATGTGTGTACAAAATCCAAGAAATAAAGTCGCATAGAGAATAAAAACCTGTTATTTTACAAAGCATAGTAATCCGTGGCTCGCTTGAGGTGTTTTTCCTCTTGTAATTTTGTTTATAGTAACTAATGGTTGATACGACGGCTTCCACGGCTCTTTTGTTTTATCGGTATTTTTCCGGTTCTCCCCGCGTTGCACCATTATTGTAGACGACCGTTTCCCCGACATTCCAGTCGGCTTCGACAGGTCCTAAGGAATTTGGGTGAAATGTACTCAAAAGTCATGCATATTTTGTAAAAAGCGTAGCGTTCTCTTGTGCATAAACCGATGGTTCGATTTTTCTTGCAAATGTTCACGTTTGTTTATAGAATCAAGCTATGAAACAATTTAATTTTCTTCAGCAATTGCAGCCCATATGCATCACTATGATGACCACGAATAATTCATGAAAAAATTCCCAAGAATTAATTAAGCTATTATTACCGAATAATGAGGATGAATAAATTATTTTCAATGGATAAGAATTCTGTTAATTCGTGCATTCTTATTTGTATTTTGAAACATTTTGTTTCCATCTACGGGTATCCAAAAGAGAACGCAACACGTGATTCCGCATGTACTGTAAACTGTACATCATCTAACTTAATTATTTATGATCAAAAATGTATCAAACTTTCTGTAAGTATTGACCCACTAACTTATAGTTGAAGAAAAAAAAATACCAGCCCTTTTACGTGGGAAATGGTACGTGTGTGCACTCCAGAGAGACGTTATTTACAAAATGAGATATTTCTAACACTTAGTTGTCGCAAAAAAAACTAACAGCGTGTAGTTTGTATGTTTTCTCAACTTTATTTGAAAATTAATCATATTGTCACCCTGGTAGGTTCTTGGGTATCACAAAAAAAGCTTCCGCTTTGAAGGAGTTTCAAACGCACAGCGCGAAAAAAATGAGTGAAGTTAAAGACTTATTTAGATATTTTAATTTAATTTCTAACAATTTCTGTCATATAAAACTATATTATTGCTCCATCAATAATGCAATATTTAACTGATTTGTCCTACAGCTGGTGAAATTAAAACGTATATATCGAATATGGTCTCTATTATGACTAGGGAACAATCTCGCTCGGACTACCTTAAGTACTAGTGAAGAAGGACAGGAAGTGTCCTACAGCTGGTGAAATTTAAAGGTATATATCGAATTTGGTCTCTATTATGACTAGCGAACTATCTTGCTCGGACTATCTTAAGTACTAGTGAAGAAGGGCAGGAAGTGTCCTACAGCTGGTGAAATTTAAAGGTATATATCGAATTTTGTCTCTATTATGACTAGCGAACTATCTCGCTCGGACTACCTCAAGTACTAGTGAAGAAGGACAGGCCGCTGACCGAATGCAGAAAAGGAAAGAAGATGAAGCGTGTTCAATAAAAAAATGCCAAGTTTAATGGCCAGGTTATTCATCCATGGTTGACAAAACAAGGAGACATCCAATCCGGTTATTCATTCCTCCCAGTCATTTTATGGAAGCTCATCTTGGAGATGAAAAAAATGACATTCTTTCGTCGGGGTGAATTGAACACCATCACAAACAGAAGACTGTTATTTTCTTCTCCAAGCATCTGAAATCTACTTTTTCTTCTCCAGCGTCTTCTTGCGCGCTGGCTAGCTAAAAGCGCATTACGGTGAGAGACAAAGAAAACGGCGATGAGACGAACAACTCCTTAATGGAGGCCTATTAACGAGTTACTGCTATGCGGGAGGGTTACGCGCATCTGGTCGAGAAAAACCGCCCCTTGGGAGAGCACGAAAACAATTTTTTTGGTTTTGGACAACCGCGCAAAAACACTTTTTGTACCGTTTCTTAAGAGAGGGCGCACGGCGCGTTAACGCCCGTAGTACTGATGGTGATTCCACCTCTATTATGTGCCCTTCCTATCCCATCTCAAGCCGCAACACAGTGCCACTGGAAAACGTGAAACATATTCGTTTCTTTGGGACTCGAGACGAATCTCACTCCGTTAAGCTAAGCTCGCGTCGAAACGGACGCAGTGAGAGAAAAAGCTTTTAGCGGTGCAGCGATAAAAGCGGAATGTGGCGCCATTTGCTGAAGTGGGCGGGAGAAATAGGAAAAATATGTAGCGTGATGTGACGTCATAATGCCCATGTGCACCCCGTGATACAAAGGGGGTAGAAATGATACTTAGGCGATCAATTGGGAGTGTTTCGCGAGGCCATGCTTCCAATATCTTGGATTTTTATCTGTTATCACTCTTTGGAGTTTACTTCCCTTCTTCGTACATAATCCCGATCATGTAAATATTCATTATAACTGTAGTGGTAGCAAAAAACAGTAGTAAAGCGTAAGAAAGAGAAGGCATGTGTGTAGGGGTCGACTAATGATAGGAGGGGAAGGGTAGCACATAGTAGTTAACGATGCCAATGTAACTGCATTCATCGTGAGAGGCTATGAAAATGTCTACAGCCTGTTTAACGGCAATGCTTGTGGCATTAACACGGCTGCATCAAAATCCGATAATAGTGCTTGGAAGCCTTTAGAGAAGATCATTTAAGTAATTGGCTTCTGAGACGTATGGAGCTAGAAAGTCTGTGTTGGTAATTTAGAACATCGATGATTGCAAGCCAGTTCTTAAGCAATAGACTCTTCATCTAGTTAAGACTTTCTGTTTTACTGTCACCATGTTTTGTCACCACCTCTATAGCATGAGTATGGGATCAGAGGCTAACACGCAGTGTAAAAAAATTCCGCATGATTGTCACTTCTAAAATGAGAGTTCCTTGCATACCAAAAGGTTACAGGGTCCATATTGTGAAAGAAGCTTTGGAGATCGGGCTGGAAAAGAACTATGTCAACCGAGCCAAAGTTTCCGACATCAGACCCAGATCGTGAAATCGGCTTTATTAATGCTGAGAAAAGGGCGGGAAAGTGGTGACAAATCACATCCCACTTGACCGAAATTGAGAGTATAAATGTGGGACGCATCTACAGAATATGTAACTTCTTCCACCAAAGGGAACAACTTACGGAACTCGTTAAAATGAGTGCAATAGACTGAAGATCGACTCCGTAAAAATCAACTGAAATACAATCCATTGAGTCTTGAACTGAATCCATAGACTTGATTACCATTGGCAACTCAGTCGATAACCTTGCATAACAAAATAAAAGAGGTCCAGTCTATCAGCCGGGTAATGGTTTTGAACTGCACCGACGTTTCGATCGTCTCCCATCGTCTTCAAAGTTAAAGTGTTTTTTTTATTTTTTTTAAATTTATTTTATTTATCTTCACTATCCCGAATACAGCACAATGTGCCAATTTACGCCGGGTGGATAACAGTAACAACGGACGAGTCACAACCACCCATGTCCTGGGCAGATAATATTCTACACAGGCGGGACTCGAACCCGCGACCCTCAGGGTAGCAGGCGAGGACTTTAGCCCGCCGCCACCGGGGCCGACAAGTTCAAAGTTGTGTCAAGTTCAAAGTTCAAAATGATGTTTATTTCCACTCTCAAAAAACAAATGAATAACAGAAACAAAACAACGGGTGTGGACCCTGTTCTTCCTTTTCAGCGTCGGACCCCGATCGTGAGGCAGGAGACGACGCGTGGAAATCAGCTTTGAGAATGCTAAGAAAAGAGTGGGAAAGAGGTGACTAATCACATCCAACTTAACCCAAATTGAGAGTATAAATGCGGGACGCTTTCTGGCACAACGCGTCGACCTTGAAGACGATGGGAGACTGCATCATCG
The DNA here is from genome assembly GCA_963169105.1 of Ceriagrion tenellum. NCBI lineage: Eukaryota > Metazoa > Arthropoda > Insecta > Odonata > Coenagrionidae > Ceriagrion > Ceriagrion tenellum. Next base: position 65,573,226 of record OY720642.1, on the reverse strand, counting down.
AAACGTCGGTGTAGTTCAAAATCATTACCCGGCCGAAAGACCTCTCTGTTTAATTATACTAGGGCATCAACTAATTCTCAGTTGCAGAAACGACACACATGTATTCCATGTAGTTATGGTATCCATAATCCATTGCAACCATTCAATAAGTGTTCGATTTCGACATTCGGTAAATTCATTGATTTCAGTAACATATGGCATGGAGTTAAGAGTTCCATAAGTAGCCAAGATGGCGGATGCGCAATCAACCGCTTGGAGACTTAATTACTTGATAAATGAGTTGTTTTGAGACAAATGACCAGTTTGTTTACTCGTACTGACTAATTGTTATCTGCATAATCAATTATTAATAGGCTAAACTGTGGTAAATTTTATCCAGCGATGGAAGATTAGATTAGATCACGAATATGTTCATGGGATAACTTCATAGATCTCACAACAATTGAGAACATAACTATATGTTCTTGCAACTGGCATTAAGTAGGGGAAATTTCTAAGGTCTTTGTGTATTGGTTAGCCTCTCCGCATCTCACTTTGATCGTCTCTGGGTTGCGGCAACTGATTAGCGATTACTTTTTTTGCCGGCCCCGGTGGCGACGGGGATAAGTCCTCGCCTGCTAAACCGATGGTGGCGTATTGGAGTCCTGACTGTTTGGAATTATCACAATTAGAGGTATGCTCAGTTTGTGTGCGTAAGTTGTCGTTGATATCCACCCGATATAAAATGGCCAGATGCGCTGTATTCGGGGTGAGAAGTCTATTATAAAAATAAATAAATAAAAGTATTCAATGTTAATCGAGGCTAAGGCTCAGCGGATTGTATTTCAGTTCCGGACTGATTCGATGATGCACCCGTAAAGGGAGTCGGAGGGTACCCAATCCCAATGTTTTGGGCTAAGGGCTCCTCCGGTTCTCAAATGATGTGCGGTAAGTTTTAGCAAAAGCGAGACTGACGGGGACTCGTCTGAAGTTCTTTGGGGGAACCCAACAGATACGAGTACTGTGGGGAGGCGTGGGCTCATTGTCGTCCTTTTGACGTCAATCCGCCTCATGGTGTCGGCCTCGCATGGGTTGTGGTTCGCTAACCTTCCCTTCCCATTTCTTTTCCCACTACTTCCCATTAAGGTATAAGCGAAGGCTTGCAGACCTGGTGGGGGGTTTTTAGACCTTGCGGGGAGACCCAAACCACCTGTATTTCAGTTCATTTTTACGAAGTCGTTAAAAAAAAACCAGTCTATTGCATTCTTTATGTGAGCTCCTAGAATTTATTCCCTTTGGTGTGAGAAGTTACATGTTCTGTAGCTGCTTGGAGCGGCGTGGTTATAGTCGGTATGGTATTTCCTACTCTCGAGAAGTATTCGTACAATCCGTGCCTCCGTATCTCATGAGCGTGCACATCTCCGGGGAGCTGGATTTCTTCTCTCCTTCTCCCCTCTCATAATCCCTTCCCTCCCACAATTGGGACGCGAGATTTTTTTCAAGAGAGGAATCTCTGTTTCGGGGACTTCCGCAATTGGAGGTCTCTTCCCACTTAAAAGAGAAGACGGAGAAAAAAATTAATTAAGAAATTTAAAAAAAATTGTTCCTTCCCCGGGAAGCTTTTTAAAGGGGTGGGAGGGGAGGCCGCGGTAGTGGGGCCGGAAGAGGGGGTGGAATGGGAAAGAAGGATAAAAGGTGGTTTTTGGTCGGAGGAATGGTTTTGGCTTAAGGGGTTGGTAATGGGGGAAAAAAGGGGGCGTGGTTGGACTTTGAAGAGGTTGGGGGCGAATACGAAGCGGAGGGACGTGGGATTGTTGGGATTGAGGGATCCTTCCCCTTGAAACGGTTCCAGTTCATTTTTAAATCAAAAGGGAGAAAAGGCTTATTTTCATTGAGAGAGGGAAAATTGCCTGAGTTTCGCGGAGTATATATATCTATATAATTCTCTCTCTCTCTCTCTCTCTCTCTCTCTCAGCCCCAGCAGACTCTTTAGGGAATATCCTCATCTGCCCCTCTCAATCCCACGATTAGCTAACGAAAATCACATTTCTTCTTCCGTTCCAGTCCATCGTTATTACAATTTACTAAATCCTCTCACGTACATATTCCTTACTTATGCTGCAGGTTATCATTTAGCCTTTTAGATATTTCTTGCAGGTTTTTCACGCCCATCGTCAAGCAATAAAAACCAGCTCGTAAAAATGCGTGCAGTGAATACGTTTTCAGGTTCTTCACACCCCCTCACTTGGAAATAGACTCCCGGTTTGTCGAAATTCCACGAAGCCGTTGACTGTATGCCGAAGCTATATTAATTGCTATCTACCAAAAATCGCATCATCAGATACCGTGAATGGAATGGAATTTTTTTAACTCCAGCAATGTAGGACCGCAAGAAATGATGCTGTAAATGAGAAAGCAATGTCTGCATGCTCCTATGTCAAGAAGTTTTACAGTTTTTGGGGTTTTGGTTGGTGTGATGGCCAGAGTACATCTACATCTACATCTACGTAATACCCTGCGAGCCACCACGAGGGTGTGTGGCAGGGGGTGAAGATCACCAGACATCCACTATTGACATGCAACTAGGATATTTAATGAAGGCATGCTAGATAATAGGGTCACATGGTTAGTATGTACATAATAAGAAAGGGATTAATGGTTGTTATTACATGCATCATGCACTACTGACTACTCTAACTATATTTCACCTACCTATCCCTTTGCTACGCTGCTTATTGTTCTCTCTTATAGTACGCGGGAAAAATGACATTTTAAATCTATCGGTACGACAATCTATCTCTCTAATCTTGTAATTATGATCAAACCTAGCATAATACGCAGGGGTTCACAATATATATCTAACGTCATCTGTGAAAAAATTGGTTTCGACTTTACTTAAAAGGTTTAACCTAAATTTTAACCTGCGTTCTGATAGTAATTCCCATCCTAGTTCTTCTATTAAGCTCGTAACACGTATACAATTATCATAACGGCCTTTAACAAACCTAGCGGATTTCCTTTGCACGCGCTCTGATTCTTTTATCATACCTTCCTCGTACGAGTCCCATATACTAGCGGCATATTCTAAATGAGGTCTGACAAGTGTAAAATAGCTTCTTTCTCGTACTCTCTCATAGCATTTGCCTAGAACCCTTTGTAGTACTGGCTAACCATACGGGCGGACAGGGTTCAAATCCCTGCCGAGAAGGATGGAAACCCGATCCCTACTTGAGAGTCTTGTGGAGAGCACTACAAGTACAGTATTCCGTCTGTCGGATGAGGCGTTAAACCGTGTTCTCCTTGGCGCCTTTCATTAAGAGCAGGCTAATACCGACGTCGGGTTTCTATCCACCCTTCCTTCCTTACCATATCCCCTATGGCGAAAATGTCTTAACTGTCGGTCGCCTCCCCAAATATCCAATCCAATCCAGTTTTACAGTTTCCGTTCATTTGTTTTGTAGGTTGTGCAGATTACTCTCGTTAACTACACGTGATAATTAACGCATGGCGTTGGTCCAACTTGCTCGCTTTCTTTTCTACTATTCCTCTTACAGAATCTACACTTTCTTATTTTGAGGTGTTCATTCTCGTCGTGTCTAAAGTAGACGTTATCTATACTGAGCGGTCCCGCGATTTTTCATCGAACCTTTTTTTCCTCCTTCTTTCTCGATTCTAACTCCATCGATTTTTTTAGAACATCCCTATGGTAGCTTCGAGATCTTCTGCCTTCATTACTATGTTGGAGCCTTGTTTAAAACCCCTCTGACAAATTTCATAACAGCTTATTGATCTTAAATAAAACTATATTTTTAAACTGCCCGTTCTATTGCGAATAAAATAGCTTTGAAATGTAAAATTCTGTTGTTAGTATGAAACGGAGGATGGATACTTTTCTATGTGTGGACGGGTATGGATAAATTGAAATTCCATCCATTTCAATCGGGGAATCTCATCGTGATACACGCCTGCGCAGCGACCCGCAACATATCTCGTAGATGCGTGAAATCTCTTTTGGAATTTCTCTCCTTCCCATTCATTATTCCTTCCTTCCTCAGTGCATGCTCGTGACGGAGGAATGAGAAACTCAAGGGATGATGTAAGGAATTTGCGTGGACGAGAGGGAAAATCCAGGCGGTTCAATTTGGTTGCCGCGCTGGCGGATAAATGGTCTTCTTCCGAGATGAGGAGAAGGGTGGCTTGAGCATTTTTCACCCCCCATCTCCCTCCTCCCTCCCGAGCCCAACTACTTTCTGGAACAGAACCCGTTTCAAATGGAGCCGGAGCGTATCGAGGAGATGAACGAGGGACTAAGACGATCCGCTTTCCTCATAGAGTGGGGTGATTGCTCAATTTTGCGCCTCAAAAGATACGGCAGTCCGCACCAAGTCTCATGTTACCGTGAAGCATTTACTGATAACGAATTTGGTGCATATGTTGGTCTAGCAATGTCAATGGATTACTGCTTTCTTCTTCGGTTGATGCTTTCCGAAAACGTTTGAGGTGGTAAGAACGATTATTGTTCCTTAAATTCGTATTTGTGTGAAATATTGCATGCGTGTTTTCATTTTTGATATGAATGTAACATCTCTATCAATGTCATATCAATATAATAATAATTAATTAACACATACAGGCAACCACAATTACATGTGTTATAATAAAATACAATAAAATAAATAAATACATGAATCAATCAGGAAAAAATGAAAACAACTGCTTAGGTTCTATTAAAAAATACCAACATTTTCTTTTTGAATGAATGAATAATTTATTAATTGTCCTGGGGATATACCCCTTAAGAACAAAAGCAATTTACATTTTTTTGAGCAACATAAAGAGCAAAATCAACAATTTGGACAGTAACATAATGAAAAAATTAAGTATAAATTAATACCATGTTACAATGCTGAATGCAAAGTTTTTTGGAAATCATATCATATAACAAATTTATCTGCATACATTTCTGGATTTTGAGGGACACTAAAGAGTCGGAAATAAAATCAGCATCTTTATAATTACTCTCTACAGTTTCAGGCTTCACTTCGTGGAAGTTAATGGTATTTCCACAGGATTCTGTGAAAAAGTACAAAGTTGTATTCTTTAAATATGGATATCTTTATAATTATTCAATAATTCGTCTGCCGTGCGTATCATTTTAGTCAGCGGTTCATATTTACAGACATCCACCCGACTAAAGTGGCATCTGGGGAGTGTAGTGTGCTCTCCTTGGAGGCGCATTCAGGTTGATTAAGCCAAGTAGATGGCTGGAATCCACATCACCAATCATAATTTAGCGCAGGAAGATTGCATCTAAAACCCTTCTTCTGACTCCAAGTGGAGAGAGCTTAAAAAATTAACATAAATTGGGGTATTCGGATGCTGTATTGACAAGACCATTATCAAGAGAACACAGCCATTTCACAAATCGCATCTGTATTTTTTCAAGTGTCCTCTCTAACGTGACATGGTGTGGATTCCAGATCATACTACCGTATTCTAAAACACGTTGGACGATTTTACAGTATGCTCGCACAACGGATACATACATACCAATCACGACGTTCCCTTCCAGGGTAGGCACGGTCTCAAAGTTTCGCTCATAAATACATATTTGTTCACCTAACTCTGCTTCAATAATTTCTTCCATTCTGGCCTAGCCTTGGAAACCTCTTTTGCCTCATTTACCCCCATACACTGCTTCATACACGTCCTCCCGTTTTTAAGACTCCTAATATTCCTCCTCCTAAGAGTTTCCTCAACCACATTCCACCACAACTTTCTCGGCCTAATTCTACCTCTCGCACCATTCATTTCACTTTTATGTATGTCTGTTTCGTTATTCGACTCTCTTCCATTCTCTCAACATGGCCAAACCAACGAAGCACTCTCCTTTCATATATGTCCATTATTGAAAGAATTGCATTTTACCGATTTGGTTTTTGTAAATTGAAATAGGTTTTTTTTTTAATTTAGCCTTTTAGCTCTTGGCATGTACTTCGTTAGGATTCGATTACTGGCGTCCTGTTTTTTTTATACTGTTTGTTGATACATTTCATGTTATAATTATGGTTTCTTAAAATATAAATCGTGTAGTCTTGCCAAGTCTTTGATTTGAAAATCTTTTATAAAAATTATATTTCTTAAGTTATGAAACCCCGTCGGATACTCGTTGCATATCGGTTGGTTGGGACATTTAGGTGAAAATTGTAAAATATTTTTATTTTTATTTTAAAGGTTTTATTTAACATGTAGCCTTTTGGCTCATGAGATTTACTTCGTAACAAGTCAATTACAGGCGTACCGTATTTTTGATACTGTTTGTTGATACATACCAAGTTATAATAATGATTTCATGAATTATACTGTATAGTCATGCCAATTCTATGATTTGAAAACCGTACTTAAATATAAATTTGCCTGACTTATAACCATAACTTTTAACCCAGGTCAAATACTCGTAAAAGCGTTTTCACTTAGGTTAATAATGTGAAATATAATCCTGGTATCATGTCCATTGTTTCTTATACGACTAGTTTTTACACATGAATTCACTTCAGTGTAGTGTGGTAGTAGATTTTTTTCTACTTTACTGAAAATTTTAGGAAATGTTTACTCAGTGATGCTGGATTACCGTAGCTGGCAGCTGATTAGGAATGTATCCTGTGACGGGACTGGCCGTTTCGTATAACGCAGCTATTTTTATCGCCGCGGTTGTTTGCAAATCTTTGGACCGGATGCGGCTGGGGTTTTCCGTCCTAACTCCGATCGTGGCAACTCCTACCCAACGGCCTGTATTTTTTCTCACGGGTGTGTGTGACTTTGGGTGCAATTTATGCATGTTCCAAGACCGACCCGCTCTTAAACTAGCTCGACATCGACCAATGAGATGAAATGAAATGGCCGCGAACACTCGTGAGTTGAGGTGGGGCGAGAACAGTGGTGCATTGGGAGGATATCTGTGATGGGTAGGCGTGGCCAAACCGTCGCGTAAATTTCTCATTTCCCATGGATTTTAACTTAGATTTGACGAAAATCTAGCTTGGCGGCCCGAAATTTAAACTAGAGTAAGGCCTAAAATGTACCTACTGTAATAATGGAATGAAAAAACATACAAAGTTTCTCACATCTAAGTTGTGCTAACGACAAAATATTCCTAAAGAACTGAAATGTATAACCCACTTTTGCATTGTGCTATCAGTGGACATTAGAATTAGCTTTCAGAAGGTCATAAAAATGTGAAAAAGTTACGTGTTCCAAAACGACATCTCGGTGTTTTAGGCCATCCCTTCGTATCAATTCTCTGACCAAGAAGGGATCAAACTATGCTACTTCAATGTCTTCAGCAAAGGATATAACAACGTGTAACGGTGTACCTTCCCATTTCATCCAAGCGAAGAACGTAGCATTAGACGAGCTAAAACGTGGCACCAAACAGGAGGACTAACACTGCATAATATGAAAGATATCAGGCTTTCCCGGTGAATGCTATGGAGGTAGATTTCTCGGGTTTCCATCCGGGTCAAGGGAGTTATCTCCGACACGTTTCGGCAGATTATTCCGCTTATGACATCCCTGAAGACGGTTGCGGAGTAAGCTGCCGAAACATGCCGGAGAAAACTCCTTTGACCCGGATGGAAACCTGAGAAATCTACCTCCATTGCATAATATAGTTATCAAGGGTTAATGATAATAATGATAACTTAATTTAGAGCCTGGAATCTCTTGTCTCCTAGATTCAAGTTGGAAATACAAAACGTGTTAATAATGACTGATAACATTGCCTGGGGAATTCAATTATCTAGGCCTTGATAGACACCAAAATTAATAATAACACCCAAAAAAATAAAAAAATACAGATAAAAAAAAGCAAAAAATACAGAGCTGAATAAACTGAACATTGTCCTTCTCTAAAATAACAGTACATCATACAATACAACAGTACATATCAACAAAACAATGTAACATAAATATTGGACACTAATAATTATATATAGACTCGAAATTTTGGACACTAATAGTTAAGACAACGAAAATTTTAGGCTATTTGAAAAATATCTCAGGGACAAAAAGGTCCCAAAAAGGGGCCTTTTGGTGGTCTACGCTGTGTACTGGGTTTTGTGCAGTGGTTTCATTTTTTTGGCTTTTCAAAATTACTTGTAAGGTGCATAAGATATGTATTGTTCTTGTTCTGATATCATCATTGCTAACGGTATCTTTTCTTCAAGATGGCTCTCGAATATTCATAGTAATTTACTTCCTCAAAAACAAATAATGTACGATAGCGCTCTTAATTTCAGAGGTATCAAAAAATACGTAAAAATAAAACGTTTAGTAAATTAATTTTTCAGTTCATTGCAGCAAAAATCACATATCTATCTCTTAAAATACGGAAGATATGGTAACTTTACTTATGTTATTACAACGAGGCAACAAATTTTCTTGTGGGTAAGAGCTGAAACTTGCTTAGAAAGCCTTGGTAATTAGTGACGCAAGTCAAAACTTGCCTTTGAGAAAAAGACCTAAGGAGAATATGCAACCAAGGTCATGGTCTGGTAGCTGAGAGTTACAAAGTTAACAGTCACAAAGACAACAAATACTCTTGAGGTAGGGTTAACAATATGGACGAATTGTTTCTCCCAAGTCTGGATATTTATTGCAGAAGAGAGTGAAGAATATTTGGGAGAATGATAAAGAAAAGGAGGTGGTCGATGAGTGTAACCAAGGAGATCCGAGGGAACGAGAGTGAGTGAAGGAGGGCGGAAGAGAGAAAGATGCGTGGAAGGGGTATCGCGGGATAATGGGGCATTCAGTTTGCGCGGCAGGGTAACGGGAAGAAAAATAAATGGCTGAGAGAGAGAGGGAGAACGGGAAGATGGGCGAGGGAAAAGGGAACGTAGTCTCCGGGATTGAATTAGGGTAACGCGAGTAAAAGGGGAAAGGAATGGTATAAGGGGGTAAAGAGAAAGGATGCGGGAAAGAGAGCGAAGGGACATATATATCTAATGTGGTGCGGAATGTTATTTCTGCACGCGGGGCCTTTTTCTTCGAGAGCGTTGAAACGAGAATGGAATACGCGCGGGATGTGAAATTCCGCGGGGCGAAGACGCGATCTTGCCGAAAGGAGAAAGTGTATCTATGGCTATATTTGTGATTCAAATTTTCCGCCGACGAGCTTACAAATCATTCAGGCATTTTTTTTCTTGTATTTTTCTGGCATTATTTTCCCATAATACTGGTGTACTTCAACTTTTATCCCCCTCGTGTGAATTAATTTCTATGACAATATCTTGAAAATACACTAAGTTAATGATAAGGATACATCATGCACCAGCCGCTTCGAAGGGGACACATTAGGCTGGTGCATGGAAGTGTCTCATTCAAAATCTACTGCTTAAACTCTGTTATATACACAACAGTTGTTTAAAAATATTCCCTTTGTATCTATTTTTCCTTATTAATCGAATATTTCGGCTGTTTTTTCATTGACTTTTTTTTGATCTGTCGTAAAATATATCACCTTAGAGCCTAATTTTCTCGTCGGCCGCGGTGGCGGAGGGAAAAATTCCTCGCCAGCTAACCCTAGGGTCGCTAGGGCCGTTCAGTTATTCAGACATTCGCACAAGCGTTCGCACAATTTCCACTACACTGTACAATTTGCCACGTGCAAGCGTTCGCACAATAGATTGTGCAAACAAATGTACCGTGTAAAATGGCCTTAAGATTGAGTGAATAGGCTGTAGAATCGATTGATTTAGATTGTCATTTATTCCACGTACAAAAAAGGACCATAATAGTTGCGATAGATCAGTTCTAGGATACGATACTTTGACCATCACTAGGTTAAATAAGTTTTTTCTTCAGTGCTAAATACCTTAACATAATTATTAGCTGCTAACTCGCATGTTATTTCCGGCATGACAACCTTGTCGGTCCCGGTGGCGGTGGGGTAAAGTCCTCGCCTGGTAACCCGAGGGTCGCGGGTTCGAGTCCCGCCTGGGTAGAATATTATCTGCCCAGGACATGGGTGTTTTGTGTCTCGTCCGTTGTTACTGTTATTCACCCGACATAAATTGACCCGTTGTGCTGTAATCGGGGTAGTGAAGATAAAAAAATTAATAAAGAAATATTTTTGGGATGCCTCATCCTAGCAGGTGAGTTTTCTGGACGGAATGTATGGAAAGTTCTTAAACGAACGAAAATTCCTCCAAGGGAAAAAAAAACATCGTCGTCGGCATGAATTAGTCTACAATCCTTCAATGTTAAAGTGAGAGCTGTTACATACTAAGCTACAGAGTTGTCTTTCTTCCTGTGGTTTTTTTGTAATCATTCTGAGTCTGGAATAATTTTAAATTATCTTTCTTGGGAATTCAACCTTTGCACTTTTCTATTGCCCGTGGGTAGATTTATCCAATTTAGTTCCATTTGAGTTAAATGGTGAGTGGCTATAGCTTTAAAAATGAAGAGGGTCGTATGTAAGGGCGTAGAAGCCAAAAATTTCGGAATGGTATCCGTTGGAGATCAGGGAGTCAAGCGGACCTTAGTGGTCCATCAGGTACGGACTGCTAAAGAGATCAAATTTGCCATGAAAGAATCATCTGACTTCAAGATTTAAACCCGACTTACGTTCGCCAACGCACCATCTTCCCTTTACTTTTTCATCTGTGGGATCAATGGTTTCTATGATGTTCAAGAATCGAATGAAATTAATGGTTGAAGGCGTAAATTTGTGGAAGGTTACCGCAGTCGTTATGAATAAGGAAAAATCTCCTAGTAAATTCCACACTTAAAATGTTATTACCGACCTAGGTTCCGATTGCCTTGCATTCGTTTTGAAATGGCCTTTGAAAATGATTGCAAGGCAATCGAAACCTAGGTCGGTAATAAAATTTTAAGTGTGGAATTTACTGAGAGATTTTTCTTTTTCGTCATGTCTTCAAGAATCGAGCTAGAATCTTTAAATTATTACTTTTATATCTTTGAACTTCAATGAATTGAACAATTAATTTTTGTAGTAGGTTTTCATTCCAAGTGAACGTAGGAAACCGAGGTAATTTATCTAAACACACTTCCCCATGGGTGACAATCCAGGAGGTAGGATCCAGGGGCGCTACAACGGAGGGAGGAGGGGGGGGGCGTTGCCCCTCCCCCAGAAGTCAGAGTTTGTGGTCACGTTTTAATGAACACTGCCCGATTTGCAAAATTACTTGCGCCTTCATGCCTTAGTTGGTTGGAATTTGCAGACTCTCAGACCCATATGGGTGAAAATTTATTCGCAGACTCTCTCCCGCGAGTATGAAACCCCATTTGATCCTAGAAGGATCACATGGGGTTTCATACTCCGCGAAAAAATTCCACTTTGACTTTCCGTTTCAATTAAAGTTCTCAAATGCAATGTTCACTTACATGAAAAACGAGAGGTTTACGCAATCACGTCGATTGCCCTCTCGCGGTTTCACCGATGCATTCCACCGAGATCGGCACCGTTTTTCGACGGTCGAGGGAAAATCCAAATCAAAAGAGTCCAGTTAGAGGCTGGGGAGTTAAGGCCCCGCAAAGTTTTTCGTTGATTCGCGGCGCTGATGTTAAAGCCTCGTGAGAAAAACCTCCGCAGCTGTTGTTTGGATGCTCCCACCGCTCTTGTTTTCCCGTTCCCTTCCAGCGAATCCTTTCACTCGCCCGTGTGGAGTTAAAAAGCTCGGGGGGAACAAAAGTGACGATCGCGTCGCCCGCATGAGTTTCTCAGCCCGTCCTATTGGGAGAGATTAGGAGACGGGGGAGGATGATGTTTACGAGGGGGGGGGAGGGATGAATCGACAGTATTTATTTAACAGCGGTCAGACGGAGAGGAGAGAGAAATTAAAGCAAGTGGACCACGGCAGCACGATCACGGGGGGCGGAGGAAGTGCTCCGGACATCAGGCGAAGATACGGTATCGCAGTCCTGGGGGAAATTGCGATGATCTTCAAAGATCACTATACGCAGTAGAAAGGTCTCCAAGAAAACGATATTTAAATAAATAGGACTGAGACTAAAGTCCTAGTGTGAATGCACAAGTCACACTGAGTGGAGAAAAATTAGAGTAAGTGGTAATCTAGGTGATTCCTTTTTAATCAAAATGATTCAATCAAAAATAACCACTCATTTAATTTTCATGAAACAAAAGTAATAGGTGTAGCAACCATCCTATCCGAAAGATTATTTAAAGAAATGATACGCATCGAAAAAAAAACAAAAAATCCTGCAATAAAAGAACAGGCATCCTCAAATTAAGTAAAATTTATCATAATTTGATATTCTTTAACATCACTTAATTTTATTTTGATTTTTTTAAAATTACATATTTATTCAATACAATGCAATGCAATGAAATATGCGTTCAATATGTTACAATTCGGTACAATATTTGCCATAAATTTAATTTGATACAATATATATTGCAATAATTTCCCGTTGGATGGGTTACAAAAGGATTTAAAACTACAGAATTAAAATTACAGCAGCTGTACAAAGTCCGCCTGAGTCAATAGACTCGTCATTTAAACTCGTCAATTTAACTCCTAAATTTATAACAATTGACAAACAAATAATAAATAGCAACGAAGGTATCAACAAAAAGTCGTTCAAAAGGATCTCTCTGAGGTAATAACAAAAATCAATTGTAAACATATATATATATATTTTTAAAAAATCTTAATACCCAAATTGTAAACTGTATTCATTTGATGTGCAGTACAAATATTAATTTTCATTGTAGCCCTGATGAAGCATAAATAAATATGCGAAACGTTGACAAAAGAGGAACAGATTAAACATGAATTAATTACCTAAAAGCTCCAGGAAAATAACTTAATATTAGTCAGTGGTAATGACTTTCACCTATCTCGGAAGTACCATCTCGTGGGACGAAAGTACTACGGACATGGAGCGGAGAATAGGCCAAGCTATGAAGGCGTTCATGAAAAAAACACAACTCCCATGCTCAAAGAGGATAGGACTACAAACCAGGAAACAGTGTGTAAACAACGTGAAAACATTCGTGTGGAGCGTAGCACTCTATGGATGGGAAGCATGGACCATTGGAAAAGCTGACCAGAAAAGACTAGAAGCTTTCAAAACCTGGTGCTGGAGAAGGATGCTAAAGATAAAATGGACAGATAAATATGAAATAATGAATTTAACTGAATAAAAGAGGGAGACTCAGGATAAAGACATTGATCGAATAAAAAGGAATGTACATAAGAAGAGCTACCAGGAAGTAAGGCAGCTAGCATTACACTGGGGAGTTTGGAGGGGTGCAGTCGCGGATTATGTATGAATAAATTAATTCAACTGAATGAAGTCCATTTAGGTTACCTCTTTCTCCAAAACTAACATGATTACTCAGATTTAAAGTATGGGTTCAATACACAGCTGTCTTTAAAAAAAACTACGCATGGCTATCTGAAATAGGCACTTAAAATTAAGAAATCAAAAACAAATACTCTTGATTGAAGCGTGTCAAGATCGGGAAGACTAAGTCGTTACGTGTACAACTTCAGAGAACCCATGGATAGTTTTTAAATAAACTTTGCGATCCCTGCAATACCGAAGTGATTTAATATTTTAGCTCTTTTCAATAATAGTTTACCTCATTTAGTTATCATATGCGAAGACTCCAGTGCGAAGGTTAGCTGGTTTTACTTTAAAAATTACAATCATCCTGGGTTACTGGACATACTTGCATCTTTTGTTTCATTATTCAACTATTTGCACTCCTCTCAATAAAGATGATTATTTTTATGTAGTAGGATAACTTTTTTGTTTATCCATGGTCACTATCAATGAGTCATTCTTTCCTTAATTATTTTTCTTACAGGTACCCCCGAATGAATCTAAGTGGACTTATGGCTTAATGTAAATATTTAACTTCATTATGGAAGATGGATGCAATCGTCACAATGCGTGTTCTATTTGCTCTATTTGTACCTCATGTACACACTGTGTTGTTTTCTCATATACACCCGTTGTTTATTGTTATAGAACCTTTATTGTTTATTTATCATATTTTGTTACCTGACGGTAGTGTTTCGGACTTTTCCCCTGCAGAGGAGGATGATTTTAAGAGGAAACCCGATAGAGGTTGATTCCTTTTTTCGGGTTTTCCGCCGCGTTGGTTCATGTTGATGTTCAGGACAATATTTCGCCGGCTGTCCTGATGGCTTCCTCAGGTCCATGTGACAATTCGGTTCGGGAGGCGCCGTATTATGTAGGGTCGTTGTCGCGCCTTTTTTGTGGTCACTTTCTCTGATTGGTCGGAATCGTTTCTTCTTTGAAAAGTGCTTTCCAAGCAGCGGAGAGTGGGTAACCAATATTGTCCTCAACATCAACATGAACCAACTCGGCGGAAAACCCGAAAAAAGGAATCAACCTCTATCTAAGCCCCGCGGAAGCCTTCATCAGAAACCCGATCCCTACTTGAGTGTCTTGTGGAGGGCACTTCAAGTGCAGTACTATGTCTGTCGGATGAGACGTTAAACCGTGGTCCCCTAGGCACCTTTCGTTAAGAGCAGAATAATGCCGACGCCGGGTTTCCATCCACCCTTCTCCCCTTACATTGTCCCCTATGGCGCAAAAGACATTAGCAGTCGGTCGCCTCCCCCAAATGTCCGATTCGGGCTTTTCGCCGCCCACGGGGATTATGTCGCACCTGTACCACTCCCATTGATAAACATAAATCTCAAAGCCGAAGGGAGACTGAATTTTCTTCGCAGCCTGATGAGGCAATATCCTGCAGCGTTCGCTCCTCTTTCCCCATTCTCGTATTGTTTGATGAGGTTTTCCCTCCATTTTTATAATTCTGTTACCTTTCTTCTGAACCTGCGGAATTAATGGCGACTAGCATCTTTTAAACCGAGAGGGAAATTTTCTCGCGTGCTCCACTGGGTTAGGAGCTTCGTCTGCCGGCGATTTCATGGTTGACTCCATTATCGTTACATGGGTTTCTGAATGATGAGGACCTCAGGTCGTTCAACTTTGATATTTGTATCGCGAACTTGAATTTATCGTGTACTCTTACTAAGAACCTACAGGTACCTGTAGGAGTACAAGCGCAGCTGTTGCCTGGCTTGGGATAGAGTCTGTAGCCATGGAAGCAATGTGGAGGAATCCAAAATGTCATAAATGTTATCCGGCAGCAGAAGATTAAATCGAATATACGAAGCTTTTGACTATTGGTGAATAAGTAACTAGTATATGTGTTCCTGACCCCAGGAATTTATGAGATCTATAGCTTCAAGGATATCATAAATATTGATTCCATAACTAAATGTTCTTGAAAACAGCCATGAGGCATAAAACCTGTTACGACCTCCTTTGTTCCCGGTCTTTCCATCTCGTGGGACAAAGCGTAGACTTCCTTGGTATATTCTGCCTCTCGCTGTATATTTCCGAATTGATTCTGGTATTCACTCTTCATCCATTATTTAAGTGTGTTCTCCCGTATGTTTCTGTATTATTTCATCGTCTTATTGAGACTTTTCACGCCATTTATTCGTATTTCGTTTCTATCGTCTCGTGTACAGCCGGCTTTTCTTCTTTTGAATTCCACTACGGTTTAAAATCAATGGCTGGCGAATTCACTTTGTGGAAATTACGATTCATGTTAAAAATGAAACCACCTGGTTTTTTTCCACCAATATATATTTAAACCAAAAATCTACCGGTTTCGGCCTTTTCAGGCCATTATCAAGATTACAGAATAAAAAACCCCAAAAGACAGCACAGCTTATAAATAAAATCTCAAGGAGAGGGAAGTGCTTGAAATAAGGGGGGGAATGAGAGGTGATTGGGCAAAACTGCAGGGGAAGGAAGAAACAGGTGGTGACGTCAGGCTCAAGGACTACGGGGTTGGAGGTGAGGGTACTGGCACAGGTATTTCAACCACTTCCCTCTACTTGGGATTTCATATGTGGACCCCAGAAGTCAAGGGGTCTAAGTGACATTTTTGAAAAAAATATATTAGGTACAGGAATGGGTTGTGAAAATATTAATCTTTTAGGTGGTAAAGGGATCCAAGTGATTTTCTTGATAGGTGATGCTATCTAGGGTCATGCCTCTTAACTACTTAGTGGGTTTTACCAAATATTTTCAACTTTGACTTGTTTCTCTAAACAATGGTTTTGTTTTTTCTAAGTTTTCTCTAAACAATGGTTTTGTTACTTAGACCCCTTGACTTCTGGGGTCCTCATACATAAGCTGTGCTGTCTTTTGGGGTTTTTTATTCTGTAATCTTGATAATGGCCTGAAAAGGCCGAAACCGGTAGATTTGTGGTTTAAATATATTGGTGGAAAAAAACTAAGTGGTTTCATTCTTAACATCCACTGCGGTTTATTGTAATTTTTATTCGCTCGCATTTGTAAGTGTCCAGGGTGAATTAGTTACGTAACTGGTATATGTGTTCGTGCACATCGAATATTTCTATGCAGTCTTTAACTTCATGGATCTCATAACTATTGATTCGATAACTAAATGTTCATGCAACCGGCCATATATTGTCCCATTATTGCCGGTCATTTAAGTTAGATGTGAATGACTATTGGTGCAGTTGAAGCTGATAAAGTTCATGTGGATGTAGGTATATTTCATAACAATATGACATAACAATAAAAAATGACTCCTCCTTACATTTATCAGCCATATAAAGATAATTTGGTCAAAAAAACAAAAAGCACCAGAAATAATAACAAATTAATTGTGCCCTGCCACAGAACGTCTATGTATCATAACTCTTTTTATGTAAATTCATGCATTGTATGGAATTCTATTCCGCAAACGCTGAAAAATATTAAGTCAACCGTAAGATTTAAAAAATGCTTGCTGTCTTATTATCTCAGTGATAGTTACTATTTTGTTAAATATCTTGGATCAAATTCATGAATATGCTACCTTTGTGATTGCTGCAATGTATTGAGCATGGAATTGTAATATTTGTTGTGGGCAAGTGCTGCGATTTGATAAGATTCTTGTAAATAGTGACGTGTTTTCTACGTGATTGTCATTATTTTTTACCTGAGTTGTAATTACTTATGCCTGCTCCAATGGAATTCTTTCCTAGAGCCAATAAATCTTATCTTATCTTAAAGTAATTTCGAGAAAGGTGAAGAATGTGATATTGTGAGGGAAATAGAAATAGGTAGGCCGGTGTATCCGGTAAAGTTATGCATAATTACCCGCGGGTCTTTTATGGCTAAAAATATCTGAGCCTGTTATGACTTTCTTAAATCCTGGTCTTTCCATCTCTTGTGCTAACGTCCGTAGGATTTTCTGCTTCTCGCGCAGTATTTCAAAATTCGTTTTAGCATTTTCTCTCCTTCCATTCTTTCTACGTGTAGTAGATCTAGAACTTCACGGATCTCATGACTATTTATTCCATTACTAAACAATTCTTACAACCGACCTTCAGTGTAGTCACTCGAATTCTCGTTATTCATTCCCTTTTGAGTGATTAGCTTCGGAATTATCAGGGAGAACAGTGGAGAGGTTGGGTTTGAGAGAGTGAGTGCGTGAGGGGTTTGGATGGGAATAGAAATAGGAAGGTATATCGAGAGAGGAGTTATAATCAGCGAAGGGTCTTTTATCGCGGTGAGATCTTGGCTAATTACGTCCCATCTTTCGCAAGACGCGGCAGAGAGAGAGAGTGTGAGGTCGACACGTAGCCAGATGAAAGGGAAAGTGAAGGAGCTAGAGGAATGCGTCGCCGTTTCCATGGAAGCCAGAATGGACCAGCGCTTCAGGAATCCAGATTATTGCGGGAATTTCGCAGACGCCAGGATTAGTCGCGACCCCCCTCCTCTCTCCATACTTGCTTAATCCACTCCCTGTTTTGTTCTCTTCATCTCTCTTTCCACTCTCACTGCGTGTGTAGAGTGAAAATTAATTTTTATTCTACTCCCCTGCCTTACGAATGGTTGCTCGAGGCTCTGGAGCAGGGGGGTTGTGTTTCGACCGCTCGCGATGAACTCGATCACGTAACTAAGAAGTCATGTGGTACTATGTGCCAATATATCCCCCCCCTCCCACTTTGCAAAAGCCACTCTGCCAGAAAAACCACACATCACCAAAAAAACTCGCTAACGCCCATTCGCGACTATCCTTCGCGCATTTTGGCCTCGCGATTCGCTGTCTCGCGTTCGCTGTCCGCGATGGAACAATCAGTTCACTGTTATGCTGAAAGTGATGGTGGCGAACTCTATTCTGATCGACTCAGCGCTAGCGCCATTTCCTCAGCCAATCATCGACCCGACAAGGATTCCTCCACTCCCCCAACTTCTGCGTTGGTCAGCTGGCCTCTATCGCTCTAGTCTTTGTATCCCCTGCATGTTGGAACGATTGGCGATAGAATGTTTGTTGGTTATTAGATTTTTAATTGGCGCTTTGCACGTGTGGTAACGCTGGTTTCAATGTAATTTCGGTGTTCTACCGTATCATTCATGCATGCCTAGTGTGGAAGCACCCCCTGCGTGCTGCGTGAAATTTTCACAAATATAGCAAAATCTTGAACCCTTTGTGATTGTACTTCGTGATTCCTTAGTTGCATGTGCGGGATTATCTCGAATGGTTCAAACACAACCACCGGGGGCCTTATTCAGTAAGGTCTCGATGCGGTCGAACCTCGGAAAACCCGTGAATGTGGCGTGAAATCCCTGGCCAAATCTCAACTTTTGGATGGTCCGAATTGAAATTTTCATGGCTTTGACATCAAAATTCGTCATTGTCGAGTCTCTGAATTGCTCAGGCCGTACAGAAATGCCCCCTTACCCTGAGAGTCTTATTCAGTTCAGACTCGAATCGGTTGAAGCTCGGAAAATCCGTGGATGTTACATCGAAGCCCCCAACATATCAACTTATGAATGGCCGTGATTGAAATTTTCCGTGCTTCGACATAAATAGTTCGTCACTGTCAAGACTTGGGGATAGCATTTGAGTAATAGATGAAAGCGCGTGATATTACGCCGTGTATGGCCATGACAGCATAAACTCAAGTTGATATTTTCATCCCCGGGTAATGCTGTACAGCATATATTTTCGTTAAAGGAAAAGTGTTTATTTTGAGAATGCATCGCTGTTTCCTGCGCAAATAAGCTTAGAATCGATCTCTTTACCTGTGAAAATTGAAATTAACCTATTTCAACATTGAAATTGTATTGTTTTGGAAGACCTTAGGCCTTCTTCGTCCGTGCAGATCATTATCACTGCTAATTTTTTTTTATATTTAATTCAAAAATCTCCATCCATAAAATGTTTTTTCTCAGATAAAATTGTTTATTGAATTAATTATGAGTGAAGAGACACAACTTAATCCTAAGAATATGTGTTTTGAAGACTAAAATGTTGCACATGCATAGTGGTGTAATGTTGTTGCCTGATTTGTGTTTCACGTTAGGAAATGGAAATAAACATTTTTTTGAGGGTATATCCAGGGACATTTTTGGGATAAATATTTATTTCCAAGATAGGACAACCGAAACGTATTAATGTGCTAATAAGATAAACGCTAGGCATTTTAAAGTAATTAGATTTCAAATTAAGGCTGGAGTTAAAATTTATTTGACCATTTTACTTCTTTTATCGTTACAGTGTTTCAGACGACGTCTAGGGGTGAAAAGTGGCCACATTGTGTAAATAAAAGCAAGGTCTAGGTATGCTGAAAGTAGGAAACGTGCAACATAAATGTGCATATTTTCCTCGGCTTATGTGGTGTTGAGAAAGGAAAAAGGGAAAAGCCGCGGTATTTGCCACAGGAAAGCATAACTTTCTTTCCTTTCTCTTGATTTCTGGAGCGTCTCCTTCCTATCTCTGTTACTGTGGGCGCATGCATGCTGAAAAGTTTGAAAGGCGAGGCATGTGATAGCCGTTATCGCGATATATGTGGGTGCACAATGTGTTGTAAAATTTTATGCTCTCACAATATCGTAAAAAAAGACGTTTTTTTTTGTTTCGTGAAAGCACGAGATGCAAGAGCGGAGGGTGTTATGTAGTGTCCCACATTGGCGGTGGTTTTGTGTGTAAATCCCCAATTTTCGGAGGCGGTGACTTAAAATGGGTTGTGAAACAAACGTCACCGACATCCCTATTCCTCCAAGCTTCGAGCATATCCAGGGAATGACCGGGTATTATGGAAATGCCGATAGTCGCTTTCCCTCTGCAGCCTATCTTATGGTTTCTGTTTCCGTTTTTCTTTTGGGAGATTTCGTTGGCACATATGTTAATGGGACTTTCAGTTAGCAAGAAGAGGCGAGTCATTTGCGGATGACGGTGGTTGTACCCACTGAAATATCCGCAATGTTCTCGCTCTTTCATGTTTTCCTTTATCTTAAAATGGCTAATGTTCGGTTGTAGGGACGACACATGAGTGTTTTATAAAGTTATGGGACCCATAAGCCGTACGGTCATTAAATAAGTGTTGCAGGAACATTCGATAAATTCATTGGCTTATAATAATCAATCAACAATAAAAAAAATCAATAACTTATGGTATGGAGTTATGAGTTCCATAAGCGGACAAGATGGCGGATACTCTATGAACCGCTTGGAGATTTAATTACTTGATAAAAGAGTTGTTTTGAGAGAAATGACCAGTTTTTTTACTCTTAATAACTAATTATCATAAGCATTACAATTATTCATGAGCTATACTTTCATAAATTCATTTTATCCGGCGGTAGAGGATTAGAGAAAATATTCTAAGCTATTAACTATTGTTAAGTAAGCTATGCAATAGTATATGATAGTAGATATAATAGTAGATGTGTTCCTGCTACCCGAATATTTTTATGATATCTATAACTTCATGGATCTCATAACTATTGATTCCATAACTAAATATACTTGCAACCGGCCATAAATTGTGTAATTTCCGTTATCATACTACAACGCAAGCCACTGAAACTTGACGTCGCGAGTGAATTGACTGCGATTGGTGGGCGGAAACGAGAGAAAAATGACAACAACCTTAGCCAGTTTGATTAACTTTAAGTAGCAGCATTTATATAACCACAATAGAAAGCAAGCCCGCAGGCTAAATACCGTTAACTTGGTCTATACAAGACGAACAAAAGTCACAACTGGAACCAAGCAGATACGTCCTTCCGCGGTGACAGTCAGATGCCAAGAGGGCGAGCGCCGCGCTGTGTCGATGCGGCCGGCGATTGAGGGGAGTCAACTGACCGATGCAGGAGTTGGGGGTAGTGGGGGAACTGTTCGTCCAGCCATTGGTTGAGACGGCGGCGTAGAGGAGCACTATTGCCACAAAGTTCCGAAAAGAGGACGCCAGATGCGAATTCAATATAGAAGCAGAGGACATTGTTCTTGTCGCGCAATATCGCCGACAACGCGCAATATCGCCGACAGTGCGCACTTTGAAATCTCCCTACCACCCTTAAAACATCTCGCGTTACGTCCGGCTGGCGAAAATGCGTTACGTCCGCGAGCGAAAATGTCCGTGGCGAAATTATGGCCAAATTTGTGCCGAAAATTCGGCACAATACAATGATGGAATTTTGCTCAGCCAGCATAGGCGTATTTCGGGCGTGGTAGGGATGGCAGTTGCATCCCCAAGGCGTTGAAGGAAAAGAAATTTCGCAATGAAGCAAACTTGGAAATACAAAGTTTACTGGCACAGTTTTCGTTAATCTGCTTAAGTTTTCTCAAAGAAATTATGTTATTAGAGTCATTAAATTAGATATTTATGAGAAAATAGGTATTATTGGGAAGAGTTATGCTGTTAAAAATTGCTTTCCAAAGGCTTTCAGATCCACCAATCTTGTCGGACCCCCAGGATACCTCTGCCCACTGTCTCCCCAAACCCCTAATATCAAAATGCTGAATTATGAATTAACGCGCCTATGAAAGAGACGCAAGTCAAATGACAGTGATGTTACTTTTCCATTTATTAAATTTTTACTTTCAAAATTATTGATACCTATTTCTATGCTTAATACGAAATGAATCTTTTATTCATTCATAAGGTTGTGTTCCGCTGCTGCTGATTTCCCAAGGTGAAAGAGCCTAATGCAGCTTCCATGTTCTTTCAGGCGTTTTTCGATGACGTCCTGTTTCACCGATGTACACCTTCCCATATTCACACGGGAAACGCATGTCATTTTTAATCCCTTGGCGGTTTAAAAAATGTCTTTAAGTTTTCCCCTTGGCTTATGTACTGTTGAAATCATTCGCCCTAAGAACGATGGCAGACTACGGCTTCGAAACGTCGGTGATACGAAACATCATCACCCGATTGGAAACCGGAGAGGCTCTACATCCTAGGCATTCCCCGGGGAAGCTTGCAATCCTATAAAACTGACATCGATTTCAGTAATTTCCTCAAAATTCTTGCAATCATATTTTTCTTGTCTCATTCGCACATACCTTAAGGTAGTCCGAGCGAGATAGTTCCCTAGTCATAATAGAGACCATATTCGATATGAACGTTTTAATTTCACCTACTCTGAGACTTATGAATTAAATACTGCAATATTAATGGTGTAATAATATAGTTTTATATGACAGAAATGTAAGTAATTAAATGTAAATATCTAAATAAGTCATTAGCTTGACTCATTTTTTTCGCGCGGTGCGTTTGATACTCCTTCAAAGCGGAATGTTTTTTGTGATACCCAAGATTCTATTGCGGTGACAATATGATTAATTTCCCAAAAATGGTTGAGAAAACATACAAGCTACACGCTGTTAGTTTTTCTATGAGATCAAGGTGTTATAAATTCCTCATTTCGTAAATTGTGTCGCTCTGGATTGCATACACGTACCATTTCCAATGTAAAAGGGCTGATATTTTTTGGCAAATAACTCCGAAAGTAATGCGGTAAGGGGTTGAATTATTGGTGTTATTAGAAGGGTGAGATATTTTTCTTTAAAATGAGACCAAATTCATTGATTTCTCGGTAAAATGATATTTCGATTAAACTACCTTAATACTCGCGTATTGTTCTAAGGATTCCAAATTTTCTTCTCTGAAAGCCTAGGACACAATTAACGTTAACGTGAAACGTGAACGGTAAGACGAGAGAAGGTTGCTGATGAAGGAAAGAGAAGGGCAACGGATACAACCGACGAGTACGGGAATTGCGTGAACGTGAGAGACGGGCAACTTTTATCCCTTCCCGTATCACGTACCTACACGGAAAACCAATCAAATTCTCTCTGGGATGCTATTAAAGGGTTCCACCTGCCGAAAGCGGGTTCCCGCCGAAGATCATACACTTCTGCCTTTTGAAGATCCATGTAATCCTTATTAATATATAAAAATCTAATGATGTCTGTCTGTATGTTGCTTCATCACGCAAAAGCTTCTGAACGAATTGAGGTGAAATTTAGCTTGTAGATAGAAAATATATTTGGTAGTAAAATAGGCTATTTTAAAAAGCCCCCAACTTTTTTTTTTGGTGCAGTGGTTTCAGTTTTTGCTTTTTAAAAGCACTTCTACTCAAGATAGAGGGCCGGAATTTTTTTTATCGGATAGTTGAACAAATGATGTTTGTAATTGTTGCAATCGATTTCCTTTTACGCTTCGTATTTGTCTGAAAATCATTCTTTGCGCTGAAAAATCTCACATTTTTCTCAGAAATCAACAATAGCTTATTTCCTTGACAACCAGAGATTTACACGCCTCTAGCAATGAAATACGGCAAATGGTAAGAAAAAGGTTGTGCGTTTTATTGAGTCTAAGCAAAATTTTATAAATATGACCTTTTAACCCTAGAAATATGGTCCAGCTAAAAAACTAAATTTTGCCTTATGGGCTTTCCTTGGCTGCACCTGGTGGCCTTTGACCCCAGCCCAACCGTTCAAGGTCAGAGAATTCCTGGAGGGAATTTACCATCGTATCGTGCGCTTTTGAAACAAAGAATTCGACACTGTGGTATCCCCGATTCGATATTGGTCACCCTTTGTGACCTTTGACCTCTGAGTTACCCTTGAAGGTCAAGGAATGACTAGAGGGATCTGAATACCTTACCATCGACCTTGGCACCTTTTTTAAACCTATGATTTGACAGGTTTGCAGTGGCGATTCACTTTTTGTCACCCCTGTGACCTTGACTGTGTCCCTTCAGGGGTCACGGTTGCATTTTCGAACTATAAAGTTCTTCCATCGTGTTCTTCGTGCCCAAAAACCTTATAATTGAATGTCTCGCCAAATAATTCTGTCTTAATTATATTTCGAATAATTTAACATTGAAAGCCCATGAGACAAAATTTAGATTTTTGGCTGGACCTTATTTCTGGGGCCAAAAGTTCATATTTATAAAATTTTGCTTCAACTCAATAAAACTTGCAACCTTTTTCTTACCAGTTGCCGTATTTCATTCATGTGGGTTGAAAGAAAGTGCCTAAATTTCCAGGTCAAAAAGGACACACGATCAATGGGACACTGTGTAGAACAATTTCAGGTAATAATTAGATATATAAAATAGACTGTAATTAAACAAGTTGATTGCGCACCATGGGTTTGTAACCTGGGTCTAAAAGTGCACCACTCGGAGTATAATTACAGCTGCGTCTCAAAGTTATTGACTCATGGCTTACAGAGTAACTTGACCTTGAACTTTGACCTTTTTTTTTTAAAGTTATCGACTTTGAGACCGTTTAACTACTAAAGCCAAGAGTAACCCATGCTGTTTTATATTTTTCTAAGTACTATGCTAGGTTGTGTTATTAATCCAATAGTTATTTCTGTGGGTGGGTCTATTTCCGCCAACCCTTCAAGCAAAACTCACATCTGCACTTATGTTGAACCTGGCATGCCGAAGTGTCACTGCCATTCAAGAAGGTGGAGATTAGCGCACTTTAGAAAACTGTGATATTTGCTGTTGGTTAGCTTTGTAGTCTGAGCATACGACGCGATCGAACGAGAAAGAATATCCACTACTTTCCAAAGCTATTTTTTTCCCAGGCATAAATGAATGTGTTTATTTTAAGACAAGTAAATACAGAACAATAACAAAAATAACCATGTTTACTCTTAAGCCCCCTCAGGCTAGCCTGCTTTTTGGGGAATCATCATGTTTCAGGACGACTGTCTGTCAATAAATTTCATTCAATGAATATATTAGTTATAAAAGTATCAAAATACGGAATACCAATAATAAACGGCAGAATTTACAGAGGATCAGTTGCTCTCAATTACAATTACAATCAAGATCATATGTGTATATAATATAAGCAAATGAACATGCTGTATACCCTATAATATTAAGGATTGTTTGGATTGGATATTTGGGGAACGACATCTAAGGTCATTTGCTCTATAGAGGTCAGGTAAGGGTGGATAGAAACCCGGCATTCTTTTAACGATAGGCGCCGAGGGGACCGCAGTTTAACGTCTCATCCGACAGACGGAGTACTCTACCTGAAGTGCCCTACACAAGACACTCAAGTAGGGATCGGGTTCCTCTGAAAAACATCCGCCTCTGCGGGAATTTGAACCCTGGCCGCCCGTGTGGTAGACGAGTACTCCAGCCACCACACCAACCCGATCCCCTTTAATATTTAGGTTCGTAAATGGTGTAACAATTCAACATAAGGAATATAGAAATGTTTTTTCGACACTTTCGATTTTTAATAAACAAGCTTTTAGAATAAGCGTATATTATTTGTTTTGGAGATATTTTCTTGTGACATTTTGAACATTTTTGTGCCCATGTAAACATAACTGCGTTTAAGTGCCGTTAATGTTGGCCTAAGATTAGAATTGACGTTTTTTCGTAGACTTTGGATGTTACTTATCAGTTATAGCTTTTTTATTCTTCATGTAAAATAATTTGATTATTTTTTTATAAATAATAAAAATATGACGCAACAGAGCTGTGTTTCTACGGGAAATCCGACGCGTTCACAAATGAATGTCAGCTGTTTTGACCATATCGCACGGAGATAGTGGGTTTTATATTATTTGTGGAGGGCAACGAGCTGTTAAGATTACATTTTCATGTGGAACTATTCGTCGATACGGAGATATATTACCCGTGCAGTAGCTTCTGACCTTAGAGATAATATGTTTTGCAGTACACGGATATGAGGAATAAATGTGTTTCACGTTCCCCATTTGCGGACATTTCATTAGAAGTCGTATCGGAAAGCCAATTTAGTTAAACGAACGTGAATAATTCCATTAAGTTTTCTTTTTTTATACCTTGCAATTTTTATTCATACTAATTGTCGTGTATTTTCTCTTTTCAGGTAAGAATCCTATTCATACTAATTGTCGTGTATTTTCTCTTTTCAGGTAAGAATCCTATTCATACTAATTGTCGTGTATTTTCTCTTTTCAGGTAAGAATCCTATTCATACTAATTGTCGTGTATTTTCTCTTTTCAGGTAAGAATCCTATTCATACTAATTGTCGTGTATTTTCTCTTTTCAGGTAAGAATCCTATTCATACTAATTGTCGTGTATTTTCTCTTTTCAGGTAAGAATCCTATTCATACTAATTGTCGTGTATTTTCTCTTTTCAGGTAAGAATCCTATTTTTTTCTCCTCATGAATGGGCTGTGAATGACATCGCGTGAGTACTTTTATATCGGCTCATTTTTATTTAGTGCTAATCAAGTACACTAGTGCCACTATCACGTAAGACTTTTGCAGAAACTACTGCTAGCAGTAACTGATGGGTAATGGAAACGCCTGCTTCTTCAGAAGAGGGAAAAAGTACATTTTTACTCTTTCAGACTTTCTTTACTCTCGATCATGATTTTGGCACGCTATACAGTGCACGTTACACCCTGATGATGGCATAACGTGCCGAAACCAAGATTGGAAGTAACTTAAGTGTGGAAGTTTAGGTGTTTTTCCTTTCTCTTATGAAGATGCAGGTCAGGTTTTTCAAAAACATTAGTGCCAGAACTGTTTCTAAAGGAAATTTCGTCTATATGGTGACTCTTCGCTCCAACCCTTGGCTGTACAGAGAATTATTTTTGTTCCAGTTAACTTCAGCCGTTGTCAGTGACTGTGACCAAAGTAAGACTTGGATATTTTTTTAATTTGCAGAGAAGATAAATTATTCTATTATCACTATTGATTCTCAACAAATAATACATTTCAAAATTTAAACTAAGTACCAACAAAATGTACACTGCTGAAATTATTACATAAGAGACAAACGGAAAAGAAACTTTTCTGAAAATTGTACAAAGAGAATCGAATTATTTCTTACAAAATTCGGTCCTGCCAAATCTCATTGGTTTGTCGGCAGGTTCCGTTAAATCAACCATTAAATATTATATGGCTCCGAACATTAACAAATCCATACAGATAATATTCAAGTACACAATAGTTTACTGCCATATTTTGGAATGAGGATGAGTTTACTTGTCCTAAGAGTCGTCTCTAACGTCGACGTGCCAATGCTTTTATGTGAACCTTTCGCTCGGTTTCGCGCGTTTATTTGCGCGTGCTACGCACGAAACGCGTGCATGTGAACCGTTGGCGTAACCGTCTAAGCGCAAGTTTCTCCCGCCATATCCTCGTTACTTTGTATTAAAACAAACAAGGGGAGGCTTCAGAGAGTGGAAAACGAAAGAGGTCACACTGTTTGGCGATCGCTGAGAACTCCATGGAACTCCATCCTTGTCTCGTTTCTTCTGTGCCCTGAGGAGGGGGGCGTGGCCTCACATGCCCTGCCATCCTTTCACTCGCCGACAAGAGAGAGAGAGCAGAACCTCTTCCTTTTGTAACCGTCGTCGTGCGTGAATGAGTGAATGTATGTATGAATGAATGTATGTATGAACAAACCCGCGGATCTTAGTGTGTTTGCCCGGCACTGCGAACAGAAAGGTCCCTCACCACCCCGTGGACTCCCTTCTCCTTGCGGGGGTTTCGGGGCCTTTTAAGCGTCACATATGTGTGTGTTGCATAACCATACCCTCCCGCGCGCTCTTTATGATTTCACAAGCCTCCGTCAACAGTCTCGGGTGTCCGGGAATATTTAATGACTCTGTATCAACAGGATTAAAGCGCACGCAGATTAGGGGGATATAGAGCATATTCGCCTGGGGGAGGGGGCGATAAAAACGTCATCCGCCCTCAATATTTTCCACAAAAGGGTCGTGAAAAACGGTCCGGGGGTGGCGGGGTGTTTGAGAGGCATGAGGGAGGGTTAGGGGGCGATGAGAAAAGGGGATGTGCTCTTGGATTCGAATGGATTATCTGAGGAATAAGGGTGGTGAGAAGAACTGTGCGGAGAGTGGAGATGTGAAGGGTGTTGAACAAGGATATGTGAGGGTGTGGTTATGTGCAGGAGTACGTAAAGAATGAAGAGAGGGTGGGCAGAAACCCGGTTTAAGCGAACGCATTCTGAAGGGCGGAGGCTTTGAAGTGGAAATACGCAAGGAGCATACATAGCGAAGTAGGATTTCTTCTTATTCTTACTGCCTGTCTCATGGCCAGTTGCGGTAACGTCCCATATGTATTCTATAAACCTAAGGGACCCATAAGCCATGGCAACCATTCAATTAGTGTTGCATTCATTCAGTTAGTGTTCAATTCATTAGTGTTGCAGAAACATTTGTTTCATAATCATAATCATTTGAAACATAAATTTATTTGTTTCATAACTTATAACATGGAGTTTTAAGGTTCCATAAGTATCCAAGGTGGCAGATGCGCTATGAACTGCTTGAAGAATTAATTACTATATAAAATAGTTGTTTTGAGACAAATGACCAGTTTCTTTACTCATACTGACTGTGTATTATCTGTATATACAATCATTATATCTGCATAGGCTAGACTGTCGTAAATTTTATCCGGCGATGGGAGATTAGATCCAAATATACTAAGCTATTAACTATTGGTAAATATGATATGCAAATGATAAATTTGTTCCTGCAAAACGAATATTTTTATGATATCTATAACTTCATGGGTCTCATAACTATTGATTCCATAACTAAATGTTCATGCAACCAAACATTTGGCATTAAACCTGTTACGTCCACCTTTAGTCTTGGTCTTTCCATCTCGTGGAAAATTGCGTGGACGTCCCTGGTATTTTCTGCTTGTCACTGTATGTATCCTAATTAGTTTTGGTATGCTCTCTTCATCCATTCTCTGTGAGGTGTCTCCCATCTGTTTCTGTAGCCTTGCATTGTTTTATCGTAACTTTTCACGCCTTTTCATATATTTTACGTATTAAATGTGAGCATTAAGTACATATAGCACGTATAACAGTACGTGCATGTTATAAAACAGCTTTTAATTCAAGTATAAAATAGTTTTTAAAATAGTTTACCGTTTTAATAGTGAAAATAATAATTTTTTTAAAGTTTTTTGTTCGTTTTTATGTAGTTTAAAAATAGGGTTTTGGATAAATTTATCGATAATACATTTTGTATGCTATTTGGTAGTTTATTCCACAGTATTTCGTTTTATACTGTCACGTGTATAGCCAGCTTTTCTTCTTGAGAATTTCACTACAGTTAATAGTAATTGTTATTCACTACTTCACTATATGTTGTAATCGAGGTTGGTTATCGGGCATGCGTAAAATGAAGGTCCCTCAGTGGATGTCAAGGGAGGCTGGATCCGATCTTAAAGCTACGTATTCATGAAGCTATTTTTGTGTTAACGGACACTGCCAATCTGATACGGGATCGTAAACGCTTACTTCGCTGTCGTCCAAGTTGCCCATCGTTCAACGTTTGTCGCAGCCAGCGTCGCCGGATCAGCGGCAGGGAGTGGGGGTCTACGTTCACTGTCCGTCATTCCTTGGCCATGTGGTTTTTATCTTGAGGAACCGTCGGGCATACTCTGAGCGTTCTAAAACAATGGGCTTAGATTAGAATTAGATTGGAAATATTCCCAATCTAATGAAATTATCTCCTGTATGGTAAGATGTTACATTTTGACGAACACTATTCCTCAAAAATAAATATAAAACCGAGTGCAAATACATAAATGCATTAGTGTGAATGTTTTGGTAGAATATTTTTACACTTTACGTATTAAATGTTTGCATTTAGTACTGGGGGATCGGGTTTTTGTGGTGACTAGGGCACTGACTAACCATACGGACGACCTGGGTTCAAATCCCTGCAGATGAGGAAACTCGATGCCCTGTTAAAATTACATCTACGTAATACCCTGCGAGCCACCACGAGAGTGTATGGCAGGGGGTGAATATGACCAAACATGCACTATTTCCATGCAACTAGGATATTTAAGGGAGATATGCTAGAAAATAGGGTCACATGGAGCTAGATGGTTAGTATCTACAAAATAAGGAAGGGATTATTGGTTGTTATTACATGTATCATGCACTACAGACTACTCTAACTATATTTCACCTACCTATCCCTTTGCTACGCTGCCTATTGTTCTCTCTTATAGTACGCGGGAAAAATGACATTTTAAATCTATCGGTACGACAATCTATCTCTCAAATCTTGTTAATATGATCAAACCTGGCGTAATACGCCGGGGTTCTCAATATATATCTAACGTCATCTGTGAACAAATCGGTTTCGAATTTACTTAAAAGGTTTAACCTAAATTTTAACCTGCGTTCTGATAAAAATACCCATCCTAGTTCTTCTATTAAGCTCGTAACACTTGTACAATTATCATAACGGCCTTTAACAAACCTAGCGGATCTCCTTTGCACGCGCTCTAATTCTTTTATCATACCTTCCTCGTACGGATCCCAAATACTAGCGGCATTATGTGTCTGGTGGAGGGCAATTCAAGTGCAGAACTCCATCTGCCGGATGAGACGTTAAAATGTGGTCCCCTTGGCGCCTTTAGTTAAGAGTTGGCTAATTCCGACGTCGGGTTTCTCTCCACCCTTCCTCCATTACCTGTCTCCTGTGGTGCAAACGACTAGTTTACGGTTCCCCCAAATATCATGTCCAAACCATTTTGTACGATTAGTAAGCTATAGAATTACGTACGCGTTATAAAACAATTTTAATTTTAATTATAATATAGTTTGCAACCTTTTTCAAAGTGATAATAGCAATTAATTAAATTTTCTTTTTGTTTTTATGTAACCTAAAAATAGGATTTCGGATACATTGATCGATATTACATTTTTTACGCTAGCCGGTGGTTTATTCCTCAGATTACATGGTTATGCCTGAATTAATTGTACCATATCTAAATTTTCTGTGATAAGTGTTGTCCTCACTTTAGTATCGTTGGTTATATAAATGTTGCAACTAGGTTGAATGGTTTCCCCTATGTCATTGTTTTGAACATGATAAAGCCCAAATGATTTGTCTTGAAATTACACTCAACGGATTTCAACTTCTCTTCTTCTTCTCCTTAACCCTTAGGTTGGTGGGCATTCAAATTCCTTCTTTCCAAAGCTAGTCTCTTTAAATCACTGTATCTTCTCCCCGCTATGGTGTCTTCCAGGTATTCTTTTCTTGGTCTACCTCTTCCAGCACGGCCCTCTACCGCTCCTTCCAACAAAGTAGTCATCCACTCTGAGTGACGTAGAAGGTGTCCAATCATTGCGTTTCTTTTTGTACAAATAGAATTAACAAGCGTTTGTCCTTCCCCAATCCTTTGAAATACTTCCAGGTTGGTAACCCTTTCTGTCCAAGATATTTTTAAAAGTCTTATCCAGCACCACATTTCAAAGGAATCCAGTTTTTTCCTCTCCTCTTTCCTCAGAGTCCATGTTTCTGAGCCATAGGTGCACACACTCTAAACATACGTTTTAACAAATTCTTTCCGGGTTGATAGAGAAACATTTTTTTAAGTAAAAAGAGTTTTATTTTTGATAAATGCTTGTTTTGCTTGAGCCACCCTACTTATCACATCCGCTGTGCATCTAACATCAGATGTGATACAGCTACCCAGATATTTAAAAGTAGTAACTTGCACTAGTTTTTCTCCATCTAGATATACCTCAGCATCCTCTAGTCCTTCTCTAGTGCATTTCATTATTTTGGTTTTCTTTTTGTTTATTTTCATGTCCCAATTGTTTAAAAAAAATTATTAGTTACGTGTAATGCATCCTGTAGCTCATTGTCACTATTCGCTTAAAGTTCTATGTCGGCCGCAAATCTGATGGTTGCGTAGAGGTTACCATTCACTTTTAATCCACTCTTATTTGTTTCTGTAAATTCCTTCATTGCCTGTTCCATGTATAAATTGAACAGTATTGGGGATAGACTGCATCCCTGCATAATACCTCGAGAGATCTTTGCTTTTGTTCCGTCTGCACTAAGGATTGCTTCTTAGTTTTGGTAAAGTTGGAGGATTATTTTCCTATCCCTAAAGTCTATTTTAGCGTCTTTAAGGACTTTAAAACAAGGCATTCCAACTGATGCAGTCGATTTCAACTTCTAGGATATTTAATCTATCGGAATATGGCGTGATATGCTCTCGATTTCAGACATGCCGCCAATGCTCCCCGTGATCATCCATTTTTCCTTGGAGATTCCTCATTGACCAAACTTCTCACGGCTTTCTACCGTCTTTTCTTTTCACCCATTGCTGTCTCTGACGAGGAAACATTGCGTGTGTGACGCAGAAAGTAGCAATAAAATGACGATCTAACGGCCAAATAAAAACATTGCCAACTCCCTAGTTCAAGTTATTTTGAACTAGCCAACATTTCGGCTTTAAGCCCATACGAATCATCTAACTCATGTCTTTTTTGCACAAGGCCTGCTGGTGATGCCCAGTCTAAGTAGTGGGCGAAGGATTTTGCTCCTGGCAAACTCACGTAGCCTACAAAGAGGAATACCCTGCGATGTGATGCCATCTTCGGAAAACGCTCCAAGTTGGAACGCTAATGAGCGAATGTTCGCTATTGGGAATAAATCATCCAAGCTGGCCGGCAGTTCGATCTGAAGTTGCCCAATATCCGGTAGGGTGAACCGTGAAGAAGCTTGTCACCGAGATTCGAATTTATTTTTAAAGGAGATATGAGTAAAGATGACTCGGTAGTGAATAAATGGTTTGTGGCCTATCGCCGCTGAGAGAAACACTGAATTCCCAATCATTGATAAGACGAAATATGTTCTTATTGCGTTGCATTGCTTGTATTGCGTTCTATTTCCAGAATGTTGAATGGACAGTTGAAATGTCAAGCTTTCTTACAATTTTGGTCCTTGTCGCCCGATCAACCTCAGAAAAAATGTTCATTGGTTAAACATGCCCTTTATTGGTTCCATTTCATATCCCATTGCCAATGCTGTCCCGAAAATAGTATATTAGTACCCAACCAATCACTTCCTCCTCCCCTTTTATATGTTTCCAATACAACCACCAGAGATTTTGTACCTGAAGGTGGCTTGACAGCCGAAACAGGTCGTAACTGG
Source organism: Ceriagrion tenellum (assembly GCA_963169105.1). NCBI lineage: Eukaryota > Metazoa > Arthropoda > Insecta > Odonata > Coenagrionidae > Ceriagrion > Ceriagrion tenellum. The sequence goes on along the minus strand of OY720642.1, from coordinate 65,539,922 downwards.
ATTGGATTGGATATTTGGGGAGGCGACCGACGGCTAAGGTCATTTGCGCCATAGGGGACAGGTGACGGAGGAAGGGTGGATAGAAACCCGGCGTCGGCATTAGCCTGCTCTTAACGAAAGGCGCCAAGGGGACCACGGTTTAACGTTTCATCCGACAGACGGAGTACTGTACTTGAAGTGCCCTCCACAAGGCACTCAAGTATGGATAGGGTTTCCTCTGAAAAACATCCGCCTCTGCAGGGATTTGAACCCTGGCCGCCTGTGTGGTAGGCGAGTTATCTAGCCACCACACCAACCCGATCCCCAGGTTGTAATTGTTGAACAAACTGTGGAAGTCACAAATTTTATCTTGTGTAAGGTTTAAGGCTTTCCCGGCGAATGCTTAGAATGTATAGCTCTCAGGTTTCCAAAAGGGTGATAGTGGTTTCTTAAGCCGACGTTTCGAAGGAGTAGTCTGCCATCGGGATGAGGTCAATGCGGTTCGAAACGTCGGTACAACAAACCACCAACATCCGGTTGGAAACCCGAGAGGTATATATTCTAATTTTACCTTGTTTATTATCACGTCCTTCAACCAAGTGAAAGCTTCTCGTTTCGATACAATTTTATTGGTTTAGCGGTAGATTGATTTGACTCTACCGAATCCCTTGGCTACTGTGTTAAGTTCACATGTTGTGATTCAGTATCAACTAGAATATGCGTTAGCCTAAGACATATCACCTAAGAGGCTATTGACCTATTCAGAGACTATTGACCGATTGAGGAATATACAACGAACGAGGCAATAGCAAATCTGGGTGTTGTATTCTTACTCTTTTTAGTGAAAGAAAATTTTTACTGACCGTGTCCCTCTGATCGTAGAAATTTTAGTGCCGTATCACTCTTAAATCCTGGTAAGAAATTGAAAGCATTGAACAAAGTTTTATGCTTGATTACATCCAATATTTTGTCCCCAAATTTTCTCCTTGAAATGCTCGCAATACATTTAAACGAAAGAAATTTTTCTTAGGTTTGCTGTTTTTCTGATTTCTTCGTAATTATCTACGGCTTGTGGCCGAATTCATCGTAATACGTTCCCTGGTTCCGAAGATTTCATGATCAGTCGGTGAATGAGGTGTATTAGCCTTGTCTGTGTGTATGCATATCACTAAGATAGGTGTCTCGAAGTGTGTGTAAAAATAGAATTAAATTTATAATTCTGGAGCAAGTGTGTCCTTAGGAACATGCATGATTGTACATATCTTTAGAGTCAAACGAATGTTGCAACAGCATGACACAGGTACAAGATGTATTAATATCACAGCATCCAGCATCATATTTAATAAAACGGCAAAAGTTTTAAAAACACTTAAAAATTCATCAAATTTTGTTCAGTGTAGCGCAATATTTAGTTCACTTCCGATATTTTTGGTATTATTTCATGATATTTCATTTTCAATTTATTTGCATTATCAGATATTTTTACGTCTTTCAACAATTGATTTCATACTGTGCGAGAGGTGACATGGAAAGACCTAGCGTATGCATATGTTCGTCAGTGTGGTATATGAAGTTCTTCCATGCGGCGTGTTGGAAGTTTATTTGTTCTAGTATTGTATAGTACACGGTATAAATATGTGGGAAGTTCTGCCGTTATTAACTTGTTTATGAATGTTGCCTTGTTAAGTAAGCGCCTTTTTTTGTACTTTTATCCGTTTAAAGTTTTTTAAATTATGGCGTCACGTGTTCATAATGTGTGATGTCAAAGACATACCTCACAGTTCAGTTTGTATTATGGTCGCTTATTGTGCGCGGAAAGAACGGTATTTTGTACCTATCTGTTCGGCAGTGTATCTCTCTTAAGTTAACGCTTCCGTCAGGCCTTTAGATGTGGTGAGGCTTCATGATAATATTCTCTGTGTCCCTCTGAAACGCGGCAGTTTGTCCGTCAAACAGATCGTGTCCATGTTTAGTAAGCATTGTTTATGCTTGGATCTCCTCTTCAAGTGTCATTCTTCTCTCTCTTGGAAACAAGTGTGTCCCTGAAACGTATTTATTGTTCGAAAAAGCTTGTGGATGCTACTGTTTCCTCAGCACGGCACCACTGGTTCCGGTCGCCGGCAGATAACGCTTGCAATACCCCCTCCCGATGAGTGGGAGACCGAAAGAGGATTCGGGCGCTTCGCCTGAGCCACCACCCTCAAGCTGGGTCCATCCCTTAAACCCTCCCTTCCCCGTTCCTGCCTCACCATACCTCCTAATGACTTTGCGCTAATGACTGAAACGGTTGTTGACCCACCTATAAACCATACGTTACGCATAATGGCGTGCAAACATGTTGGCTTAAGCTGAAAAGAGCCCATTCCTCCTGACTCCTAACTACCAATAATCGCTCTTTTTAATCGGATCCACGCGAGTACATTAACGAAGTGTCCTTTGTAACAACTCTTATTCGTCTTGTTACCTTGGTTCAAATCGCTGTAGTCGCGAATTTCGACTAAAATTGTCAGCACAGTTGGAGATTTGACTTTGTTACTTGCGCAGAGGCTCTTCATGTTCTCTCCTGAGTATAAATTATTTAGTACTTGAAAGTCAGGCGATATCCCTGTAAATATTTAGACCTGAATATTTGTGCGTAAGAAGATAGAAAATTAAGCGGTCCTAACGGCCTCGTCTGGAATATGCTGCCAGTGTATGGGATCCATATGAAGCGGGGTTGATATCGGAATTAGATCGCGTACAGCGAAGAGGAGCTAGGTTTGTATAACGATGCTACGATAAGTTTGCTAGTGTGTCTGGATTGCTAGAAGAATTGGGATGGGAATCGCTACCGCAGCGTAGATTAAATTATAGGCTTAATCTCTTAGCTAAATTTCAGGAAAGACGTTTCTCTGACGACGTAAAAAAACATACCATTAACTCCCTCGTACTACGGCAGATTAGATCGCGCCAATAAAATTAGAGAGATAGATTGTAGAACCGATAGGTATAAAATATCATTTTTTCCGCGTACCATTCGGGACCATAACAGCTGTGATCGTCGTCATGAATAGTTCGAGTAGTGAGATTAGCTAGATTTTAGATCTTTCTCTTTATATTCTCTTCGTTCTTATTTATGCATCATGTAAATATTGATGGTCTTATTTGTGCATGATATTTTGAATCTGTAGTAGTAGTCTTTGTATCCCTTGCATGTCGGAACAATGGACGATGGAATGTTTCTTGGCTAGTAGATTTTTAATTGGCGCGTTGCATGTGTGGTACGCTGGTTTCAATGTAGTTTCGGTGTTCTGCCGTATAATTCATGCATGCTTGGGGTGGAAGCACCCCCTGCCACACACTTTTTGGGTGGCTTGCAGGGTATGGCGTAGATGTATTTGAAATCATGTTCGGATAGGATGAAATATACGGTACAGTTAATCTTTTGGGTGTGTGAAATAGTTGGTTGAATCTACATTTACGTCTTCAGTCGAGGTACGTAGAGCTGAAGTTGGCGAAATATCAGTGAAAATATTCCCTAACTGCTCCAAAAAAAAACGGAATGGTATTGATTCTTTGTCCAATCCAATTGACCCTCTGACTTTCGTAAAATTTACTTAGAGACGCCTAATATGTAACTCCTTTTTATGTTAAATTGAAGTGGATGAAATTGGAACATAAAAAAATATTTAAGTTATCTGTGTTCATCTACAAAATATTATCAACTAAAACCCCTGATTATCTGTATAATTATATTATAAGAAACCAAAGTGTTCCAGGGAGACAAGTAAGAGGACGAAGACGATTTAAAATTCCAAGGTGTAGAACGATTATGTATCAGTTATCCACAATAAATTATGGCCTTAGAATATGGAATGGTATTCCTGACCATATTATAAAATCAAACAATGTATATAAATTCAAATCGGAAATGTTATCTTTCTTGTATAAAAAATATTATTGCAGCGCAGTGTGAATTTCATTGTACACTTGATTTTTTTTGTTAATTTCTATAAAAAACTGTCTCTCATCCTTACTAATTGTTTATATATTTTATTAGCCTACACTATAGTATTGTAAATATTATTGCATTAATGCTTAATGTATGCTTATTGAATGTTCATATTTGTAAACTGTAGTGTCCTGCAAAAATACTATTTTTGCCACAGAGTTTTTCAGTTAAACTGTACTTTGTTCCAAAGGATATGTAGTCCTTGAACATTAAATATTATTATTATTATTTTACTATCAGTTTACGAAAGACACTAATTACTTATCCAGAAAAAGGTGAGATTGGCACACGGTAGAACAGCTGTGGTAAAGTTGCTCTCCCATTTTCAAGGTCATTCACCGTTGCTGTTCACCGGTACACTAATTTCAAAACAGGATTCCTTGGCCTATGTTCTTCTACTCTCAGGAAATCTTCTTCTACTTCCGCGGAAGCCATGTTCAGGACATGAGACGTGGATTTTTCATTTCACTCAAGGCGTGCAGTGAGTTTACTAGAATTTCTCTAGAGATGCTTCTCCTCGCTGTGGGTGAGGGAAAGCATATCCAGAGAAACGCCCAGGCGTGTGACGTGCCCAGGCCCAGGCGTGTGAGCGGGTGAAGCTGCCGATAATTCTCATAGCGCTCTTGTTAAAATAGCATTTCATCGTTTTAAGTGTATCTAGAATCTGGATTAATTGAAGATAATTTGCAATTTAAAACGAATATTCAACATCATACTTATAATTGCTGACATTCCTGACGGCTAAGGCATCACAAAATAATCATTTATTCATGGCTACGCACATTTATTTTCCAGGCTCGAGCACATCACTCGGTTGCTATGTCTGACGTCAAATGTGTTAACTTGCTCTGACCTGCTGAAAATTGAAAGAACAGACCATGTGTAATTTATTATATACATACTCTAGAGTTGGAGCCATTGAACGGAGACATCCGCAGTGGTTAAAATGATTGATATTTTTCCGAATACGGCTGTATAGTAATCACAAAGCATTGCAAGGGAAAGTTTCCTTTTCAAGACTCTCAATCCGGCAGGTATCGTCCCTGTGTTATGCATCTGAACAAGCCAATCATAGTACCACTATAAAGGATCGAGTAGGTATCGTGTTCTCACAAGCGTCTTCTATATGTGAGAAAACTTTGATATTTATTGGAGGAAGAATTTTCTAGGATTAGTTGGTGAGGTCTCCATCACTCATAATTTTCCCGCATTATTTTCCTAGTTTTTGGTCAACGGGGTTTGTTGACTCTAGCGGACAGCTATTTCCTGGAGATTCTCCCGTGTTATGGAGTGACGTACGTTTTAATCGAAGAGGAGACTACTTGTCAAACGACATCAAAGCCACTTGGCCGTCAAGGATAACTTTCCCGAGGCGTCTTACTTCTCTCAAACGAATGAGATATCGCCGTTGATATGAGGATTGACATTGCTCTAACCATACATTAGTGCTTCGTCAAAAATTCCAGCCTATGCCTTTGAGTCTACAACGGTTTAAGATATTTGTTGGGATGCCTCGTAAAGTTTTTACATTTACATCTACATACTACCCCGCGAGCCGCCGCATGGGCGTCTGGCGGGGGGTGTTAGGTCACCAGGTGTGTAAAGGTGTAAGTTTTTTTGAGATGAAATGGTAACATGTATTATATGAGTGTATTTAGTGGAGCTTAATTTTTATTGTGGTCGCTTATTGTTCGCAGAACGAACGAGTTTTTGTGCCTGTCTGTTCGGCAGTGTACCTCTCTTATTTTATCGCATCTGTCAGACCTAGAGATGTAGTGAGGAGTTATGATTATATTCTCTGTGTCGCTCTGAAAAATATCAGTTCTGAATTTATCAAGCAACCTAAGCGTAGCTTGTAGCATCATTTTTTATTTTTTTATTTTATTTATTTTTTGATTGAATTGAATTTAATTCAGTTTGAGATATCCATCGAGTTTGTGCTTTCACATAAAGGGAATATATATAAGACTTCATTCGTATTGCGCGCCGGGAAAGAACAAAATCACCCGAGAGCCATCGTAGTTTATTGAATCACTTTTACTGCAGGTTTCTTTAATCTTTAGTAATGATCGGCGGCCTTGTTACCTTCTGAAAGCCATCCATTATAATCTGTGACCTTCTTGTCCCATTTCTGTTGACTTGGGGATCTCTCTGAGATCGTTTTCCGCGTCGCTGGCGACGTGGCCAAGATTGCGGTGGACTTTCATGCATCTCAGAGTCGGGGAAAAAGTAGATGGGAAGGGGCAGAAAGAGGAGAGGTTCATGCCTTCCGCGGACAAACTTCACGACATTGCCATTCCGAAGGCTTCACCACCACTCTCTCGCTCATCGCATATTCCCAGCACTGCACCTTTCTTTATGGAGAGAGAGAGAGAGCTCCCGATCGCTATGGGAGGTCTGTGACGCTCTGCCAAACATAGCACGCCACTTTGCGCCAGGAGCCTTTTTTCATTCTTCCTCTTATTCTCCTCCCGCGTCCCTGCCGATCCCCCGCCATACTCCATTTTCTCATTAACCTTCCCTTCCCATTTCCCTTTTTTTTTAATCCCCCCAAGTTTTCCAACTTTTTTCTTTCTCATCCTTAATCGACCCGCCAAGAAATCTTTCTTTCTCCCCTGACTCGATGAAGTCAATCGCCTTCCCTCCACCTTTTCTCCTAGCGGTGGCGTAGGGGGGTAGGAAGGGGGCGGGGTCATTTGGCTGTTTAATGGACTTCGCAAAGGAGCCAATCAAGTGTTTCACCTTCGTAAGATGTTTTGGAGGTTTCGAGAGAAAGGATCTGGGCGGTTTTATTTGCGGTGGGCCGCCGACTTACCGAGGTCATTTGTGCCGTTTTAAGAGGGTTGGTTCGGAAGGCGGGGGGAGGCGTTGTTCTGGGGGGTTGGGAATGGAGAAAAGAGTGGAGAGAAACTCTCTGTCTGTATCACCCCACTGTCCGTGAAAAGCGTCCAGAGGTCTTACGTTGTTGCGGGATAATGATCAGCGTTTCCTGACGTAACGAAAAAGGAAAGTGGCGTTCATTTTTCCATCATCTTCCCGTCAAGGAGTGCATTACCTACGATTGTTGGGACGAATAAGCGCTAGATGCTGATCGTTTTTTCTAAACGGTTGCAAAGTAGCTTTTTATTTTCACATTTTTTTGTCACAACACAAAAATATGCGACAAATGATGTTAATTGAGTATCAGGATAGGGAAAAATCAAATCTTTTAGGATTTAGATCGATATATATATATATTTTTTCTCAAACGACATATATCTTCAATTTTGGTTCCCTTTTTTAAACTCAGTAACAATAGTTTATTTATTAGTCATAGTTTACATAACAACGGCAACAACAACAACTTAGAAAAATGGTAAATTGTTCATTCCAACAAAAAAGTACCCAACATTGATGCGTAAAATTTGAGGTTTTCATACTATGTTGAAGGTTGCGCACATTGGAATGAATCCGCGTAGTTTTGCGCACAGGTACGACACGGAACGATGTGCGATGACGAAACGTTTCACAAATTGCCAGCTGGTAGCATTCTATGGGTGAGCCCAATGTTCCTAGCAAGTTCCCCCGGCGCGACGCAAAATATATTTGCTGATCGCTCTATGATTTTTTACGAATTTTTATGCATGGAAGTGGCAGGAAAAGAGAATGCGATACATCGAAGATTCAAGCTAGGCATGATGAAGTATATACTTAGTATATTCCACACTTAAAACGTTTATTGCCGACCCAGGTTTCGACTGCGCATCAATCACTATCAAGGACTATAATATCAAGGTTACCTGTTATCAATATTTTTCATCATATCTGTGACAATTTTCCACAAAGTTATGCCTAAAATCGTTTATTTTTTTTTAAATTTGAATCAACGATCCGACCAAAATAAAATACGACATTTGCTATTTCATTAGAGATCGGTAAAAGTGAAAAGCCCGTCAATTTCCTGCGACCACGCGTAGTTCTCTTGCTCCGGTCTTGTTCACGTGGGGACAATGCGGAGGAAAGATCGAAAAAAATATTTTCTTCAGCCCCTTCACTCATCCTTCAGACAACTGTTTCAGTCCTGCAGATTTATTCGCATTGAAGTCCTTCATGTTTTGCCTGATGTATTCCTTTCATTTGCTTACTCTTTTTCTCAATTCTCTTTCTATTATTGTTTTCAATAGGCTGTCAAGTCGCAAAGTGTTTGTAACTTTATATCCATTAAACAAGCATATGCCATTTCATACTTTGTTCCATTTATAATAATGTTTTTTTAACGATATTTAGATATAATAGTTATTTATTCTTTCTAGTTTGTTATTTAAAGTTATCTAACTATTTTTATTGATTTATTATGGTTTATTGTTTTTTGAGGGAGTTAAGGCAGGAGGTGTGAGGAAGTTGATTGGAAGTGGTGCGGTTGTTGTCTATTGCAGAGAGAAGGCTGAAGGAGTAAAGGCGAAGTGTTGAAACTCCGCAGAATGGCGCGAAGCGCAGTTAGATTAGGCAAAAAAAAACGTGATTTTTAAACGGTTTTAAACGCTATAATTACAGATGTACGGAAATAAAAGGAGTACGCTAAGAAAATGATAAGTTTAAGGTTTGAAACGATCTTTAAATGGCATATGTAGAATGTCTGGATAGGGAGTTTTGAAGGAAAATCGATGGACCTATTTCACGAAAATTTACCTAATATTGCATAATTGGATAATGAAGTATTACTTGAGTGAAAAAGGTCCGGCGTTACATTATCCTATAGGTTTGTCTATGTTTCTTCTCTAAGCTTCCATGGTATTGTCGTATATATTTTCTCTCTAATTATTCCTTGTGTGTCCTCGCTGATGATTTTCTCTTGTCATTTGATATCTTCGACAATTTTCCATTCGCACCCTGCGATATTTACGTCCAATTTTAATCTGCAAGCAGTTTCCATTGCCGTGTAAGAAAATACTCCAATTATAAATTTTGATTCAGTAATGGCCGGTTGCTAGGAAATTTAGCTATGGAATCAATTGTTATGAGATTCATGAAGTTATTAATTTCACAAAAATGTTCGGGTTGCAGGAACACATATACTAGTTACATAACTTATCTACCAATTGTTTATTGCTGTGAATTTTTTATCTAATCTTCCTACGCTAGATAAAATATACATTAGTTAATCCTATGTGTTATTGCTAATGCACATAATACATATTTTATCAGAGTAAACAATCTGGCCATTCGTCTCAGAACAACTATTTAATCAAACTATTAAAACTGTTAGCGGTTCATCTCACATCCGCCATCTTAGCTCCTCATGAAGCTCAGAACTTTATTCCATAAGCTATGAAGCCATTTGTTGAAACAAAGAATTTACAGTTGTGCCTATGAATTATTGCTTATGCAGATAATAATTAATCTGTATGAATAAACAAACTAGTCATTTGTCACAAAACAACTCTTTTATCAAGTAATTAAGTCTCCAAGCGGTTCATTTCGCATCCGCCATCTTGGAAACTTATAGAACTCATAGTTCTATGCCACATGTTATGAAATTAATAAATTTTTCGAATGTTTTTGCAACGCTTACTGAATGGTTGCCATGCATTATGGGTCCCATTACTCTATGGAATATATATGTGTCGTTCCTGCAACTGGCCATAAGTTTTATTGTTTATTTTTAAAATGAATGAATAGAAAATCAGTCCTTGAACTCTTTGATCAAACATTTTTGTGGTTTTTGTTACTCAATTCTTGCATTTTCTTATTACGGGAGAGGGGAAGAGTGTGAAGAAAGTGCCCAAAATCGCCTCGCGTCTCGCTTGAATGACGCCTTTCCGTCTACGGTGCGGCGGCGGTGAAGGCGTCCTTCTGCCGCTTAATGGACCCTGCAATCTCCGCCGAGCTGCTCGCTCCACGGCTCGGGAATGTCCCTCGCCGTCGCATCACTGGCGGTTCGCGGTCATGAATTTTGCGCGGCGCCCGCCTTCGCCGACATCAGCACTCGCTGGATTACCTCCTGAGGTCAATGGGGGAGATTCCAGTCCCTCCCCCTTCCCCGTTTGAAAGGGTCTCGCACCTGTGTGTGTTGAAGGAAGGCCGTGTCGTCGAGAACGGCCAAAGGCGACTGGGTGTGTGCATCTTCGCCGTCTTTCCTCCGATGTCGGGTCCGCCGAGTGAAAAAAAACGTCAAAATTTCCACGGGGGACTCTGCTCTAGGGAATAAGGGCTAATGGATGGCATTAAATTCTTACCGTGGTGACTCAGTATGTTCAGGGATGCGTAAGTGCGCACGAAAATCGCGCAAGTTACGGTTAAAGGGAGTGCTATAAATATATTACAGAAAAAGGAAATAAATTTAGAAATATAAGCTAGCAACAAGGCGTTGAGGTTGGGGATGGATAGATAGGTATATCAGTGGACACTCACAGAAAGGCGATCCATGGCGACACCGGTGTCCACTGCTCTCGGAAGCTTTCGGGTGAGAACCCTTCCTCAGCGGGAGAAAATCACAACTGAAGAGTGTCACACTGGAGTTGAGGGTAGAGGGTCTGCTTAGGAGGGTGGTTGGTTTTTTAGGGAAGTGATTGGTTGGAAGGAAGTGAGGGAGGGAGGAATAAGGGGAGGGGATACGGAGAAAGCTAGCGGAGGTTAAGCCCGAGAGTACAAATACATCTTAGGATTGAAATATATGATTGTTCCCAATGGCGGAGCTCCATGATAGATGTGTCAGGTGGGAGGGCGCGAATGATTTTTACTTGGAAGCAGTCGTTGAAGGGGAGGTTATGAGAATTGGCGTGCTCCGCTACAGGCAGCTTCAATTGTTGTGTCACGCTGCTCCTGTGGTTATTGATTCGTACATTGAGAGATGTGCTTGTGAGGCCAACGTAGAAGGCCTGGCAGTGCTTACAGGTGAGGAGGTAAATTACATTACTCGAGGAACAGGTTCCCCGAGTAAGTATCTGATACGTTATATTTGTGACAGGGGTCGTGAAAGTTCGGGAGAAAGGGTTGAGTGGGCAGGTGAGACAACGGGGCTTGCTGCAAGGATTTGATCCAACGAGAGGGGGATCGGCCACACTACCCTCAAGTGAGGTTTGTCGGATCTCGCGGATCCAGAGACTATTTTGGAGATTGGGAGGGCGACGAAAGGAGAGCACGGGAGGTCTTCGAATAAAAAAAGAAGTAGAGGGGGAAGAGGCGAGAATTGAGTGTGCTGACTTGAGAAGGTTTTTCAGTGCAGCATCTAGACCCGGATGAAAGGTGGTTACAAAGATTTGTTCATCAGGATAAAGATGATCGTCCGGTTGAATGATTTTCCCGGAGATTATTAAGGTAGTTTGAGCGAGATAGTTCCCTACTCGTAGCGGAGATCATATTGGAATTTTACGTTTTAATTTCTGCGGCACTAGGAAGCATGAAGTAAACATTGTTATACCAATTTTGAAGTATCGTATTTATCTGAATATGAGACCCCCCTTTTTTTCGAAAAAAATATTTCAAAATTGGGGTGGGAAGTCTTATACGGGGAGGATAAGCCAGAGGGGGTACCTATACTGATATTTAAAGTTATGTAACACGACTATTTGAAATCCTAAGCGCGTTCAAACTCACCGCAAAAGAAATTTGAACTTCATACCGAGTTTACAGACACAAAGCATCACACATTCTTTACAAACTGGCTGGATACTTCCCTGAGGGCTCTCCCACCTGATTTATATTTTTCCTGGGATTTGAGCCTCAAAAGTGGGGGGGGGGTCTTATTAGCCTTCTATAACTATAAATTTCAATGTTTAGACACTTCAAAAATATCACAAAGTAGCGCAAATTGGCGCGCCGCAGCTCCGAAGTCTATCTTCAATAAATGAAAATCCAGCGTAAATATATTTTAAATATAATCCCATTCTCGTAATTAAAAGACATTAATCTGTGTCTTCTATTAACGTTCGGCTTCCACCTATTTCGGCCCATATTCTGAGCTCCTAGGTGACTTCAATTTTTCCTATTTTTTTAAATTTTGACCCATGTTCAGGGCCTTATATCTCCTAAATCAATTATAAGATATGGTCAAACTTAATTTTCTCGAACAGCAAGGACACAGGAGTGTACTTTAACAGCATTAAATTTGGCAAATCGTCATTCCTTATTGTATTCTTTCTATGTGCCAAAAATCGCGGGGGGTCTTATATTCAGGTAAATACGGTAATATAATTTTATGAGACTGAAATTATAAGTAATTACATTTAAATATCTGCGCAAGTGTTCAGCTCGACTAATTTGTTTCGCGCCTTACGTGTTTTCTTGGTATCCATGAATGTATACCAGAATTTGTTAACTAATTACCCAACGATTTGAGCGGCAAACTCCATGATCAAGCCGTAAAGCTTATGTTAGCATATGCACTTAGCAGTTCCCCTTAAGAATTTGGTTATTTTAAAAAAATAACCTATATCTTACACTGCTTTCAATGGCTTCACTTCTTTCCACTTTTTTCTCGTTCGTGCAGGCGGCTTAGACTTAGAAAATATACAGTACGATTTTATAAATTTCGAAACGGTTTTAGTAAGCTATTAATAACCGACTCCGAGTGGACTATTAGTAAACCTTAAAAGTTTCAAATTAATATACCCGCTGGAAATGATTTTTGAAAAACTGTCCATCCATTCTGAAGAGGGGAAAAAGTTTGCTTCGCAGTTCCGTCTTTATCGATGCATGACCACTCTCCTCCATTCGGTTTGAGAATATTTGACCTTATATAGTGTCGCTTGAAGGATCGTGCCTAACTGAATCTATAAAGACGACGGCAAGTAGTAGAAACTAGTTTCAAAGGATCCCGAGCAAATACTTCCGAAGGAAATAGATCAAGTCAAAAGTAATTTAATAATTTATTAATCGCCCTGGCAACAGGCCCTTAAGAGCAGAAATACAAACATTTGCATGCATACGTACGGTTCATGTATGGCGCAATAAGAATAATCAAACAGTATATCCATATATAGATTACGAATAAAATGTTCTATTGCATATTTGGAAAGAAATCATAAATTTTACTTTTAAAATTTTCAATTGATGTGGTGTTTTTAATTTTTTACTGGCAATGAGTTCCATATTTTGGTGAATGTTAAAACGAATGAATCACTGAATTTGGTTGTGCGATGAGCAGGAAAATAAAGCATTGACAAACTGCTTCTAGTTATGACCCATTTGAGAATTAGGTACAGAGTCATTTATGCTTAGAGTGTTCCATACCAGCTGACGTCGAATTGATAACACGGAGCTGAAGTCATAGTAATGATAATGCGCCTTTATTGGTGCGAGATTGAGACTGAGGTAGTCCATTCTTCCTGTAACGATTAATGTTACATGTTGTATTTATTTTGACTTTGAATTTATCAAATAAAATTGTAGCGCCTGGGCTGGATTTTATCGGTTTGATGTTCTTGGATTTATTCTTTTTATTTTCAGGGCGCCAGGTGATTTTAGTAAAATCATCACCAATATCACAGGGACACTAAGGATGGAAAAAATAAGAAAAACGATCAAATTGAAGAACAAACAATATCTTTATAAATCCTCCTCCTTCTCGGCACAGAACATGCCTACTACGTACCAGCACGACAATCCAACTCTCTAGTTTATAAATAAACAAACCGTTACCAAGAAAATCAAACCGATAAAATCCAGCCAAGGCCCTACAATTTTATTTAAGAAATTCAAAGTGAATACAGAATGTAACATTAATCGTTACAGGAAGAATGGACTACCTCAGTCTCAATCTCGCACCATTAAAGGCGCATTATCATTACTATGACTCCAGCTCCGTGTTAATAATTCGACGTCAGCTGGTATAGAACATTCTAAGCATAAAATGTTTGTTCTGTCATTAAAACTATTATCTTGCGCCTACTTATGTGTAGAGGATATGTAATACGCACTCAGCTAAACTGAAAAAAAAACGAATTTAGAATGAATCACAGTTTATTTTAATGAAAAATCTTCATTCTTAATTAATTTATTCTAATTTATTGTTCATCTTTGATTTAATTGGGTTATATCCCTCTCTCCATAATGGTTCACCGTATTTCAATCAAGGTTCAACTATTTTTTTCCTTGAGTGACATGAATATTTTTTTTAATTTTGAGATTATATCAATTAACTAGGGAGATTTAGGGCTGTTATAGTGGTTTCCTAGCGTAATTCACTGTCACTATAGAGTTAATGGCAACGATCTCAAGAATATGTATGTACAATGTTCAAATAATTTGTCCATTTGTTAATTTATTCATAAGTACTCATGTAAAGGGTTGCGTCTCAGTACCTTTAACCTGCTATCTTTTTTGATGAATTTTGCAAAGATGATGGAGATATCCCAAGTTTAAAATGTTATTTTGAAGAAATTAAGGCTTCAACTTTTTAAATGATAAATAATCTCAGGACGAAACTTTGGAGCTGCCTTTTGGGATTCAAAATTAAAGCCCGACTAGGGTTGGTGACTTATCATTTTTATAATTATTGTGGGCGTCTGGGGATAGTTCGTTAAAAGTTATTGATGATCTCCAACTTTTTAAATTATTTTTTTATCCCTTTCATAAGCATCGCCTTAAACCGCATGCTTCGATCCGAAAGCCCAGGAGGCAAGAAGGAATTGAAATTGTTTCACGCAATTAAGATTTTCATTAATCAATCAGGGGACCAGCCCAGCAGATGCCCCCGTCCTCTTTTGTTATCTCCCAGACCCTGATCAAAGGTCCCTTTCTCACCCATAGCCTCGCTCTCATTATTAACTTTCATTTTTTTTCCTCAAACCTTTTCTTTGTTAATGTCGCTCCCTTCTTCAGGAACCCTGTCCCTTGAGGTCTCCTCCTAGCTCAGTCCTTCTTTCGCATTCTAGAATGCAGTGGCACGCCTCTAATCTCTATGCCTGAACTCAGCCAGCAAGCCTTGTGATTCTTCCCCACGCCTTAGCTCATAGCCAAGGTCTTGCATTTACTATTTGCGGTACAAGTTCTCGAAGCTTTGGTCGAACCTGTGTAAACGATCAACTCTTTCTAGAACATTTGTGTCTCTTTACATGGGTGAACATTTTGGTGAGTTCTCCGTTTTTCCTCTGATTACCCTCTACTTCTTGTATTACCCAGTTATACTCTTGCTGAATTATTTTATAACTAGATGACCCGAGCGAATATTTCGCACAGTATGCAGCTTCTTTCTGTTTCTTCCTTCTTTCTTCCTGTTCTTCTACCTGTCGAATATTTCGCACAGTATGCTGCTTCTTTCTGTTTTTTCCTTCTTTCTTCCTGTTCTTCTACCTGTCGAATATTTCGCACAGTATGCTGCTTCTTTCTGTTTTTTCCTTCTTTCTTCCTGTTCTTTTACCTGTTTCTTCCCATGGACAATTATATGTTATTTATGTTTGTGTTAAAGATACATAACGTAAACAGTAAATGGTAACACTGATTGCATGTAGAATGTAAACAATCTAATTAAACGATCTGTTAATAGATGGCACCTCCTACAGTATTTTAGGCACGTAACCATTGCCAAAATATTAGTTGATTATATTGTCAGCAGATGGCGTTGTGTCATTTTTTTAACAAAAACTTTAATTTTTAACAATTTGTCTAATTTTCATCAATATCGGGGAACATAAGCTTCAAAACGATGTTTGAATCATTAATTTTGATGAATAATTATGGGAGTTATGGCGAAGCCGGTGATTCAACGTTTAAAATGATACCTCATTTATCACTGTAGGTGCAGTATTAACGGAGCATATACGGAATGACAGAAAAAGACCTTTCTGTAATAATATATACGATAGTTATTCAGAAAATCAGATGTTATTAGGACCTCCGGAGAGTCTTTGAAATATTTAAAGGAGAAGTCGATTAATTTACCGATAATCTGTTAGCTCATAATACTAGGGTGTTATGCCAAATACTCTTGTGGTGGCTTGCAGGATTGTAAGTAGATTACCAGCTTCCAACATTTTTGTTTCAGATAAACGTCCATCAGATAATTGATTGGTGCATCGATTTTATTAAGATATCATGCTTTTTGGCCCATTTGTCTCTTTGCACCAAAATTGTCCATGGTAATTTTTCTAGTCTTGATACTCTGTTGACGAAGTTATTCTGATTTTAAACTTAGACTGCAGTGTTTTTACATGAATTAGATGCCTACTTTTCGTGATGATATTTTTTTATTTTATTTTTATCTTCACTACCCCGAATACAGCACGATGTGCCAATTTACGTCGGGTGAATAACAGTAACAACGGACGAGACACAAACACCCATGCCCTGGGCAGATAATATTTTACCCAGGCGGGACTCGAACCCGCGACCCTAGGATTAGCAGGCGAGGACTTTACCCCGCCGCCAATGTCCGGACAACCTTGTTAGACGATGCGGAAATAAATTAAGACATTTATTTGAATGCTGCAATAGTGCATATTCCTCAGGTGTAGTTTTTTAATGTAGAAATCCAAAATTTAAAATATTATATGGAAGAATGTAACGCTTCAGCTTTTTAAATGGTAAGTAATCTCGGAACGAAACTTTGGAGTTGCCTTTTGGAATCGTATATATTAATTATATGCTCCGTTAATACTGCACCTCCAGTGATAAATGAGGTATCATTTTAAACGTTGAATCACCGGCTTCTGACGAAAAGTACAATCTCATTCTCAAATTTCACTATTTACTCATTAATTTGACTTAAAAGTTTCGATTTTTTCACGTCGATTACTCGCTCGAGGTATATCGACTCGTCACATTTTTTTAATTCTAAACTTCAAAAAAAGGTTTAAAATGAAAATAGTACGAAATGCACATAGTGATTGTACATGGGTGAATGGTCATCTGGTAAGTCAATGCAATTAAAACTTTTTGATTTCATATTTATATGATATATTCGCTTACAAAAATAGTTTGTTAACATTTATGAACATAACTTGCTCATGCATACAATGCATTCAATGTTATAGAACTATACAATGGAAAGAGGCACAACTGCACGAGGCAGGCCTCGAGGCAGACCAAGAGGACGGGGCAGACCTCTTGAACCTGTCACTGAACACAGACGAAGGGTTGGCGATAATTAACTAATATGTTCGATATGGTTACGTGCTTAAAAGACTGTAGGAGGCGCCATCTATTAACACACACGTTTAGTTAGATTATATACATTTTACGTGCAATCAGTGTGACCGTTTATGTTTACGTTATGTATCTTTAACACAAACATAAATAACATATAATTGCCCATGGGAAGAAGCTGCATACTGTGCGAAATATTCGCACGGGCCAGCTAGTTCAAAATTAAAACCGGACTAGGGTGGGTGACTTATATTTTTATAAATGCTGTGGGCATCTCTGGATGTATCGGGATTACGTATATTCAATGAGATTGAAAATCTGGCTGCATTAAAAACATGTCAGGTTTTTCATCTCTGGGTTGATGAAGTCTTCTCGGGTTTTCCACCGGGTCAGGTCGTTGTGGGCCGACGTTTCGATAGCTACCACCTCCATCGTCCTCAGGGCATGACAGAAAACACAATAACACTGTTGCGCAATTTTCGTTTTGCATCGATAATAACAAAGGCAATAAGAACATCTTAAAGGGTGCTACTTTTCAGATGCCCTGAGGACGATGGCGGTGGTAGCTATCGAAACGTCCGCCCACAACGACCTGACCCGGTGGAAAACCCGAGAAGACTTTATCAGCTTAATACGCCGGGAAAGAACTAAATCATATCTCTGGGTTGTAATTTACGAAATCAAACCTAAAAAAATAGTACGGAATACTTTTGGTTTATGAGACACTTAATTAATTTTTTCATTATCTTGGAAATTCACCAGGATTACTTTAGTTACTTTCTCCTCAAATGGAAACGAGGAAATATACATTTTATTCCGCTATCTCAAAACCTTTTAGTGACTTTCCATTCAAAAATAGGCGAATTATTGAAAACGTTTTATTGCTATTCATGGCCAAGGTCGTTCATAGTTGTTGGTCAGCGCCCTTTAAGATGTACTTATTGCCATTGTTATTATTGGTTAAAAAACGGAAATTGCGCAATACTGTTATTGTGTTTGCTGTTCCAAGGTATCAGGGTGATAAAATCAGTTATTGTATGGAAATTTTGATGAATTCTGCTGTATTCTTGGAAAATCACGAATATCAAATAAAATAGTGTTATTGTGTTTGCTGTTCCAAGGTGTCAGGGTAATAAAATCAGTTATTGTATGGAAATTTTGTTGAATTCTGCTGTATTCTTGGAAAATCACGAATATCAAATAAAATAGTGTTATTGTGTTTGCTGTTCCAAGGTGTCAGGGTAATAAAATCAGTTATTGTATGGAAATTTTGATGAATTCTGCTGTATTCTTGGAAAATCACGAATATCAAATAAAATGTCTCCTAATGAGAAACTCCCATGATTATGAGTAGTTTCGAATCGTTTCTGTATGAGCTAACAGATGCTTACCGGTAAATAAATCGACTTCTCCTTATATAATTCAAAGGCTCTCTGGTATTATATATATCAATTTTCAACCCAATAAGCGTACGAACTCGGACCTCATGCAGTTCTTTGTCAAAATTATATTCATTTGGACCTTTTTAAAATTACGACAGGGTTAAAAGACCGCCCTTGGAATGATCAAAATTACCTTTCTCATTAGCGAAAGAGGGGCCACCATGTCAGAACAAACCAATCGCAGCGCTGTACTCATCTCATCCCGTGGCATTTAATTTCCTCCGTCTCCGATTTCGTTTGTCCGCCGGACTTAATGAAATGAACGGCAATGGGAATCCACAGAATGCTCTTCTGTGAAGTGCCAAAAGGTCCTTCCTTTTGAAAAGAATACGTATATCCAATGAGATCCGGAAGTGGAGACCTCCGGAAAAAAACTAGTCTTTTTTTTTCATGTTTGACTCAACTTATTAAGAAATCGGAGATCTTCACTGAGGGACTGTGAGACGAACGAGGCCATGGGGAACGGAGGATGCCCGTCCAGTAAAGGGGATCGCTTTAATTTGAATCCTCAAACTCAAATAATGAGACGCTCATGATTTTATGGAATAGCTCTCCCTTTTCCTTACAGAGCGTGCTCCCATTAAATTATTTTATATGAGAAAAATAGTCATTATAGCTCATTCGCCGTGGCTGCTGCAAGCGATTACCATCCAACTTCAAAGGCAAATTTCCATACGCTTTCTATCTTTGTGAGAAATATTTGGTATTGGTTGAACCCGTGACCTAAAAATTATATGAGCCATGTTCTTTGAGGCCAACGCTGGACGTTTTAAATTTCAAACGGGTATGTATTTCTGTGTAAGAAAAATCACTCATGACGCGAAGTCAAATTGGTTTTTTTTTCTCGTAATAAATTTCCCATATTTAATTGTTATACGATTTTTTTCTTTCGTCGGTAAAAAGGTGTTTGAGCTAAACGTGGAATGATGTCGGTTTTTATCGATTCTGGGTTGTGATAAATCGAATCCAACCTCTAATATTAGTATGGAATACTTTTGGTTTAAAAGGCTATCGATTAGTTTTTGAATTATCTTCAGAAATATCAGGGTGTTAAATTACTTTCTCCTCCAGTTGAAATTGTTAAATGAACATTTTATTCCAATATCTTAAAAAAGTAAATGAGTCACACTTGATTTAACAATTTGATAACAGTGCAAATATTCAGGTAAAGTAGGAGAGAGTATAAAGATAAAGAGAAATCATTTTCAGCATACACGAGTCCAAGACATATAGTAATCTGCTGTATTCCGCTCTCCTCTCAGACAATAGCGCTATTTTTACATATTGTTTTCTATACATGATATCAGGTCCTTGTATGGGGTCATGATTCAACAAATTTCTGTCAATAGTTGTGGACTGAAATCTAAAAATAAGTCAGTTGACATCAGGTGCATTTTTTTAGAAATATTTTTACATTCATACATATTTACCAATCACGCTGTTCCCTTCCGGGGTAGGCACAGTCACTAAATTTCACTCATAAATATATATTTGTACACCTAACCCTGCTTCAGTAATTTCCTCCATACTGACCTACCCTTGTAAACCTCTTTAACCTCATTTACCCCATACTCTGCTTCTTGCACGCCCTCCTGTTTTTAAGACTCCTAACACAATCTTTGACACAATCTTTCGGACTGTAGACCGAGATGTCTGGGCATATTAATTCTGTGAGCAATCCATGGAATTCATTTCAGAATTTTCATTATAACATTGCAGATGGGACGCATATGTTGTCAAGTTCCCTGCAGGAAACTAACATCATCTTGGAAATACTTCTTACATGCATACCATACCAATCACGCCCTTCCCTTCCGGGGTAGGCACAGTCACAGTTTTACTCACAAACACACATTCGTACACCTTGCTCTGCTTCAATAATTTCCTCCATACTGACCTATCCTTGAAAACCTCTTTTGCCTCATTACCCCATACACTGCTTCATACACGCCCTCCTGTTTTTAAGACTCTTAATATTCCTCCTCCTAAGAATTTCCTCGACCACATTCAACCACAACTTTCTCGGCCTACCTCTACCTCTCGCACCTTTCATTTCATTCTGTTTAGTTATTCGACTCTCATCCATTCTCTCAACCTGGCCAAACTAACGAAGCACACTCCTTCCATTTATGTCCATTACTGGAGCATCTAACCCATATTCATTTATTACCCACTCATTCCTGACCCTATCCATCCTACTTTTTCCACCAACACTCCTCAGATAACTCATACCCACGGCTTTTAGTCTACTATTATGTCCATCCTGACATGCCAATGTTTCATTACCATACAAGAAAGTGGGGAGAAGTACACTTTTTTACACGGAGATTTTCGCTTCCTTAGACAGGCACTCATTCCTTGATATGCTCCACAAGCTACCTACCATTTTCCTTCTAGCATTCGCACGTATCTTTATCTCCTCATCTATCCGTCCATCTTTCACAAATATCTTTCCTAAGTATACAAAACCATCCACCTATTCAATTGCTTTTCCATTCGCCCTCATTGAACAGTTATTCTCCCCATTCTCCTTATCAAAAACTACTACTTTAGTCTTACACGCATTAACCCTTAATTCCATTCCATCTGTTGATTCGCAAAACTTATCTAGGTGCAACTGTAATCCCCGTTGGCTCTCTGAGATCAAAACAGCATCATCCGCATATAGTAGAACTCGCACGTTTACATTTCCAATCAAAACTCCGTCGTTTTCTCTACACGCATCTCTAACACATTTATCCATAAATACGACAACCATGGTGACATCAGGCATCCTTGCTTTACGCCCTGTTTTATTGAAAACCAATCTCTCAGAACCCCGTTAACTCTTACACTAGCCTTACTATTGTCATACATCGCCATCATAACATTCAATAACTGCCCATTCAATCCATAGTCTCTCAAAACCTTCCACAACTTCTTTCTATTTACTCTGTTATATGCCTTCTCTAAATCGACAAACGCACAGTACACTTTCTTTCGGACGCCCATGTATTTTTCTATCACGTGCTGAAGCGCGAAAAGCTGGTCACTACATCCCTTTCCAGGCATAAGCCCACGCTGCACACCCCATATTCTGTCAGAAGTAATATCCCTCACTCTTTCGATTAAAATTTTGCTGGACACTTTTCCCGGAATGCTCGATTCACTAATGGCCCGATAATTATTATATTCGGTCTTTTTCTCCCTTCCCTTTGTACAATGGGAAGATGATTGCATTCTTCTAATCTGCTGGAATAACAAAAGCCTGTAAGCATAAATAATATAGTTCACACAGCCGACAAATGAGTAAATTACGCCTACACTTTAACATTTCAGTGCATATCTCATTTATGCCCGCAGCGTTCCCATTTGTCAATACTGTCACAGCCGTTATGACCTCATTCACACTGGTCTCTTTTTCCATCATCACATTCTCGCGTACTGTTTTAATTTTGTCGATCGACTGGAGGGATTAAATTGGGAGCCGCTAGAGACTCCGAGGCTGCGCGGTAGATTTTGTTTGCTTGAGAAATTCTGGACAGGTGTGTTTCAGGGCATCGCGGAGAATATAATTTTGACGCCAAAGCATAGCTCTAGGTCAAACTGAAGCGATAAAATAAGCGAGATGCCCTGCCGAACAGATAAGTACAAAAATTCGTTCTTTCCACGCATGCAAATAAGATATATTCATTTCATATCTACCAGGAATCACTCTGTTGAAATTCATATCTCTTAACACAGAAATCCTCTCCTCAATAAATCTTTTATGGTGACTGCTGCTGGTTAATGCCGTTCATCACCGTCAGGAATAAGAATCTTACAGTCAATTCGAGTGTTTAACTCCAAAGTTCACAAGTTACTTCTTAATAATATAATGCATGTCCTTGTATAATTAATCACGCAGCTCTAATAATTTACGTGAAGTGGAAAAGAATGCTTATATGCAATTTTATTCTTTGATATATTTGCGAACTGTTACCTATTATAGTAATGAATTACTGTTCTACCTAACTAGGAAAATATTTGAATGTAAACATGTGCATAAGAAGTATATTTTCTAAGGATGAGTCGAATTCAAATGTCGATTCTCGATTCCACCGATTCTCTGGATAAGAGTCGTTATCGAGAATCGATCGCCTATAGTCGATTCCGATTCCATCGATTCCAGATAGATAAATATTCAAATCAAATTTCACTTATCACATAATATTTGTCTCAGTAATTTTGGGTGTAGGCTATCAATTTGTACTTTTTAGATACCTCAATAAGCTGAGGATATATTTGCTACATATTTGGTAATAAATATACTTTTTGAGCGACTTAACTCTCTTTGTTATTTTATTTCAGCCAATATCTGAATTTAAATAATAGTCGTACGCTACTGGTATATCAATATCCAACCTGTTATTTGGGATAAGAGTCGATGCAATAGGAATCGAGAATCGGGAATCGATTTGAAGGAATCAGAATCGGGATCGGAATCGAAAAAAAGTGGATTGAATGGGATTGAAATTTATATTTTTTAAATTTATTACGTTATTTTATTTTTATCTTTTTCTACTTTTCTTCTTTAATTGTCTCGTTTTTGCAATAAATACCAGTGTAATATCAATGTAAAAATATCTTATGGGCCAGAAAGGCCAGCGATAATAAATGAATTTCACTGATAAGTGACCGTTATAAAAATTTAGCTCAATTCAAAAAACTCCCATAGTATATACTAAGGATGAGTCGAATCCAAATGTCGAGTCTCGATTCCACCGATTCTCAGAATTAGAATCGGTATCGACAATCGATCGCCTAAAGTGGAATCCGATTCCAGATAGATAAATATTCAAATCAAATTTCATTTATCATATCATATTTGTCTCAGCAATTTTGGGTGTAGGCTATCAATTTGTAATTTTTATTTACCTACCTCAATAAGCTGAGGATATATTTGCTATTTGTTAATAAATATATTTTTTGACCGACTTAATTATCTTTGTTATTTTATTTCAGCCAATACTTCAATTTAAACAATAGTCGTACGCTACTGATGTATCAAAATCCCGCCTGTTATTAGGAATAAGAATCGATGGAATCGTAATCGAGAATCGGGAATCGATTTGAAAGAATCGGAATCGAAAAAAAGTGGAATCGACTCATCCCTACATAGTACACTTCGCGTTTCCACCTCCTCAAGCATATACTTTATACCGTTTCATGGCTGGTTACCTCTGCCACACGCCCCTGCGGTGGCTCGCAGTGTATTATGTAGACTTTTACACTTTACGCTAGTAATCATTAAAATTGCAGCACCAAAAAGCCAAGTCCGCTGCCGTAGCTATCAAAGTGTTTAACACTCCGACAAAACTCCGGCAAGAAATGTGCATCTCCCCTCATTCCCATCATGCATACCCACCCGTGATTCTTGTCTTCATTTGCGGCGCCTCGCGATCGCGCCACAGTCGAATTCTTTGAAGCGTGTTTGACAATGATCTCGCTTTGTGATGGAGGAAGGGGGGATATTGCCAAAATTGCGCCTCTGAAATCCACTCGGTGTCTCATTACTCCCTCTCTCTCTGGCGGCCGCCGCGTCATTGGATTCCCGAAGCTTTCATTCATCGCCCGTTGATTAGCGTGCGCGCGACTCCTCAACTCGCATCGTGATTACCCGCGCATTCTCTTGTTCAATCTTCTTTCGCCTCCGCTTAATGAACCTCGTTCCTCCTCACTCGCTTTCACGAGGCGGAGCTGGAAAAAAAAGGAGGCCGACGTTATCATTCCCGTCTCCGGCTGGACAAATCATTATCCACCCATTTCTCCCCCTTTGTCGTGTCGTAACAATGGCTCATTCCCCATGTCGTGTTTGTGCACTTAAGGTAGTTTTGTGCGAGATAGAATCCTAATCAAAATGGAGACCATATTCGAATTATACGTTTTAATTTCACCAGCTGTGAGACACAAGAATCAAATATTACATAATTAATGGTGCTATAATATAGTTTTACATGACAGGAATTTTAAGTAATCAAATGAAAATATATCTAAAAGAGCCTTTATCTTGACTCATTTTTTTATGCGATATGTTTGAAACTCCATCCAAACGGAAGGTTTTTTGTGATCCCTAAGAATTTACTGCGGTGACAGTATGATTAATTTTCAAAAATAATTGATAAAACACACAAAATACACACTTGATTTTTTGACGAGATCTGAGTCAAGGAAATGCCTCATTTTTAATATAAAGTCTCTTTGGAGTGCATACATGTACCATTGCCCCTATAAAAGGGCTGGTATTTTCTGGCAAATATCTTGGAAAGTAATGTAGTAAGGGGATGAATTTTTGGTGTCAATGGAAGGGCGATATATTTTTCTTTAAAATGAGACCAAATTGATTGATGACTAGGTGAAATGATATTTCGTTCAAACTACCTTAAGATAGTTTGAGCGAGATAGAACCCTGATCTTAATGGGGGCCATTTTCGAATTTTACGTTTTAATTTCTGCAGCTGTATGAAGCACGAATAAAATATTGAATTATTAATGGCGCAACATTATCCTTAAATATGACTGAAATTGTAAATAGTAAAATAAAGATAACTATATAAGTCTTTAGCTTGATTCATTTTTTTTCACGTGGTACGTGTAAAACTCCTTCACAAAGGAAGGCTTTTTGTGATCCTGAAAAAAATACTGCGGAGACAATGTGATTTAATTTAAAAAAATAGTGGGGAAAACATATTTACTACACACTATTAATTTTTTTATGAGATCCAGTTAATATAAATGCCTTACTTTTTAAATAATGTCTCTGGAGTGCACACACGTACCACTTCCCATTTAATAGGTCTGGTATTTTCCGTCAAAATTCTCGGAAAGTAGAGTGGTAAGGGGTTGATATTTTCTGAAGTATGGGGTATTTTTCTTTAAAACGAGACCAACTTCATTGATTTCTATGTAAAATGATATTCGGTCAAACTACCTTATTGGTTTCAGGCGTCACTTGGTGGTAATTTTTCATGACCCAGTAAAGGAAAAGAATAACTTTGTATAGTCACCAAGTAAATTATTTTATTCGCTTCGCAGAGCAAGATTCTGCACCATTCAAGCCTTGCAAGGCGAAACCTGGATCGGCGAGGGCATTTTTAGTGAACTATGCAAAGATTTTCTTTTTCGATACTATATCGTTTTTATCTTTGTACGATCATATTAACTCGCTTGCCTCTTACCCGTGAGATTGAAATGGTACGATTGAACCCCTCGTGGATTTATCCACTACTTCGTGACCGCCGATACTGTTACACTCTCCACAAATTTTATTCGCTATGTAAATATAATGCAGAAGAAAGCCGCACGCTTCGTTAAAAACTGCTATGAGCCTAGAGCAGGAGTGGCGTAGTTAATGGAAGGACTAGGTGGGAAGTCATCAAGAGACTCAGAGGCGACACTGTTTCATCTACATAATACCCCGCGATCCGCCGCATGGGCGTGTGGCGGGGAGTGTTTGTTCCCTAGGTTTTTTTGGAGATGAAATGGTGACATGTATTAGAATAGTGTATTTAGTGGAGCTCAATTTTTATTGTGGTCGCTTATTGTTCGCGAAAAGGACGAGTTTTTGTACCTATCTGTTCGGCAGTGTATCCTTCTAATTTTATCGCATCTGTTATACCTAGAGATGTAGTGAGGCGTCATGATAATATCCTATGTGTCGCTCTGAAAAATATCAGTTCTGATTTTCTCAAGCAACCTAAGGCTAGCGTGAAGCGGTTTGGTTTATGTAACTTTACAAATTCAAATCAATTGATTGTGGCGTTACATTTTGGAACGACGAGAAGGTACAACTCGTAATAAAAACAAATGTGCAGTTTCACCTCTACGACTAAAAACGATGCACAGACCCACTCATTTCTAACACTATTCCTCTTTCTTTTGTGGCAAAAAGTTCTCAGGCTTCGTTAAAAACTACTATGAGCTTAGAGTGGCATAGTTAATGGAAGGACTAGGTGGGAAGTCATCAAGAGACTCAGAGGCGACACGGTTTCATCTGCATAATACCCCGCGATCAGCCGTATGGGCGTGTGGCGGGGGGTGTGACCAGGTGGGGGATAAACGTCTTATCCAGGGTTTATTGGCTTGATTGCCTGTAAAGTTCCATTTCTCTTAATAACTCCGTCTATTGTGACTGGGCCGTTGAACCTTGAACACTCATTTTACGTCCTGTCTTTCTCTCCTTCCTGGACAACCACTGCATCTAGAGTGTGCTTATATGCTTATTATTGCATGCCCCTGTTTCGCTGCCATATCATGACGTAACAAAGGAGAGCACTTTTGCGCAGTGCAATTTTCGGTTTTCGAGCGTCTTTATAGAGATTTTTTAAATTATTTGTTTTTTATTAATTTATGATCTTATTGTTGGCAAAGTTTTTTTGCCCCTGTCTTGAGACCTTTTGGGGTGCTAGATTGTAATGATCATAGTAAAAGTCTCTCACCCACTCATGCTTTTAAACGGAAGTGTTCATACCACTCTCATTCTTTTTTATCATTGTTTCGTTTTTTATAACAATTCTGTTCACTTGCGAATGTAAAATTGAGCCGCATTGGCGCGACATTCTAAAGAATTTATGCCATTTTTTTCTCGTTTTTAAATATTTTGTGCCATTTATGATGTGTATCATGTGTCAGTTTTTTTTATGTTTGCTCTTCTCGCTGTTTCTTAAATAAGTTCCGGCAGCTAACGTGAGCGGAGGCCAAACTGCCCGTCACTGCCCCTGGGACAACACCGCGGCGCGCTTCATTGTATGCCTTCTGGCTTGCCATCTCGCTTGTAGCGTCATGTTTGACTGCAGCTCTATGTTTTAAAAGATTTTAAAATTCTGTATTTTCCATATGCTGTGAAAGAAAATGTGTTGGGGGCAGAGGGGACGGTACCACCTCGTCCATCTCAGGAGAGATTAACACAATCGCGAGACTCATTCCCGGATGTGCTCCGTATACCTCCGATGATTTCCTGCTATCGCTCACGTTTTAACCTTGGTATATCAAATGATTCCATCATCCTGAAGTAATCAAATGCTACGGCACATTCTATTCAGTGGTGAGTTTTCACAGTAGTTTGACTTTACCATGCTCAACTTAAATTTCGTCGATAACCTCACATTGATACTAGGCACTACAAAATTAATTTTTCTAATTAAGTCACTATTTTCTCCAGTATTAAGTAAATTATATAGGTAAGATAGATCACACATGATTCTTCTTTTTTGCCAATATTGAAAATCAAACACTTTTACCAAAGTTTCGTAGCTAACATAATTTTCATACATTGGATAAACATCATATTGGGTATAATATAGATAACGTAAAAACCTTTTTTGTGCCCTCTCCAATATTTGAACAAGTTTCTTACTGTGAGGATTCCATACTACAGAAGCATACTCCAACTTACATCTTACAAAAGAGAAGTACAACATTTTGAGAGATTTCTCAGGCTTAAAGTACCTTGACATTCGGTTTACAAAACCCAATTTATTTCAAATAAGAAGTCTCTTTTGGAAATTGAAAAATGATATAGTTTCTTGATATGTTTCGAAATTTCTGTAAAATTCAATTGATTCCAATATGTTTTGTATTTTCTTCTTTTTTGTTTTGTTTGCCCTGTAATTATTTTGTTGGGCAAACGTTAAACTCTGTAAATAAATAATTAAATATAATTTTCTCAGCTCGAGTGGAAATACACGGTAATTGCTAGAAGATTAGGTTTTTTGCAGCTTCACTCGGAATTATATCAGTTAAGAGTGTAATCGCACATTGGACCAGATCAACTTCTTATCCTGGATTTATTGCCTTGATTGCCTGTTAAGTTCCATTTCTCTTAATAAATCCGTCTATTGTGACCGGACCGTTGAACCTTGAAGACTCATTTTTACGTCCTGTCTTCCTCTCCTTCCGCGCCGGCGACTCGTCTTCCCTCCCGGACGATGGTCGCCTTTTCTCCCCGGATATCCTTCTATTTGCGCACTCCCGCCCCGCCTGTATCATCCGTAGTCCGTCCCTTCATCTCTCATTTCTTCTCCCGTGGAGCGTCATTTATCCGACAAGTCCTCGCGTGGGTCCTCCCCGTGAGAGAATCCGAACGCCCCTCCTTTTTTTTTCCTCTTTACCTCTTCTGGATTCTGTCCTCTACATTTATGGCTCAAATTCTCTCTCCCTCTTGTGGCTCTCCCTTGCTCTCAATTTCCTCCATTTTCTGCTCGTTTAAGTTTGTCTTACTTGTGCTCCGATTTTCTCGCCTTGAAGTAGTCTGAGCAGATATTTGTTTTATTTATTTATTTAAAGAAAGAAAACCACATACAGCTGTGGTGCCATTTTATAGCGGCCATGTAACAATACGCAATCTTAAGGAGATATCTTTTAACTTATAAATCAATGAACTTGATCTCATTTTGAAGAAAAATGTCTCACCCCACCGAAGAAACCAAAGTATCAGCTCCTTACCGAATAATTTTTTGCATTATTTGTTTAATTAATACCAACCATTTTACATGGGAAACGGTGCGTGTATGGTTGAAGTTAAAGAACAGCTTATGGGCGATTTACATCCGCAATTGTTGTCATTCGCCCATAAGCTATAGGGCTATTCCACGCATACTCAACGAAATGGCTATGCACTCATGGCTAGACCATCTCCGATTTCCGCGATTTTTGGCACATAGAAAGAATACAATAAGGGTTGACGATTTGCCAAATTTAATGCTGTTAAAGTACACTCCTGTGTCCTTGATGTTCGAGAAAATTAAGTTTGACCATATCTTATAATTGATTTAGGAGATATTAGGCCCTAAACATGGATCAAAATATAAAAAATAGGAAAAATTGAAGTCACCTAGGAGCTCTGAATATGGGCCTTGGAAGCCGAACGTTAATAGAAGACACAGATTAATGTCTTTTAATTACGAAAATGGGATTATATTTAAAATATTTACGCTAGATTTTCATTTATTGAAGATAGAGTTCGGAGCTGCGGCGCGCCAATTTGCGCTACTTTGTGATACTTTTGAAGTGTCTAAACATTGACATTCATAGTTATAGAAGGCTAATATTTGGCAAATCATCATTCCTTATTGTATTCTTCGTGTGTGCCAAAAATCGTGAAAATCTGAGATGGTTGAGCCACGGTCTTGATTGAGTTTGCGTGGAATCGCCCTGTTGCTAAATTTTTCTCTCAAGGTTCGTTTTCGTCCTCAGTATTCACCTATAGTCGGGTAGCTCCATGTTTTTCTTAGGGTGAATTTCCCACAAGCGTCTCGCACGGGTGAATGTTTTTAGGTTTAAAGATGCATTTCGAGTGCACTTTTGTGACGCTTCTATCATGCGTGTGGTCTTGGCAATGTTTGAAATTCGTAATTATGCATGGAACTGTCGGGTGGCGTATTTGATAAATCTTTTTGCTTGTATATATATATAACAAGACTACGATCTCATCTATTAACTTCAGCTGGCTGTGTTGATAGTTCAAAGTAGTCGTCTGGATTTCTTTTTCCCTAAGTCCTTTAGTTACCATCTCATTATGTTGAAGATATATGAGGATCCCAGAAGTCAACGGGTCTAAGTAACAAATTCGCTGTTTTGAGAAAATTGAAGTCAAAGTTGAAAATGTTTGGTAGGTTTGGTACCACCCACTAAGTAATTAAGAGGCATTACCCTAGATAGCATTACCTGTCAAGGATATCACTTGGATCCCTTTACCTCCTAAAAGATTTATATTTTTACATCCCATTCCTGTACCTAAATTTTTTTTTTTAACGTCACTCAGACCCCTTGACTTCTGGGGTCCACATATGTCTAAGTGTACATTTTTCAACAGTTACTGTAGATTTCTAAGTATTTTTGTTTTATGGTACTATTTCAGACTCTGATTTCCGAATAGGTTTAGTGATGATTTCCTTTTTCTTATGTTTGCAATATCGAATATCAATATTTTACTACTGTCAAGTGAGATTTTATCGGATGATTAAATTTAAATGCCATTTATAACTTGTCAGTTATTGTATGTGCAAACTATAAATCCGATATACTTTTATTTTTCCCATTCCCCTGTATCCGTATCCATTGTTGTGAGTTATCTTTCTGTCATGAATATATATAATGGATTCAAATGTTTGGAATCATTGCTTAGGCAACGTGTTGCCTAAATTTTCACATGAAGTTCACCCAGTTCTTGGCGCTACTTAGAAAAAGGTCTTCTCAGTCGACTCGTAATTGGCCGTTGTTATTTGTTGTTTACGTGAGACTGGTGGATATTCAATAACGATCGAGGAGATATGAACTACTTGCTGCTGTGAGTAATAGCTGGCTATTTTTGAGACCTAACAGTTACTTTATTAATTGTGCATTTGTGCAATTAAATTTGGAGAGGAATTAAAATATATCTGTAGACCGGACGATATTCAAAAAGTGTGTAATTACATCCCGCGTATGTTACTACATTTTTATCCGCTGCATTATGATTACTGGTAAGTAAAACCGGTAAGACGTGTTTATTTACGATCTGTGGACAGTATTTACACTTGAACTGCCGTATTTCATCACTTGGCGGCGCCACAATCCATAAAATTGTTTGTTTACGGAATTTTCGGCAACAGTTTTTGGCGACGGCGATATGTATACTCATGCTTTCTGTTTTCAACAGTCAGCACGAGGTTACAGTCCATATGTATATTCATGCTTTCTGTTTTCATTGATATTTCATAAAATTATGTTCTAATTTGCTTTGGTTACCTTAGGAAACATTACAAATTTCTACTCAATATTCTCGAAAAATTTTATTGCTTATTTTTGCTAATATCACTTCCTACATATCACCACGAAAATTTTTAAAATTTATATTCTTGGTAGGCACAAAGTTTCTTTTGCTAATGTATGTAAAGTTTGTGCCGAAGATGTACCAGATGGGTTCCAACAGGAACGCTCATGGGTACACCTAAGGGATGTAGTTCTCTATGAGAAAAACGTCCCTCGCTTTGTCGAGTCAGTCGACTTTTTATGGTGGATTTCATCCCTTAGCTTTTTTATCCCTGCATCGTCAGCAAATTCAAGTGCATTCAATTTCGCGTAGTTTTTTTTTATAGTCCAGGTAGTTGTCACGTTTACTAGTGCCCCTCCGTGTATTGTTTGCTTGCAAGAAATTATCCTGGACAACCGTCCCATTTCTGATTTTTTTCCTCGGTTACTAATGTCGTGTTGTTTCCTCTCATTTCCATTTCTGGAAAACACGGAAAGAATCCTTGCTGTTCTTTTTTTTTTGGCTCGTTTTCCGCTCGGTTTAAGGATTCCTGCGCCTTGCTTCAACGCTACAACCGATCCATCACCATCTAGCTTTCTCTACGTGCGTTGAAACTTTCCTTCTGCTCTTTTTTTCGGATCCATTTTTTTATCTTCTCCCTCCTCTGTCCATGTTGCCAATTTATCTCCGTCATTTTCACGTATCATGATGCACTGAAAATAGCGTACGGTTGGCGAGCATAGCTGGAAAATTGAGCATCTGATAGGCATAATTTAAGAAAACATGGCTTTTTTCGGATTTGTGTAGTCACTTCAATAAAAATGTGTTCGTTGTGGATTATGAAAAAAATTATTTGATTCCACCGTTTTATTTTTATGTTTTAAGGTGCAACTAGTTTCGACTTCGTGGAATCATCTTCAAGTACCTGAAGATGACGCCTGGTACCTGAAGGTGACGCCGCTGCGTCGAAATTAGTCGTACCGTAAAATAAATTATTGGAATCAAACAATTTTTTTTCATTTTTCACAATGAACTTCCACAAAGATTAGCCTGAAACCATGGAGATCATCTACATGTACATACTACCCCGCGAACCGCCACATGGGCGTGTGGCAGGGGGTGGTGGGTCACCAGCCGTGTAAAGAGGTAAAAGTTTTGGAGGTGAAATGGTGACATGTATTATAGGAGTGTATTTAGTGGAGCTCAATTATTATGGTTA
Source organism: Ceriagrion tenellum (assembly GCA_963169105.1). Taxonomy (NCBI): domain Eukaryota; kingdom Metazoa; phylum Arthropoda; class Insecta; order Odonata; family Coenagrionidae; genus Ceriagrion; species Ceriagrion tenellum. Next base: position 65,507,481 of record OY720642.1, on the reverse strand, counting down.
ATTATTGTTCGTAGAAAGAACGAGTTTTTGTACCTATCTCTTCGGCAGAGTATTTCTCTTCTGTTATCGCATCTGTCAGACCTATAAATGTAGTGAGGCGTCATTATAATATTCTCTTTGTCAATCATGTGTTCTTTGATTTATTATTCGCTCTCACAAGTTCACGAAGTTGATTACTCGTTTCGTAACGCAAATGTTTTTTTGTCTCTAGCTTCTTTGGCTTCTAATTTGTTTCATGATCTATTCAGTTGTCTTCAGCCCCTTGTCAATTATAGTTAATATTTAATGAGACTGTATACCACGGCCGAAAACACTTTCGCAGGCATCCGCGCACTTTTACATTGCGACTCTGTTACTTAAAGCAGATCTGTTTGCGTCGGAATGCCTCTGGAATCATTTCATCATTGGTTGTCCTATCCTTAGATTTGTCGACTGTATCTCTCCACCTTTCCCTATCTAGTGCCTGTTCCCTTGCCTCCTAGTATTTCTTCCCATGTGCTTTCTTCTTACTTTGGTCCATGGACTTATTCCTGGGTCTTCCTCTGGGAACTTTTCCCTCTATTTTGCCTTCAGTTATGTTCTACACAAACCCATCGTGTCTCAGGGTGTGTCCAATCCATCTGGTTCTTCTTTTTGTGTATGGTGTTCCATATAGTCCTCTCCTCCTCTACTCTTATGTACGCATCATCATTTCTCAATTTCTCAATCCATCCTGTTCTTCTTTTTCCTATGATGCTCCACATGGTCCTCTTCTACTTTTCTGTACACTTCATTATTTCTTATCTTGTCCGTCCATTTCATCTTCAGCATCTTCCTCCAGCACCAGGTTTCGTAGGCTTCTATTCTTTTAAAATGAAGAAGTTTACTGAAGAGTTGAAAAGGAGAGGACCTTATGGAACACGTCATCATTGGTCGTTCAATCCAAATATTGGTTAACTGCAGCCCTCCATCCTTCCCTATCCAATTCTAGTTCTGCTACCTCCCGGTATCTCTCCCTATGTACTTTCCTCTTTATTTGGTCCATGCACTTATTCCTGGGTCTTCCTCTGGGGGCTTTTCCCTCTATTTTGCCTTCAATTATGTTTTTCACATATCCATTGTGTCTCAGGGTGTGTCCAATCCACCTGGTTCTTCTTTTCTGTATGCTGATTCTTTCCGTCCTTTCATCTTCTACTTTTCTGTACACTTCATTATTTCTCATTTTGTCCGTCGTATTTCTTCAGCATCCTTCTCCAGCACCAGGTTTCGAAGGCTTCTATTCTTTTCTGGTCAGCTTTTCCAGTGGTCCATGGACTCTGGAATAAGGACTGAAATTTACAGTTAGTGACGTAACTTTTCGTTTGTTTCTGTCTCTTGACTTTTTCATTTCGACCGCGGAAGAAAGGTCAATTTTTAGAAATCCAGGTGATCGCCATGATCCATTCAACGCTATGTATTCAAGATATTTGCTTTAGTTCTTTAATAGGAATCATTTGTCCCCATGTTCGACCATGAAATTGTTGCATTAGAACGTTGTGTATTTAAACGTCACGGTAAAAATCCAGGTGAATCCTTGTGACGCATTTGCCTCTGCGCTGTCAGTGGCGCCGTTGACCGTGGCAGAGAATAGAGGGTAAAGTGAAGGCATTTCTAAGGCTGCGGCAGAAGTCAGGCTAAATGGGTTTTTTCGCCCAAGGTGTACAGCCCCCTAAATAGTTGTTTCTTGATCAGCGACTCTCCTCAAATTCTCGCTATTGACTCAGCTGACGTTGACTCAAAAGTTGAAGGTTTCACGTGGACCGGTTTCAGTTCGGAAGTTTTGTTTTGCGCCAAGAAAGGCAAAAAGCTGGATGTTCAGGATTAAGGTAGTGCGAGCGAGATAGTTCCCTAGTCACAATAGAGACCATATTCGAATTATACGTTTTAATTTCACCAGCTGTAGGACACGTGAATCAAATATTGCATTATTAATGGTGCAACAAATTAGTTTTACATGACAGGAACGGTAAGTAATTAAATGAAAATATGTAAATAAGTCTCTAACTTGACTCATTTTTTTCGCACAGTGCGCTTGAAACACCTTCAAAACAGTCGGTTTTTTGTGATACCTAAGAACCTATTGCGGTGACAATATGATTAATTTTCAAAAATAGTAGAGAAAACGTTCAAACTACACGTTGTTAGTTTTTTGACGACATCTAAGTGTTAGAAATTCTCCATTTTTTAAATAATGTCTCTTTTGAGTGCATAAATGTACCATTTCCCATGTAAAAAGGCTTGTATTTTTTGGCAAATATCTCCGTAAGTAATGTGGTAAGGGGTTGAATATTTGGTGTTATTAGAAGGGTCATCTATTTTTCTTTAAAATGAGACTAAATTCATTGATTTCTAGGTAAAATGATATTTCGCTCAAACTTCCTTAAAGAGTGAAAGGTCCTCTAAAAAATTCTGGTTTTCTTTTAAACGGCATTACCTTCCTTAATTCCTCCCCGTTGATTCTAGTCATCCTAACCCCCCACCCCCCAACACAGATTAACACACCGGATTTCCACAATAGTCCGCCCTCTCCCCTTCCCTTCAGTTTCCCCCCTCAAACCACTCCGACCACACCATCTCCCCTCAGACATACATATATGTATCCCGATTACCTGTAATTCAGTATACCTGATGTTGGCGTAACTGCCGAAACCGTTGATCACCTTAATAATAAAACTGTGGAAGACACATAGGTCGATTTTCTTCAAATGACATTGGATACGATGTAACCTTCTGGACAGTAGTCTCTTGCCATGCGTACTCCCGTGCATTCCAAAAGTTCAGAAGAACGCCATTTTACCAGAGAGTTTATCTCCATGGAATTTGCCCCGCTCCTTGATAGTGTTCGGTGGATACCCAATACCCCCATCTCGAGAAGGTTAACTCAGCGTATCACACTCGTAAACCTGAAGGAGAGTGGGTAGGAAACCTGATACCGTTCGGTGGATACCCAATACGAAAGCGAAAGAAAATGATATTGACAGAAGGCTGACTAAACTAATAGCTCGTTTGTCAAAGATCCCTAATTGTACCTTCGTTTCACAAATAATGTACAAATAGTATACAAATGAAAACTTATTTTTGAATTTAGCTGCGTTGAAAAAATATATCTCCTTCGAATAAGTAATCTTTATGGAAGAGAACACAATTTATTTCACGGCGATCGGGACAGTAGTTCCTGATCTACAGCGATTTCAAATCTGCTGCCCAAAAGTAGGATATTACAAAGTTGACGAAAGAACCCTCTTCCCGTAAGTACCGAGAACACAGCAATCACTACCCGTAAAAAATCATTTTATTACTTCCATTACATTATATTTCATGAAATATGAGTTCTTTAAGTACATTATATATGTTTTAACATTGTCTAAGTTTCAAAACATTTATATAGTTCCCCTAAATAGTACTATAATAATTAAAATTTGATGACGATTGTAGCTCGTCATTGCGCGATTTGGCATCGGAAGTTCATGACGAGCTAGACTCGTCATTTCAGCGTAAGGGGTTAAATCCGTTCAAATTTAAATGTATGTGCGCATTACGTTTAAATGCAAAATGTATTTTTTTTTCAAATTTGCTTCCATTCACATGTAGTCATTGCTGTCAAAGACGTGTACCCTGGTATCAGCGTGAAATTATCATATCCTGCAGTGTGAATTACTTCTAAGAGTGCCTTATCTTCATCTCGAGCAATCTTCGAGCCATTTTTTTTTAGTTTTTTCTGCAGCTCTCTACTTAATTATTCTATAGGTTATCCTGTTGACTCTGCGTCAATTTCTCACTTAGAAATCTTCGTAAATTGCACATTCTACGCACTACATTACCGGGTTCGTTGTGGGTATGTGGTAGGGGGTGACTTCACGCTAGGAATAAACCAATCGTCAAATAGTATTTGACTATTTTACTAAATGCACTTATATTTTAAATTAGGCAACGTACGTCGTATGGACTGCACAGGCAATACAGCTCCTTACGATCATTTTATCTATGAGGAGTAAATTTGTACACCTTTTCATCGCAGGGATCATTAATTATGAATGTAGTAATGAAGATATGCAAAAAATTACAACAATCATACAGACACATGCAAACTAATATAAAATCAACGGCCCGTGCCCTTTTTAAGCGTCTCCATCTTGAATTTTAGTTCTATTATTTTATGGACGTGCTTTTACATTGATGAGTTATCTTCGATGTTGGAATTAATGCCTCACTACGGGCCAGAAAAAACATGGGAAATGAAAATTGGCCGGGAAATTTACTTTTTTTTTTTAGACGATATGTGACTGTTTTCAGTTAACCATATCACAATATGCACTGCATGTTGTTGTGTTGACTTAAGATTTTCAGTACCTTGCCTGAATAATACATTGGAGCTCTTATTTGCTGAAAAAGTGAACGATTTCCTTCTTCTCTGATTATGCATAGGTATTTCGTAGGCTCAGGCGCAGCCCAGAACTAAGAAAGTTTTCTTCAGTGATGTAGCGGATTTCCTTTGTTGTTGGAAAACTTTATTTCCTCACAATGCATACGTAAACATGTTTTTGCTTCTATCGTTGCGCTTTCGGTATAGTTCACCCCGAATAATTGAATTTTCACCTGTAAAACGGAAAGTTTTCGTCAGTAAAATTGAAAAGTACCTGAAATTTCATAATCTCTGGTCTGTAGTAGCCTTGGTAAGACAACAACGCTATGCGAAAGCATTCATCACGTACCATGAAAGCTAAAACCGTTCGTTCTTCCGTGGTTGTGATTCACATTTTCTTTATTCCATTACTACTTTCTGAAGGACAGACCTTAAATTTTCTTTCGAATTGAACCTCACCTTTGGTAAATTAATATCTTAAGTTATTTTGAGTGAAATCTTTCCCTAATCGCCATGGAGACCATGTTCGAGTGGTAATTTCATATCCAAGCCGGTTCTAATGGGCGGTTAATAAATATTGGGAAGGTACTGTAATATGCACTTCGTTTTTCGTGACTGGAACACTCAATAATTAATTGCAGATACATGCTTGCACAAGGATATAGCTTGGTTCATTTTTTCACGCTTTACACTGAAAATACATCTACCTTTCATTGTAGACTGACTGCTGTATTTTTTCTCCGAGAAAATACAATGTAATCACATCAGATTTGTGCCTTTCAAGGAGACTGGGATTGGAGTTTCTCGTCATTTGCACGAAAGACCGATTCTTCTGTGGCCAAAAATGGAGTTTGAGGACTCCTGGGTAGCCTAATTGGTTAGAACAGTCGGCGCGAAATCGAGGGATCTAGGTTCCATTCCCAGTCTTGGCGAATGATTTTTCCCATGTGAATTTCACACAATTGCGTGATCACTATCGGGTGACTACGTTAAAGTTACTACAGAGATAGTTCCTTGGTTCTTTGAAAAAAAAACGATGAACGTGGATCACTCCCAAACGTGATAATGGTGGACAATTCGCAACATTTTTAAGGAGGTTCCACCGAGAAACGAAGTAAATGTCATTTTCATGAAAGTCTCAAAGTAAGCCCTTCTTATTGCACTCTATCGATTGCCGTTGAAAAAAATTAGGCTTTCCACGCTATATTTCTCGGAAATCGCATTTAAAAATGAGAGAATTTCTATAGGATCTTATGGCAATGCTTGCCTATGAGTAGGAAGAAATGCAGATTACTCTTCGAATATAAATGTCGTTTCGACAAAAAACTGATATAAGGTGCGCCACAGTATAAGAATCATGATAATATTTAAAAAATATACCCTTACCGCGTTGGTTTAAATGATATTAACATATTTTTGCAACAAAAATAGCAGAAATCACGTAGTTACTAACATGTGGCGCTGCAGGTTGATCCCACATCAAGGTCGTTCGATATCTCGATTCTTCGCCTCTCGATGGTGCAACATATCGAGTAAATCGACCCTGATCCCACATCGGCAAAGCTGTGCGGCTGTGCCGTGACGAAACGAGTGATTTTCGAGCAGACGGGAATTTACAATGAACTTTGTGGAGCTGGATTTTTTGTGCATTGACGCTAAATTTAATACTTTGACAAAAAAGTATTAGAAATTGTCGTTGTTCCGGTAATGTTGACCGGGTTCCATCGGCATGACAGGAAATTGATAGCTTCCAACGAAACGAAAGTTATCTGAAGATATGTTATAATACTCACGGGTATTTATATAAATGAATACATAAATACAGTAATGTATTATACAAATGTATATGTATAATATTAACGATTTCCTGGAAAGCAGTCACTAACAAACTCAAACACACGCCAACACAAGAGCAGGAAAACATGTGAACGCAGTAATTGAGCAATGTTGCACTTACCACCGTTGCCAAGTCGTTCTAACACATGATTTGTACCCATTATATTCAAATAAGGAGTTACATTTCCATGTAAATATTTTGAAACTTATTTTTAAATTATGGAACACATTTCAGATCACGAAATAGCGGTGATGAGCTCAAATTTATTGTCAGAGCTATCAAACGTGGCAACGAGTTGCCGGCCAGAAACCGAGATCAAAATAAGCTACTGATGAGTTTTAAAAACTGTTTCCCACTTTTAAGTGCTTCGATACAACTCATTCACAAAGTTTTTGAAGTACTTGTTTAAATACTATAGGTGACTAGGTATGGTGATGTTTTTTTAAATCGACTTCTTAAAACACTTAAGAAGATGGATTTTTTGCCGGCTTTTGACGCACCGAGCGGCAGAGGAACCTCCTTAAAGTGAACTGCAATTTCATTAACACGCAAATGGTTGAGCCACGATTAACTACACAATATTGAGGGCGCATGCCACTTACCAGCACGCCTTCCCATGCGGTGCAGCCCGATGAGTAGGGTCTTGTCCGAGGTCGATCCTCTCTGCGCCGCGCTCAAGGGCACACTCATTCATTCTCAAAACACACACTCTCACTCATACACGAAAACAAATTTCGAATAAATATGGTTCGGTGGCACCGCCGAGTGGTGGCGCGGCCAAACCTCCAATTCAAACCCCGAAAAAACAACGAAGCAAACGTCGTATAAAGACATCTCGCTCGAACCATCTTTAAGAAACCCCCTGCAAATCGTGAGGTCCCCTTTTGTTTGTTTTGATTCACGCAGTCACGGGGTGAACTTCTTCGGGAGCGACAGGGGGAGGTGGAAACTTGGGGAGGAGAAAAGAAAGCGAAAGCAGTCGAGAGAGGAGGGTTGGAGGGAGAGAAATGAAGATGCATGAGGAGGGATGGGGAAGGAAAATAAACGGGGGCAGCAGGTGCAGGAGGGGGGCGAGAGGGAATGAGGGAGGGAGAGGAGGGTTGGTTGGAGAAGGAGGAGGGAGGTAGCTTGCTTATTCATTGTCGCGTGAGTGAATATAAAAGGGCGCCATCTCGGAGGAGATGAAGGGAAGAGAGGGAGAATATAAAACGGGGAGGCGGAGCTTTATCGCCCCTTCCCCCTTTACGGAAAATAGAGAAATGAACGAGCGTAAAAGGGTGCTTGTGGAGAGACAGTAAAAAAAGGGATGAGGGAGAGGAGGGGGGGTAGTTTGGGAGGCGTGCGTGGGAGTAACGGCACTTGAACGGGGCAGAAAAGGCAAAGCGCTCGCCGATACTCAAATTTCGATATCGGAATTCGTATTTTTTTTTTTCAATCGAAAATTTCATTCATTCGTGTTTTGCTTGGAAAAAAACCATGCGAAAAAATTCATTAATTGCACAAGCGCACGATGGCTAGATTTTATTAACCGCGCAAAAAAAAACAATGAAATACAAAGGGAAGCAGCGCGCTTCGCTAAAAACTGCTACGAGCTTATATGTAGTGTCTCACAACTTTTAGAGGGATTAAGGAGGGAGCCCCTAGAGACTCGAAGGCTACACTCTAGGCTTAGATTGCTTGATAAATGCAGAACTGATATTTTTCCGAGCGACATAGAGAATATTATCGTGACTCCTCACTACATCTCTAGGTCTGATATATGCCGTAAAATAAGAGAGATACGCTGCCAAACTCGTTCTTTCTACGAACAAAAAGCTTTCACAATAAAAATTAAGCTCACTAAATACACTCCTATAATACATGTCACGATTTCATCTCCAAAAAACTTACACCTTTACACGGCTGGGGACCTAACACCCCCTGCCACACGCCAATGTGGCGGCTAGCGGGGTATTATGTGGATGGAGATCTCATGATGTTTTTCCTAATTTCCGGCATGATTTTACTTTCTGCATGATTCAAGAAGGACCACTTGTCAATCGCAGCAATAATACTAATCATTAGGTTATCATTACTAGTGTTTAATGTTAGTCTACGTACCACTCTCCTGGTATTTGACCGCGCACTGACTGCTTTTGGCTTGCAACTGGCATCCGGGGGAACGTGCGTGGCTCCAATTTTGCACTGGGATAAGTGCTGCTTGCCTGGGGGGTTGTGTCTGAACCTCTCCAGCTAACCTCGACCACGTATCTAAGGAGTCACGTGTTACAACAACGATGGGTTTGAGATTTTGGTTCATTTGAACCACTTGTGAAAATCTCTCGCAGCTTTCTCAATTGAGTTTTTCTCGTAATGAAATAGTTATTGGATTTTTATGTTATAATTACAGGCATAATAAACCATGTCTCAAACGCTTAAAGGCTGGGACACAATCAACGTGTACGTGTAACGTTTGCCGTTAACGGGAATACGCGAAAAGATGGCTGACGGGAAAGTATAGCGAACGGACACAATCAACGTGTACGGGGAGTACGTGTACGCGAGAGATGGGCAACTTTCATCTCTCCCCGTGTCCCGTACACGGAAAACCAATCAGAATAGTCCTGAGAATCCGGGAATGGGAGCCATCTGTCGGCAGATACATCCAACTGTTGAAGGTTGCTCTTGGCTAAGACAACTTATTAACTTCCACACTTGTTTACACCTGATTTCTTAGTTGCGCCTGCGTTAGTCAATTGTTACTCCGGGCCGCGTTAACGTCGATTGTGACCGCTGACTTGCGTTCCCCGTCTCCCGTTGTCCCGTTTACGTCTCGCGTCACACGTACACGTTGATTGTGTCCCAGCCTTTAGATAACCATCTGAGTATGTGAAACTCACAAAAAATTTCGAACCGGTCGTTGTTGTACCACGTGACTCCTTAGTGACGTGATCGAGATAAGAGGCATAATAAACCACGTCTCAGACGCTTAAGATATCCATTTGAGAATGTGTAACTCGCCAAAAATCTCGAAGCGTTCGTTGTTGTACCACGTGACTCCTTGGTTACGTGATCGAGATTATCTACAGTGGTTCAAACACAACCCGCGTGGTGTGGGATCATCACGTGACACACACCCTAGTCACAGTCTAAATCAACAGTCACCTCACTCCCATATGCCCTTTGGGAAATCGCTTTCCGCAGCCACGCCCCCCTTCAGCAGCGCTTCCACGTTGCCAAATTTACCTTAGCACGGTAAGAAGCGTGGCAACTACACTCAAGTGGAATATTCAAAATTCGTTTATTATGCGAGGAGGAGAAATAAATGCTGCTTTTTTCAACCAAAGCGTGATTGTATTCGATGTATTTCAGATTCCTCTTTTTTAAAATTCAGGATAGGCTACGTAAGGATGAAATTAATGATGATTTCGTTTAATAAATATTTTTGTGAGATTACAGTTGAATATTTTTTGTTTTTACTAAGGAACATTATCTACATTGTATATTAGTGTTAGAATTATGTTAATGTAAACAATTTTTCAAATTAATTCATAAACAATGAATTTACAATCAAAAGTTTGCAAAAAAATTATGCACAAGTTATCATACGCATATCCATTAGACTTAAGAGAACCTTTCTCGTGAATAATTGTGGAATTTTGATCGAGCATTCACAAGAAATTCGCTTGAAAGCAGATTCGCTAAGAAAAGGAGATTTTTGTTCGTGCTTATATCTGTGGCGAACATCGCTTGCGTGTTCTGATTGGCGATAACTAAGGATAAAAAAGTCATGTTACCGACTTGTTTTTTTTGGCTCTTCATGCAGTTACAATCTTATATTTTCTATTTTAACTTTTAGCCTAATTATACATTGGATATATTTCATAATAATTTGATATAATGCTAACATATTTTGACCCACATTGTTGTGCCTGCCAGCTTAAGGTAGTCAAAGCGAGATTTACTCAAGTCATAACAAGGACTTTGTTTATTCGAGTTATCATTTTTAATTCAATATTGTAAAGATTTTTTCACAACTACATTGTTTTAAGCGACTGAAATTCTCAGTGATTGAGTGTCAAGGTATTAGAGTGATGCCTTGATATTTGTTGGCATCATTTTAATAATATGAAACTAATGTTCTCACGTTTAGGAGAAAATATGTACAATTGTCATGGAATGTTTTGAAATACTTGTAACGTGCCATAAGGCTACGTATGAGAATAGTTGTACATTACCAAGAAGCGAGACTGGTAACTCGCTTTCTTTTCACAAAGAAAATCATTTGAATTGACCGGGATACGAACCCGGATCTCCCGATTTCCGGTCAGGTGTGTTAGCCTATCGATTTTTTTCATGGCGAGTTTCAACCCTTGGTGTATATGCACTCGTGCAAGCGACTTTGTACCATATGTCATTCGTTAACTCAAAGATTGGAAATTTGACCTTTTATTTCGCCATCTAAATACATTATAGGTGTGCATCAGCGAAGTTCAACGAAACGAAATTCGCTCCAACGACATTAATGTACATCCAGATACCTCATAATGCGAATATCGAATTCGATGAATCAAAAAATCACCTCATTTTCGGCTATTGGGAGTGCACTCCTACGGGAGACAAGAGTGAGAAGATTGAGGAAGAGGACCTCACCACCACTCAACATTTTCTCGCCAACTCTTTTTATTTATTAATTTTTTAAGGAAAACGGTTGAGGGAGGGCGAGCGGAAAGAGGGGTGGAAGGCCTTGAGGAAGTTATGGGAGAAAAGAGCGTAATAGAGTCAGTTCCAGAGTGTAACGATGGCTATCGATTGATACGGGGGTATGTACTGACTCGCAAGATGTCCACACGTCTTTGATATTGCTGAAGAACACGAGATACCTCTTGTAGGTGGTCAAGGTTCCGTTACAGGCGATATAACTTACAAGCGACCATAACGACTTACATAATTGTATACTCTGAACTAGGCTTGTGCGATGGACGAATTTGTCCATCGAGGGTCAATGAAAAAAAAATCATCGAGATGACTCGGTTTCGATGATTGTCATCGACGACGATGAGTCGATGAATTCATCGCCGACGGAACGGCAGGGATAGGCACGAACGAGCGACACAACACAACTAATTATCATCTATTGCAATGGATTTATCGACTCATCTACATTGGTAAACTCATCGACGGCCATTAATTTATAAACTCATCTACTTCAGTTAATTCATCGACTCATCGACGTCGATGATCGATGACATTCGACATCGATGACAATGGATTCATTGACTCATCTACATCGGTGAACTAATCGACACATTGACGGCCATAAATTTATAAACTCATCTACGTCAGTTAATTCATCGACTCATCGACGTCGATGATCGATGACATTCATTGTCATCGACGCGGTTCATCACATCGCGATGATTAAAATCATCGTCTATGAATTCGAAGAATCGACAAATCGCACAAGCCTACTCTGAAAACCGCCGGTCGATGAAGTGAACTTAATTTGACTTGGCTGGGACTCGAACGCGGAACTCCCAATTGCCGGTTGGATGTGTTAGCCAGTTAAACCACCAAGCCATCTCAATTCAACGTGAATAACGAATGTAACATATAGAACAAGACAGATACATCACTTAATAAATAGGTATAAAAACTCGTTCTTTCCGCACACAATAAGCGGCCACGGTTAGGTCACATATTGAATTCGCCGCGAGCTTTTGGTAACTTGGTCATAAATATTTGTCAAAAATTATCAATAAAAATGCATAGAAAAGCTGCACGCTTCGTTCAAAACTGCTACGGGCGAAAATGCAGTGTTCCACAGCTTTTAGAGGGATCCAGGTGGGAGCCCCTATAGACTCGGAGGCTACACGCTAGCCTTAGTTTGCTTGAGAAATTCAGAAGTGGTGTGTTTCAGAGCGACCCAGAGAATATCATCATGACGCCTCACTACATCTCTAGGTATGACAGATGCGATAAAATATGAGGGATAAATTGCCGAACAGATAGGTACAAAAAACTCGTTCTTTCAGCGCACAATAAGCGACCACATATAAAATTGAGCTCCACTAAATACACTCCCATATCACATGTCAATATTTTACCTCCTAAAACCTTACCTCTTACGTCTTTACAGCTCTCACAGCTGGTGTCCTAACACCCCATGCCACACGTCCATGCGGCGGCTCGCAGGGTAGTACGTAGATTTCAAACGCCTTAAGTCTTCTTACATCCTCCCTTCGCAATGACATAGTCACCGACTCATCAACATTGCAACGCTCCATATTAGAAAGAAGCTATTTTACAGTTGTCAGGCCTCATTTAGAATATGCCGCTAGAATATGGGACCCGTACGAGGAAGGTATGATAAAAGAATCAGAGCGCGTGCTAAGGAGATCTGCTAGGTTTGTTAAAGGCCGTTATGATAATTGTATTAGTGTTACGAGTTTAATAGAAGAACTAGGATGGAAATTACTATCAGAATGCATGTTAAAATTTAGGTTAAACCTTTTAAGTAAATTCGAAACCGTTTTGTTCACAGATGACGTTAGATATATATTGAGAACCCCTGCGTATTATGCTAGGTTTGATCATATTAACGAGATTAGAGAGATAGATTGTCGTACCGATAGATTTAAAATGTCATTTTTCCCGCGTACTATAAGAGAGAACAATAGGCAGCGTAGCAAAAGGATAGGTAGGTGAAATATAGTTAGAGTAGTCTGTAGTGCATGATGCATGTAATAACAACCAATAATCCCTTTCTTATTGTGTAGATACTAACCATGTGACCCTATTATCTAGCATGCTTTCATTAAATATCCTAGTTGCATGTCAATAGTGCATGTCTGGTGATCTTCACCCCCTGCCACACACCCTCGTGGTGGCTCGCAGGGTATTACGTAGATGTAGATGTAGATTAGAGTTTTCATCATCCTTTTCTTTATGTCTCTACTAATACCTTAGCTCATCAATTTCCTCCGTTTTTATAATGCTTCTTTATCCATGGCAATTCTACATATATATTTCTCACCACTAAATCCATTCTCCTCCCAAATACTACCCAGGTGCGTAAAATGCTCGACATGTTCTATTTTATACCCTCCCATTCGTATGTTCAGCTTCGCTTTCTTGCCACCAGATAATCTCATCCCTCTCGTCTTCTTATGTTTTATCCTACAGCCGTTTCTCTCGCAATGTAACTCTAACGCATTCATCATTGTCGGTAGTTCCTTGGTTGAATGAATGAACCGAATGAAATAAAAACTGTAACGATTAACCGTCAAGTAAGGACAGGCTACTGTTTACTCAGGTTTTAAGGGACGTACCTCTCACGTTTCACGTATCAAGATTTCCCTTGAATAAACAATGATTTTTCCTCCCGTTTTCCCCCAACTCAGCTCGTAAAACATATTTCATAGCCTATTAGAGTAATATCCAGGAAAAGTCGCCGTAGAGGATTGCTACTCGAGATTCCGTATTCACGGGCATTGCTAATCGCCTTCCTCTCGTAAAGGGACTCAATTGTCGCCGCGCAACAATTACCTTTTCCTCTCCTTTTTTTTTACACTGTCACGAAAAACCCTCTCTCACTCAGGAGCCATGGAATTTCACCCTTTCCAAGGGGCAGGGGGTAATGTTTTTTTTTTCAACACGCCTTCTCAGCTTCCCTTTAATATCTCCCATTTCTTCTTCTCTTCAACCACCCAGTCCTCTTTGTCTCTTTAATCTCTCTACTTCCTTCCTCTTAATCGGTGGACTGTAGCGCTTAGCGCTCGCATAGGGGAACCTCAGGCATACTGTCGGCGCAGAAATTATGTGCACTCGAGTTTGGGTACAAATAAAAAGTTAACGAAAAGACTTACAGAGAAACTAATAACACCATCATTTTTATCATTCATTTCTACGTTATGTAATAGTAAATTTTATTTTTTTTGATGAATTTTTATATTTTTTACTACAGTTATAACGTAAAAAGTACCAGTTATTTACGGCGCGCGGGAAAAGCTCCGACTTTGATACTTTGTAACTCAAACACAAGATCTTCAGTGTCAACTATATTTATGTAAATGGAGGATAGATATGTTTGCTATAGATTATGCGAGTTGGAGCTATGTATGTTTCATAGAAATAAAGTTATAATTAATTTTTTAAAGTTATTGCATTTCAAAACTGGGGCATCGTAAGATTTCGTTCTTGGTCTCGTTGCAATTGGCATGCCTTGAACGTTTCCAATATGCTATTGTCAAACACATTGATAAGCGCGTTTAATTTAAATGGAGAGATATTTATAATGGACGAAGTGAGAGGTCCCGTTAGGCGAAACGCCTAGCCGAATAGGTGCTGTTGTTGAGCACTTTGTGCCAAAACGAGGGATCTGGTTTCGATGCCCAGTCCAGGCGAGTAATTTTTTCACTGTGAATTTTACACAATTGTTTGCTCACTAGCGGGTGACTCCGTTGAAGTTACTGCTAGGCTAGTTCCTTGGTTCTTTGTAAATTGGTAGAAAGTCATTGTGCCCTCTGGTGAAATAATCGTGTGCAGCCTTTGACACAATCTTTTGGACTACAGACCGAGATGTCTGGGCATATTAATTCTGTGAACTATCCATGGAATTCGTTTCAGAATTTTCATTGTAACATTGCAGATAGGACGCATATGTTGTCAAGTTCCCTGCAGGAAACTAACATCATCTTGGAAATACTTCTTACATGCATGCTATACCAATCACGCCGTTTCCTTCCGGGGTAGGCGCAGTCACAGTTGTACTCACAAACACACATTTGTACACCTAGCTCTGCTTCAATAATTTCCTCCATACTGACCTATCCTTGAAAACCTCTTTTGCCTCATTACCCCATACACTGCTTCATACACGCCCTCCTGTTTTTAAGACTCCTAATATTCCTCCTCCTAAGAATTTCCTCAACCACATTGAACCACAACTTTCTCGGCCTACCTCTACCTCTCGCACCATTCATTTCATTATGTTTAGTTATTCGACTCTCATCCATTCTCTCAACATGGCCAAACCAACGAAGCACACTCCATTCATATATGTCCATTACTGGATCATCTAACCCACATTCATTTATTACCCACTCATTCCTGACCCTATCCATCCTACTTTTTCCACCAACACTCCTAAGATAACTCATACCCACGGCGTTTAGTCTACTCTTATGTCTATCCTGACATACCCATGTTGCAATACCATACAACAAAGTGGGGAGAAGTACACTTTTGCTCACGGCTATTTTCGCTTCCATAGACAGGCACTCATTCCTTGATATGCTCCACATGCTACCTGAAAATACTTCTTCAAAGGAAAACACCATTTATTCGAGAGGTACAGTGGATATGCAAATGAAGTTCTATCCTTTTGAGGGCCTGCGTGGTCCTCGATTACGTAGCTGGAAAGTAATTGTGCCCTCTGGTGAGATAATCTTGTACGTCCCAGTTCTTATTAGAGATAACTGGCTGTGCCCGGCATGCGTTGCTAATCCTCATTTTCTTTCTCAGTAGGCTTACACATACGAGGCGGACACATTTACATGTACAAAATAAATGAACGAGCCTTACTGTTTTCAGTGCATTTTATCATATTCTAAATTCGCTAAATAAAATACTCCTTCCTGAAGTTCCCATTAATTTCCATGCGTTACACAGTTTGGCCCACAAATCTTTTCTGGGTTCAAAATCGGTCCCTAAACGAATTTGCGACCTAGTCCAATGAATTCCTCCTCGTACCTACATCGGAATTCGTAACGCACAAATGATGGCATGAGTTTCCATTCCATGCTTATGCAGCGGTTTCCAAGTAAATAAAATCTTCTATTGTTGTAGTAGTGCAAATATTTAAGATTCTCGAGCTTAAAAATCAAATTTTAGGAAAAAGTGAATCGTATACGAAATTAGAATGCAAGAATCCAAAAGAAGCAAACAAAGAGACCAGTGCACCAAATCATATTTCTCTTACAAATAAATTACATACCTTTTACCACAAAATATGTCTCACTGATATGATTCTGATGCACGCGATATTATCACTTACTTATACGATTCTGATGCTCTTGATTGAGTATCTCGTAAACGATCTGCTTCGTTGCATGCTTGTCATTCCTCAGTTGTTTGAGAATCTCGCCCGCCAACACCCATTTGTTGAAAGGACTCGAGCTCCACGTATCGTACAATGGATTTCATAACTCAGAAACCTTCGCGGGCGCGCGCACAACTACTTACCAAATCTCATCTGATGAATGGTATTGGAACTGATGGAAGATGAACTAATAAATATTCATTTTTATGCATTAGACGAGATAATGAATTTGTATTTTATATTTGTATTATATATTCCTTACTAATGGCTAGGAAAAATTTTCCTGTTTTATCTATCTTACGGTCTCATCTTTAGCGTGTCCCAGTCCTTATTGTATCTTCTCTGCTTTCATTCTTTCTCGCCTGTCTCGTCCTTATCATTCTCTCTTCTCCTCTCATGTTCATCCCTTTCTGCTAAGGATCTTTTACCCCCCCCCTGTACCCGTTTTCGAGCACAAACATCCTTTTGTTTTCCATCACTTTCACCTTCATTGTTTCTTCATTTTTTTTGCTTCCGTCTCTCCCCTCCTTCACTCGCATCCTCCTCCTGCTCCCAGACTATAGATTACGTTACGAAGCGCGTCGGTTGACCTGGAGCAGGGTGCTCCCTCTATCCCTTTCCCCTGATTATATGTATATATAAATTTTTTGCGCGTGAGGGAAAGCGCTGTATCGTTTTGAGACCCCTCGCAGTCCTACGTGCAAACTCTTTCATCTTCCTTTAGAAAAGCATGCGACCGTAGACGAAATAGTCTCCCCCGCGGAGCTAATAAGAACCATAAAAGTTAAATTGCTCGCATCTTTCAGCCTAATTTCTCCCAGGAAACTTCCACCGTACTTTCTTTTTCTTCAAAAGCGCCCTCTTGAGCATTTACTTTCTCCTCTGATGTGCGCGCGTCAGTTGAGTTTACGCTCGCTTCCCGATTAGGGCGCCGTGAAGTGAGAGTTAAAGGCGGCGAGTTTTATCAGTGCGCACTCGGAGCGTCACTCAATTTAGTAACTATACGTGCTTATGATTCATTGGTTGTGTTGGGTTTATTTTTAATGATGCAGTACTTTGATGACTGAGTTAGAAATTCATAGAAGTCCCTAAATAATTTATCAAACCTAGTGATGTACTACGAAAACCTGTTAATTGATGTACAGAGTAATGTCTGGTGAAATAGTTCGTAATCAAGCAATTGAGGTAGTGAATGTATATTCGCATAAGGTGTATGTGTTTATGATTCGTTAGTTTTGTTGGGTTAAATTTAATGCTGCCTAATTTTCTTCATATATTTGCAGATAAGCTTTCGGGTTTCCTTCCGCGTGTTGTCTTTTGGCAACCAAAAGACAACACGCGGAAGGAAACCCTAAGCGTAATCTCCAAATACTTAAACGACGCGGAAACCTTCGTATTAATTTTCTTGATTGAGTTAAAAAATTCATTGTCCCTAAACAACTCATCAAACCTTAAGATATGTTAGTACAATCTGCCCAATGATTTACATTTGTGACGAAAAAATATCTTAATATATTCCTTACTTAGAAGTTTATTGCCGACCCAGGTTTTTAGGAGGACCATGAAAGTGATTTTGTGCCTGAAGTGCGCCATATTGAGAGAAAAAGGGGCCGAATCGGACTTCCTTGAGCAATTTGAAATTTTAAATGCTGCTACCAACAAAAATGTGAAACTACTCAATGAATGTGTTTTTTCCTCCTATTCCCATCTATTTTCTATACCATCCCCCCCCTCGTTCCCCGTCCCGCTACCTCCCATTGACCGAACCCGACCGTGACGCGCGTATCTGACGTCAATAAACCACCTTCACTTCTTCCCCCCCCCCCCCCGTCTCTTTTCTGTAAATATTGACTCTCATATGATATAAATGTACCTTGACAATGGATAAATGTTTCTCGGGTGTTCCACCCGGTAAGTAGGTCCATAAGTCCCGACGTTTCAGAGAACGACTTGAATTCGATCGAAGTTCTCCATCTTCAGGGGTTCTGATGACTCAGGGGTTCATTACAACCCCTGGAGATGGAGAACAAGTCGTTCTCCGAAACCTGTCTGTTGCAGAGAACGACTTGAATTCGATCGAAGTTCTCCATCTTCAGGGGTTCTGATGACTCAGGGGTTCATGTCAACCCGTGGAGATGGAGAACAAGTCATTCTCCGAAACCTGCCTGTCGCAGAGAGCGGCTTGAATTCGATCGAAGTTCTCCATCTTCAGGGGTTCTGATGACTCAGGAGTTCATCACAACCCCTGGAGATGGAGAACAAGTCATTAGTAAGTCCCGAAGTTTCAGAGAACGACTTGAATTCGATCGAAGTTCTCCATCTTCAGGGGTTCTGATGACTCAGGGGTTCATGTCAACCCCTGGAGATGGAAAACAAGTCATTCTCCGAAACGTCGGGACTTATGGACTTACTTACCCGGTGGAACACCCGAGAAACATTTATCCATCAGATACGCCGGAAAACCATAGGGTCATCTTTCATTACCTTGATGATAATTTGTGTGCAGTTGAAACCCGGGTCGGCAATGAGCTTCAAGTGTGCAATGTACTAAGATTTTTTTCGTCATGTCTGTCACAACTTTCCACAAAGTTACCCTTTCAACCATTTATTTTATATGTACAGTTATCTTGGAGAAAGGCTCTGAGTCATTCTCGTGCCTATAGAGGGTGTCCAGCACTCTGGAAAACTGGGAAGACCGGGAAATCTAAGGGAATGTTATTATCACCGGAAATATCAGGGAAATCTCAGGGAAATATCGAATTGACCCTGGAATTTTCTGTGGTGTCAATATATAAAACAGCAACGGAAGCAATGTGCCTTTTCCGGCAAGTTGCTAAGTGAAATTTCTCTTGCGTCGTCGCATTTTGCATTCCTGTGATCACCGAAAGTGGGTGCAATGTTTTCTATATAGGTACACTGTGCTCTTATTGGTCATAGTCTGTGAATCCGTGACGTAAAGAAGGTGCCTTTAACGGCAAGTTGCAAAGTATAATTTCCCTTGTGTTTTCGCATTCAGCAAAATAAGGAAAAAGTCAATTCCTTCCGTTTTTTAGCTGTTGATCATTTTATATCAATGCTATTCATAGCAGGGTCTGGCTGTAACATAATCTTGTTCCTGAGTACCAGCATGACAATGTTTAAATCTAAGAAGGATTGGGTGATGTGATATTCTGTCAAACTTTTTTAAAGTCTTGTGTTTATTTTATTCCAAATATTCAAGTTTAAAAATGATCCTTTCGAAAATCACCCAATAAACATACCGAACATCCTCTTATAATTAACGAGAAAAAATCAATATTTCCTCTGGAAAAATAAAAATTATGTCTGGAAAACCTGGAAATCTCAGGGGATTTTCAATTGCCCAGCTGCTGGATACCGTGCTATACTATAATATTCTACAAGGGTAGCCCAAAAAGTACTGCCCGAAATTTTTTCCCCAAAAACTATTTAATGTACAAAATATACAAAAAATAAATTCACTTATGTGAGAGAACGATGTTTTTCCACACACCCTTTACTTTTCCACGTATTCTCTTTCAAGTTCTATTGCCTTCCTCCATCGATTCACCAGGGCGTGTTTGCCTATATATGTATAGCTTTTGCTCTGGTTATGGAGCCAGGTTTTCCCTGCGCTAATCACATTTTTGTCGCTCAAAGTAGAAGTTTGGAAAATTTCATAGTGTTTATTCAGTATGGACTAGAAAAGTAGAGGAATTAAGTAGTAATTTACATTCTATCACGTCTTTCGTTTGTGCCAGGTTGGTATTTACGAGCTAAATCTCGCAGTATGTCCTCTG
Organism: Ceriagrion tenellum; assembly: GCA_963169105.1. Lineage (NCBI taxonomy): Eukaryota > Metazoa > Arthropoda > Insecta > Odonata > Coenagrionidae > Ceriagrion > Ceriagrion tenellum. Next base: position 65,487,385 of record OY720642.1, on the reverse strand, counting down.
CAGATTCCACAGAATTGGTAAGATCACTCAAATTTAAAATACAGTTGGGTCGTGATAACCTGATAAGGCTTTTTGACCAGCGGAGATGCTTCTCTCGATGACCATTTCAACGCACTGATTTCTGTTATTTTTCTTCAAAAAAATTGGTGCTTTACCCCTGGAGTAGTAATCCTCGCAGTTATTAGTTTGCCAAATTATGTGAAAGAATTCTTTGCCTCCATCATTGGTCGTTCAATCCTAAGGTTGGTTGTCTGCATACCTCAAATCTTCACTACCTAGTGCTAGTAGTTCCCTTACCTCCTGGTATCTCTTCCTATCTACTTTCCTCTTTACTTGGTCCATGATCTTATTCCTGGGTCTTCCTCTGGGGAATTTTTCCTCTATTTTACCTTCTATCTTTTCTTTTGCCTTAAGGGGGTGAATTAATCTGTTCAGATGTTCATAGCAAAAATTAAAAGATTCGTATGGCCGTACGTTCGTACGGCCAATGGCCGTAAAAATGGCACAACTCTTCAAACTCGTCAAACCAACACTTACTGTGTTGGTTTGACGAGTTTAAAGAGTTGTCCAACCACAGCCTCTCTACCAGAATACCCTCCTGTGATGGTTTACGGGAATGTTACTTCCTCGCCAGTGACCACCACAGACACACACACTCAACCCAGTTGGGATCCTTTTTGAGGGCTAGTGGGACCCTGATAAGGATGCCTAGGTTATAACCTCAGATCCTTCATAGGGCTAATGGGACCCTACTAAGGATGCCTGGTCATTACCACAATTACACTTACAAGCACTCAAATCACTCACACACACAGACGGGCCCAACTCCTGGGAGAAATCGCTCCAAAAGCGTGGTCAAAATATAAACACAAAGAACAAACGAGGGTGAGCGTCGGATACGCGTATTTCGGCCACAAGGTGGCCTTCTTCAGCAAGCTGAAGGGAAAAGCACTTGCAACACGAGGTTGTAAGTGAGGTTGTAAGGTTGTAAGTTGCATGTTTGACGAGTGGTGCCATCTTTACGGCCATTGGAGAATCTTTGAATGTTTGCTATCTTGACACGCCGTAGAGCTCAATTTCCTTTGATTTAGATGTTCATAGATTGAGTTTCGTGCCAGGATAGGGGAATGCAGGGCTACTGAGGAACCTTAGGTGTTTATAGTGGACTTATATTGTAATAAATGTTAGAGATTAAAGTGAGAGATATTGTTATGTATTTTTTATTCTAAGGAGAATCTGACTTTACATTTGTTACTTTAGTTTTCTTACTGCGTTACTGTAGTTTTCTCTTGTATTTAAATTATTTCATTTGATTTTTCCGTCTATGGAATTTGCCTTGTGTGAGCACCTGCTGGTGACTCCGTAAAGACGACGGTTTAGTTTGGACTCTCCATGGGCTCACGTTTAGGCTACTGAGGAAGCCATTTCTACTCTGCGTGAAATTGAGTTCTATTGGACAATAATATTACTATATTATTATGCTCCCTGATGCACAGTTATTACATTGCGTACGCTTTGTTCATATACCGCTAGTATAGGCAACGTTGTACTGCCGGCCTCTTGGAGATTCTCACGCGAAACGAATATTCATTCCAACTGTTGTCCTTTCCATTATATTGACGCTTTTTAACTTATCTTCCGTTACTGTATGCCAGCATTCCAAAACTTTACATGGGTGGGTGCCTATACTTCGTCATCCGTTCAATTATCTGGGAATGTTAGCTTATTATTATCAGATACAGTAAAGGGCATGTATGCTAGACAAAAAAGTATTGATTTTTAACATTGTTCACCCATTATCGCGTTCAGAAAAATATAATTTCAAGCTTAGTTTGAGAAAATAATTGACATAGGACTAAGGGATTTTTTAAAATTTATATCTAACAGAGGAGAAGATTTTGTAAAGGTTATTAGAAGATGAATAAACTACATTAACACCAGGGTTGAAATTCGCTATGAAAAAATCATTTGACTTGACCGGGACTCGAACCCGGATCTCCCAATTGCAGGTCAGGTGTGTTAGCCAGTTACACCACCAAACCAAGCGAGTGACTTCGTACTACATCATTTGTTACATGCAATGTTTGGAAATTTGTCAATTTCGTCGTTTTAATAACGACAATGTTGGTTTATCCACCGCGACAGTGGCTTTATAAGCACGACTTCGTCTCATGTGCTACAATGTAGACTCGAGTCCTGAACATCTAGTTCGCATAAATCCCCCTCGAAATTCGCCTTGAAGGAAGATGGCTTGGTGGTGTAACTGGATAACATACCACTTATAGAAGACGGTGCAAATGCAGAAGGAGGAACGTCATCGCCAGTGTAGGGGGAGGGATCTGGTGGCACTTATTCCCCCCCTCCTTGGACGCCGGACTAATAATGGACTTAAGTTATAAATGAAACAAAATGACTATTATTGATAAAAATATGTATTTTGAATAACAAACTGAAATAAATATATATTGAACTAACTGGCTAACACACCTGACCGGCAATTGGGAGATCCGGGTTCGAATTCCGGTCAAGTCAAATGATTTTTTCATAGCGAATTTCAACCCTGGTGTATATGCACCCGTGCGAGTGACTCCGTACCACATCATTTGTTACATGCAATGTTTGGAAACTACATTAAGTTGTTTTAGAATGAACAACCTTGACGTCGTGAAAGGCAGATTTATGTAAAGGTTGTTAGAATATGAATAGCATTACATTAAGTTAATTTGGGATGAACAAACATGACGTCGTGAGAGGCAGATTCAAGATTCTACATCTACATACTCTGCGAGCCGCCGGATGGGCATGTAGCAGGGTGCGTTAAGGCACCATCTTTGTAAAGATGTAAGAGATACGGTTTTAGGAGGTGAAATGTTGACGTGTAATATGGGAGTGTATTTAGTGGAGCTCCATTTGATATGTGGTCGCTTATTGTGCGCCGAAAGAACGAGTTTTTGTACCCATCTGTTCGGCAATGTATCTTTCTTATTTATCGTATCTGTCAGATCTAGAGTTGCGGTGAGGCGTCATGATAAAATTCTCTGTGTCGCTCTGAAACACACCGCTTCTGAATTTCTCAAGCAAACTAAGGCTAGCGTGTAGCCTCCGAGTCTCTAGGGGCTCCCATCTTAATCCCCATAAAAGCTGTGGAACACTACATTGTCTCTCGTAGCAGTTTTTGAACGAGGCGTGCAGCTTTTATTTGCATTTCATTAATAATTTTGGTCAAATCTTTATGACCAGGTTACCAAAGGCTCGCGGCGAATTCGAGATGTGGCCTAACCCAAGCGAAAATTCGTGCAAAGTGTGGGGCAATAGCTAGTCCAGTGTAAATTTTTGCGATTCCTCGTGCGCACCGGTCACTTTAAAGCATTTTCATATCTGGAGGATGAATAACATTGATTGAGTGCTCCTGGCGGAGTCGCGGCACGCCTTTTGCGTGCCTCGCCGTGTCCCGGTTCGACGAGGACAGCGCATTGCAAATGTGACCCCTCCCCCACCCGTACTCTCATCCGGCATTCACGTCACGTTCGGAGGACAGTCTCGGAGGCGGGCGGTTTCAATTGCTCCCGCCGGGATGCGAGCCCGGGACCTCTCCGTAGCGGAAGCATCCCCCTTCCCCTACCAGCAACGTCACCGCCAGTGGAGGATGGGGAGGCGCCCTCCCCTTCCAGTGAATGGAAGAGCCACAGCTGTGCGCAACAATGGCTATCTTTTTTTATTCGCTCGGCTATTTACTCTCGCGGGTAATAACAAGATATCACTTGTCTCTTCACTGCTGCTATCAACCTATCCCTCTTGAAATTTATTTTTTGTTTTATAAAAAGAGAAGGCGGTGGGAGGCCATTACGGAAAAGAAAAAAATAAAGAAATTCGTTTAATTTTTTTTCCTTTTTCATTTTTTTTCTCCTCGCCTCCCTGTCTCCTCCTCTGCGCTCGCCTGACTGTTCCATATCTCAAAACGTAAACTCGTTATGAAAATAAATCACGGACGGACCGTAAATTTCCGGTCCCCCCCCCGCACCCTCCTTGTTCTGCTTGTTTCCATAGCCAGCTTCTTTGCCCGCTCCTCATTCACTCATCTTCCTTCAAACAACGGTCTCCATCTCTCCTTAATCCCCGCCTGTTTTACACCCTAATGGACATTTTAGTCTGCGAGCAGACTCAGCCGAAAATGCAGCGATAGCGTATTGTGAATCCTATGAAAGATCCTTTCTTTAAAAGTATAAAAGTAACGCGTCCGTTTTCCACATTCGTTCAAATGATAACTTCTTATACAGCAGTACAAATGGAACACAGGGTTCAAACTTCATTGAATTTGGGGGAATTAGTACCAGCTTCAGTTAATAGTTATATTTTGATTGGATTAAGGAAATTCCGCTGCGACTACTGTATACTACATACAGGCTGTTGTCATCAATATTGGATAATATGGATAAATGGATAAATGAAATGAAATATTGGATAAATGAAAAACATTAATTTAATCAAAAAATACTTCTATTAATAATTATTTTCAAACAGTTAAATTATAACCCTCAAAAAACGTTTTAAAATCTCTGAATTCAATTTTCTTTAAAAATTGAATAACGATTCCCTTCCATAAAGATTTTACTCGTTTCATGAATCTTATTTTTTGGCTAGAATTTTTCAGTGGAATTCCTTCACAAGTTTGTCAGTCAGTTTTGGCAGGTTAAATTATAATTTTGTTTGCTTCAATCAAGAAATGCATCAGTGCACGCCCAAGAGTATAATGCCGTTTCTTCATTACGCCATAACGACGCGGCCTTACGGTAAAATAGTGAGTACATTCGCGACAATGCAGTTCTGTTTTTCGGATCTGGCGCCATTTTGACGTAGCTAACGCTTGTTTATGGTATTGTTGCATTAATCGTAACGTCAGAAGAAACAGAATCGCGCGTGGTGCTTCGCTAACTCTAGCAAACGCTATTATATCACCGCGGTAGAATTGGCTATGTAGAAACGGAATAAGCCCTCCAGATTACTATAAATAGCGCCGCAATACAATTGTGTATCTCTGTCACTGTCCGTGTAATGTAGTGAGAAAAATATAGAAAAGACGTTAGATTTAAAAGAATGCATATTCTTTCTGACCGTAAAGACACCTTGGTGTATACTACGGATCACCAAACGTAGTTTGAGCGAAATCTCATTCCGCCGAGAAATCCTTAAATTAAGTCTCCTTTTGAAGTAAAATATCTCACCCTCCAAATGATTCAAAAATATCAGCCCCTAACCGAGCTACTTTCCGAGGTTTTTGACGAAATTTACCAGCCCCCTTACATGGAAAATGGGACGTGTATGCACTCCAGAGAGACCTTGTATAAAAATTATGAATTTTAAACCCATAGATATCCTCAAAAATTATCAGCGTGTAGTGTGTATGTTTTCTCCACTATTTTGTTTTAATTTTTCATATTGTCACCGCAGTAATATTTTCGGGATATCAAAAAAGTCGTTTTAAACGTACTGCGCGAAAGAAAAAGAGTCAAGTTAAAGATTTATTTAGATATTTTAATTTAATTCCTTATGATGTCTGTTACGAGATACGATGTCCTATGTAAAACTATATTATTGCATCACTAATAATTCAATATTTACTTCATGTGTGATACAGCTGGTCAAATAATACGTAAAATTCGAACATGGTCTCTCATATGACTGGTGAACTATCTCACTCATAGTACCTTATGTCATGAATATTGAATGTACGACATTCCAAAGGCATTGTCCTCCCCGTTACTCTCTCTTTCTTCTTTCTTCCTTTTTCTTGTTCTCGAGGTCCATAGTTATAAAAATCCTCTTTTGTCTATCCTTCTTAACTTTTACGGCATTTCGATATATCCATCTCATTCGATTTCATTCAATCTTCCCCATTCGAAAAGCCTTACGCCGTTCCAGTTGGCAAGGGTATCGCTGACCGACTATGTTCTACAGGCAGCGACTATTTTGCTTCTTCGCGATGGTTAACGATCTTGTTTCTGTTTCTGAAAGGCACGATTCCGCTTGTAAGCACCCTAAAAACGATCGTTAAACGTGCCATGAAACTCTCCAAATCGCCTGTCCGGTGAAATGTTTGCGCTGTGAAGTGCTGGGTCAGATATACTGTTGCCAAGAGGGTATCCCTCTATGTGGAGAAATCCCCTTAAGGTTTCGTGAATGAAGTTCTGGTCCTGAGAGGATATTATCGCATTGTCATCGGAATGTAGCAGTTTACTCTCGGGGAAAAGTGTTTTCGGAATTTATTTTTTCTCAGCTATTCTGTGTACCATAATTTTTGGATGCTTAATGCAAATATTCTGATAACATTTTATCCAATGTATTTCTGTTATATCCGTTGAAAACACGTGTCCAAAGCTAGAGACCCGATTTTTTTAAAATTATTCATTGCCATAGACCTGGCTAAATTGTGTGTAGATAGGTGATAGCATGAAAGCCGATGGGGAAAATGGTAATAGATGTACTTAGCTTATAGCTTGAACGTGTAATATGATATTGAGTGTGGTATCGAATTTTTGGATTGCAGGATCCTTTAGTTTAATATTTCAAATGCATGTGTGAAGTGATTGTGACATACTGTCTTTCGGTTTACTTATTCACTAAAGGTTCTCGTTAACGGAGAAATGAGAAAATTTCAGGGATACGAAGTAGGTCCGGTGAGAGAGTATGGTCTGAAATGTGTTGAAGTTGCCATGGGATAAAATTGGAGTGGATCGGTGAACGAACTACGGACCTTTGGCCTTGTGAGAACGGGCTCCAAGGAAGCAACAAGATGAGGACTGTACCTTACATTAGTGATAAAGCCGCGCTTGGCTCTGTATACAAAGTACTAAGGCCTGCCGCGAATACGGCGGTGAAATGCTTTGAGATTGCCATGAGAAAATATTAGCCCGGAAAGCCAGTGGACCATGGTTCGATTCCCGGTCCAGGCCAATTTTTTTATCATGAAATTTCAATGTATTTCACCGCCGTATTCGCGGCAGGTCTGAGTACTTTGGATACAAAGGTCTGCAATGCTTCAAAAGCTATCTTTCCATTGTTGACAACTGAATCTCCAACCACGAATTTAATATTATTTAAACTGGTATCATAAATTTTATTCATTACAATTCAGTATGCGTTCATTGTTTCAAAATTCAATACAATGTTTGCCATTATTTAATTCAATACAATATGTGGTCTTCCTACAATATGTAACTGATAACTTGACCTAGTTAACCTGAAACGATATCAAAAACTCCGGAAAAGTGTCCATCTTTAAAGAACAATATTATACGGAGTGAGAGAAAAAAATTCTTCCAGGTCAATGTCCTTTCACCCATTAAAATTATTTAACAACGCCTTAGACTCAAAGTGAAACATGCTTAAAAGTTTGTATACTTTTATTTTCTTGCATCCCATTTTTGTATAGTGATCTCTAAATTGGAATATATTGCTTAATTTAAATGAATAATTTTAACATTTTTTTTACTCCATGATTAGGACTATGGCGACGACCGTTTTTTGCCTCAAATACTCTGTTTTATTAATTTCTAAAGGTTATCTGAACATCTAGTTCGCATAAAACCCCCTCGAAATTCGCCTTGTATGAAGATGGCTTGGTGGTGTACCTGGATAACTCACCTGACCGACAATTGGGAGATCCGGTTTCGAATCTCGGTCAAGTCAAATGATTTTTTCATAGCGAATTTCAACCCTGATTATATATGTCCATAATTGAATGGTTTGAGGAGGAGATATTAGATTGATTACTGGGGCTTCATTAAGATTAATTGCTACGTGGTTTATTTAAGTGAAAGTGTTTCTTTTGCATTGTAGATTTAGGCCCTATACACTTTTTTTAAAAAGGTAATAAGCGTTTGTTTGCTTTCGATTTCTAAATCGCCGTGATAAATTTAAGGTAGTTTGAGCGAAACACCAGTTCACCTAGAAATCAATGAATTTGGTCTCATTTTTAAGAAAAATATCTCACCCCTCCAAATACACCAAAATGCCAGCCCCTTACCGAATTACTTGCCGAGATTTTTGAGGAAAACACCTGCCATTTCACACAGGGAATTTCAAATGGTACGTGTATGCACTACATAGAGACAATTTAAAAAGAAAATGAGGGATTTCCAACTCTTGGATCTCGCAAAATGAAGTAACAGCAAGAAGTTTGCATTTTTAGTCGGCTATGTATGAAAATTAATCATATTGTAACCGCAGCAATTTCTGCGAGGTCAGAAAAAAACCTTCAGTTTTTAAGGAGTTTGAAACGCGCCGCGCGAAAAAATGAGTCAAGCGAAAGACTTATTTAGATATGTTCATTTAATTTCTTAGAATTACTGTCATATAAAACTATATTATTACATTATAATTGATGCGATATTTAATTCATGTGTCACACAGCTGGTGACATTAAAACGTATATTTCGAATGTTATCTCTATCATGACTAGGGAACTATCTCTCTCAAACTACCGTAGTGAGAAAGTAATCGAGGAAATCATTTTGAAGTGAATCCTAACGAGGTATAACGCTGGTGCTTTATATAGCGCCTAACGAACCTCCACTTTTTTCGTATACCCACGAACTGACGTGCCCAGTTTTTTATATCTAATCAGTCTTTTTACGATTCATAATATAGGCAAATATGCGAAGCTTTCTTGTGAAACGAAGGCGATGGAAATTGTTCTTGTAAAACCTCCGCGTCAAATCATTATGCCTGTGAACAACTGAACGTTAACCGTTAGTATGAATAATAAACAATTTTTTTTCCTATTTGATTGGTATTTAAGCTCTGCGCATCCCCTGGAGATTCTTAAACTGCCGGTCCAATAGGCGGTTAGCCTCACTTAACCGAAATGACTTGATAAGGGCTAATGTACGAAAAAACTGTGTTGCCTTTTTTGCGAAAAACTTCGACCGTCCAAGGAAAGCCTTCTTTTAAATGTTGGGCGCTCGGAACTTTTGATGGCGGAGGACGTTAATTAAGCTGGCCTAACCGGTATTACCTTGATCGCTTTAAGTTTAGCTTTTCACGGGTGGGATTTTCTTGGGATTACTTTTTAACCAGTGGTGTGGAGAAAGCGGACTACTGGGATTTGATTTTTTTCTCCGGGAAGCCACCCGGAGCGTTCTCTGGGAAAGGGTGCATGGCGACTGTAGTGGTCGGAGTTCCGTGGTTAGCTCTTTGAGGATGAATATCCCTACTCTCTCCCATGCTTTTGACTACCCTTTCCCCATTTTTCGCTCCTTGAGATCCTAAGCGCGCTAAGAGAGGAGGCGACGACGTAAGGAAGGAAGAAGATGAAAGGGCTTTCTGGGGTACCGACTCGGTCCTAGATGGCGCTCGGACAAGCTCAAGGTCTCAGGTCCGCATCATCTTTTGATTCGACCTCGTGTAAAACCCAACACCTGCTCGGCTCTTCGTGCGAAGTCACCGTGAGGGTACTCAAAAAGCGGTGCTTTTGCGTACTTCCTCCTGTCAGTTAAAACCGTGTCCTCGTTTTGAAAACATGGTGTTCCCTCTCTTCTCACCTCTTCGTCAAAGGTATGTCGCAAAAAAATGAACGGCTGCAAAAATGCGAGCCCCGTAAGGTGAAGATCCAACCCAAATGGGACAAGTCGGGTGATGACACAGTCCTACTCCTCACGACCTGACCTTCATTCGCGAACTTGGGAGTTTCTTTCGGGTTGGCCCCTGTGTAGAGAAGAAATAAATCCTTCGTTCGATGCATATGACTAAAAGTTATCCTCTGTTAGACGTTTGATATTTCCCAAATTCGTATTCCATCCACTTCCCAACAATTTCCCACAGTTTTCCAATTCTTGGAAAATTTAAATTATCATGTATTGAATATTGGAATTTGTGGAAGATTATCATGATTAACCGATCACCAATTCTTAACCCTCTATCACGCTGTGTGACCTGGAGGTAGCATGTTGAGGACTTTATTTTTTGTCTTTGATTAGGTTTCTTTGCGTGAATATGCCTCAGTGACATAAATATTGTGCAGCTTGGCAACGAAAATATCTCTCATTCGTAACTTTCAGTTCATGATTCTCCCGCATGTGGGGTGACATTTGAAATGACTGCACACGGTGGACGAAATTGTCGGAGTATAGAGGGTTAATTTCATAATTTGTCCTCTGACTGAAGGTTTCTAATGTTGAGTAAATACATTCCGGTAGAGTAATGTATTGCTTCAGATGATGACGTAACAGTCGACACCGCTCTCTTGACGAAAATAGAAGTGGTAGTGAAGCGAAATTTTGTTCATGTGACTATGCCCTGACCTTCTGTTTAGCAATTGAAGGCTTTGATTGGGGTAACGTAATTTATGCCAGAGGTGCGGATCAGGGGTGATCTTTAAATTTGTTTTGAATTCAATGAGCTTGGTGTCAGTTGGGCTGTTGTCTTTTGGGCTGAAAAGAACTCCGGAGTCGTTCAGAAATTTTTGTCCTTGAGGTCAACGTTGCACAACTCATAACTCACCATTTCGGGCCATTTTGGAAAAAAGTTTAAATGAGTTGAATATCCTTCTTTTCCGCAATTTTCCAAGAAAAACGCTTTCATATTGTCAGAATGCCGGTGAAAATGGCATGGAAGTAGTTGGATGAATGCAGAACCCCCGAGATTCTTGGAAAAAAATTATTAGGCACGCTCAGCACAGTCAACTCGGCAAGCACGTTGTGGACAATGCGTTCGATGCCCGAGCGATTGCCGATACCTACATCATTCTAGCCCTGCAACAATCTGGTGAAGAGGGCAATGCAAGATTCTGTTTTTATATTTATTGTTTAATCCATCAAATAGATTCTTAAAAGTCGCTAATAGCTCATTTTTCTGATTATCAAATGGGTAGATCTATCAGGTCTATAAATTTCAGGGTTTTCATATATCTGGTATTCGTTGGTTGTTCAAACCTAAGATTGGTTGACTGCAGCCCCCTACCCTTAGCTACCTATAGCCAGTTCCCTTACCTCCTGGTATCTCTTCCTATGAAGACTTTATGGTATAGTGGAACTATGTGGTATTGTGGACTTCAATTGTATTGAGGTCTGCTGCTTGCTATTTTATTAGTGTTTTCTAAGCGAGTTTATTTCAAATGTGAGATGATTGAGGATCCTAACTGTTAATTTCAGACTTCTAAAAATGGCAAACCGTCTTTTAGAACCTAATGACAACATCAAGACTGAGGCGCTGTCGCGATAAGATATCCTTATGAAGAGAACGGCTTTTCGGGTCTCCTACCGCGTTTATCCATTTTTTATGGACAATATTTCGCCGTTAGCGTTCGTTAGCGTAGCATTAGCGTTACAGCTGGCTTCCTCAGGTCCACTGAAGTGTGGATTCAGGGTTTGGTCCGTCCTTTTATGCAATTCCGTTTTCGCGCCTTCGGGAAGAGGTGTGTCGTCATTGGCCCGCACTGTTGAAGAGCCGTTTCCAAGCTGTGACGAGGGTGTAGCCTTCCTCTCGGTTGAAATTTTGTGGTGTTTTCGCTACCTCTATTGATCCAAATGGATCCAAATGATTAGGAGCCAAGCTACGCAACTTACTCCCTCAAAATATTAAGGTTATTAGTTCTTTTTAGACAATTTTAAATGTAAACTCAAAAAATTTTTACTTCAAACACCTGTGTACTCAACTAATGAATTATATCTTCTTTGCAAAGGAAAACCTCTAGAGTAAGGCAAAGATTGTGTAGCACTTCTACTACTGCTTTATAGCAAGAGAATTGTTAAAATGTACTGAATTTAAATGCTATTCATGTGTTGTATATTGTATGTGCTATTGTGTATATGACTAATTGATGACAATGTGACAAATTTATTTATATTTTTGACGAAACTATGCAATATTGTATTTGCCTTTAGTGGATAAAAAATTATTATTATTAATTATTATTATTATTATTATTGATTCCCGTATGATTCTGGGGAAATAGCGGGCTTCTTTTTTCAATTATATGGTGCTGTCAAAATCAGTGGTATGCGTTGGCCCACTCCACTGATGGTCTGCGACCGCCGACTGGCGGAGTTGTCCATTTTTCACGGCCCTTTTATGCTCTAGGAGTCGGCATAGATACGGAAAAGATATCCTTAGCTGGACCAAATTTTGGTCAGTGTATTTCGTCTCTCAGTTTCCGCTTGCATTGCGGATGATTTTCTCGAGTATTTGTAGGTCTATGTTTCCCCCTCTGTTTCCGCATTCGTTTGAGTCATTCCATCGCAGAATCTGAGCTGAAAAATTGAAGATGTCGGGAATAACCCGCGTAAAGCCTTCCGGGTGCAGCGCGCGTATTCTCGACGAGGGCGCGGCGGGAGACTCGCCGGGGTTAAAACCATTCAAGGGGATGTGCTCGGAACGAGACGCGCCTCTCGCATCGAATGCAATGCCGAGGGGATCTCAGCTTGATGAAATAAAAGGAGCCCTCGGAATAAAAGGATTTCGGGTTGGTCCTTCTCCTTGAAACAGTAATTTTCCCGAGCCTCTCGCGAATCCGAGACGCCTCTCCGACTCGACCGCGCCGCGGTAATCTTGACAAGACCTTCAGATCGGCTCTCGAAATTCAAAGCAATGGGTAATGTAATTACTTCGTTCCGTCCGGCTTTGATCCGGTCGAGCAATTTTCTTCCCGGAGATTTGATATTATTTATTATTCATTTCGCTGTGGGATTCAAGACCAATAAAGACTTATATCTCCTCAATTCTTCAATTGCATTGACGCTGATCTTTCCTGAGGTAACCTTTGATTCCCTCGAAGCAATTCCGAAGCAAGGTGTAGCGAGGTGAGTCGAAATATTCCTGAGCATTTAGATGAATTTTGCGGGTCGCGTTCGACTTACTAAGGATGGAACTTGAGATTTCCTCTTACCTAGTGCAATTTGAAATTTCCCGTTCTTGGCCTGATATTGAAATTTTGCCCTTGCACAAGAAAATTTTATTTGGTTCCGATTCATTTTCCCGATCAATAAGTCGATTTCCTGCTCTAAAATGGAAAACATTTTCTCATCGCCGCCTGGTGAAATTTTTTGTCAAAAAATATTTGAACCTAGTAAATCAGATTTGGAATCCTCATGCATGTTGCTAATATAATAATGTAACTTTCCTTGATATTGACTGGGAAATTTCATGGAATGATTCGTAAAATTTTAATTAAATGTTTTACTGTTTGCTTAAATCAATTACCTTGTTACTTTTTCCTCAGCTAATATAATAATATAACTTTCCTTGATATTGACTGGGAAATTTCATGAAATTATTCGTGGGATTTTAATTAAAATTTTATTATTTGCTTAGATCGAGTACCTTGTTACTTTTTCCTCGGTAATTTTTGCCTCGTCTGAAAAAGTCCCTAGATTTTTAATTGGTTAAGACTAAATAAGCTGGAATTTATCGATTTATTTTTCTTTTGGACACCATCATGTTTTGCAGTTCTCAAGAGAGTCCTCGTTAAAACTGCAGGAAATCGCTGCCTCCCGGTTTTAATGGTCCTGGAGCTAATCTCATGTTCCCAAAGCCCGTCACGAAAAATTGACGAGACATTCTGCCTCGCGCGCGGTATGCCTATGGGAATATGCCGCCGATGCTGAAATATGCGATGTACCGGAATTAAGGGCAGAACTCTGAATGGGATGATGGACGAAGCCGGAAATCGAAAACCAAGATTTTTGCGAAAGCCGAACTCGCGACGAGACGGATGAGCTATGCTGTCAATAACCAGCGCTAGCATCCAGTCAATTATCCGTTGACAGGAAGGCTCGCATTCAGGGCAGCAATCCAGCTTTGCGCTCGTAACCCATATGTGTGGGAGGCTTGCGATTGTTAGTTCCTCCCTCAGGCTAGGAAATGCATCCACATTATTGTGGCCAGCGGTGCTACAATTGGCTAGCACCCTTGGATCGGATATCCCCATTTGGGAAACCTGCCAGGGATTTTTTTCCCCTTACCCTTGTCCTCCACTTAGCCTCCCCTTAATCAGCCATCTGGTGCATTTAGTACTTCAGGACTTCCTGTACGCGGATAACTTGTGCGTTTAGACTTGAAATTAAACTAGTCGTAGTGTCCATCGATTCTCAATGGGAGGGATAAGAGTAAGAAACAATGTAAATGGTAGTACTGTGCATGCAGAAAAGAAGTTCGAGTTTGATTTCAAAGTTGTTTATTTTCCGTTTATAGTTACAGTAGAAGGAAGAACATCAAAAACAAATATTGACTATGTAACTACAAAATAAAAAGATAAACGGGCCCCGCTGTAGGAGTTTGCCTTTCCAGGGCTGGGAAAGTGTCTTTGGCTCTAGTTATGGGAGATGAAACATGCAGGAAGGCGTAGGCTCGGCATTTGCCCTAGGGACGAAGGGAAACCCGCGAAAACCGTCGTCAGGCCAAAACAGGTGACAAATGAATTAATAAATAGCAAAACAATAAAAGTTATAAAAACATTCCATTATAATATTAACGGTAACTATTTCGTCGTTCAAACGTAAATGATTAACTTATTGCAGCAACAAAACCACTTCGAAACTGCTGTCCGCTCTGTGGCAGTTTGCCACAGAAATTTTTTGTTGCCGAATCAGTGCGAATAAGAGAGTGACGATCGATATTCAACCGTAAATGGTTATAGTATAGCTGCAACAATATCGCTTCGAAATCCCTGCCCGTTCAGTGACACTTCGCCACGTCAAATTATAAATAACTCAACAATGACGACGCTGATAACTTTAATAGCACATTTACAATGTTACGCTGCGCTTTTCATTACTCAGCCATTCACTTAAAGGCAGCAACTGAGAAACCAGTCTTAAGGGGAATTGAAAAAAACGCATGAGTTCCTACTAACTTTTCTTTCTAACGATTTCGTTTGAATATGAAAATAAAATTTAAAGAAATGCCTGTTGAGTTGACATCTAAAAGGTTAATAACTGAAAACCTAACCGCAATTAATGCTATGTAAATAACTCATATGTAAACGACATACATACATGCATTCTGCTTTATATGTGAGATAGTACATTACGTTTACAGGGAGGGAAATAGAACATGGCAACCCGCGTGAGCTTAAGGTAGTCCGAGAGAAGTAGTTACTTAGTCATAATAGAAACCGTATTCGAATTATACGTTTTAATTTCACCAGTTGTAGGACGCATGAATCAAATATTGCATTATAAATGGTGCAATAATATAGTTTAATTTGACAGAAATGGTAAGTAATTAAATAAAAATATCTAAATAAGTCTTTAACTTGGCTCATTTTTTTCGTGCGGTGCGTTTGAAAATACTTCAAAACGGAAGGTTTTTTGTGAAACCCAAGAACCTATGACGGTGACAATATGATAATTAAAAAAAAATAGGTAAGAAAACGTTCTAACTACACGCTGTTTATTTTTTTTCGACATCTAAATGTTAGAAATTCCTCATTTGGTAAATTATGTCTCTCTGGAGTACATACACTTACCATTTCCCGTGTAAAATGGCTGGTATGTTCTGGAAAATATCTCCAAAAGTAATGCGGTAAGAGGTTAAATTTTTGGTGTCATTGGATAGGTGAGATGTTTTTCTTTAACCATTTGACTGCTCCTATAATCTATAGGCGATCGCCGTAGCAGACTGCTCCCATCGTCTATTGGCGATTTGAAGCATGGTTTTTCTACCAGGCACCATTCATTTTGAAAGCAAAAAATTCGTCTTTTAGTAAAAACTGTCCATCACTTCTTATTAAAAAGGGAAATCAGGTGAAAATTACCCATTATAAAGTATTAAAACAATTTATCCCCGAAATATAAAGTGAAATTTAATAATAATAATGAAAAATTTAGAAAAAAATGCGCCTGGAGAGAGCTGTACGTCAGATCATTTGCGCAGTCAAAGGGTTAAAATGAGACCAAACTCATTGATTTATAGGCAAAATGATATTTCGCTCGTACTACCTCAAACTCGCGCTTTGACTCCATACTTTTTTCCCGTGCTACGTGTACGAATGTTTGCTCCATCAGAGTTGAAAATCCATAAAAATATTCCATGTTAATTAGTGTAGAATATCGCAATTCCTTATAACTCTAGTATATCACAGTTTATTTGCACACAGAAATTTGTAACTGGTAATATATCACAATCACATGGAGACGAAAACTAGCATCTTAAAATCCTAGTACGGGGAAGAGAGAAGCTGAATGTAGAAATTGTCCTGAGAGGAGAGAAATTAGAGCAAGTATATTTCTTCAAAAACCTCGGAAAGGCCATCACGTGGGACGGAAGAAGTACAGCGGACATCATGCGGATAATTGCCCAAGCTAAGAAGGCGCTCATGGGAAAAAGACAACTGCTGTGCTCAAAGAAGATCGGACTACAAAATAACACCTGAAAAATCAATTGTTCGATGAAACTGGCATAATGAGACGATATCTTCAAAAAGTCATGAATAGCCATCAGTTGGGAAACCAAAAATAAATGCTCACTAAAAAGAACCCCGTTTCTGTCAAAAACATTGCCACATCTCGTTTGCATCTTATGTGAGGTATTGCGAGAGTGCATTCTGATATTCGTTCGTTGGTCGATCAATCCTAATATTGGTTGACTGCAGCCCTCCACCCTTCCCTATCAAATGCTAGTTCCCTTACCTCCTGGTATCTCTCCCTATATACTTTCCTCTTTTATTTGGTCCATGAACTTATTCCTGGGTCTTTCTCTGGTGAATTGTCCCTCTATTTTACCTTCATTTATGTTCCTCACACGCCCATTATGCCTCAGTGTGTCTAACCCATGTGGTTCTTCTCGTCTGTATGGTGTTCCATTTGGTTCTTTCCGCTTCTGCTCTTCTGCGCACTTCATCATTTCTAATGTTTCTGTCCATTTTATCTTCAGCATCCTCCTCCAGCACCAAGTTTCGAAGGTTTCTCGTCTTTTCTGTTCAGCTTTTCCAATGGCCCATGCTTCCGATCCATAGAGTGCCACATTTCACACGAATGCATTTCACATACTTTTTCTTTGTTTGTAGTCCTATCTTCTTTGAACACAGCAGTTGTCTTTTCCCCATGAACGCCTTATTATCTTAGGCTATATTCTCCGTCTGGATGAAGCTACGTGGATTGCTTATAGTGTCGCAAATTTAGTGTAAGTGGTAAATAAGGCACAAGCCGAAATCTCATTATGGCACCAAAACTCGATAGATATTTTTATTTTATTTCTATTTATCTTCACTATCCCGAATACAGCACAATGTGCCAATTTACGTCGGGTGGATAATGGCTGGGAAACAATCAACGTGTACGTGTAACGTGAGCCGTTAACGGGAATACGCGAAAAGATGGCTTACGGGATAGTATAGCGAACGGACACAATCGACGTGTACGGGGAGTACGAGTACGCGAGAGATGGGCAACATTCATCTCTTCCCGTGTCCCGTACACGGAAAACCAATCAGAATAGTCCCGAGAATCCGGGAATGGGAGCCATCTGTCGGCAGATACTTCCAACTGTTGAAGATTGCTCTTGGCGAAGACAACTTATTTACTTCCACACTTGTTTACACCCGATCTCTTAGCTGCGCCTGCGTTAGTCAATTGTTACTCCGGGCCGCGTTAACGTCGATTGTGTCCGCTGACTTGCGTTCCCCGTCTCCCGTTGTCCCGTTTACGTCTCGCGTCACGCGTACACGTTGATTGTGTCCCAGCCTTAACTGTAACAACGGACGAGACACAAACGCCCATGTCCTGGGCAGATAATATTCTACCCAGGCGGGACTTGAACCTCGGGATACCCTCGGGTTAGCAAGCGAGGACTTTGCCCCGCCGCCACCGGGGCTGACAATAAGATTAGATGAGACCTATGAAGGTTAATGAGGTAAGGGTTATTTGATGAAATGGCGACCGGTCACTCTGGTAGCTTGTGATTAAAAATTGGCCTATTAAACTCGAGATTGTCCTCTCGTACGAACCCGAACGTAGGGCTTTAAAAAAAAAAAAAACGTTCAAAACAATGAAAAAAAATTAACAAAATGGAAATGCCTAGATTTGTCTGATTTTACAAATGGAAGTAGTTTATTGATGAATGTACTGCTTAATACTTACGGTTGTATGTCCAATTTTTTGTTTTTTCATGAAGAAAGAAATTTATGCATTAAATCATTTCTTTTTAATTTCTATCGTTCGATTTGAAATCTCTTTCCTGAAACATTTTTGTTATAATTTTCCTTCCTTAAGTCCTCCTTAACTGCTGACCTTGATCAACCAACCTTCAGTTATTATACCTGATATTTAGAATCTGTAGTAGTACTCTTTGTATCCCTTGCATGTTGGAACGATTGAAGATAGAACGTTTCTTGGGTATTAAATTTTTAATTGGCCCTTTGCATGTGTGGTACGCGGGTTTCAATGTAATTTCGGTGTTCTACCATATCATTCATGCATGCCTGGTGTGGAAACACCCCCTGACACACACCCTTTGGGTGGCTTGTAGGGTATGACGTAGATGTATTATTAATACTTTGGATTTTAATAATGAAAGAAGAAAAGTTTGTTTTATTCCTGTAATTGATTTTCAGGTACCACTAGTTTCGACGCAGCGACATCATTTTCAGGCACCTGAAGATGTACTTCAGGTACCACAATGTACTTCAGGTGCCTGAAGATGACGCCGCTGCGTCGAAACTAGTGGTACCTGAAAATAAATTGGTGGATAAAAGGAAGTATTCTTTTTTTCATTATTTGCTATGAACTTCCTGAAAGTTAAGCCTGAAACCATTGAGATCAATATTTCGGATACTTTGAGGCTATTTGTCTCTAAATACTGTATATTTTCCAAGCTTTCCTCGGTCTACATTTTTATAGTCGTAAATGAGAAATAATATTATCGTAAGAGTTGCTGTATCAATCAGAGTGCGGGTAAACAACTCCAATCTTCTTTCCCTGCATGAAATATATTATGGTATTCTTGAATGGCACCGATGTTTTTAGGAGATATCCAATAGTATTGGTTAGGAGTGAGCCAATAGTCTTTTTTTTCGATAACCGATACCCGATATTTTGTCCCGATAACTTGATCTGGTCCGATATTTTCATCTTATATACCTGTGTATGTATAAACATATATATATACACACATACAGGTATATAGGATATATATTGAATACCTCATACCATAGAAAAGTGCTATTTGGGGTTGTACAAAATTGTGCTCAAGTTCGAAACATTTATTTAAAAGATCAGTGTACAAAATGTAAACATTAGAAAGACCTCAGAATTTCTACTTGTCAGTATATATATTTTTAGCCAAGAAAACAAGTTGCTTAACCTTGTTTGGGTTCAATGCTCCCCTTGTCTTAGAAGATACTAAATTTGCAGAGCTGAACAACCTTTCTGATGCAACAGATCCTGATGGTGCAGCTAAAAATATTTTGGCTACTTGTGACAGATGCACATATTTTTTACAATTTTTCCAATAATGAAGAGGATCACAGTCAGTGGGCAATAATGATTCCTTCATATAATCCTCTAATTCATCCTCTGGATTGTCTAGGGATATTTTTGTCTGGGGAAGAATCATACTATACAAACTCTGTGAAGGGCAATCCACTGTTCATTTTTTTTCATTTGAAATTGCCAAACTGGTATCTTTTTTGGAACAATTATCGGATTTTGATGCTCCGATACCGATTGTCTAATATCGGCCAGTATTTATATCGGAATTAATTATCGGCTCACCCCTAGTGTTGGTGTTTGTGTCGTTAGTACTGTGAAAATGTGGTCGATTGGTTTCCTGGGAGCGCATTGTGCCGCTAAAAGTTGGGATACGGCCCCCGAATCCCAATCCTACTTCATGTTCCTTTTATATCTCACCTTCAGTACTCTTGCGGATCATATTTCATTCTTCAAACGTCTCCCTTTTTCCTCAGAACGATAGCGGAAGATCTTTCGGAAGTTCTCCTTATCGTTTGCGAGAGAGTGGCGTCCTTTCGGAATGAAAAATTACGTTCAATTCCCCCTTTGATGTCTCACATGATGGAGACTCGGCCATTTATTTTGTCTCTCTTATTTTTTTACATGTATATTCGTTTCCTGGGTATTCCAGGGCGAGAGGAATCCCTGTCGCGCCTTTTCTTTTTTTTACAGAACCCTGGAGAGGTTTCGAATAAGTGAAGGATGAATATTTCTCTCGAGGGGGTTATTGTTCTTTTGTTATTGAAAGCTCGCGGATGTGTTAGGTATATTTCCTTGTCCTCGGGCCTCGGAAACAAATGAAATTGCATTTTGTCATCTCGTAAAAGTTAACGGCTGTAATAAATTGATTTTATTCGGGCAGCAATGTTAAGTAATCAATATTTTATTGCGGTACAAAAATATTTTCAAAAACAATCTATAAATATTTAAATTATGAATTTATATAATTAAAAACTAAAAATTCAATAATAATTGTCGAGGTCAGCCGTTATGAAATCACAACGTTCGAGCTATAAACAGTATTTTTTAATTGAACGTTATTTTTTCTCTAGATGGTTTTTGACAGTTTTGCCATTGTTCAGTATGATACCAATAAAAAAAATCAGAAATTCAAAGAGATGAAACACAGCCAGAAATTCTCGTGCGTGCAGTAACAATATTGACGTAGAGAAGCATAGCAACGTCGATAGCAATTTAATAAATTTATCGAAGTTGTAATGTCATCAAATTGTTATAATGTAAGAGAAACAATTGCACTTTTCCACAAAATTGTTTTAATGCGTACAACGCGTTTCGGCTCACAGAGCCATCATCAGGTACAAGGCTGATGATGGCTCTGTGAGCCGAAACGCGTTGTACGCATTAAAACAATTTTGTGGAAAAGTGCAATTGTTTCTCTTACATTATGAAAAACTTCCACGATATCTCGCCTGAATCTGTAGAATTTATCAAATTGTTATGTTGATTACATGTATTTATTTTTTATGTATCTATGTTCATGCAGCATTGTCATTGTTGAGTAATTTAAACACGCGTGGAGAGTGTATGTGTGAAATGGTCGCATTTTTATTGAGTAAGACCTCAAATTTGAATTGGATCTTTTTGGAATTATTTCTTTAAATTTCTGCTGTGTCTGAGATATCTGATGCGAGGAAATGTGTGAGAGATTATTGTCGTATTAATGAATATTATGATTGAAGTATGTGGAGAGGCCGCTGCGTCATCAAACTGTAACCTGGCAACCGGAATAACAACCACATTGCTAATATCTGCTGCTCTTTCCTTTCTTTCCAATGGATACCACGACGAAATGGGGGAATTAGAGGATGCAAAGCAAGAATATCAACCATCTGTTTGAAATTTGAGGCGAGTAACTCTTGAAGCATATATAGGCTGCTTGATCCTACGGATTCTACTCGATTTTACCGTACTTTATATCTGCAATGCGGATTATTTAAAATTTATACAAAAAAAAATATGTAAGAGGTATCCACATCAACCCGTTCGAGTGTTGAGCCTTTGAGTGATGAACCCAAAGACAGACATGACGTGATGTCACGTCATGGCTGTCTTTACGCAGGTGCTGATGACGTGATATCACGTCATGGGGCCTAGTGAAAGTTCCCTACTGAAAGCTGGAACGCTCACGGTACCCTTGATGTGCTATTACGTCATCAGCACCAGCGTAATGACAGACATGACGTGATGTCACGTCATGGCTGTCTTTACGATGGTGCCGATGACGTGATATCACTAGGGGGTCTAGTGAAAGTTCCCTACTGAAAGCTGGAACGCTCACGGTACCCTTGACGTGATATTACGTCATCGGCACCAGCGTAAAGACAGTCATGACGTAATGTCACGTCATGGCTGTCTTTACGCTGGTGTTGACGACGTGATATCACTAGGGGGTCTAGTGAAAGTTCCCTACTTAAAGCTGGAACGCTCACGGTACCCTTGACGTGCTGTTACGTCATCAGCACCAGCGTAAAGACAGTCATGACGTTATGTCACGTCATGACTGTCTTTACGCTTGTGTTGACGACGTGATATCACTAGGGGGTCTAGTGAAAGTTCCCTACTGAAAGCTGGAACTCTCACGGTACCCTTGACGTGCTGTTACGTCATCAGCACCAGCGTAAAGACAGCCATGACATGATGTCACGTTATACTGCACACGAAAAGTTTAAGAAGTGCATGGTAGTGCACGGTAGTGCATGGTAGTAAGTTATCGATGGAAAACATTATGAATACGCAAAATTAGTGCGTTAGCCCGCAACCGCTATAGGAAAATGAGAGCTAATGATGATGGCTAACTGGCCACAGCTTCTAGCATTGGCCAGCATAGCATGTGCCTTCTTCACCCATCTCAATGGATATTATTAAGAGTGAACTTCAAGTCCTGTGTGTCAACATTCAAGTCCTGAAGATGGAATTAATCATATTCCGAAACGTTGGTAAAAGAAAACTAACGCTTTAAACTAGACATGATCCCTCGAAATAGGCTAATTATTATCATGAATAACTAGGATAAATAGAAGGAGCTCATATGTATTGCATTTGATTTAAAATAATCGTTATTTTTATATCGTGTGTACATTTATCGTGCCATTATAAATTTATCAAGGTTGAGGCCATTAAACTGATATTTTTATTACATCTGTTTATATTTTATGTATCAACTAGCGAAATGTACCCGTTGAAATTTAACGGGTGTGAAAAAATTAAATTTTTTATAACCACAAAGTCTGAAGAATATAGTAAGCGTGGTCATTTGAGGAGTTTGTAACTTGTTAGTTGTGCCGCCATTACTTACCCTAAACAATCTGTCATGGGCCCCGTGGGACCCAGGGCCCTTCTTATACAGATTTTATTTATACGTGCTACCATGGGCCTGCAGGAAAACGTGATATTTAGATGCTAGGGGCGTGAATATCTTTCGAAAATCAAAACTCGGATTGTCAAGGAAATATGCTGTTGTTGACTTCAGAAAATAATGTGAACATTTTCTGCTAAAAACAAGATTTTTAGAAAAATACGAAGCGGAAAAGAAAATTGATTGATAGAATTTAAAAGTTGATTTATTAATCCATCCGGTAATAAAATCACAGGACTCTTATCTTGAGTGAAAGTACTTTTAAAAAGCAAAAAATGAGACCACTGCGCCGTACCCAATGCCGAGCGTGGACCACCAAAGGGGCCTTCCGGGAGCTCTGAAGGCTCTTTAATGTAGCTTTTGTTACAACCAGATATATTTTCTATCTATATGCCAATTTTCAGCTCAATCGGTGTAGCGGTTTTTTCGTGACGGAGCAATAGACATACGCCATTAAATCTTTATATATTAGTAAGGATGTACAGCCAGGATTTTCATTGTTGTAGTAGTTTAGGGTAGTTTGAGCGAAATATCATTTTACCAAAAACCAATGAATTTGGTTTCATTTTAAAGAAAAATATATCATCCTTCCATTGACATAAAAAATTCAACCCCTTACCGCATTACTTTCCGAGATATTTGCCAAAAAATACCAGCCCTTTTACATGGGAAATGGTACGTGTATGCACTCCAGAGAGACATTATATTAAAAATGGGGAATTTATAACCGTAAGTAGCATAAAAAACTAACAGAGTGTAGTTTGTATGTTTTCTCAACTATTTTTGAAAATTAATCGTATTGTCACCGCCGTAAATTCTTCGGTATCACAAAAAACCTTCCGTTTTGAAGGAGTTTCAAATGTACCGCACGAAAACAATGAGTCAAGTCAAAGACTTATTTAGACATTTTCATTTAATTACTTACCATTTCTGTTATATAAAGCTATATTATTGCAACATAAATAATGCAATATTGAATTGATGTGTCCTACAGCTGGTGAAATTAAAACGTATTATTCGAATACGGTCTCTATTATCACTAAGGGAATTATCTCGCTCGATCTACCTTAAACACGCATGTATGAAGGGGGTATTGTTGAAATGAAGAGGGCATCGGTAACACATATCCCCGATATGTGTTACCTGAAACTTATCCCTGAATTGTTGTTGACTCGATCTATACCCCCTACCCCTAATTTCGCCTTGTGGTAAGCCCTCTTTTACCCCTGTTTACCGTTGTCTTCCTTTTTCCGCTTGGGATCCTTCTTTCCCATAGTCCGCCATTCCGTCCCTCGAGCCCTCCACTGCAAGAGTTCCCTCTTTCGCTTTTGAGTTCTCTGGGGAAGAGGATGTGATGAGACTTCGCTCTGGCAGACGCGCGTTTCTTTCTTTTTTCCTCCGAATATCACGTCTTGTTCTATAGACGGGGGAAGACTCATAAGGACCGATTGAATATCGTTGGAATGAAATCCGCAAATGACACCGCGTTGAGAAATAAAGGAAAAAAAAACTTTTGTTTGCCTCACATCTCGTGGTAATGATCTTTCACTCTCTTTCCCTCTTAAAAAAAAAGAAACGAGTTTTTTTAATTTATTTATTTTTATCGAGCGCTCTTTCATTTCTCCGCGTCGATAACGTTCAATGCAGTGCCGTTTCATCCGTGAGAAGGTCTTCAGTGGAATAACATAAATGGAATACGCGTGCGGAGACTTATCCTCGAGGACTGTCTTCTTGTTGTATTTTAATGTTATTTTTTACGTTTGGAGCCTCGTCTGCTTAACGAGCGTGGGCGCTTTGATTATTTCATTTATCCCCCCCTGTTCAAATTGCAAAATAATTGAATTGCGTCACTCTTTTCATATCACTTTTTCCAGCGCTCTGAAATCCCTCTGGGGAGAAGGCTTCTACTCACTCCCTTCAATTTTCAGTTTGATTCCACTTACTTCAAATTAGTTTCGGGATATTTTTCACTAATTTTTTTTTCAACGACGTTTGCTCTAGATATTTCTCGGGATTTATTTTGATGATCTATCCCGAAATGTTTCCCGTCGTTTTGGCGGGATGATGAAATGTGAGGAGGGTGATATTGATGTTCCTAAAAGTTTATTAATGTTGGTTTTTTAATTTATCATCAAAGTGACATAAATCAGTGGCCTATGAGAGGATGAACGAGAGTTGAATAACGGTAGAATTAATTTCCAAACATTGCATTTTAACAAATGATGTGGTACTCTCTGAACTCTCTAAATGATGAACTCGTTCTTTCGGCGCCCACACATAAGCGACCACATATAAAATGGAGCTCCACTAAATACACTCCCATATCACACGTCAACATTTCTCCTCCTAAAACCGTATCTCTTTCAAAGATGGTGCCTTAACGCACCCTGCTACATGCCCATCCGGCGGCTCGCAGAGTATGTAGATGTAGAATCTTGAATCTGCCTCTCACGACGTCATGTTTGTTCATCCCAAAGTTACTTAATGTAATGTTATTCATATTCTAACAACCTTTACATAAATCTGCCTTTCACGACGTCAAGGTTGTTCATCCTAAAACAACTTAATGTAGTTTCCAAACATTGCATGTAACAAATGATGTGGTACGGAGTCACTCGCACGGGTGCATATACACCAGGGTTGAAATTCGCTATGAAAAAATCATTTGACTTGACCGGGATTCGAACCCGGATCTCCCAATTGCCGGTCAGGTGTGTTAGCCAGTTACACCACCCAGCCATCTTCCAATGATGCGAATTTCGAGGGGGTTTTATGCGAACTAGATGTTCAGGCCTCAAGTCTACATTGTAGCACATGAGACGAAGTCGTGCTTGTAAAGCCACTGTCGCGGTGGATAAACCAACATTGTCGTTATTAAAACGACGAAATTGACAAATTTCCAAACATTGCATTTATGAAAATGATGTGGTACGAAGTCACTCGCACGGGTGCGCATATGTAGACTTGAGGCCCGAACATCTAGTTCGCATAAAACCCCCTCGAAATTCGCTCTGAAGGAAGATGGCTTGGCGATTGGGAGAACCGGGTTCGAATCCCGGTCAAGGCAAATGATTTTTTTCATAGCGAATTTCAACCCCGGTAGAATTAATGTTGCAGGGTGAAGGGATAGATTGAGAAAGTCATGGATGGACGTTGTTGAAGTTCATATAGAGATTGTATATTATTGCTGACCAGGAATGACTAGAAGCCTTCCAAACCTTGTGCTGGAGGAGGATTCTGAAGATAAAATAGACAAAATAAGAAGTAATGAAGCGTACGGAAGAGCAGCGCTAGCCCACAAGTGCTATGGGAAATTGAGGGTCGACGAAAATGGCGGATTGGCCTCAGCATCTAGCATAAATCAGTCATAACAAGTTCCTTCCCCATGTACCTCAATGGTTTTGATGCATCGAGTCGCGGAGAAACGTTCTTAAGCCGTTTCTGTTGGCATTTATTTCATTTATCTTCTACCCGATCGTTTTAATCTCGAATATACTATGAATGAAAGCGTTTCAGGCGTTACTTTGTGAAAATATTCTCTCTTCGTGGTGGTACGAAAAACTAAATTGTAATAACTTTATGTTGATAATGACACAAAGTGTTCAAAGAAGGGGAGGTTTGTTTTTAAATGGATTGTGGAAATTACGCTTGAGTGAGTTTATTTGCATCACCATGGTGAATAAACGACGTGGGGAATTATCAGGCTCCTAATTGTGAAGCGGAAACTTGGCACGGATTGATTCCCATCCAACCTGCCCTGGTTAACAGTGCTGCGTTTTAACTTCGCTTCTAACTGAACTTCGCTCCTGCCGTCTTTCCTTGTCTTCCCGTGAATATTTACCGTGGTTTACGGTCCTTTTTGCTTAGATTTCGTTCGTTTTTGTGGCTTTTGTGGTGATAGTCCTCACAAGCGTTACGGGAACGTCGCTTCAATACCTTTGCGGTGGTTTGCTTAGCGTCTTATTACAGATGCACTTCGGCGTTCCATTTCCGCCGGCCTAGAGGGAACCCCGGCGAATTCCTCTGGTGCGGTGGCGCGAGGAAAAATATTTATAGCCCCTTTTTAAAGAGGACGTCACGTTTGAGCCTCCATTTTCTTTTTTTTTGGGGGGGGGGAAAAAGAGAGGAATAGATTGTTTTTGTTATTTTCTTTATTCCCTTGGAATCCTCCAGTGGGATGAAGAGTCGTGAGTACTCCAGCCGGAAAAAAAAACAGTTGTCTTCTGCGGAGAGTGGGGACTGGATCTACCCGTGTGTGTGTGTGTATGTGTGCGCGCGCTCGTGAAAACTACGCGATTCTCCCAACAGATAGCGCCTCAATCTCTCTCCTTCCCCCTCCCCCATCTCTTTTGTCTGTCGTGTGGATCTCGTCCGCGTGGGAGAGGTGTGTGGCAGGAGCGAGCAGGCATGCGCGTGGGGCCTCTTCTGCTGTTTTCCTCGCTTAAGGCAGTCCAAGCAAGATAGTTGGGAGTTAATGGAGATCATATTAGAATTATACGTTTTCATTTCACCAGCTGTAGGACACATCAATTAAATATTGTATTATTAATGGTGCGATAATATAGTTTAATATGACAGAAATTGTTAGTAATTAAATGAAGATATCTAAGTAAGTCTTTAACTTGACTCATTTTTTTTCGCGCGGCGCGTTTGAAACTCCTTCGAAACGGAAGGTTTTTTTGTGATACCCAAGAACCGACCGCGGTGCAATATGATTAATTTTCAAAAAATAGTTGAGAAAAAAAATACAAACTACGCGCAGTTAGTTTTTTGACGACGCGTCGTCGGCCCGAACAGTTGTGTGTGACTGGAGTTGTTCTGCTTTATAATTCATCCCGGTGGCGGCGGGGTAAAGTCCTCGCCTGCTAACCCAAGGGTCGCGGGTTCGAGTCCTGCCTGGGTAGAATATTATCTGCCCTGGACATGGGTGTCTGTGTCTCGTCCGTTGTTACTGTTGCTCACCTGATGTAAAATGGCCTAATGTGCTGTATTCGGGGCAGTGAAAATAAATAAAAGTAAATATAATAAGAATTTGAGTAATCATTATCGGAATCCGCCTGGTCCTTTGGAATCTTAATTGCGTTGATTTTGCGAAAAACCTACAGTTATATAATTTATACGACGTGTTTCTCAACTTCAGTACGTCGTCAGGTACGATTATCTTCATTTCTGTCCCAATTATGGGAATTCATTTCTGTCATTCACAATTCTTTAGCATTTGAATATTTAAATCAGTTAATTGGCTTATTTCTTGAGGTAACAAATAATGATTATTGCTGTTAGTATGGTTTTAAGTTATCAATGTGCGTAAGGCTTATGCATTGCTGACTAAACAAAGTGGGAGTCTAGTATTATTTTAATGTACCTGTACCTTTGTAACAGTGAGCTCACAAAGGCTTACATTACCCCTAACTACATAGTGTATACCTACTGTCTCTGTTTCAAGTCATCGTGCCTTGAAAGGTGTGGTTTTCAAGTCCTTTTTAACAACTTCCATCCGTGGGCAGCATTTTAGTGGAGGTAATTGAGTGAGAGGGAATTGTATGGATGAAGTCCATTAATGGGAAAGCTGACATAATCATGCAAAGTAATTAATGTGATATTAGTAATGTTACTATTTTTTCAGGAACTTGTAAGAACCCTTTCCCATGAGCTCAATTTTCATTTGTTTCTTTTTCAATGTACTGAAATCCTGTAAAAATTGTACATATGTCCATCGGCTATATAAAAGATTTTATTTTTTGTAATATTTATTTATTAATTGTTGTGATGGTAACATGATGTGGGGGGGGGGGTTTGGAGAAAAACTAACTTTTGGGAAGGCACGGGGGACATAGATTATGGGCTTTTGACGCCTGATGCTTTCAAGTTTATTCAATAAGGCTCTAATCGCACCGAACGACGGAAAACTCACCGTGTGGTTGCTGTAACAGAATATCGTGCTACCTCCCAGCGTATCATATGCATTCCTTGAGGATTAATGCAGAGTACTGCAGAATCTGCAGATACTGGGCATACTGCAGAATCATCCTCTCACAACTTGTCGTGGCTATATTACATTCGGGTCTCTCCTCCATGTTGACATATGCTCCATTCTCGGGACTGCACTTTTTACGGCATTTCATCCCGTCGCCGAGCGTCATTTATTTTTTTTCCTGGTGGGTACTTGATCGCTGCTGGCTTTCAGGCTTTCTAAAAAGGAACTGCGAGCGATTTTTATTTTCACTAGTGACTCCGCCGGACATCTTTGGGGCCGCTGAAATGGTGAGAATTCTCCTCCGGCGAAGTGTGTGAGCTTTGCAGATCCTTCTCCGTGCAGGCTCTTAATAATTCGCTTTGCTTCTGTATGTGACTAGGGGAGTGCGGGCATTTTTCTCTCTTACGTGTATTTACTTACCTCGGGAAGTCTTTCCTTCCGCATGTATGAAAGATATAACTCCACATTTCCACGCTTCCTGTTCTTCTTTTTATCTTTATTTTTTAATACCCGTGGTCGAGAGCAGCCATTCACCGCGCGGAGGTACTCCTCCTCTGTCTTTTTCTTAGGCGCATATTGCTGTGACGCGGTGGTTTTTGTTTTACTCTGCTCTTGTATTTCAGCGATATATATAAAAAATACTGCGTCCTTATTGTCATCTTTGCCGCTAAAATTGGTTTCCTGCCTGGAAGAGGGTTGTTTTTTTCAGCTTAATGACTTATAATGTAGGTCGCGCTGAATCGTGTCCCATGCTTGCGTTTACGGATCATCAAAAAATTAAGTGGTTTATATAACTTCCTTTGAATAGAGTCGTTATCAGCATGGTAATTCAGAGTTGAAAACTATCTTTACTAAATTTTTCAAGGCTCATTCATTCATTGGTCGTGCAATCCTTAGATTAGTTGACGGCAGTCCTCCATCCTTTCCTATCTAATGCTAGTTCCCTTGCCTCCTGGTGTCTTTCCCTATGTACTATCTTCTTTATTTGGTCCATGAAATTATTCCTGGATCTTCCTCTGGGGACTTTTGCCTTTATTTTGCCTTTATTTTGCCTTTAATTATGTTCTTCACGAACCTATTTGTGCCTCAGAGTGTGTCCAATCCATCTGGTTCTAATCAGCTGTTATCCATATCGTGTTCCATATGGTCCTTTCCTCTTTTACCCTTCTGTACACTTCATCATTTCTGACTTTGACCGTCGATTTTATCTTCAGTGTCCTCCTCCAGCACCAGGTTTCGAAGGCTTCTTATCTTTTCTGGTCTGCTTATCCAGTAGTCCTTGATTCCGATCCATAGAGTGTCACGCTCCCCGCGAATGTTTTCAAATATTTTTTTCCTAGTTTGCAGCTCTATCCTCATTGAGCACAGCAGTTGTCTGAACGCCTTCTTAGCTTGGGTGAATCTCCGCTCGATTTCCGTTGTACTTTTTCCGTATTTCAAGGCTGCGTGGGCTAAATCACTCTTCTGAATGATTTTAGTCGCTTTTTAGTGTAAAAAATGATTTATTTCATTGTTTCTTCTAGATATCCGTGCAATCCTTATCGCCGATTAGCTGCCCTTTTTAGAAACTTTGAAATTATATAGGGATTGAAAGCATAAAGAAATATGAGGGGTCTTAGAGTGAAAGACATAACGCTTAAGGTAGTCCGAGCGAGATAGTTCCCTAGTCATAATAGAGACCGTATTCGAATTATACGTTTTCATTTCACCAGCTGTAGGACACATCAGTTGAATATTGCGTTATATATGGTGCAATAATATAGTTTTATGTGACAAAAATTGTAAGTAATTAAATGAAAATATCGAGTCTTTGATTTAACTAATTTTTTTCGCGCGGTGCGTTTGAAACTCCTTCAAAACGGAATGTTGTTTGTGATACCCAAGAACCTACTGTGGTGACAATATGAGTTATTTACAAAAATAAATGAAAAGACATACAAACTACACTCTGTTAGTTTTTTTTCGACATCTAAGTGTGAGAAATTCCTCATTTTGTAAATAATGTCTCTCTGTAGTGCATACACGTACCATTTCCCATGTAAAAGGGCTGATGTTTTTGGGCAAATATCTCCGAAAGAAATGTGTTAAGGGGTGGAAGTTTTGGTTTTATTAGATAGGTGAGATATTTTTCTTTAAAATGAGACCAAATTCATTGATTTCTAAGCAAAAAGATTTTTCGCTCGAACTACCAAGAGTCCAAGAAGGGTTTTTTTTATGATAAGGTTAAAGTTATTTAAAAATCAATTTTCTGGCAGTATTTCCCACAGGTATGGGCAGAATTTGGAATAAGGAAGAGTTTGGTTATGTTGGAGGTGGGAGGGAGATAATATGGAACTGTTCTAGTGACCTTCTTTGGTGAATCCAAGCCCATATCCCGAGAATTCCGTAGCCTCAAAGTCAATGTCTTGAGACTTCCTCCTAGACATAGTGCGTCGACGGAATTTTCTAGAACGAGGTCAATAGAAGCTTTCATATACAGTATTCTAGAGACGTGAAGAAAGGTGATCGTTAAGATGCTAGAAATCATGGGGGTGAAAAAATAGAGATTTTTAGTTCGCACGGCTTACTTACTGAGCCAACGCTCATCACCCCCATTACGTTACTGCCTTCAATGAGGTTCAATTCAACTGAGGTTCTCCATTAAAGGTGAGCTTAACTCTCTTGGTGTTACATCTTGCACCTTGGAGAATATTGGGAGTTCCCCATTGTATTGTGAAAAGAAATATTCGGGTTTGTCCTAGAATATCTTAGGTGAATGTCAATGTTATTTTCAAAAAGTCTTTCTGATTAAAAGACTAATTAAAGTGCAGTCCTCTCTTCGAAAGCTTGCGGATCTGTTCCCCTTTAATGGGGTCCCTTGATATCTATCTTAGAATGATAAGGATCCGATTTCTTAGCCAGAGATGCTTTATTGCTCTTTATCCTAACTGATATTTTCTCTTGAGTCACGATGGAATCATTCGATTTTTTCATGAATTAACTGTTCTACATTAGGTCTATCTTCAGGTTGCGTAACAATTTTTTCACCGCTGTATTTTTATGGAATAGCCGCGGAATTATTTCTTTTTAATCCTATGAATGCATCTCGAGAGTTATTCTTTACGTATTTTTTTATCGTTTTTCCTAAATTTTTATGGAACGAACTACTCGTTTATAGCGTGTATTTGAAATAAATCGACCAAGTGGGTATACCTTTCTCATTCTATTGGTGGTGAAAATTCTGTGAAAGTATCGACATAACAAAACAAATGAAGTTATCTTTGGCAATTCCGGCCCAATTTTTTATATATTATTCGATTTTTCCATGAATTTATAATAATGCATTAATTAAATCTATCCTCAGAATGTTTAACAATTTCTGTCGCATTTTTAAATAAAAAATCCGCGAAACGGTATCTTTTGAATCCGAATTATGTCTGAAGAGTTATTTTTTTACGTATTTTTAATCGTTTTTCCTGAATTTAATGGAACTAACTACTCTTTTACGACCCGTATTTAAAATTATTCCATTTATATTCTCATTTTAATTCTATTGACAGTGATAATTCTGTGAAAGCATAGAGAGAACGTAAGAAATGAAGTTATCGTCGGCTATTCCGGCTCGATTCGTTATTTTTTTTGACATCCTTCAATCAGGAAATTATTTTAAAAATTTGTCGTGCACATGACGAAAACTATTTATGAGAGAAAATGTAGGCTAAGAGCCTGAATCCTATAATATTTCTCTCAAGGCAATCACTAAATGTAACTCGTGTCTATCCGTTGGTCATGACTGCTTTAACGGTATTTACGATGGGACAATTTAATGTTACGCGAAAAACTGGTTGTTTTTCAAAGTTTCATCCTTTTGACTTGATAATTTTTTTTTGCTGCGCCTGTGTACTTTAATTACACTCTTTTTCTGCTGTTAATACCGATATTTTCTTTTCAAACTTTATAATTAAATGCGTATTTTCGTTCTTAGAAGTTTTTTTAACGGGGCTGCCTACAGTGCTTCAGCATTTTCTTGTCTTACATGACTCTCCTTCCTGGCCCAGCCACCCTTTGATCGTATCCGTTTTTTTTAATTTTGTTTTCTTTTTATCTTGATTTTTAAGTGTTTTCTATCTTAGCTTTATACAGACTTTTTCGTAATAACATCCCCTAAGAGCTTGAACAGGTGTTTAAAAATGCCGGTAAATTCTTGTGTAAGATTTTCGTTTGATCTAAGAAGTTTAATGGGTATCATATCCATCACTCTTGGGTTGGGGGCCCTTGTGGTACTAACACTGCCACGGCAACGAGGAGTTTGTTAAAAAAAAGGGGGAGAAGGCGTGGGGACAGTGTCGAGCCAGGAGATGAAAGTGAGTGGCAGTGAAATTGTGTGGAAGAAAAAAGAAGCGTAAGACGGTGTTAAGTGAGTGAGTTGTATGTGAGACGGTGTTAAAGGAAGAGTGTATTACAAAATACAGTCGAGTCCGGTTGATTGGGACACATCGGGACCGGCGAACTTTGCCCTAATTAAGCTGCTGCCCAAGTTAAGAGAAGTATCCCGTAATTATGCATGAACAAATGTAGAAAGAAAGATGGCTAAATAAGGTTTATAATGCAAAGAGTACATTAAATCATTAATTGGTTTAATATTTCGGAGAAAATGATTTGAACATTTTCGGGAATTTTCTTGTTTAAAATATTTCTCTCCGCCTCAGGTGACGCTAGGTGGATGCCTTGTACGATGTCCCGTTAAAGAACAATGCGCGTTTTATTAGACAAGAATACGTGTATCTATGTATACAGGGTGTCCCATAAATGTCACGCCACAGTTACACTGGAGCTAGGGCAGCCTAAGAGGAACCGAACCAGCCTATTATGACCTCAGTAAAAGTTGCACGGTTTTCGAGATATTGCCAAATTAAAGCTTTTTCAAAAATTTCACTTTTTTTTACATTTTTAGTATCATAATTCACTTGAATAGCTCTCAAATTAAGTTTTTTTTATTGTACGATATCATCAATCGGTTATTAAGCTGACAAATGGTTATTTTATTGATAACTAATGTAAAATGAGGAAAAATACTGCAATAATCTTGACTTAACTTAGCAGCAAAAAAAAACAACTTCGACTTTAACCGCCTGCCGTGAAAAAAAATACTACAAAGTAAATGAGATAGTAACTTCAAAAACTTACGTATGTTATGCCGATTTTAAAATGGTATGAGTAGGAAAAGTAGCGTGATTTTATTTAGTAAGATACATGTATCATACCATTTTAAAATTGGCATAAAATACGCAAGTTTTTGAAGTTGCTATCTCATTTACTTTCTAGTATTTTTTTTCACGGCAGGCGGTTTAAAGTCGAAGTTGTTTTTTTTTTTTGCTGCTAAGTTAAGTCAAGATTAAATCAGTATTTTTCCTCATTTTACACTAGTTATAAATAAAATAACCCTTTTGTCAGCTTAATAACCAATTGATGATATCGTACAATAAAAAAAAACTTAATTTGAGAGCTATTCAAGTGAATTCTGGGACTAGAAATGTAAAAAAAGTGAAATTTTTGAAAAAGCTTTAATTTGGCAATATCTCGAAAACCGTGCAACTTTTACTAAGGTCATATTAGGCTGGTTCGGTTCCTCTTAGGTTGCCCTAGCTCCAGTGTCACTGTGACGTGACATTTATGGGACACCCTGTATACGTCATACACACTTTTCTCTTAATACATCGCCAACAGCCCGACCACCGCTTCCAGAGTCCACTCCCCTAAAAATGACACTACACTGGATGATGTCCCGTCGTCCGGAAACGGAATCCGGATCCCCTCAGGCTGGTCTAAAGGCTTTAAAGACAGGAATGTGGAAATGGAAACCATATGGAAAATAAGATTAAATTAAAGAAGTAGAATGTTAAAAAAACCGCATCCTGAAATGAAAGCATTTGCATATCCTTGCGAGTGTACATCTACATCTACGTCATTCCCTGCAAGCCACCCAGGGGTGTGCGGCAGGGGGTGCTTCCACACCAGGCATGCATGAATGATACGGTAGAACACCGAAATACTCTACTATGCACTACTGTGTCATCGGCAAAAAGACGGAGCCTGCCACTTCCTACTACTGCACTCAAGTCCTTCACGTAGAGAAGAAATAAAATTGGGCCTATCACGCCTCCCTGGGAACACCCGATGAAACTGTTACCTCGCCCGAGCTGACACCATCCAATACCACCCCCTGAACGCGCTCATGTAAGAAGTCTCCGATCCAGCCCACTACATTACTGTCCATCCCGCATGATGCCAACTTCGCGAGATACTTACAGTGGAGAACCCTATCAAAAGCTTTTCCAAAGTCAAGAAACGCCGCGTCGTAGTGTAGAGTCAATGTCGCCAACTCATGGCCCAATTAAGCTGCATACTGTCCCGATTAAGCGAAGAAAACACGGGGATATTTTCCAATTGGGTCCTGTTCTTCAAGACTTGCCCCAACTGAGCGGCTGGCCCAAATAACCGGTGGACCAACAAACCGGAATCTACTGTATTAAAAAAAAGGGAGGAAAACGACTGTAACATTATAAAGAAATACAGTGAGTGATACAGAAGGGAAGCTCATGTGTTACAGTGTAATCTTTGTATTCTGGCGCGCAGTTCAAGCGTCCCTTTTCTTGATTCCTTATTTCATGTTTTCCCGGGAAGGCCACACAGCAGCGTATGTATCGCGGATGGTATCAATTGGTAGATGAAATGAGGAAAAGGACGCATTATTTTGTTTCGGGTGCTGATCGGGAGAGTGTTCTTCGAAAGGTTTGGCGGTCGCCATGTTTGAAGCAGAAAGTTGCAGTTATTTTGTTTCGTCATTCAATTTTTTTCTTACCTTTTCAATACCTTTCCCATCCTTGTCGTGTTTCCCAATGATAATGCGTGACTCGCGGCACTTGTCATTAATTTGCCACTGAAAGAATCACGAAAAGGGCCCACATACCCTTCCGAGTACAGACGAATTTTTCCTTACCTCTTTCTGTGCTGGCGCCCACATCTATCCTTGGGCATTCTTCTTTTATAGCTCCTTTGGCGGTCCTTTATTATATGCAGTAAGAAAATTACCATAAGTAAATTCATGACTGTATTTGCGTGATGAAACTCGCCGCGTCTCTGAATTCTGATCAGCTGGCGCTCGTGGCTGAACCCCGCCGCGCTATCGAAAAACCCGAGTTTATTTTCGGCGTCGCGGACGGCCGGTTACTTTTTCGACGCATTCACATTTTAGAAGCTTCAGTGAATCTCGTGATGTAAGTTACTTGCAGTTCTTTCCTGTCCCTTTTAACTGCTTTCCTAGCCTAAAGCTGAAAATCGGTGTAAAAAAAGGTCCGTCACGTTGTCCTATTAAAAAAGGAGCCAATATCTCTGTGCGTCATTTAGCATTGAGGCATATCAAAGACCAAGATTTGTTCTTTGAAATGAAATAATTTTCAATTACAGATAATGTCTACAGAAGATTCTGCAACCTCTTCGTTTTTGACATTTTCGACGGAAACTGTATTCCCCTTTTTTTGCTATATTTTGTTCAACTTTAAGCCCTTGCATATTGTTTATGCACCTGAAGCATGAAAAATGAAATCACACTTCTTATGCACCAATAAAAGGAGAGTAATTATGCTAAATTTCAACTTCAGACCGGAAAAATCCTTTTTTGGAATTTTGGCTAGCTTTTTTCGATTTCAGTCCAATGTGCACCCCTCACGGATATGTTTAAGGCATGAATATATATTATGGATTCGGATGTTTGGCATTGTTGCCTAGGCTACGTGTTGCCTAAATTTCAACATTTAGTTCACCCAGTCCTTGGCGTCACTTCGATTTGAGTCTTTTCTGTTGTTATTGTAAATAGACGTAGTTAATTGTTGCTAACGTGAGACTGTGTTGAATATTCAATAACGATCGAGGAGATGAGAATTAATTGATGCTTTGAATAATATCTTGCTATTTTTGGGATCTAAAAGTTACTTTGTAAATGCTAGAGAGGAAATATCTATCACAGGAAATGTGTAAAAGGTTTATAAAACGCCCATCGTGTGCCAACGACGATGTTTTCCATACTCTGATTCTAATTTGAATGCATCAAGCTCGTTCGGCTTAAATAAAGAGTTTAGAACGCCTTTTTGAAACAGAACTTGCTTCGTACCAGGCTGCAAAACAGAGTATGCGTGTACAAGGACCCAAAATAGGAGACTTGGATTAAAAAATAAGAATCTGTTCAAGGTGGCGGTAAGTGCATTCCTTTTTAGCTACACTGCAATGATGGCCATTGGGAATACTCATGAAGTCACCTGGCATTATTTTTATTAAATTCCCGTAAAGCGATATTCACGAAGTGCTAAGAAGTTAATTGTGCATTTGTGTAATTAAATTTGGATAGGAATTTAATATATCTGTAGACCGAACGATATTTAAAAAGTGAATAACTACGTCCTGCGTGTAGTAATACATTTTTCATCAACTGCATTATGATTACTTGTAAGTAAAACCCATGTATACTCATGGTAAAACCGGTTTGATGTGTTTATTTACAATCTGTCGACTGTATTTACCTTTGAACTTACGTCTTTCATCACTAGGCGGCACCACTTTCCAAAAAGTTGTTTGTTTACGGAATTCAAGACAACAGTTTTTGGGGATGAGACCGCAATCCATAATATATATTCATGGTTTAAGGTCAGGTCAATAATCACGCAGAATAAGCGTCGTACGAACCGAAAATTTCTACGCTTAAAAAAATTAGGCTACCCAATTCAAGAAGAAAATATTTATGCAAAGAAGTTCTTGATCACTGCGTACTAATTTTGCAAATCCATGCCCAAAAATCGATATGATTGAGCTATACAAATATGTTTGAAAATTTGTGGTACGTGACCCTTCTCTAGGCAAAATAATGTTAATATTTTCAATATAATTTACTCATAATAACCTGTCTACACAAAATGTATGTAAGAAAATTGCCGTATCGTAACCTTTGTATGCTTATGTTTTCCTTGT
This sequence comes from Ceriagrion tenellum, assembly GCA_963169105.1. NCBI lineage: Eukaryota > Metazoa > Arthropoda > Insecta > Odonata > Coenagrionidae > Ceriagrion > Ceriagrion tenellum. Next base: position 65,449,593 of record OY720642.1, on the reverse strand, counting down.
TTTTTGCATTGTCCCTATTTTTATCAAAAATCCAGAAACTACGGATGGGAGTATTTATACATAAACATAAAAAAAATGAGAACTCATTTTTACTTTTTCCAGCCCTAGTCAGACAATTTTAATGAAAGAAAACATGGAATGCCAGAAATATAACTACATATACTCTGTCACAGGACTACGATGTACCATAGTTCCTTATAGTTTATGTAAACTCAGCTCATGTATGGAATTAGATTCCTCAAGATTTGAATAACTTCTAAAGAGAAGAAAGTTTGAAAAAAATTTTTTTTTTAAGTTTTATTCCCAATGAAATTCGATAATTGTGTAGGAAAAATGGAAAAGGTTGTAAGTGCCAGAAACTAAAATTTTCAGTATTCAATAAAATAAGTCTAAAACGTTGAATATTTACTAAAAAAATTTTTTATATATTTATAAAAATAGAAAAGCAATAGGAATAACATATAGTACAATTTTTATTTTAAATATATAAGTGGAAACCAAAAAAAGATGGATAGAGATATAAGTGCCATCTGTTTTTTTGTGGAAAAGGATGTAAGTGCCTTGCTTTATTTTTAAAAATGATGTAAGTGAAGGGTTAGTTTTAACAAAAGGATGCAAGTCCAGTATTATTTAGAAGCTTTTTTATGTATGCCATAAATTCAACATAATAAGTGCGCAATAGACAAGGAACATACATCATGGCGGGTGGACTTACATCCTTCTCCGCTTCAACCCCGCACTGCTCTTGCATGGTGCTGACATCTTCCGACTGCTCTACAAACTAGGGAAAAATTTTCTGACACTTACTACCTTGCCTATCTTATTACGCTTGGCTTGTACTTCGCCTTTCACCGAAAAAGTCATATTTTTTTATTTTTTGGCACTTACATCCTTTTCCATTTTTACTACACAATTATACGAAAGTTCTGAATGGGACGAATAAATGAACGTAATAACTTGATCTAAACTTTCCCATGCATAGATATTGTATCAGTACCTTTTTGTTGTGCGCGATTATTTCAAATGTGATGCCTCAATATGTGATTGAACGGTAGAATGCTTACGTTTGCGATTGTTTCTTTTTCTGATAAGATCAGTTCTGTCTGAGTTCCTATTTATATTCTACGCTCTTGATGCTGATCGGCCATCATTTAGTCAAATTTGATTTTTTAATAGCAATGGACTTCGCGGTGACGCTCAAAGTATCATGATTTCACATTCCCTTCTATTCTCGTATTGTAGATGTTGTTTTTCTCGCTCGAATGAATTTTGAAAGTACTCTCCTCAAGCGTAGTACAGTCTGAGTTTCCCCTCCCTTCGCGAGCAGACTTTTCGAAAGGTAGACGCTACCCTCGTCAAATTGGGTAATTAGAGGACATGAGCTGAAATTCGTAAGTCTTACGTCGAAAAAGTTTCTTTTCTCTGAGTGCTGGGGAGTGGCAGCGCATATATGAGGGCTGTAACTGAATCTGGAGTCTGGACGGTAAAGGAACGAGGGGAAAATATCCAAGTCTAACGTTTTTTTCTCTCAATCACTTTCATCAACGCCTTCATGGGGGAAACAATAGACTAAATCAAGTGAAATGCTTCTGGACTGTTATTCGTCCATAAAAAAGAAGGGAGTGGAGTTATTCAGGCGACATGGCAGGTTTTCGGAGTAATCGATCGAAGTTCGAACTTGCTAGGAAAATAGACTGGCTTCCATTTTGCCTGCAACAGAATATTGACTCTGCGATCAAATCGGATGACCCATTGTTGTTTTGTAAACATTTATTTATTCTTGAAAATGTTTTAAATACTTGAGAACTCCAAGGTAAGCTTTACGACTTTTCTTTTACTAGATAATAATGGTTATTGTTACATTTCTCATGCTTGATACGATGTACTTAGGCAAAATTATTGTCACTGATACAAATTTATTACACCCACGAATGACTATGGAGCTCGAACAGCGATATACAAACGCCATTATTGCCAAAACGTAGGCGATTGTCGCAATTACCATATTGATTGTTTACTTCTGTAATCCATTTGTTTGGAAAGAGCCGGTAGTTATGTGTGAGCAGAATGATGCGCTGCAAGAAGCGATACGATTCGAGATATCGCTACTTCCATAGACGTCAACTTCCATGTGTAAACCCGCCTTTAGAGAGGCAGTAGAATAGAATGCAGCGCACATCTTCAAAATCTCGAGGCAGAAAAACAGAATAAGAGCTTCTTGATGTCGTGGAGTGAGATGGTGTGTTAAGTTAGTTAGCTGTTTTTAGCTTTTACAGACCACAGAATATTTCAAACTTCGACTCGACGCGGGTTTTGACTTCTGAAGATGATTCTTAGCCATCGTAACCAGGGTCGTATTAAAATTTGAAATATTTTGTGGTCTGTATAAGTTTAAAGTTAATATATTACTTCTCCTTTACTATTGTATTCAATTTTAATCTATTGTGTATCTCCTTTTTCAATTCGTAGTGCGTGTTTTCACAGAAGTCTTTGATTTGAATATTTGGCTTCAGCTGTCTATCATCATTGAAATGGAAACAGCCTGTCGCGTTGGTAAAACCGATTTCACAGATATCGGGATCAAACATCGTTGGATTCGGATCGAATTTGGCTATATGATCTTCCAATTCGTCTCAACTTGTGGGGGATCTGGAGTCATATGTCGTGGGGAATACACATAAATAACATATGCGGAACAGCATTAAAGACACTAGGTTTTGTTAAGCGTATAATAGGAAGGTCCTCTGATGAAAAAGTCAAAGAGATATGCTACGAGTACTCTTACTTCGTTCATGTCAGGCCGTACCTCGAATACGCCGCGAGCATTTGGGACCCTGGTCATAAGGATTTAGCCAAAAAAATTAATATAATACAAAGAAATGCAGCGCGCTTATAGTTAAAAACTTCTAAGAGCGAACATATAGTGTCTGACAACTTTTGGAGGGATTAAGGTTGGAGACCCTAGAAACTCGGAGGCTACACGCTAGGCTTAGTTTGCTTTGAGAAATTCAGAACAGATGTGTTTCAGAGAGCGACACAGAGAATATTATCATGACGCCCCACTACATCTCTAGGTACAAATACTCGTTCTTTCTGCGCACAATATGCGACCACAATAAAAACTGAGCTCCACTACTTGCACTCCCATAATATATGTCACCATTTCCCCTCCCAAAACATTACATCTTTGCACAGCTGGTGACCTAACACCCCCTGCCACACCCCCATGCGGTGGCTCGCAGAGTATTATGTAGATAATTAGGATGGCTAATGTCTGTCACGATGGTAAAGCAGATTTCGCAGATGCCGAACTAAAACATCGTTGGATTCAGTTCGAATTATGGGTTACGATCCTTTAACCCTCTATGACCCACTGTGACTTGGAGGTAACATGTCATATAAACATGTGTTTATTCTCTGTTTATACTCCATTACCCCTGGATACCAAGTTGACTTCTGAGTCACAGTGCCTATTTTTGAAAATAAATGTTTGAATATTAAAAAAATATCTAATTTTTGTGTAAAAGTGAATCTATGTCACTATTTATATGCTTTTTTCAGGAAAATAAACAAAAAAATGGGTTGTAGAGGGTTAAACCGTCTGGACTCTGCTGCCCCTGTCTGAAAACAAAGCGGGCTTTTGCGTCTCCGACTCGCCCGTTGGGCTAACAAGACAGACCCCTTGTATCCCTCTGGGCGGAGACCCATCTTAACCAGTTCTAGGGTAAGCGGAGCAGGCATCGCAGCGGGTCGATCCCTTTTTTTATCAAACCCATTCTCCCCGCGCTCTCTTTTTATCCTTCCGTTTCCTTGGTAAAAAATAGGGGAGTGAAAGGGGGGATGGGGAGGGGAAAGAGAGAGAGAGATTGGCCCGTGACCCTTCCGCTCGAATTCGCTTCTCCGCGCGCGGAAAAAAAAAATAAATCCATATCGCGGGACGGGACGGACTTTCTGACGGAGAGGTGGATGATGATATTGAGTGGCGGGGAAGAGGGAAGCGGAGAGAGCGGAAAACGGGGAAGATGAGATGCGGAGAGGATGAAGTATTACGGAGGATTTTTAAGGGAGAGATGGAAATGCCTGGAATTGGCAGGTGAAGGGGCTGGAGAATGTGAAAGTGACATTTACCACCGTAGGGTTAGCGTAATAAATATTAATACCAATGATGCTTCTCGAGCTTTGGTCGTTAACCTTAAAACCAATATTTGTATTTTTCCTCTTGTTTAATTTTGCCTCTCCCGGTTTAAACGTTTTCTCGTCATTTTTAGAAGGAGAACTTAGTATGACCTCGAGATAATTACGAACAATTACCTCAAAAGGTCTAGTACCACTGTATCCACCGAAATTGCCATGAGAATTAGGAAGTCTGGATAGCGGTCTGCGCATTTACCCGGTAAACCAAAGGTCCGTGGTTCGATTCCCGGTGCAGGACGAATTTTACTCGTGACGATTTCTTCTAAAAATTACCTTTAAGTTCGCTTGTCGACGATTTATATCTATAAATATTATTTCGACCAGCACTTATTCATTTATTTATTGCAAGTCATTTATTATTCAAGTGTATATTATACAGAGTTGAGCAAATATTCTGTACAGTTAAGAGGGGAATCAATCGCCTGTTCATAGAAGTGGATTGCTTCTAAATAATTGTATTACTAAAGCTGAGAGATAAAGCTAAGAGCTTGTCGGTCCCGGTGGTGGCGGGGTAAAGTCCTCGCATGCTAACCCGAGGGTCGCGGGTTCGAGTCCCGCCTGGGTAGAATGTCATCTGTCCAGGACATGGGTGTTTGTGTCTCGTCCGTTGTTACTGTTATCCACCCGACGTAAATTGGCACATTGTGCTGTATTCGGGATAGTGAAGATAAATTTAAAAAATATAAAAATAAATTTGATGTAACATTGCACTACGTTCTCTCCATTGTTTTCGGGTTAGCTGCGTCAAGTTTTATTCAGATGACGTATCATGGCCTATGCTGGCCACATCTTCAGATCAGGTCTGAGTGCCGACAGATGGAAATGGCCCTGTATATATACCGTCCTCAGGTTGGCCTACCAGTGGCGCGACCAATCAGCGTCGAGGACCCCGTGATACAGGGCCATTTCCATCTGTCGGCACTCAGACCTGATCTGAAGATGTGGCCAGCATAGGCCACGAAACGTCATCTGAATAAAACTTGACGCAGCTGACCCGAAAACAATGGAGAGAACTGCAATCCAGCGCTGCGAAAGCCTCAAACAGTAATATTGTACTAATAAGATTCAAGTTTGTGTCATCGGCATAAAAAGTAATACATTTGTTGAGAAAACGTTACATTTCTATATCAATTGGATTTCTTTATCAATATATAAAATTTTACAGTGTTATTAATCATTTTTTTTTAATTATTGCTTGAAAACTTACGGGAAATATTTGAATTTTTTACTTTCTCTCTCCCCCTCTCTCTGGACTTCTCTTCAGTCGGAGGAAGTATTCCGACTGTAGTAGAATCGGACTTCTTCCTCGGTCGGAAGAAGATCAGAAAGAGAGATTGAGTCGAAAATACATGGGTCATTCCACGTCAGATCAGCAGTGAGTTGACCCTTGATGTCTCCGATTCAAACCAAAAGTTTTGTGTGGGTTCCTTCAAGTATCATCTGATAATAAATTGTAGAAGCGTTTTTGGAAGAAAACATTTGGCAGATCTAGAGACATTCATATTTACGACCACTTTGCGCTCATACCTTTTTTCTTTTTGCTATATTTCCTAAACGAAAATTGCTAAAGAAACGGTTGACGTTTCGTTTTACTTGAAAAAAATAATGCACAGCCGCAATATGTGATCAGTTTTGTAAGTAAACTTAAGTTTTTTGAAATTGTTTCCTGTCAATGAAGATATCTTAAGTTGAGAGTATGACGGATTTAGCTATTGTCTAAATGTTTTCCGTGCTGCAACTGGTGGACAGAGAATATTTTAAATACCTTAGCTGAAACTTATTAATCTAGTGAGCATTTTGAAATTTAACGCTGTTTTCTGGTGTGTTTCCATCAACTAATATAAAGTTTCAAATCAGGTCATTCTTTTTCATACGCTCTGTATTAAGTTACCATTTGAAAATGACGCGGAAACGTGGAAACCGATAGAGGAAAAATAAAATGTGTGGGTAATTACTTAGTGAATATTTTCGTATCGGTAAGAGAAGCAGAAACTCATCAATTTCCTTAAGTTTTTTTGCCAAAGAACCCTCTCCATAATATAATTTACGTCGGATGCATAATGTCGGATGGCTCTTTCATTTTTGACATAATGCTGGATTCGGAGAGGATGAGAAAGCTGAAGTGATACGGTGATGCGGAGAGGATTGACTGATACGGGTGGGATGGGCAAGGAATGAAGGGTCCAAATGAGAGATGGAAGTGCTTAGAATTGCCAGGTGAAGGCAGTGGCGAGAGTGGGAGTGATATTTTCCAACGTAGGGATTGAGGTCATTCACCAGTTGAGCTCAATTTTGGGCCTATTTTCGCCGTCAAAATAGGATAGACCTGGACTTGACGCGTTCCACGTGAACACTGAGCATGAGTGATATGGCTAATTATACATTTTTGAAAGGAACATTAATTTACCTTTAAAATGAAATATATTTTGGAGCGCTTTCATTCGCCTGCTTGATTTTAGTCTTGAGAAAACGAATAAGAACACGGCAAAAACGGCATTGTCGCCGTCAAAATAGGATAGACCTGGATTCTGACGTTTTCCACATGAACTATGAGCGTGATTGATAGGGAAAACTATACGTTATTGTAAAGGAAATTCGCTTTTCTTTAAAATGAAATATATTTTGACGTGATCTCATTCGTCTGCTTGATGTTAGTGATAAGGAAACGGATAAAAACAAGGCACAAATAGCCCACTTTCGCGAAGTGTCCCCACCGTATCTCCCGTTCGTTGCTTTAAGAACAAATTTCTCTCGCTTATTTTTTCTAAATTTTATTTATGAGGTACTGTTTGAATTAAAACTATCTCGCACAAAAAGTGTTGACTGATCAATTTCTAAGTTAGTCAGGTATAAACAGTTGTGCGTTAATTAGCCATTGTTGTTCCTCAAATATGTGTTCATGATCAAGCCGTAAGAGTATCGTTGTTTTATGGCTACTCGAGTATTGGCTTTAATTGATAAAAAATACGCCTATTAAAAAACGAGTCACATCAATATCTTTACGACTTAATTCTGCGCAGAGCTGTATGCGACAATTTTTTTAACTTCTCAAAGAGATGTTCTTATCGTTCTATTACAGTAACCTCTGCGCTGGATGAACGAGAAACAGAAGACTTGGAATTTTTTTTTCAAGCTCTCGATGCGGGGTTTTACGCGTGTAAGACCGTGCGATTAGCGTGCCTTTGCAACGGGCACGTGGGCGAATAGTTAAAAAAAAATAATAAATCAAACGTTCACTACGGTAATTTTTATGGAATTGCAAAAGATTCTTCGGTAGTGAAGGCAGTTGAGCCTAGGGCATGAGAAAGTGACTCAATTTAAATTTTTATGCATGTATATTTAGTTAATTACTGAGAATTTCCGCAAAGTGAAAGTGATTGTTCGTAATTAGTGTCGCAGTATTTAGTTCATGCACCTTACTCTTGCTTGAAGTTAAAAATACAAAAAACTTGAACGTATCTGTCATGACTTGGGAAAAGTTTCCCTCGTGCCACGTTATCGGAAGAGCGTATTAAGCAAAATGACGAACGATCGGAAAACCGTGTATTTTGACAGTAGGTTAAACGCCGAATGTGGATTAAGGATTTAGTTAGCTGAATGCCTGATGTTGTATTAAGGTAACTGAACAATGAAAAAATGAACAACTCCCACTGTAATAATATCGTCACCTGAAGATGCTGTAAGAAGAGAAACCGGCCGTAATTAATATTATCGCGGTTTAGAATGGAAAAGCAATGGCAGGTTCCACGATTATTTATTAAGGCGACCGGTTTCGATACAAGGCATTATCATCAGGCACCATGTACAAGAAGTCATGTCCAATATATAGGTGAGAAGGAGGTGAGAGGATAGAGGGGGAGCGGGTGGAGGGAGGTTAGGGGGGATTGGGCAGCAGCGTCATCTACATCTACATACTACCCCGCAAGCCACCTCAAAAGGCGTGTGGCGGGGGGTGTTAGGACACCAACCGTAAAAAAAAATAAAGAAAAAAAAATTTAAAAAAATAAATAATTAAAAAAAATTTTGAAATAATAATAATAAAAATTTAAAAAATTTCCTTCTAGCATTTATCAAAGTCCTTAATTGTTCGGGGGAAAAACGAATTCCCATACCTATCCGTTCGGCAAAATATCTCTCTTAATTTATCGATTCTGTCGGACCTGGAAATATAATGTGGTTCTAATATGATGTTCTCCGTGTCGCTCTGAAAGATGTCATAGTCAGCATCATAGTTTTTGGTCAGTGAGGGTGGGGGGAGAGGGAGTGGTTAGGTGGGGGCGGAAAGGTGGAGTGAAGTAAGAGGGCTTTTGAGGGATGCCTCACGGGAAGGGGGGGATTTGGGATGTTTGGGTGAAGGTGGGGAGGCACTGGCTTGGTGGGTAAGTCGTGAGGGGAAGGGTCTTGTCTGGAGATATGGGAATACACTTTCAGAATTTCATTAACTAATGTCACTGACTGGGAGGTTTGGCCTTGAAGAATTTCCAGCTGTTCCTAGTCATCAAGTCTGTGGCCGTTGCTCGCCTTGTGTAGAAGTTTTGGGTGGAAATTACTCTCATGACCGCATTCTAGGAGAATTTTGGCTAAGTTTGAAGAATTATAGTCATTGATATTGATTGATTTCCACGAAACCACAGATTATATTTGTATTGAGGTAATAAAGCGTAGTGTGGAATGAGGAGTAAGATGAACGCCTGAGGTAGAGTCACCTTCTGCCACTCACTCACGGAAAGGCTTATGGCGCACCGCGTTGAAGTAGGGGAATAGATAAACAGATCGGTAGATGTCAGGTAGCTTGAATGCAGTATTTGACCCCGTTGAAATGGGAGGTCTCGTGCGTCATTGAGGAGGGGGCGGGGCCCGGTCGGTAGAGACGGAGAGACCGCCCGCCGGAGACTTTTGATGTCGAGGGACGATGGATCGGTCAAGGTGAATGTCCGTCCACAGGGAGAGGTCACGCACGTCTCGTTGAGTCCTCCCCAACCTTGTCTCGATTGACCCTTTCTCTCCAAACGTGGCCTCGGACAGTCGGCCACGCCCTGAGCTGACCATCGCTCAAGTTTCCTAGAGGATTGGTGACCGCTGGGTGTGATCGTAAAAACTGAGTTGACAGGACAGACGGGTCACATTCTCAAGGCTCTCGTGCATGAGGAGACTAACCTCTCCGACTTTTTACCAATGAGTTTGGAGACGTAATATAACGAGTTTACACAGCAGGAGATCACATTATCATGCGTTAATTTGAGAGATTCTCTGGAGCATTAGAACGATTGTATATGAGTTAAGGCTGGGACACAATCAACGTGTACGTGTAACGTGAGCCGTTAACGTGAATACGCAAAAAGATGGCTGACGGGAAAGTATAGCGAACGGACACAAACAACGTGTACGGGGAGTACGTGTGCGCGAGAGATGGTCAACTTTCATCTCTTCCCGTGTCCCGTACACGGAAAACCAATCAGAATAGTCCTGAGAATCCGGGAATGGGAGCCATCTGTCGGCAGATACATCCAACTGTTGAAGATAACTCTTGGCAAAGACAACTTATTTACTTCCGCACTTGTTTACACCTGATCTCTTAGCTGCGCCTGCGTTAGTCAATTGTTACTCCGGGCCGCGTTAACGTCGATTGTGACCGCTGACTTGCGTTCCCCGTCTCCCGTTGTCCCGTTAACGTCTCGCGTTGATTGTGTCCCAGCCTATATTCACTACGATTACCAATTGAACTCAGAACGATTTGGCCGGTCAGCTCGGTATGGTAAACGCAACGGGCTAGCGGGATCGATATGACAAGCGGGCGGGCTCAATCGACCTGCTTTCTCTACCAGTCTGAGTTTTCAAATCGATATGAACCGATTCAAATCGATATTTCAATCTATTTCATATTCACAAACCAGGCTATCCGAGTCGGCTGGCATAGAATGTTTAGATCGGTCCGAGTTCATATCGATCTGAGTTCGATAGGTAAACGTAGTGATTGTTTCCTCTCACGCAAGAAACTGACTTTGGTGTCTAACTTCTCTCCAGGGTCCAATGTCGACCAGAAAGTGTCTGAGGATTATTGATGTCACACCCACTCGTTTTCGGTGGGTTTAAATTCAATGATTTACTAGTGCTCTTTCGGCCTCAGTTACTTTCAATGGGTTGGATGACACAAATTCCATGGAAGGAATTTTGTCAGTTTATAGGAATAATTTTATTCTTATTTAAAGTGAGTGATGAGTCCCAGCCACTTTTATTTTCATTAGTAAAGACAAATAGGTGAAAACCTGGTGTCTAGACCAGGGGTCGGCAAACTACGGCCCGCGAGCCAAAAGCGGCCCGCGGTTACTCCCAAGACGGTACTGACGTGGTAAAATATGGTTTCAAATAAAGACGTTCCCTCGCTGAAAAAAGCTTGTTCTAATCCTAATCTAAATATAAGTACGATAATTTTACCCGAAAGTACGACAATTTTCATGCCCAGGTACGATAGTTGGTTTTCAAAATGTGGCAACACTGGTGGAGACCTTGGACGGTCATTACTCCTCAGTCCTCCCATTACACCACAACATTATAACCATTACAAACACACCGGCCCGCCAAGTTGTTAATATTTATAAATATGGCCCAACTGTTCAAATGTTTGCCCACCCCTGGTCTTGACTTTTGCGACTTCTTGTAGCTTGGGTCTTTTACAGCAAGCTAAGAAAACTTGCATAATACATTTTTAAACAATTTTTTTTTCATAATATATCCAATAATAGCAAGTTCGGTTTTTTTATAAATTCTATATCTTAAAGTCAGTTATTATCCGTAGGGAAAAACCGTATTGTAGCGGTAAGAGATGCACCGCCACCTGAGGGCTGCAGGACAAAAGTAAAAAAACAAGTGCGACCCGGAATGCGATGGGCGGATAGCATATAAGCACCCCTCGCGAGAGTACGGGAGGAGATTTTTGACCGGCGAGCACCCGAGCACACGACGTGAGCTGGCGAATATTGTGCCTCAAGCTAATTTGTAATAAAAACGCTAATTATTATTTTGTGAGAATATTGTGTTTTGCTGATTCCCTTCCCACCAGCCAGTGGACGACCTCCATCCCGGCATTCGCCAACTCAAAAATCAGGAAAGCTTACAGTATATACATTTAATTTTATGGATAAAAGGAAAACATCATTTCATTTTTTATTATAATTTGTTATTAAAACAAAATATATTCTGGTCATTTTTAGCCACAAATGTATACGTTCGAATATATATGTTCCCAAAATTATTAATTATGGTAAAATATATTCGTTTTTTCTTTTGTTCCTTGTCCTAGCGGTGCCTCAAGCTCCAGCCATTGGAAGAAGAAGTTAAAATAACAGTCTTCCCTCATCTTTTATCGTTGCTATGTGTATTTTTCTGTCGAAGGTTGTGAGATGATGGCATGTTACCATCCGGCGACTCACGTAATATGGAATATTCATACGTCTAATAGCTCTGAGCAGGTTGAGGCGTAAAACTAGGGATCTCAAAATAAAAACTTTGTTTCAAACACGGCTAAGAAGTTAAATACCTAGTTAATTCCACACATTTACATTCCACAAAACATCGACCATGGTTTCGGGGCACATGCACCATTTTAAAGGCTAAAACATTTGACTGACGATGTTATCTGAGGGCCATTTTTATACTAGAGCTCTTAGGTTGTAGGTTACATTTCCTAATTTTTGTGCTTAATGTTCCCTCCTCACTCTCATCAATAAATCGCAGGCTGTGGCATTTGCCATTGTTGTTCACGACTTGGACCACCGCCGATATTGCTCGTTAAATGTTCTTAGCGTGAATCCTTCTCCTCATCTCAAATAGTATTATCTTCGTAACTTAAATAAAACTTTGTACACTCCACTATAGGTTTAATAACACAACCCGGGTTTTGACGATTCGTGTCATCTTCAGGTGCAAATACAAAATCTATCACTCCATATATACAGGTTCGTGGTTGGGGAGGGGAAGGAATCTGGGAGAGGAGGGGCGAGGGGGTGTGGGAGGCGGGCGTGGGGGTGGGGGGGGGATGCTTGGAGGTGGTAAAGGGTTAGGGGATGGAGAGGGGGAAAAAAAATCATAGTTTGTGTTTTGGGAAAGTCAACTACAATTTACACTGTAGAAGGTATGGTTTGGGTATATGGTGAGGAGCCATGATCACATTTACAAAGTATACAAAGTTCATCAGTTCACTTGAGTTATCCGGGTTTTTAGGGGGATGGAGAATATGGGAGAGTGTGACACGAAGTGTCGAAACCCGGGTCGTGTTATTAAACCTATAGTGGAGTATACAAAGTTTTATATAAGTTACTATGAACTACTTCCACAAAGTCAAGCCTGGAACCATTTCCTTTGTGAGTATTATCTTCCTTTAAATGTTCGCCACACCAGTCTCTCTCTCATTCAGTAACATTAAAATTGACGTATGAATAACTTCTTGAGTCACTCCCTCTCTTCTCGCGGGAATAGTATGCATTCCTTTAAGCAAACATCATCAAACTTAAAGCGCGGGAGTAAAAATTGCGCTCCGTACATTTTATTCAGTGACTTTTTCCGAGATAATGCGTACATAATCTCGCCTTATCTGAATATTTCGAGTAATGTAAGCCTAACTGGTAGCTTTACAAGTCTCTAGCGGCTCGCAACATCATCCTTCCATTCCTGGAGAACGCTTCATGCTCACTCAGAGAAGTTTTTCCTAGAAGCGTGGAGCTTTCTTCTGTATTTTTCTTTACTTCGCGAATTGAATCTCTCTGAGCAGAATCCAAAATGTTTGCAGCGTATTCGAGAAGTGGCATTACTAGGGCAGAGTATCGTATCTCTTTCCCCTTTTTAATGAAATACCCTCCTACTATTCAACAGATAAATCCTAGTTTCTTTAATATAGCATGTGCTTCGTATGTGTTAGCCTCTTGCTGGGTCTAAAGCCTAGTTAATGACTTCGCCTATTCATACGAAAGTTGTCCATCGACAACCGAAATAAGGACGAAGACAAGGAAGGAAAAGACGTATTATTTTCCGGTTTTAAATCTGGGACTGGCTGGAAAAGCGGGCAGACTCCATTCGGTTCTCAAATTAATCTTATGGGCGCATTTTATTTACCAGACCGATGATAGTTTCGGACCTTACCTGGTAGACTTATTTAAATACCTAATGTAAGTGCACCTGATGATAGGTACTAGTCTGCGGCGAAACCGTTCGTTTAAAAAAATCTATTACCAAGTTGAATTACAGTGTTAATTCTTCTGTTCCTAATACCTGATCGAGCTTAGCCGGACAAATTGAACTGCAGGTATCTATTGCTCAACGTACTGTGTGCCATCTCCCCAATATATCCAACTGTTTCTGTACGAGCCTTCACCAGTTTGTCTTCACAGTTAACGTTTGCGACTGCCACCTGCCACCGATATGTTTATCTATTCCCCTACTTCAACGCGGTGCACCATAAGCCTTTCCGTGAGTGAGTGGCAGAAGGTGACTCTACCTCAGGCGTTCATCTTACTCCTCATTCCACACTACCCTTTATTACCTCAATACAGACATAAGCTGTGGTTTCGTAGAAATCAATCGATATCAATAACAATAATTCTTCAAACTTTGCCAAAATTCTCCTAGAATGCGGTCATGAGAGTAGTTTCCACCCGAAACTTCTACACAAGGTGAGCAACGGCCACAGACTTGATGACTAGGAACAGCTGGAAATTCTTCAAGGCCAAACCTCCCAGTAAGTGACATTAGTTAATGAACAATTATATTCTTGGAATTCTCCAATTCTGAATGTGTATTCCCATATCTCCAGACAAGACCCTTCCTCACACGACTTACCCACCAAGCCAGTCAACCACCAGAGCCTTCACCATCTTGTCTTCTCGGGCGCGTTTGTGACTGCCACCATGTTTCACTACCACTATACACTCGCGAATCCTTGTCCTGTAAAAAAAGTTAATTGGTGGCGTAGGCATGCTTCTATACCAATATCTTATAAAAAGGGAGTTTTCTCCCTTGGAGTTGATTTTCCATGAAAGATAGAGGAAAGATGTCAGGGTTAGATTGCGAGGATAATAAATCAGTTCCGGGAGTGGGTTTTTCTTTGGTCGACATTGAAAACGTATCTAAATCACCATCACGACGAATCCTGGTCGTGTCTATAAATCTATCACCGAGTGGAATCGCATTGTTAATTCTTGTGATACCAGAACGAGCTCTTCATTTTCAAGAAATTTTTTCTACTGCGCCGTTGAAACTTTTTAATTTCTCGAAATCCCACGGATATCGAAATTAAGCTAGTTTTGAACAATTAATAAGATGAAGTTATATTTTCAAAGGTACCAAAATATGATTATAAAAATGCATTTCTAATATACGCTTCTATGTTTACCGTTGTGGGTTGAAAAGTACGCGATGCGTAATGCATGTGTCAAAGCAAATGGACGTTAGTATTCAGCGCTTTCAAGGTTACGAGCGTACAAAGTGGGGCCACCGTTTATTACTGCCAAAGAAACTGTGACGTTTTTCATTCAAAAGCCGATAAAAGTTTTAATCTATTGTTAAAAAAAATACATTTATACCTCTGAGAGAAAATAAGTATTTACCTCGGCTAATAAGGGAAGCTATCGAAATAGCGAAGAACACAGAGAACTTTAATAGAGAAGACGGCTATCCGCTAGCTTCAACGTTTAAACGGCTCTTCCAACAATCGTTTTCGAATTCCCATCCGGCCAATGAGCGCGCACCTCACTAAAACCGTTAAGAAAATTATCTGCATTTCATTTAGGACCTGACGAAGCCAGCTGGAAGGCAGGCGAAACTGTTGTCCCCCAAAAATGGATCGACGCGGCAAAAACCCGGACAGAATACGGTCACATACCTCTGATGCTAAAAAATATTTTTTACTTGGTGTTTATTTGGTTGCATGAGAGTCGTAGGTTGTTAATTTTTTATGACTCGACCCTGGAAAAAACTTGAATGTCCCATTTCTCGCATGGACCGCGACCAGTTACGCTATTCTCTTCCTCTGTGAATTTCATGGGCGCTTTGAGGCATTCCAACCGAGACAGCACCTCAACATAAGAATCGATAAACTTGGCCTCATTATGAAGACAAAGGTCTCACGTTTCTAATGATAACAAATCATCTACTGCTAACTATAATAATTTGTCGTTTCAAATTCTATAGGATACATTTGTAGGACATTTTCCATGGGAAATGTATTACTCTAAGTTCATTTATTCATTGGTAGTTCAATCGTATTATTGGTTGACTGCGGCCCTCCACCCTTCCCCATCTAATGCTAGTTCCCTTAACTCCTGGTTTCTCTTCCTATGCGCCTTTCTCTTTATTTGCCCCATGAACTTATTCCTGGTTCTTCCTCTGAGGACTTTTCCCTCTATTCCGCCTTCAATTATACTTCACACTTATAACAAACTCGTCGTGTCTCTGGGTTTGTCCAATTCACCAGTTTGTTCTTTTCTGTACGATTTTTCACAATGTCCTTTCCTTTTCCACTCTTCAATACAATTCTTTATTATTATTTTGTCCGTCCATTTTATGTTAAACATCCTCCTCCAGCACCAGCTTTCGAAGGCATCAAGTCTTTTCATCTACATCTACGTAATACCCTGCGAGCCACCACGAGGGTGTGTGGCAGGGGGTGAAGATCACCAAACATGCACTATTGACATACAAGTAGGATATTTAAGGGAGGCATGCTGGAGAACAGGGTCACATGCAGCTTGGTGGTTAGTATCTACATAATAAGGAAGGGATTATTGGTTGTTATTACATGCATCATGCACTACAGACTACTCTAACTATATTTCACCTACCTATCCCTTTGCGCTATTACGCTGTCTATTGTTTTATCTTATGGTTCGCGGGAAAAATGACTTTTTAAATCTATCGGTACGACAATCTATCTCTCTAATCTTGTTAATCTGATCAAACCTAGCATAATGCGCAGGGGTTTTCAATATATATCTGACGTAATCTGTGAACAAATCGATATCGAATTTACTTAAAAGGTTTAACCTAGACTTTAACCTGCGTTCTGATAGTAATTCCCATCCTAGTTCTTATATTAAATTCGTAACACTTATACAATTATCATAACGGCCTTTAACAAACCTAGCGGATCTCCTTTGCACACGCTCTAATTCTTTTATCAAACCTTCCTCGTACGGATCCCATATACTAGCGGCATATTCTAAATGAGACCTGACAAGTGTAAAATAGCTTCTTTCTCGTACTCTCTCATCGCATTTGCCTAGAACCCTTTTTACGAATCCTAATCTACGATGTGCTACACTAGTTATTTCCCTGATGTGTTTCCCCCATGATATGTCTTCATTGATGGTGACGCCTAAGTATTAATAGATTCTACGTTAGATATTTTCTTTTCTGGTCAGCTTTTCCGATGGTCCATGCTTCCTATCCGTAGAGTCCAACGCTCCACACGAATATTTTTATAAACTGTTTCCTGCTTTTCAATCCTATTTTCGTTTGATCACAGCGGTTGTCTTTTCACCCATTAACGGGCTACTCTTAGACTGAGCTAATCTCCGCTTGATATATGTTGTACTTCTTCCGTCTCACGTGATGGTACTTCCGAGATAGGTGAAGTAATCCTCTTACTCTAATTTCTCTCCTCTCTGGGGGACTTCTACATTCAGCATCTCTCTTCAGCCTACCAGTGTTTTAGTCTTTATCTTATTTATTTTAATAAACAAAGTTATTGCGACATCAATGCTGGAATTTAATTGCATTAATATTTTCAGGCGACCTCAGTGTGAGATCGCTACCCACGAAATAAATAAGCTGCTGATCATCTTAATTTAGTAAAATCAGATACTTGACATTTGTTTATATATTTTTTCAGTAATAGTTTATTTACACCGTATGGCATAGCAAAGCAGCTATTGTGTGAAAAAGTCAAGTAATTCAAATTATTTTTGTGTAATTGATTGCATCTCTATTATATTTTTAGATATCTTTCCTGAATAAAAGTGTATGAGATAGACATTTATTTTACCGCATCAAACTATGAGTATTGTGTTGAAAGATAATGTTTTAAGTAAAAATATATTGTGAAACTTGCATATGACGTTTAAATACAATCCAGCTTGTTTAATTCAATATTCATGATATCATAAAAATACTTTCTTCGTATTACTCACCTTGTAAGGTACCTATTTCTTCAAAATTAAGATTATGAAAAAAATAGTTAAAACATTATTTTCAAGGTTTTTAACAACAATACATCATAGGGATATAACCTTGGATCTTGAGTAGAGTTAATATAACCCAGAAAAAAAACTAATAAATAAGGCATAAAATCACGATAATATAATACAAAACCATGCTTGGGTCATTTTGACCCACACGGGGCTTCTAGGGGGGCAGCCATCCCCGGGGGTTCTAGTGTTAATAGACTTCTCATACGTGTGCCCGATATCTTCCGGCAATGACTCGCTCGTTGTGAAGTACCGAAGCTCCCCGATTCCATTTCAAGTCGTCCTTCCCACTCGGGAGTGGCGGCCGGAACCTTGATCCTTATAATAGAATCACTCAAACCCCTCGCTAATGGATTCGGTCCATCCTCGTGCGTGTGTGTGTGTGAGAGAGAGAAGGGCTGTAGTTATGTTTGATGCGCGGAGGGGAACGTAAGAATCAGAAGGGTTGAAGGAAAGCGCAAGAGAGAAGAATTCTGGGGAGGAGAGTGATGAAGTGGCGACCAGAAGGGAGGAAGAGGAGATTGACGCATGGAACGAGAAAACAAGCTTATGGTCTATTTTCGGGAGTAGATGAGAGTACACGCTTTGCGCACCGTCTTGGCTGATGGTTGGAGAGAAAGAGAGAGATGTGGGGAAATGCCGTCAAAGTTCGCAACTGTAGTCTACGGCCGAGTAGGTAGAATTATTTTCAGATTCCATTATCTCACAATGAAAAATTTTTTTTCTCGTCGTCGGATTGGATTGGATATTTGGGGAGACGACTGACAGCTAATTTCATACATACATAAAAACATAATTGCTTCATAGGGGATAGGAAAGGGAGGAAGAGTGGATAGAAGCCCGGCATCGGCATTAGTCTGCTCTTGACGATAGGCGCCAAGGGGACCACGGTTTTACGTCTCATCCGACAGATGTACTCTATTTGAAGTGCCCTCCACAAGTCTTTCAAGTAGGGATCGAATTTCCTCTGAAAAAAATCTGATTTGAACCCTGATCTGAACCCTGAAAAAGCTAAATTTATCTTCGTTGAATGCATAATAAATACGATAAATCTTCCCTAGTACGCCATACGGCAGTGCAAAGTAGGTCGTGCGGAAATATTTTCCGATTGGAGTGGATATTTGGGGAGGCGACCGACGGCTAAGGTCATTTGCGCCTTAGGGGACAGGAAAGGGAGGAAGGGTGGATGGAAACCCGGCGTCGGCATTAGCCTGGACTTAACGAAAGACGCCAAGGGGACCACGGTTTAACGTACATCATACAGACGGAGTACTTTACTTGAAGTGCCCTCCACAAGACACTCAAGTAGGCATCGTGTTCCCTCTGAAAACATTCTCCTCTGCCGGGATTTGAATCCTGGCCGCCCGTATAGTTAGCCAGTACTCTAGCCACCACACCAACCCGATCCCCTTTCTCTTCGTTCGCCTATCTATATTTAAAATATATTATGTTCACATTGGACCTAAACTATACAATATTCTACCACTTTCTCTAAAAAGTCATAAAAATGAGTTTACATTCTTCAAAAACTCGAGAAATGGCTGCTTACTCTTGAAAGTTTAGACTTCGTATTTGGGGAAAAGAAAATTGAATAAATAATATTTTTTTGTCTTCAAATTTATAAACAATCTTATATCATATTTTGAATTTTAAAGTTATTCATTGTTTAAATCTTAAGTAGGGCCTATTTCACCTGAATTTGATTTTTAGTTGCACTTTATATAATTCATGCTTAAAATGTGTATTACCTTCATAGTGTGTATTGTAGTGTGTAAATAAAGGGGAAAGTGCATAAGAAGAACTGCCGGGAAGTATGAAAACTAGCTTTAGGGATGGATGGAGGGCTTCATTCAACCACGCTTAGGATTTAACGACCAAATATAATGATTAATGACGTTTCCTATTGGTAGAACGCTTTTTTGCGGAATATGCAAATTAAGTGGCATTTGGCATTAGCCATCCTAGGGAAGTATTGTTATAAGATATGCGAACAATCCGTCTTCATTCTTCTTATTTTTTCATATTTCTTATTTTTTCTCAGTTAAGAGTTTAAAACTTTCGGACGGTTTTTGTATTCCATTCCTGCAGTCATATTTTTTTAAATATTTCTGTGCAGTTAATTTCTTTGGTCTGTCATTATTGGCAAAGCATTTATAAGTTTACTTAAATGAACTTCAATACTTTTCCTTTTCCATCTTCCTTGTTTTGATACCTAATTTACCGCTATCGTTTCACATTGAAGTTAAAGAAAAGTCGTGCATGACTAATATTAGGTAGCCTAAATTTGTTCAATCGTTTTAAGGTTCTTACAAGGATGAGTCTTTTTCACTATCGAGGTTAAAGGAACTTTTCCATCTAACTCCTGTAGGGAATTTAAGCTTCAATTAAGTGCTATGTGATATGAGTCAATTTTAAAATTTAAAAAAATATGTTGGTCAGTTGAAACGTGTTCCATTATAATTTTCCATTTAGTTTTTGTCTTATGTTTTCAGAATTTCTCATGTAGGGCCCTGTATATTTTGAAATGCTAATCTAAACACCTAAGTTTTCTCTTTTTCAATTACGAGATGGAAGAACAGTATTTCTAACTCTGTATTTTGAGCGCGTGTTGTTTTCAGTAACTGTGGACAGTATTTTATGTATGCGACATTTCAGGAACTTTAAATCAAAAATTGAACTTAATCGGGCCGTGTATTTTTATTTTCTTCACACACCGGCGATATTTTTGGACAAAACATGACAAGTTCCAGACCTCTGGGAAAATGTTTCCTAATTAATGTGGCCCGATTTTTTACGCGGGTGTGGGGAGGATGAAGGGGTGCGTTGAAAGGGGAGGTTTGAATTATGTCGACTTTTCCTCCCTCCTCCCCTTCAGAGAGTCCCCAGCATTTGGCGTTGGCTGGATCGTGGCTTTCACCTTGTGCCCCTTCGCCCGCGGTGTTGGGATAGGGGGAGCAACAGATGACTTGGCCTGCGTTGCTAAGCGGAGTCGAGAATTCAGCTTCGAGAGGCGCAACTGGTTGATGACCCTATGGATCGTAACCGTTCCCACGTGAGCACCGAATGAGGTGATAATGCCTCACCAAGGAAGTGTGAAATTTTCGTGAAAAATTAATTGGAGCCGTCATGGATTAGAATCTACGTCTGCATACTTCCCTGCGGTCCGCCGTATGGTGCTGTGGTAGGGGGTGTTTGATCACCAGTCGTGTGAAGATGTATGGTTTTGGGAGGTTAAATGGTGACGTGCGTTATGGGGGTGTATTTAGCGGAGCTCAGTTTTTATTCTGGTCGCATAACTACATAGACCAAATAACGGAAAGAACGAGTTTTTGTACCTATCTGTTTGGAAGTGTACCTATTTTATTTTATCGCTTCTGTCAGACCTAGAGTTGTAGTGGGGCGTCATGATAATGTTCGCTGTGTCGCTTTGAAACACACCAGTTCTAATATCTCAAACAACCTAAGCCTAGCGTGTTGCTTCCGAGTCTCTATGGGGCTCCCACCTTAATCCCTTTTAAAAGTTGTGAGACACTGTATGTTCGTTCGTGGCAGTTTTTAACGAAGCGTGCTGCTTTTCCTTGAATTTTTAAAATTTTTTTGGTTAAATCTTTATGACCAGGGTACCAAACGCCCGTGGCGTATTGGTACCCTGGTTTGGCCTAACCAGAGCGGAGTATCACCTATCTTTTACTTTTTCATCCGAGGACCTTCCTATTATGCGCTCAAGGAATCGTAGTTTCTTTTATGCTCAACAGCATATGTTTTGTTTGCGTGTTTCCCGCGATATATCAGAAGTTTTCGGTGATTCCAAGATATTTTACTGTATCTGAAGATTTTATGTTTACTCCACCTAAAGTTCCAGCCGGATCAAACCAAATTATTTTGTTTGTCGAGTCAATGTCAAATCATCTGTCATATGACTGATATTCGCGAGAATGACTTTGAGAATACTTCTTGCTGACATAAATACGAATTTTGAAGAGTAGTATTAATGTTGATTGGTGTGTAACTTGAGGCAGAACTGGCATCACTCTAGGATGCTGGTGTATCCTCATGTTTGCAATGAGTACACTTCATTGTCTGGTAATATTGAGTTGCTATCTTTATTCTCTCCTTCTGTTTGTCTCTATTGTTCATACTACGTTTACTCTGCTCAAATATAAAAGTTTAATGCAGCTGATGAAGTGCTGTGAACATGATACTGCCACCTCTAATGGAAATCACTAACTTGACGTTGGCGACAGATCATAGTAATGGGTCATATACGTTATTGGCTAATTTGCTATTATTTATTTAGGATGTGCCCCAATAGTGGCTAAGGACTAAGTTGTGCTGCTCTTAAATAATTTTTTTCACTGAATGGAATCCTATATCCTTCTTAAAAATGGGTGTTGACATTGGTAGAAATAATCTCCTGGAGTTTAAGATGCTCAAGTAAAAGACTCAGGCCAGTGCTGGATTATAGAAAACAGGCTTCGTGTATTGAGAGCATGTCAAACAGTTTATAGGGGAGATAAGATAACACCGCAGGATCCGTCTCATGGATTCGTCATAGAATCGTCAATGCTCCAAGTTGAGGTTTGAGTACGCAATACGAAAAAAGTAATTCCCCACATAGTTTTTGAACTCCCCAATGGCAAAAATCAGTGCGTTTAAGCGGTTATCGAGAGACGCATATCCATTGGTCACAAAGCCTTATCAGTTGATAACGACGCTACCTTATCTTACACCCGAGTGCTCTGACCCATTCTGTGGACTCTGCAGAGGACAGACTGCAAGAATAGGCTCGCAAATGCCAGTTTGGCACAATCTACAGACGTGGAAGAATGAAAACTGCTTCGTAACTTCTCTGATTTTCTAATAATTTTTGAATTATGGCACTATGAATACTAGGGTGGTTCGAAAAAACGCTTTTCTCGCAAATCGTTTCCCGAGGGGTGCCAAACCTAATCTTTTGCTATGACTAGGAAGTGCGCACAGATTATTGCGCAGGGTTGAGTATTTCCACTCTAACC
This sequence comes from Ceriagrion tenellum, assembly GCA_963169105.1. NCBI lineage: Eukaryota > Metazoa > Arthropoda > Insecta > Odonata > Coenagrionidae > Ceriagrion > Ceriagrion tenellum. Next base: position 65,427,149 of record OY720642.1, on the reverse strand, counting down.
TGACAAAAAAAAGTTTTTACGCAAATTTTCAGAGAGTAAAAATAAAAAGAAAATTATTTGAAGAAATATGGAGGAAAAACCCTTAAAAAGTCGATAATTTCTGAAAATGTGCGTAAAAACTCATTTGTTTGTCAGGTTAGAGTGGAAAGACTCAACCCTGCGCAATAATCTTGTGCGTATTTCCTAGTCATAGCAAAAGATTAGGTTTGGCACCCCTCGGGAAACGATTTGCGAGGAAAGCGTTTTTTCGAACCACCCTAATGAATACTTCTCCTCACTGCGGCGAAGAAGTGACTAACGCAGTGGAAACCTTGGGGGGCTTTTCTGTTTCTACATAGGATATCCTAACGTGGTGATAAAATACCGTTTGCCAGAGTTAGCGAAGCGTCACACGCGATTCTGTTTCTTCTGACGTCACCACTACTGCAACAATACGATAAATAAGCGTAAGGTACGTTAAAATGGCGCCAGATCCGAAAAACGGAATTGAATTGTCGCGAAGCTTCTCACTGTTTTACCGTATGGCAGCGTCGCTATGGCGTTATGAGGAAACAGAATCGAACCCCTGGATACGTAACCAGAGAGAGGACTGGTACCGACAGGGCTTTCATACTCTAGTGAATCGCTGACGGTAGGCAATGGAACTTGAAAGAGATTATGAGGAAAAATCGGCTGAGTAGATAATACATCATTCTTTCATAGGTATGTGTAAATTCCATTTTGTAGAATAAAATGATTTTTTAGACAAAAGTGGGGCATTTTTATTTGGGCATCCTCGAAAAAAATCACTCTTTTATTCTCGAGAGACATCTACATGTACACAATACATTGTTAACCACCGCAAGGGCTTGTGGCAAGGGGTGTTAGGTCACTAGCCGTGTAAAAATCAATGTTTTTGGTAGATGAAATGGTGACATGTATTATAGGAGTGTATTCAGTGGAGCTCAATTTTTATTGTGGTCGCTTATTGTGCGTGGAAAGAACGATCTTTTGTACCTATCTGCTAGGCAGCGTATCTCTCTTATTTCATCGCGTATGTCAGACATAGAGATGTAGTGAGGAGTCACGATAATATTCTGTGTGTCGTTCTGAAAATGACTGGAAGAAATTCAAATTTAATTTGGCTAAATGCTTCAATGTTCAGCGTACTTAGATACTGGTATATCACATACTAGTCACGTCATGTCACGGGTGAGATTTTGCTGTAAATTTTATTTCAATGACTGAACCTTCAAAATTTCTTAAAAATACTGACGTCTTTGTGGTGTCTCGCATGTTTTGCCTTCCATATCATTATAAAAATTGAATTTATTATGGAGGCAAATGTTAAACTCCGTAATTGCTCAGCATTTGGTGAAAATATTTCACGTATGTCATTGATAAAATTCTTTGTTCTAGCGAGAGCAATCTTTGCGAATTTATTCCCAGGAATGGTTTAATAGCGTTCATTGTTAGTCATCCTTTAAAAAATATACCAGATTTGGATCATAATGTTGTGCTGCATGCGGGAGCTGTTGTTTACTGGAATGTGTTAAATTTAAAACAATGGAAAAGGGCCTTTTCCCCTTTTTTCAAATCTCTCGAGTTCCAGTTTTCACTCTCGCATTTATTTAGACGAGGGAGCAAAAATTATCAATTATTTTATTCCCCGAGTAAAGAGTGAGAAATTTCTTATTAAAATTAATTATAATTGTAAATATGTCCACATGATGAGATGAAATACAAGTTTGCGTATATGTGTTTTCATATCGTGCCGAGTGGGCGGAATACGTGACTTTCTTAATTGTATTCAGGAATTTTACCCTGTTGGAATCTTTTCATTCTGCGTGTTGAAGTTAAGGCAGATAAAAAAAAACAGTTTTCCTGTTGGTTAACAATGAATGGAAACGACAATGGTTGGTAAACCCTGGTGATACGATCGGTAATCTCTTTTCAAACGGTATTATGTTTGTATACAATACTCGCGGTCGAATGCTTTGTAAACAATAAACAAACTCTTTAAAATAATATACTTAAAGAATGAGCTATGTTATCATGGTGTTGTCAAAAACGTCTCTCGCGAAAATGTGGTTATTTACCTTCTTCCCTTCTGTGGTGCTCACCAGCTTGCGTCAACAATGTTCGCGATCATTTTTAAAGTGTATTTCCTAGTGAGCGGGATGTGAAAAGGAAATTCGCGCTGCGCAATTGCGTGGCGAAGTGTGGAGTTGAAAGATACCACTTACTTTTTAAATACTGCCCGTGATAAGTCTTGACTAACTTTAATAATATATCATAAAAATTATCGTTACGGATTTAGTTTTAAGTGTCGTTTTATATTTTGAATCTGGGTGAGAAAAGGTGTAAGTTTGATCTCAATGGTTACAGGTTACAGGCACGACTTTGTGGAAGTTTATTATTAATAATGAAGGAAGAAAATCTTATTTTATTCCTCCAGAATATTTTCAGGTGCTACTAGTTTCAACGCTGCGGCGTCATCTTCAGGTACCTACAAGCACCTTAAAACTACAGCTGTAATAATAATTGTTATGATGATGTGTGAGTTATTTTTACACTAGAATATAAAGAGTACTTTATCTATTTTGCCACAATATATTTCGTACGAAAGTGTGCTTCTCCCCACTTTTTTGTATGGTAGTGAAACGTTTATGTCAGGATAGACATATGAGTAGACTAAACGCCGTGGGTATGAGTTATCTGAGGAGTGTTTACGGCAAAAGTAGGATGGATAGAGTCAGGATTGAGTGGGTAATAAATAAATGTGGGTTAGATGCTCCAGTAATGGGCATATACGAAAGGAGTGTGCTTCGTTGGTTTGGCCATGTTGAGAGAAGGGATGAGAGTCGAATAACGAAACAGATATATAAGAGTGAAATGAATGGTGCGAGAGGTAGAGGTAGGCCGAGAAAGTTGAGGTTGAATGTGGTTGAGGAAATTCTTAGAAGGAATGTTAGGAGTCTTAAATGCAGGAGGACGTGTATGAAGCAGAGTATAGGGTAAATGAGGCAAAAGAGGTTTGCAAGGATAGTTCAGTATGGAGGTTATTGAAGCAGAATTAGGTGTACAAATGTGTGTTTGTGAGTGAAACTCCATGACTGTGCCTACCTCGGAAGGGAACGGCGTGATTGGCGTGTATGTATGTATGTCCATTTCGTACAACTAGTTTCGACGCAAAGGCGTCGTCCTCAGCTGTTGTTATCCCCAGGTAAATTCATCCTCAGGTATTGTTAAGATATATTATTGAAGTTTATAGACTTATCACGGACAGAATGTAAAAGGAAATTGGTAGCTTTCAACTCAATCAAACTCCGCACCCCGCAGCACAATTGCGCAGCACGGATTTGCAGGGCGTCATCTTCAGATACTCGAAGGTACCTGAAGATGACTTGAAGGTACCTGAAGATGACGCCGCAGAGTCGAAACTAGTAGTAGGTGCCTGAAAATAAATCGGCGGAATAAAACTAAGTTTTCTTTTTTCATTATTCTGCTGAAAGTGTCTATGTATGCTGAACGTTTTCGGCTCGCTGAGATAACGTGGGCCGAATGGGTAATATAGTGCCTTAATGTCGAGTTGGCATGTACAAAATAATTGTCATTCATTCATTTCTTATGCGGAATACTCTAAGGCATGAGCACATAATTATGAGACACGGGGATACATCGAGGCATAACATTATGATGAACACGTCAGAGTACGAAGTGAAGAGCGTAATGGCATTATGTGTACCCGTGCCCAGCAAACCTTTAACCGTAGTTCCGTTGCGATGCGCACGAGCGCCTCTTCGCGTCGACCGACAGCCGTTAATTTTAAGTTTAAAGGTACGACTCGTCGCTCGTTATGTGCGGCCGAGACGAAGAGGCACCCCTGCCACACGTGCGCACGTGAAGAGTGGAAATCGAAAGGAAAACAAAAGCATAGCGATGGGCGTTGGAAAATAGGTCTGTTCGCGTTAAATATACGTATATGTCCGAAAGGACGAGAACATGAGAACTTTGCGAACTGAGCGCTTGCATTATTGCGTAGGCGGTCTCGTTTCGCCGTCATGGTAAACATAACTAAGAAGATTATTTTTTATCGATAAATACGTATTTTATGCTGAGTTGTCCGAACACGACGAAGCGTTTTGATTCACAGTATTGAGAGCGATTTTTCGGTGAGACTTTTCCCTTTTCATAGTAGAGATGATATTGAAAATTATAAGTTTTTTTTAATTTAAGCATCCGTACGAAGCATGAAGTATATATTATAGCGCAAATGACTCAATTAATCAATTATCTCACCGTTGTCAAATCAAACTACATGGTTTTATCATACTATAAATCATTTGGAATCAATTAATATAATTAATTAAATCATGAACAACAAGATTGTTTCAACATGCTGAAACTCTCATTAATAAACTAAATATATTTCACCGTGGTCAAAAACAATGCTTGGTTTCATCATGCTTTATTAAATTGGAAATCAATAAATATTTAATAAAATTCATTAAATCATAATCACAACATTGTTTTTGCTGGCTGAAACTCTCAGCTATACACTAAATATATTGCACCGTTGTCAAATACAATGCATGGTTTTATCATACAATATTATATTAGTATTCAATAAATATTTCATTATATCAATTAAATCAGAAACAACTTCATTTGTCGTACTTGCTGAAATTCTCAGCTATTCTCCATCATCCTCCATCTCTCCTGTATTCATTCATTTCTTATGCGGAATACTCTAAGGCATGAGCACATAATTATGAGACACGGGGATACATCGAGGCATAACATTATGATGAACACGTCAGAGTACGAAGTGAAGAGCGTAATGGCATTATGTGTACCCGTGCCCAGCAAACCTTTAACCGTAGTTCCGTTGCGATGCGCACGTATATCTCAATATAATACTCCATCAGAAATCAATGATTATTCATTAAAATTAATAAATCATAAACAGCAACTTTGTTTTTACTTGTTGAAATTCTCAGCTATTTACTAAATACATTTCACCATGGTCAAATACAATGCATGGTTTTTTCATACAATATTATATTAGTATTCAATAAATATTTCATTATATCAATTAAATCAGAAACAACTTCATTTGTCGTACTTGCTGAAATTCTCAGCTATTAATTAAATGTATTTCACCGTTTGCGAATACAATGCATGGTTTTATCGTGAAATTTTCCATTATATATCAATAATTATTCAATAAAATTAATAAATCATAAACAGCAACTTTGTTTTTACATGCTGAAATTCTCAGCTATTAACTAAATACATTTCACCATGGTCAAATACAATGTATGGTTTTATCATACAATATTACATTTGTATTCAATAAATATTGCATAATATCAATTAAATCAGAAACAACTTCATTGATTGTACTTGCTGAAATTCTCGGCTAATTATTAAATGTATTTCAACGTTGTGGAGTACAATGCATGGTTTTATCGTGAAATTTTCCATTATATATCAATAATTATTCAATAAAATTAATTATCATCAAACATAAACAACAACATTGTTTTTACTTGCTGAGATTCCAAGCTAGTAACTGTATACTGAATATTTAATACAATTAATAAAATCATAAACGGCAACATTGTTGTTACTTGCTGAAATTTTCAGCTATTAACTAAATATTCGTGCACAAGGTTACCCTTATTTTCACGCCGCACGTGGAAACCCCATTCACAACCCAAGCGAGTTTTTTTTTACAAATCCGTAAAATTTATTACAGTGAGTTGTAGTTTAGTTGAGTCATTCATTTGTTTCATATCGATCAGCGGACGGAACTTTAAGCAGCCAACGTATGTATATTGACTCACCCAGAAGTCATTTTACCGCAAAAATACCTTCACGCCTTACGAAAACGGCCAATTCGACGCTCGTTAAATGAGTCCGGGGCACGTGGATGCCTGCGACGCATACGCCGCACGGAATTGTGGGAAGCACTGAGGAAGAAAAAGTAAATATACGAGTGACAACATGGCGGTGAGCGTTAAAATAAGACTGCTGAGAAAGAGGGAGTAGGTGCATGGCTACGTTAAGGGTTTTGTTTTTTTTTTACATGGTTAAACGCTCATTTATTTTCACCCCGACTGTAAATTTGTTTTGCATATTTTTTTTTCAAATTCTCATCCGCGAGCTTTCGTCTCCTTCCCTTTCTAATTATTTCCCTTTCAAACGACTCGCTGTTCGTGCGTCGAGGTTGAGGAAGGGGACATTTAATTAAGGGCGGGAACTACAGCGGGGGAAGGGGGTGGGGAGGGCAGGAAGGAAAGGGCTAATTGGGGCGGGTTGGTTTTTTTTTTTTCGGGGGTGCACCAACTGGAGGAGGAGGAGAAGGGACGGGTCCCGTGCCGTAAGTGAAACGTGCCCCATCCGCGGCGTTGGGAAATGCTTTTCGCATTCGCTCGCGCGCGTTTTTGTGCTTGATCTCGGAAGGGGACAAAAAAAGTGATGATAATTATGCGTTGTTCGCACCTCGAGCGCAGTGAATATTTTTTCAAAGTTTTCTTCCTTTACGAGATAGTTTTTTTTTTGAAAATCGAAGGAATTCCTCCCGATTTTCTACGCTTTTAGGATATTATCTTCTTCAGTGTTCAACCCTGGGGTTGGTTTGCAGCAGTACGCCATTCCTCTCTTCTGTCTGCTTTTCTCTTCATTTCTGTGTATGTAGTGAAACCCATATCATTCACAATCTGCTGCATGAATGACATCCTTGGTCGTCCCCGGCGATTCCTTCCCTCTATAGCTCCTTCTGGTATTGTTAAAACGATGTTGTCGTGTCTTAGAATGTGCCCTACGAGTTTGTCTCTTCTTGTTTGGATATGTCTCCACAGGGATCTGGTTTCTTGAACTATTTTCAGAACCTCTTAATTCGTGACTCTTATCTTTCCAGCTGAGCTTCAACATCCTTCTGTAGAGCCACATCTCCAGGGCTTCTAGCCGCCTTCTCTCTTGTTTTCGTATTACCCATGTTTCGCTCCCGTATAGGACCAAACTCCAAACAAATGCTTTCATCATCCGTTTCCTTATTTCCAAACTAATGTTCTAGCTGGTGAGTAGGTTCTTTCTAAGATAGAATGCAATTTTGGCCTGATGTATTCTCCTTACAATTTCTTTCTGGCTTCTACCATCTCTTGTTATTCTGCTTCCCAAGTATGCAAATTCCTCTATTACTTCTAGCTTCTCTCCTCCAATTCTCATTATTGGGGGTTCATATTGTTCTTCATTACTGCAAAGCATCACCTTGATTTTGCGTTTTTTTATTCTCATGCCATACTGTTTAGAGAAAATCCTACCCATTGTGTTGAGCATCCTTTCTAGATCTTCTTTGGTCTCTGTGATCACAACAATATCATCTGCATAACGCAGCATATCTATCTTCTGTCCATTAATTTTAATCCCCACCTGAGTAGTTTCACGAACTTGGTCTATAGCTTCCTGGATGTAAGCATTGAATATTATATACCTCTAGTATTTCCCTTTTCGGCTCTGCTTACGTTTAACCCTTCTTCATCTCATAAGAGAGCGTATTGCCACAAGCTTAGTGGAACCTATAGATTTCCATATTTGAAAATAAACACTTGTACAATTTCCTCAGTTTTATTTTCGTAATCGACCATGGTTTCCGCACATTTTGCCATCATCAGGATGGCATAATGTGCAGGAAACCGTGGTAGGTGACGAACATAATAGTGTAGAAATTGTACAAGTGTTTATTTTCAAATACTTTTACGGAGGTTATGAACGTATCTCTTTCTTTTCGGCGGCTCTTTCAGTACTTTTATAATATTTTTATAAACATTGTTATTAACATATATCCTGGGAGATATGGTCTAAGATTTTCTGCAGGCGTCGCAGCACTGTTCGTTCAGTAAAATATAGCGTCGTAACCCGTAAATTGCGAGGAAATAGAAAAGTAGAGGAGAAAAGTCATAGAAAATGAGGTTAGAGAAAGAGGTAGGAATATTTCTAATAATATAAAGAGGTAGTTTGAATTTTCTTGGATAGAGCGTGATGCTACAACATTTTTATCGTCATCTGCGTTAATTAAATAGAAACGTATCTTCACTGTTGGATTCGAAGTTCTCCGCGGAGTTTTTGAAACGGTATTGAAGGTTTTTCCGGACCTCTTCCGTGTAGATCAGTTGTTGTGTACGAAAGTTTCAGTAGCTTTACAGCTATCTACTTCAGACCTGAAGATGGTGGTTGTACTGTCACCGAAACTGTCGTTCACGAAAACGGAACTACGCGGAAGAGATCTTCAACAACCTAAACCGTCTCGCCTTCACCACTGTTCGTCTGCGTTAAGGAGTAGTCGTTTTTTTCGGGGGGGGGGTGCGCGATAACCTACCTTTGTTTTAACTAACATTATAAATTAATATTTTTACAACAAATTGCATAAAAATATTTCTATGTTCTTGCTCATTTATTTAAGGTAATATGGTTTTTTAACAATGAATTTTGACGCTGAAATTCACCGTGTTAATGGCAATGCAATGATATCCCTTAACCATGAATAAACATTATGAATGGTTGACTCGTTGCGAAAAACTGTTGCCTAGAATTCCGTAAACAGACAACTTTTTTGATTGAGTCGCCGCCTAGTAGTGAAAGACGGCAGTTCAAATGTAAATACAGTCTACAGATCGTTAATATTCACGTCTTACCGGTTTCACTTACTGCAATCATAATGCAGGGGATAAAAATTGTAGTACTATTCGCGGGACGTAATATCGTTCTACGGCAATTTAATAATAATACGAGTTGAAAAAAGTGGAATGAATTTGAAGACGGATAAAAGCACTATACGGATTTCTAAACCAAGATCCGACATCTATGGATGAGAAATTGCGCCAATGACTATCATTTTAATGACAAATAAAGGAGAGATTGTTGAGCCTACTCCGAGGCCATACATGAACTGTAGGTTACGCATTAACATCCGCATCAATCCATCTAGATCATACCTTTTGATTCCTGAGGCTCCCAACGGGTAATATACCAAAAAAATGTAGCTGTAAATTAACAGTAAAATATCCACACAGCATGGAAAAGACTCACGATGGAAGTTTCATATATCTCTTAAACACTTCCTGTAGTAGATATTTCCTCTCTAGCATTTACAAAGTAACTGTAAGGTCTCAAAAATAGTCGGCTATTATTCAAAGCATCAAGTAGTTAATATCTCGCCAATCGTTATTGAATATTCACCACAGTCTCACGTTAACGAAAATTAACAACGGCTATTTACGATTCGACTGGGATGACTTTTTTCTAAGTAGCGCCAAGGACTGGGTGACCTTAATCTGGAAATTGAGGCTACACATTGCCTAGGCAACGATTCCAAACATTTTCATCCATTACGTATATTCATGCTCTTAACATATTTTTTATCTCTTTTTCCACCCAAAAATATTGTTCGAAAACTTGTATAATATTGAGGCAGTGTATATATACTTTCAGTTTAGGTCATTAATAGTATAATTAGAGTATGTAGGTTTAAATTACGAACTGCTGGTATTTTTCGGTGCTCATACTGCGGTGAATGCTGCAGCGTTGCCTGGGGAAACTTTTGCAATTTACCTTGTTTATTAAAGTTCTTCGTCATCGTCTAAATAAAAGTCTTCAAAATTAAGCATGTTATTTATATTTTTAAATGTTTTAAGCCTGAATATGACTATGCCTTTTCCTTAGTTCATTAAAAAAATCATGATATCAAGTCCAGCCGGAATGAAATGGAGGCTGCATGATATTTACATGAAATTAAAAAAAATACAAGACAGTACTAAGCCTATATTTACTCGTTACAGTAAATTTTATGTATCTTAAGATAACTGTACTTTAAAGCGCTGGTACCTCCTTAACACGTGGGTCAGCAGACGCAACCTTTGATGGCGGGGTAGTATGTATTAGAACAAAAAAGCACAGCCTCAGGAACTATGGTAATTGTGATATTTAATTTAGAACATAAATGAAGATTCGGATTATTTTCGTTAATGTGATGAGTTTGGCCTGTTTCGTAAGAAAATTGAACGTCATCCCGCTATTTGTAACACTTCGGAGCATATCGTTCCAATCATCAGATTCAATTGTTTGTTACCATCTGCTACGATGTGCTGTAATCAGCGCAAGATTATCTGATATCACCTAATTACATTGAAAGATATCATATCAATAATAATCGGTTTTATTCTTATAGAACATTAAATTACAGATTGTAAATAGTTCATTTCATCTTAAATTGAAGGATAAAAATTTACCACTGAGAAAAACTATTCATTATGGCGTTACTGCCCCAGTCAACATATCCATGTGCAGTAAAAAATATCACGATACTTTGAAGCCAATTCAACACGATCGATGTGTTACAAAACCAAGTAAGTATAAAATACCTTTTAAATGCTGGAGCATATAAGTGAAAAATAATTGAATGCAAGTTGTTTACATTAATTGAACCAAAATATTTCATTTTGGAGTACATAGGATTTTATAAAAATGTTATTTATCAGTATTAAGTTTAACCTCGTATTAAACGGCGTGTATAGGAGTGATAATCATAGTTACAGCAGTATGCGTAAATAATATATTCCTTTGTTAATGTGGTTTAACACGTAATTATAGTAGCATTTTATCATCAGTCCATTTGCCATCAAAGTATCAGAACCATTGTTATAATTGTGTATTTGTCTTCATTTGAAGATGTTTCAAATTTGGTTGCAGATTTAGTTTCTTCGTACCTCTTTCTTGTCCTAATGTACGAACCATAAGAATCTCCGAATCTTCATATTCACCCTGTCTCTGATGTCCTTATGAAATTTAAGCTCAAGAAGGCTCCAGAAAGCCATACAATTACCAGGCACATGAAACTATTATTTAAAGGTTTTAGCAACTGTAATGCAGTGTGTGTTTTAAGCAAACATACTTTTTTACATGATTAAACCATTTTATAAATTATGGACTCGAAATTCATCGATTTAGTGACGCAGAAATTAAGTAATTTTTTTAACGACAAATAAAAAAATTCTTAACCCTGAAAACATTTTTCGAGTATCATGGTGTACATTGCGTGTCCGTCAGGGCGTTGCCCGCGCGTTTGTTGTCTTTTTTTTTAAAGAGAAAGAGCTCGCGTGCCAGCCTCCGGAAGCAGCATAAAAAAATATTTCACCTTCAACCGTTTACAGTTTGGTTACTAATTTAAAAATATATCACCTGAATTTTGTGAATCTGGGGCGTAATTTATTCCTGTCTCCAACCAAAAATTTCACTCTGGTAAACGGTAATTCCGTCATGAAATCAGAAATTAAGTAAACGCCTACCAAGAACATGCTATACGTAATCTTAACCTGGTGTCATACCAGCCCACCAATGCTTTGGTCTTTGGGCAGTTCCAGCTTTGGTTCATTTCCTTAACATTAGTATTCAATTGCAGGGTTGTCTTAGAACTTTCCTGACGAAAATATCTGCGAATGATACCTTAGTCGTCGAAGCACCATAATCACCCTAATACTACTACGAAAATATCCATTTGCTTTGCATCAACTTTCTCCTCAGCTCCGTATACCGCCTGCCTTCACCTATTCAGAATGTTCATTTGATCCTGTGTACCGCTGGAAAATCCACTGAACGCGAAATATTTGCTATTTATATTTATTTATAATAAATGAAGGAGTTCGCCTGCTAGCCTACGTATGCAACCTAAAAAAATCATTTTCCGATCGCTATGGGGATTTATGTTTGCTGAAATTTTCAATTTTATTCTGTTACTTAAGAATGACTAGCTTTCAGAGGAAACCCGATCCCCACTGGAGTGTCTTGTGGAGGACACATCAAGTGCAGTGGTCCCCTTGGCGCCTTTCGTTAAGAACAGGCTAATGCCGACGCCGGGTTTCCATCCACTTTTATAATGATGTTTATGATGTTTTAATGATGTTTCAATTCTTCTTCCCTTACCTGTTCCCTATGATGCAAATGACCTTAGCTGTCGGTCGCCTCCTTAAAATCAAATCCAATCCAAGAGTGGCAAGTCCCTGAGTTGTAATTACATTTTATGTAAAATATGGCTCGCACACACGTAATAATTGCCTATCGCTGATGAAGTATACCTACATGAACATATACCTTTGGACGGGCGCCAAGAGATTGAGAACCGAAATATTAAATTGAGGATGTCAATGGAATTTATCGCTTAATCTGCCCAAACCATATCGATGAAACTGTTTCCTAGCAGCTTTAGTGTACTTGCATATTTCCTTAACTTTTCCATGTTTACCGATATCTTTCATCTTTGTTCTCCTGCATTAGAATGGGTGTGTATAACAGTTATCTCAAAAACGGATCCAACGATATTGACGAGAGACTTTATCTTGAAGGGTTTTGACGCGAGAAATTCATTTGGCTGGGTGTGATATTTGGGAACATTTGCCAAGGGAAAGGTCATTAAGAATTCCGGGCTAAATGATGAAAATCAATAAAATCGGTAGTGACTTCGAGGAGGAATAGGCGTATAGTGGCGATTTAAAGTTCCTGCCCTAGATTGGAACGCGGCATGGGTAGTTTTTCGCTATTCAGGGCATGTTTGAGTGTTTTCTGTTTTCTTCGAAGGGCATTACTATTAAAGGCAGAAGAGCCTCGATTTCCTCAGTCCCAATCAACAAAATTCAAGCATTCTCATCGGCATCCGAGGTAGATATGCTGTGGCTGTACTAAGCCAGTTTGGTTCCTGAAAAATAGCGTCAGAATTAGGCGGTGAGTTTGATTTTCAAATGAAAAGCAAATCGCCCATGTATTTTATTCTAACCTTATCGAAAAAATTAAATGTAAATTTAAAAAAAATTATTCTCTCACTTTAGCCTCTCGCTCTGTCCGAGATTTTTCATTGTTTGAAGTTCATGAAGCATTGGATAATAGAGATTTCACTGGGTTAATTTGGCCATATTTGTCAGAAGTTGTGACGGTATACGACGACGACGATTGTTATGTTCTTATCATGGCTATAAATTATGACTAAAATGCATAAGGCAATGATATCTAGACTAAGTTGAGATTTAAGGGAGTAAGCGATTGGTGAACTGGCTCTCTCATGATTTTCAGTGACGTTTAAAGTATAATTCATTCACGGCACTTGAGATTCTTCGATTTTTCACTAAAAGAAGAATGATGATCAGATCTCCAGATATTTCTCCTCCCACAAAGCCCGATATTTATCCTGCACCTTCGAAATGTAGAAGGAGGCATGGGGGAGATGGATGTAGGAATAAACGTAGGAGGGAACCTGACGAAGGAAGTGGGATTTGCAGATGATCGAGCATTGATTTGTCTGTCAGCCAAGGGTTTACAGTGAATGATAAATGCGTTATAGGTGCAGTGCGACATATGTGAAATGAAGAAAGATCATAAGAAGACGAAAGAGATAAGATTCTCTAGAAGAAAGGCCGCGGGGCTGAATATCAGAGTCGGAGGGCACGAAATTGAGCAAGAAGTACAGTAGTATTTTGGAGAATAATTGTTTTTTTTTTCTTTTTTCGAAGGAATGTGACGTAGAATTGCCACAGCTAAAGAAGTATGTTCAAAAAAGAGGGAAATGATGAGGGATGTCTCAGTAGAAACGTAAGGAAAAGGGTGGTGTAAACTCTGATGTGGAGCGTGGCGCTGTATGAGACCTGGTTATAGCGAAGAGAGGATGCACGTAGATTCGAGGTTTTGAGATTTAGGCGTGGAGAAGGATGGAGAGGATGTGCTGAGTAATAACAATGATAATGATGATTTGTCAATGAATTCACATTGTAGTATTCCACAATGGTTTTTATTACTCCGACCCTTTAGTCCGATAATGACTTAACTTGAGTCGAAACCTAGGTCGGAGTAATAATAACCATTGTGAAATATTACAATATGAATTCCTTCACAAATCATTGCAATGTTGTTCCACCACATGAAGCCTGAAAATGTATTATATAATAATGATAATGTGGTTTTATTGAGCGATATTGGGACTGTCTCGTCCTCTCTTACATATAACTCATTTTACGTCACACAAACAGCCATGTCCTGGATGGAGAAAAATCTCCCCGGGCGGGACTCGAACCCGCGACCCTGAGGAAGGAGATAAGGACTAAACCCTGCCGCCGCCGGGATCGACAAGGACGGGTCGGCGTTAGCGAGAAAGACGAACTAGGAGGTTTTGGGTATTGTTGGAGAGTAGAAGAAGGAAGCGGAAATGTCTCGGAGGAGGCAGAAGAGATGGATGGAGGACGCTTAGAAAGGAGAGGGAATGTTTAAGAGTGTAACGTGGGGGAAACAATGAGGAAGAGGGGTAAGGGAAAAAAGAGGGTAGGAATTCTGGACGATGTGGGGAATTCAAGAGCGATCGAATGGCGAGACATCTATAGGAGCCAAAATTGAACGATATGCCAGTAGCTCTTAGATTTGAACTAGGATAAATCTGACCAAAAACCTACCAATCGGCTGGTATGCTACTCAAATGGTTTTAATTAGGGTTGGTCGGATCGGACCTTCGGATCCAAAGATCTGCAGATCTTTACATGGGATGAGATACTGATATCGGATCCAAATACTACAGTAAATCAGATATGCATCAGAGAGTTTTAAGCGATCGAAGTGCCGGCTGTCGTCGGCTATCGGCGGCTTTCTGCCGAATAAATAGAATGCTGTTGATGTACTTCATTCGACAACCGGCTTTTGCTGAATTTAAATCAAATTCACCCTTTATAATCCATCTCATTATTCTCAAGAATCAAATCTCAAGATGTGGTACGACAACAGTCATTGCATAAACGTGACAACGATCATGGATTAGCATTATTTTGGCATCGACATTGTCTTTATTTTAATATTTAAGTTTTACATTTTTAAACTTGATGTTTTTTAATTTTCAATAAAGTCTCCAAGGCTTAAATTCTATTATCATTTGTGAATTGTATATACCCTTGAATACATCCAAGGATCCGAAAATAAGAACTGAGATCCGGGATCCGAAATGAAGGATCCGGATTTGGATCCGAAAAAAAACCTGGATCTGCCCATCCCTAGTTTTAATACATTCCTCTCCATCTTATTACGCCTATAATTTTCCCTCCTCGAATCAAATTTCCTCCTCCAGCCCGAGAAAAAACACGTAACTTTTGTTTTGGGAAAACTTGCTCTTTAGAAAGTTCAAGTGACAGCGTTATTCGCCCTCGAAAGTTTTCATTTAAAATAGGTCCTATACGGCATATATATGTCACGTTTTCCTGAATTTGACTATTTCGCGAATCTAAATTTCTACCACATAAGATGCATCTTAACCTCTCATTAATTTGCTCAAGCACGCCTACCAAACGCCCTTCTCCTACTTCGTGAATAACACAGAAAGGAAATGAACTATGGTCCTCAATAATGAATAAACTCTCGAGTATATTCTAACGACGAAAGTGCCTTCGGTACTCCAGAATATATTTCCGCCCACGGAATTGCTTATTTTTTTTACTTCATCTAGTGCGGGCATGTTTACTCTTCATTGATTAACTGAATTTATTTTTAAAGAAACAAGCTTCTAGTGGTTCTTCTATAGCCATGCTCGAAATAATGGTTGCGGTACCTTAAGGGTAGGGCTCTGCTAGCTTTTAAGTATTTTGAGTGGTAAAGTTATGTATCATTCACTCACCAATGTCAACGAGTTTCTCTCCTATACAAGATTTTCAACTATGTGTACGTTAATTTTTTAAAATCCCATGCTGTAAATCGTCGACATTTCATTTTCCAGAAGTGGTAAGGACACCTGAGATTTGAATTAAATCGGCCGTCCTCTGTTTTCTTAATTTCAAGTTTTCTTTCTGGACCGGAGGTATTTTTCTCGGGAAAGGATTTTTTAATCCCGATTTTATTAAATGAGGTTACAGAAACGATAGCGAATGCAGTTTAAATTTTTTTTACTAAGTTTTGTCTGCATCAAATACGGCGCATTGGTCAGTGCCAAATGAGGTGAGACGACTCCACAGATATAAATGGAATTCGGCATTCCAATCATTAATCAATTCTTTTTCAAATGAAATTGATAAGTCTCGTGGAATATAACGTTTTATAGTATTCCGAAATACTCAAATTTACCGAACATTTTAATGTGATTAGTATTGAATAACAAAGATCCATCCATATACCATCATGCGAGCCGATGCATGGGCGTGTGGCAGGGGGTGTTAGGTCACCAGCCGTGTAAAGATGAAAGTGATAAGGTTTTCGGAGGAGAACTAGTGACGTGTATTATGAGAGTGTATTTAGAGGAGCTCAGTTTTTATTGTGGTCGCTTATTGCTTGCGGAAAGAACAAGTTTTTGTACCTATCTGTTTGGGTCGTCTATCTTATTTTATCGCCCTGACACACCTAGAGATGTAGTGAGGAGTCATGATAATATTCTCTGTGTCGCTCTGAAATACAACAGCTCTGAATTTATCAAGCAACCTTAGCCTAGCGTGTAACCTCCGAGTCTCTAGGGGCTCCCTCCTTAATCCCTGTAAAAGTGGTGAAACACTATATGTTCGCTTGTAGCAATTTTTAACGAAGCGTGCTCCTTTTCTTTGTATTGTATTAATTTTTCGGTTAAATCTTTATGACCAGGGTCCCAAATGTTCGCGGCGTATTCGAGGTGTGGCATAACCAGAGCAAAGTAGCATCTCTCTTCTACTTTTTCATTCGAGCACCTTACTATTATACGCTTAAAAAACCTATTTTCTTGAATGATTGCCGCATATGTTTTGTATTTGTGTTCTCCACGATATATCAGAGTTAAGGTATTTCCTAGATATTTTACCATATCTGAAGATTTTATGTTTACTCCACCCACAGTATAGGTATGGCATTTGTCCGATGACTTTCGTAGGAAGTGAACTGAGGTGTATTTGCTGATATTTAGTTCTAACCCCCACTCCTTGCACCACGAATAAACGTTGTTAAGGTCCGATGGCAGAGCTTCAGAGTCCGCGTCTTCGCTCATTTCGCGGTAGATAACTGTAAAAATCTGTCTGCAAATAGTCTAAATGTACTGCTAACTCGTGAAATTGGGTCATAAATATAAATAATGAATAAAAGAGGGCCAATCACACTGCCTTAAGGAACACCGGATGTGACTTCGAGCTACAAACCATCAATAACTACTTTTTGTTTTAGATCACTGAGAAAGTCCCTATTCTAATTCTCTATTTTTTATCAACTCCGCATGATTGCAAATTATAAATGAGTTTTTTTGTAAGGAACCTTGTCAAATGCCGTCGTGAAATCAGGGAATATCGCGTCGACTTGCTTTTTTGATTCACCTGATTTTAGGATGTCATGAAGGAAGAGCGCAAGTTGTGTTTCGCAGGACCTACCCTTACGGATGCCATGCTGACTGCTGTGTAAGAGGTTACGATTACCCTGGAATGTCATAATATTGCTATCGACAATGTGTTCGAGGATCACAAATATAAGTGATGCGAACGATATCGGCCGGCAATTTCCTGGGTCACTTTCATTCCCTTTTTTAAATATCGGTGTCATGTTGGCTTTTTTCCAGTCTTGGGGCACCTTGCCTTCGAATAATGATTTGCTAAATATAATTCTAATTCTAAGAATGGTGCAATCTGTGACGCTAACTCCTTTAGCACGCGTGCAGGTATTCCTTCTGGACCTGGGACTTGTTACTTTTAATCGAACGCAGTTGTTAGGAAGTTATTTCATGATTTAATCCAGCGAGTTCTCTCTTCCTTTTTCAAATTAAATCTGGAGCTTGGAGTTCTTTCTCTATGTTTCCCCTTTCTCCCTTCGGTTTATATCCCATATCTACTCTTTTTTATCTTTTACGAGGTACACTCGATGTAATGTATTTTTCTCCTGATTTTATTTTCTACCCATTTTCTACTCTGCAATCTTTATTCAACATCGGTGGTTCTCACCTGCGTGAACAACGGCATGGGATATTGAAAGTTCACCATCGGAAATGAGTCATTACTTGAAAGGATAAGGGAATACTGAGGCAAAAAGGGTATTAGTCTGAGTCAATATCCTCAAAACCTACAAAAACCAAGAGTGTACAAGATGATTCAAGGAGTTTCCTTGTTAAGTCTTCTTTAAAATTACTTGCGTTTAACGTTAAGACTTGTTATATGTTGTGGTCAACTACGGAGTAGACTATAAAAAAGTATTATTTTTGGTGTCTTGATATATTTTCTGTCTTCGAAAGAATCTGTGACAACTATGTCTCTTAGTTACCTTATAATCTGTGATACTATGTCTCTTAGTTACCTCAAATGCTTTGCTCGCTCCGCTGCCTCTAAGGCAAAGAAAGAAAAAAATAACAGTCTCATGACATTAATGAGTGCATTATATAAGAACTTCTTTACACACTATATTTTAATGACATTACTATTGTCAGTGTCAGATATTGCATTACGTCAGTTTATGATCTGCATTTTGATTCTTTTGAGCCACGTAAATCTGTCCTTGAATAGAAAAAGGTCTGTTTATTTATGCCTATTCAGCATAAATAGTTCCTGTTGGCGATAAATTTGACGACTCCATCGACTTTTTTGGGCGTTTACTCAGCTACATTCTTCAACAATGGCATGGGTTGCTAAGGAAGAGCTTTTCTAAAAAGCTCATCATTGCAGTTATTTATCATGTCTTTGCAATTTTCAATGCTTCGTTTTCCATTCTTTATCTGTGTTTCCCCTTTCTTCCTTCGTTTTATGTCCCATTTCCTCTATTTTTTATCTTCCCCAGGTTACCGTTAATGTATTGATTTTTTCCCGGTTTCATTCTAGTTATCCATTTCTTCCTCTGCTATTCTTATTCAATATTGTCGGTTCTGACTCGTGTGAACTTCGTCATGCGAGTTTTTTGGTTCTGCCACAAGTGGTACGTATAATATATATATATGGTCAAATGGCCGCAAACATAATTATAGAGGAAACTTACAGGGGAGTAAAAAGACGAGAGTAAAAAGAAAGTCTTACTGAAAAACGTTTCGGGTGTTAGCCCTTCCTCAGTCACAGAGAGACATTCTCTTTCACAAGGTGCTGCGTCAAAATTGAAGGACCCTAAAAGTGCTCCATCAGAGAAAAAGTTTGGGAAACTCTGGTATTAGACATTCACAGGCATGGAGGCTGACACCGGCGTCATAATTCCTCTGTTTCGTGTTTATGGTTTCAGATCTCATGTTATGAGTGTTTTTCTAAAATTCAAATTTAATATAAAGTTTTCTTTGATGTGGAAAAATTGCCGTGGCTCTTTCTTTATTCGTGTTATAATTCCACCACATGCTGTTGTAATCTTCTGCGGTTGACTATTTGTTTTTGAGGGTTTTTTTGAAGCCAAGATGTATGTTTTTTTTTTGAAATTCCTGTTTACCCGTCGGTGCGTGACGAGCCTGTCTCTTTAGCGCTACTAAGATGTGAGGAACGTCAGCTTGTGCTTGCTTGTGAAGTTTACATTTGTGATCGCGTGTTTTTATTGAGAATGCAGGCATCCGCTTCCAGGTTTGGGTGAGAGGAAAAAGTCTCAGCTGTGATATGGTGGATGTCACTGGCAGATTGAGGCAAAACAGACGAGGGGAATCGCTAGTTATTATTCGAATGGGATAGTAGGGATCAGCGTGGTGAGTGTTGGAAGGGGCTCTTTAATTTAAATGGAGGTCCATGTGTAATAACGAGCGGAAGATGCTTATTAGATCGCTTACTGCTCGTCGTTCGTTAAGTGTTCGTCCGCCTTGGACGTCTAATTGTGAGTGACTATTTGATTTGATGCCTGTTCATGTATAAATGTTCAAAAACTGCTACGGCCGAACAGAAAGCGTTACACGGATTTTGAACGATTTAGGGTGGGAGCCGCTAGAGACTCGGAGAAGGAGAATGGATATCTTTCAGAGCGACACGGAGAACATCATATTAGAACCACATTATATTTCCAGGTCCGACAGAATCGATAAATTAAGAGGAATATTTTGCCGAACGGATAGGTATGGGAATTCGTTTTTCCCCCGAACAATTAAGGACTTAAATAAATGCTAGGCGGAATTTTTTTTTTCATTTTAACTTTAATTTTTAATTTTTTTTTTTTTAACGGCTGGTGTCCTAACACCCCCCGCCACACGCCTTTTGTGGTGGCTTGCGGGGTAGTATGTAAATGTAGATGAAATACATCTACTTGCTATATCACCACAGCAAACGCTGGGCCTCATTGACACGGGGAACGTGTGAACAGGCGCTTTCGCTATATTATGTTAAATATACTAGTATACCGGAATACCTGTGTTCTATCTTCATTGTACTGGACGCTCTGAGAATTTTCCCTGTCTTCTAACATTCGAGAGTGAGAGGGTAAATGAAATGTAAACACCCAGGATCACTTCATAGTGGTATAAAACATGGTTCCAGTTGTGCAGGAGGCCCCTTCAGTGGAAGAGTACTTATTCTTTGAAGTGACTCCACACACGGGGAGTAAGATGGTCTTCGCGTTAGACTAACAGCGTTCTTAAGGTCGCAGATCTTCATTGCCAACTTTTGAATACTCAATTGTCATTTACTTCAATTTTTTATATCGGCTCTTAATACAATAGTTGTAAGGGAGCATCCGATGGATTGTATACAACATCATCTGCTTTGTTCTTGTATTCTTATGATTGTTTACAACATGAATACATATTATGGATTGGGATCTCGTTGCCAAAAACTGTTGTCTAGAATTCCGTAAACAAATAAATTTGTGGAAAGTGGTGCTGCCTAGTGATGAAAGACGGAAGTTCAAATGTAAATACAGTCGACAGATTATAAATAAACACGTCTATACGGTTTTGTCGTGAATTTCAAGTTTCCCAAATTATTATTTGGATGAATTTGTTTTTACCTACGAGTAATCATAATGTAGTGGGTAAAAAATGTATTACCACACGCGGGACGTAATTATACACTTTTTTAATATCGTCCGGTCTACAGATATATTTAACCTCTCCAAATTCAATTACACAATTGCACAACTTCTTAGCACTTCGTGAATATCACTAAACGGAAATTTAATAATAATTCGACTTCATGAGTATTCCCAATGGCCATCATTGAGGTGTAGATAAAAATGAATGCGCTTACCGCCGCCATGAACAGATTCTTATTTTTCAATCCAAGTCCCCCATTTTGGGTCCTCGTAGACGCATACCCTGTATTGCAGCCAGGTACGAAGCAAGTTCTGTTTCAAAAAGGCATTCTAAATTCTTTATTTTAGCCGAACGGGCTTAATGCATTCAAATTAGAATCGGATTTTGTCAAACAACGTAGTCGGCATACGATGAGCGTTTCATTAACCTCTTACTCATTTCCTGTGATAGATATTTCCTCTCTAGCATTTACAAAGTAAATTTTAGATCACAAAAATAGCAAGATATATTCTAAGCATCAATTAATTCATATCTCCTCGATCGTTATTGAATATTCACCACAGTCTCACGTTAGCAACAATCAACTACGTCTATTTACAATAACAACAGAAAAGACTCAAATCGAAGTGGCGCCAAGGACTAGGTGAACTAAAAGTGGAAATTTAGACAACACGTAGCCTAGGCTACAATGCCAAACATCCGAATCAATAATATATATTCATGGTTAACTAAATCCCTCCATCTTTCCCAGTCCAGCTCTAGTTTCTTTACTTTCTGCTAGCTCTTCTTATGCACTTTATTAATTAATCCTCTGTATTTATCCCGTGGGTTACCTCTTGGGACTTTCTCCTCTTATTTTTCCTTCAATTACTTTCTTCACAAGCCAATTTTTCCTCATGCTATGCTAAATCCTTCTGGTTATTCTCTTCTTTATCGTGTTTCATAGGACCCTTCCTCTTCTACTGCTGAGTATTCTTCTTCATTTTTATTTATTCCATTCATTTTATCTTCCGAATCCTCCTCCAACACCTGGTTTCGAAAGCGTCCAGACTTTTCTGGTCTACTTTTTCAATGCTTCCCATCCGTAGAGAGCCAGCGAACAGAAAATGTTTGCCAATTTGATCCAGCTTTGTTTACTGCCATGAAACATTGCCGTGAAATTTGCTGCAGTCACTTTCTCGCCCTCTTTAGTAGAGTGCACCTATTTTTAAACCATTGCCTACCGCATACTGTCCTCTCCCCTTCGCTCCTTAGGCGACCCCTTCCGCACGAGGCCTCCCTTCCTTAACGTCATGTTTTTTCACTGGTGACCCCCACCATTGCTCAATCATAATTTTTGGCTCATCATCATTGGTCGTTTTATCCTAGGAATCGGATGACTGCAGCCCTCCACCCCTCCATATCGAATGCTAGTTCCCTTAACTCCTGGTGTCTCTCCCTATGTATGTACTCTCCTCTTTATTTGGTCCATGAATTTATTCCTTGGTCTTCCTCTGGGGGTGTTTCCCTTTATTTTACCTTCAATTATGTTCTTCGCAAACCCATTGTGTCTCAGGGTGTGTCCAATCCGTCGCGTCCAGTCTATTTTGGCGCATATTGAAGGTTATCTAGTTCTTCACACCTATAAAATATAGAGAAAGTTTTAAAACGCTTGTTGACAAAATAATTTTAATTTGAAAACGCTTGTTTGACAAAATAATTTTGAAGGTATAACACAAATCAAAGGCATCATAAGATTCAAAAATCATTTCTAAGTGCAGTCGTTCCCAAAACTCACGTTGTAAATTGTAACGCCTTGCTGGGTGGTATCGCTATTTATTAAGATAGTTGGAACACAATTTCCGTGATAAAATCTATTTTTCCAGACGTAGGAGAAGAAATTTCAGTTCACTCGTTCGGACTCGTTTTCGTTACGCGTTTCTCTCTTTTTTCAACAATCAATCTTTACCATAACAAATACTTAAACAAATCCTTAGCAACGTAGAAACAAATAAATCTATTCTCATCTTTTCTCGTGACATAAACAAACCAACCGTTCGTACTCCCTTCATGTGTGTCCAACACTGGAGCATCTGCCATTCTTTCAACACCCAATTATTCTGTAACCCAATCCGTCGGACTGTTAAAGGGGGCTTTTCTCAGATTGAGGAGCTTGTGCTTAACCTCATTCATTTCTGCTCAATAGATAAATTATATCCAATGCATTTAGCCCAATACTTACCCTGGTGTACCCAAGTTACGCTCCCATGGAATAAATAAGGTCGGAGTAAACTTATGTACCTACCCTGTGATTTTCTCTGCTGGCTAGTTTGTGAGTTTATTTAACGAGATCTTATTAGAAATCATATTTGAAGACGACTCCAAATAAATGTTTGTAATATTGCCATTTACGTGTTAGTATACTTAATGTACTAATTGCTGTTTTTCTCTCTCTTCTTAGGTAAGTGTCAAATTTTCCTCTTCTCGTGATTGGGCTGTGATTGAAGCCTGCGTGAGTACCAATGTTAAATCAAATATATTTGTATTATTATATTAATATATAATTCGTAATTATATTTTATATCTCTAACTAAATATTAGACTTTTTAATTTTAGTCATCAATAAAGAGTAATATCACCATGACGAAGGAGACTGTGGTATCAGTCATTGTTCCGTGACGATGTTGCCAAAACTAATACTTGCTCTCACTTTTGAATTAAAGATGGTTATTATATCACGAGTATTCTTTTCTCTTTTATCTTCATCAACATGCTATAACATAATTATTCTCGCCTCATTTCGACTCAACCGGGAGTAATTTCTGCTCTATTTAACTTCGGCTTATATGTGTCGAATGTCTCAAGTCCAATGCCCCGAGGGATTTTTCTAACCTTTCAACAATTTTGTCGGAGATTTCTCTCTCATGTCATTAATTATCATTGTAGATCTGGTAGACGGTAAACTGCTCTACTGCTGGAAAAAACACCTTAAAGGCATCTTTTCCCGAGAGGTTGATTAAACATGTTACATAAAATGAATGTCATACAATAATTTTATGAGCACCGTCAGGGATAGGGGTTTAAACCGAAACGGAGATAGCGATACGCCATTTGAAATATGAATGCGAAACGGGTCCGTCCGAATCAAATGCTTGCACTTTTGGTTACGTGTCAGTGGATCTTCTGCGGCGTAGGGCCTCCTGAAGTTTTTGTTTTGCCATCCTGGTAAAGGTATGATCGAACATACATAAAATTATAAGAGTGCCTGAAAAGTATTCTTTAGAATCAGAATGCCTCTGAAAGCCCTTAAAATTTCGTATTATCTTATTAATGTAAGATTTTACCAATCGCCGACCATGGCGACTCTGCATTACCGTATACTCCTGTACCGCTGTCTATCTCTTTGTTCCCGAGGAAAGAAACATTTGTACATACTTTCATATAGATAGGCACAGTCGTACTGTCAAAAAGCTTTTGACTAACTGTAATGGACCTGTATATCTGCTTCTGCATTAATAATTTTTGTGTTAATGTCCATTCCTTGCATACCCCTTGCATAGCCTTCTTGCTTCAATTAAACCCAAAGATTGATTCATACATGGTTTTCTGCTTTTAAGACTACTGATATTCCTTATTTCTTTAAGAAACACCGCCAAATTCACCCAATACTTTTTTTCAGGACAGCCACTCAGCAGTTGAAACCGTAAAAATACCTCAGATAAATTATCTGTAACTTTCTGGTGTAAACCTTTACATCTACGCCTACACACGCAATTTACCTCCAGGGTTTGTGTCAGGGTCTGAGTTATGCGTAGCACTATACCCTATGAAAGCTAGTGTAACTTCTGATACCTCAGCAAAAATCTGGTAAAAATTGTCATAAACCTTAGCTTTATCACGTTTCACCTAATGTATTATTTTTTTATCCCACCTTTTTTATTTTTTATAGAAATAATTGAAGTGTGCTATGAAGAATATTTTACGCCCTGCCAATTATTTGTATTCCCTTTGAAAGGAAATATAGCGTACATTTTTTAAATATTTCCTTTTCACCGTGGTTTGAGATGTTTTGTGAAGCCTATATCTTTCCTTTTCTTACAATTAAAGAATGATATAAGAAAGGGGGAGCAGGAACACGAGAAGCGGCGGCGCGATAAGGAGTCGTCGGAGAGCGCGGGTTTGAATATTTTGAGCGGTGGCCACTTGTTGCCTCTCCTTAATCCCCACGCTCCACGTCCCCTGAAACCCTCAGAAAGAGCATTCTCATAAAACCCTGGCGTAGAACTTTCTCCCTTTCTTCGTTTTATTCCTCGGTGGCTTTGCAAAGCTCCACAGAAAAAGCACCAATTATTATTCGTAGCTCTTTCTTGTACGAGTCTTATCCTGCCCATTAAATTTGCCAAAGAAAGTTGGTAAACATCCAGTTCCCTGGATTTTTTTTTTTTTTTACTTTTCAATCGATTTTTCAATTTGATAACGACCTATTTGCTGCATGAAAATGTTGAACGGCATAAAATGTTTGCTGAGTTCTGTCGCATGACTTGACTCTAGAGTTTTAGGGAGTTTACTTGATTTTTTTATTCTGTGCCATGATTTTCTTTTTGCATCATTTAGTATTTTCCCCAACGTGAGTTCTTGAGAAGGCCAAATAGGATTTTCTGCTCGCCGCGATAAACTTAAAAATATAGGTTGTAGCTAGGGATGAGTGGATTCCACTTTTTTTCGATTCCGATTTCGATTCTTTCAAAACGATTCCCGATTCTCGATTCCAATTCCATCAATCTTATTCCTGAATACAGGTGGGATATTGATATACCAGTAGCTTACTACTTTTATTATATTCAAGTATTGGCTGAAATAAAATAACAAAGATAATTAAGTCGCTCAATAAGTTTTTTATTGACAAATAGCAAATATAATATATCCTCTGCTTATTGAGGCAGATAAAAAGTGCAAATTGATAGCCTACACTCAAAATTACTGAGAAAAATATGATGTGACAAATGAAGTTTGATTAGAATATTTCTCTATCTGGAGTCGATGGAATCGGAATCGAATTAAGGCGATCGATTCTCGATATCGATTCTAATCCTGAGAATCGGTGGAATTGCCTTTTGGATTTGAATCATCCTCAGTTTTAACCTTAAGAGTTTCTAAGCTATGCACAAGAGGGTCCATTGTTGATAAAATCACGTAACTAGTTGAACACTTGAAGGCCATATAAATATTTGGCAATTAGGCCATGTGTTGGCAATGTGATGTGGTTGTTTCAGTAGTATTTCTTGGATTTTTTAAAAGTTAAGCTGCGATTCCTCGATGCCATCTTCCTGTGGTGCGTACGGCTGTACCATAAGGTGAAGGAAGGAGAAGATAATTCCCAGTTAGTAAATCGGCTCCTGTGTAATTAGTGCCAGAAAAGATTTTGCGTACGGAGGCACTTCTTTTTCATAATTGAGAAAAGTAATGTTTTTCAACGATAAAATTGATCAAAATAAGGTGGTAATTAACATTTTAATATTTTCTCTTTCTTAGTCATCGACAACCCGAGCCCCAAAGGCGCTGAATGCATCGAAACTAAATTTGCGTTTTTTTGAGCGGAAAAAACACTTTCCTCATGTAAAAAACAACACCAAACTTTTGTCGGTTTTCATGTATCTTTCTGCGTTTCTGAAATATCGTCCTACTCAGTTAGATCCACGCCAAAAGGGAGCCACCCATCACCGCTGCACCATTGTGGAACAGCCCGCCCCATTCTCTTCCCCTCCGAGACCCTACCCCGATTACTCCTCCCTGTACCGGCACCCATTGGGAACGGGTTCCTGATAAGTAAGAGTGACGAAGCTTTAACGCGTTAGTTAACACTCCATAACGATCATTTTTGTGAGTGTAAAATATTACTTTTCTCAATTCTGAAAAATAAGTTCCACCATAATTGTGTCCGGGTATGGTATCAATCCACGTTATGTAACAAAATTTACTGTTTTCGATATATTTGGTGGTTTTAGAATAAGTTAGTGGAAAATTATTCATCGAGAATGATATTTTCCCTATCACTCTTCGACACTACTCAAGATTCACTTTTTCCAATACCTCTGAAACAATTGAGCGATCAATTTGCTACTCAGCGAAGTGCTGAGTCTGCTCAGATGCTAGCGTCATAGGGTATTACTTAGCAACACCTTGGTTCTAGCCTTTGTCGAGTTTTTTGATCTATGGAGTCTCGAGATTAATGTATGGCTAATTAGGGCAGGTAGAGTATATTTCTGGGTATTAGATATAGTAATCCGAGGATTATTTTCCAGTCCTGTCCTTATTTCTGATGGTGGTTTGGTCACTTCTAGTAGTTTGTTACCATTGAAAATAGTCTGTCTTGTTTTGGGTCGCGGGTGTTTTTTTATCAACCAGCTACCCGCCGACCATAAGGCCAGATAGTATTTTCCCCAATTCACCACCTGATGATGTGCACAACGAGATTTGGGCAATCCCACACGGACTGTAAATAGGTGCGTGGCTGAGCACCAGTAGGAAGACCTCTAAAATGATAGGAACACTGATGGCAATCTCTGAATGAAGATCAGGACAATCCGATCTAGCAAACAGACAAGTGGCCTGTTTCAAGATGGAGATTTAGAAATAGTTCAACTTTAAATATGTATGGCTGGGTTAATTTTTTGATGAGAAACAGGTGAAAAACATAGTGATTTTGGCTAAACTTATGCTGTTGTACCATGAATTGTAACCATCTCTAAAGAAACGTATTTGATAACGTAGTTTGTCATTGTAGAAAGTCAAATTTTGTATTTGTCACGGCTTATTTTTACGATTTATGATTTTATGATGAGCAATTAGCTTATGCAGGTAGGGTTTTAGAACTTTTTACAACAAGTATTTATTGTTTCCAGTCATATGAAATAAAGGGACGAATTCTCCATGCGATTTATAAGCTAATTTTACAATTATGTCCTTGGTGTTGATATTTCAAGACTACGTTTACCCTTCACTATGATTTTGTAACCTTTCCTTTTCGCATTCGTGGAACTCAAGAAATAATACTGATAATAGCTAATAGATAATAAGCAAGATAATAGATAATAACCAAGAATATAAATCTAATAGTGGTTACTCGCTAATTTGCCTCAATGCATCACGAATGGTAACCTTTATTAACTGACATCCGAGTTTTAGGTATGATTCGGATCTTTTTCGAAAAAATAGGATATATCTCTTGCATAAAAATGCTAATTTTTCTCCTATTTCACCCAAATTGCATTTCACATCGAGTTTTTTGAGATTAAATTCACGGGAACTGTAACGTTGAAGTATTTGGGGTTTTTAATCCATGTTAAACTGAGGACACCTTTTCCATGGGTCGTATTGAAATGCATTATATCACGTAAATGAAAAATGAAAAATTTTGTAATATTCCGCCAATGTATTTTACGGTACAACTAGTTTCGTCGCAGTGGCGACATTATCAGGTACAAAGAGTCAAAGCACAAAATATGGTCCTTATATCCCATCTAGGTTGGGTGTTTCGGTGGGGGAGGAAGAAGGTAGGTGGAAGGGGGGAGGGGAGAAACCTCAAGGATGTAATGTGGCGTTGTGAGCGGGTGGTGGGGGTTGGAGAGGGGCGAGGGGTGGATGACCGTTGGCAGGTCTCTCTTAAGGCGACGCATCACACCCGCTCGACAGGTCGGATTTGTGATGATTTCCGACCCCAGATTTTTTGTTAAAGTCTTACGTCATCAACTTAAAAATTTTATAGTATAAAGAATAGACCTTTGCCAAGGGAGGCTCGTACCTGAAACATGAAAATTTTATCCTGGAGCATAATTAAACCATCGGGAAAACGGCAAGATGTAGGGTATATTATTATAAAAACTATTATTATTATTGGCATATCTAAAACTAATGTAGATGTATCAATCCATCTTCTGTTAGAATGCTTAGTAACAGTCATCACGGTTGTAAGATGAAATCTGTAATTGGTATATTTCGACAAGCTACCTGAATGGTTTTCGATCATGATGTGCTCGGACGGTGGTACAATTAGTTCAGTCTTCTTTCTCAGATCTTATATAAGCGCTGCCTGTACTTACGCGCCGGAGACTTGGCTAAAACTTACCGACGACTGTTGCCTTGTGCGAGAGTTATCCTGGAGTAAGAGACTCCTGACGCCAAAACGCCTCGATCGGGTGATCGGGATCGGATCGGGATCGGACGACATCTTGTGGATTTTCGACAGAACTTTTCCTTATCGAAGGGTATGATGCGTCCTCTTAACCCTTCAAAACTCCCTGCCAACGGTCTTCCACCCCCCGCCCCTCTCCAACCCCCACCACCCGCTCACAACGCCACATTACATCCTTGAGGTTTCCCCCCACCCCCCACTTCCACCTACCTTCTTCCTCCCCCATCGAAGCACCTAACCCAGATGGGATATAAGGACCATATTTTGTGCTTTGACTCTTTGTACCTGAAGATGTCGCCGCTGCGACGAAACTAGTTGTACCGTAAAGTACAGTGGCGGAAGAAATTAACGCAAAATTTTTCGCGCGCCAGAATGCGGCATTTTTGGGAACTTCTAGGAGCAGTACACACTTGAAAGACTGGCAACACTGAGGAAAACATCGTCTACCGCAAATATTTGAAATCCGCAATGGAACTCACATTTGTCGGAGCCTAGAACTTAGTCATCAATCGCCTCATTTTTGAGCTTTCGTCTCATATTATTAGCACATTCAGTCGCAGCGCATCGCTGTTTGTTTCAGCATGGTTCTTACATCGAATGATATAATTTATACAGAAAGACTGATGATAAAAATATTCACTATCCCCCCCAATTCAGTATACTATATGCTAAAATCTTCATCTTCTACCACCAAGGGATATTTATTGTGGTCGACTTTCCGAGGATCTTTTTGAATGATGCGTACTGTCCGTTTCAACGAAATAATATAAATCGAGATTTATCCGCACCAAATGTCGATAATAAAGATTTAATTAAAATACGTATTGTCTACGTAATGTAATTTATCATGATTTTCCATTTGTAGATTGACGAAGTTCCTTAAACGGATATTTATTAAATTCAAAACGGATATTTATTAATGAAACATTCTTGACCCAATATAAATCCGTCTTTAGTTCGTCAGAATGGGATTGAACTATGAAAACATACGTAAATATATATAATTTCACGAAATAAAAATAAATGTGCTCGCATCGATACCGAATAATCTAGGCATATTTTCCCGATATTTCTTTCATCTTATCACAGGAAGCTTGGTGACGAGCTGTCCACTGTTAAGTTTTATCTAGTAAATATAGGATATACGTATAAACTTTCAGAAAAGTTTACCCAAATTAGGTGTAGTTTTGGATAAACAACTCTATTACGTCTGATTGCATACTATCTTATATGCTTAGCTATAAATTCGCCGCACATATAAAATTAACAAAAAGCCTTTTAAATGACTTCAGTTTGGAGTAAAATATCATCAATGAGATAAATTAATAGGTAACGGTTAATGTTGTAGCTGTCAGATGTATTTGGCTAGCTAAAGAGTGGTCCGTGTTCGATTTTTAATGAACGCAAATGAGTGTTTATATAAATTTCCTCATATTGGCGATATGAATGAATGTAGTGTGTAGCTGCAATGAATGGCTGATAATATAAAAATTTTTAAATAAAAAAGAGAAAATTTGCCGAATAAAAATAATTTTACTCGACCAGAAATAGAATGAGAAACTAAAAAATGTCTTGACCAGGGGTGGGATTTCAGTTCGTTTCTTCTTATAGTCGTTATTGTCATCCAAATGGCAAGCCGCATTGGTAGGGCAATGCTCGAGGTCCTGGGAGCTCACTCCATTGCTATGTAGCACCCGATCTTTCTTGATGACGATCACGTTTTCGAAATCATGAGCGTACTAGAACAATGTTATTATTAAGAACCATGATTGCGATTCAGGTTTGCTACCCAGTAACAACTACTGAGCTTTCTCATGACAAGGCGAATTTATGATGATGTTCCGTATCTTTTCGGTGAATATATTTGCGTCCGAATGCGTTACTGTGAACTAAGTTACTTTTAAAATGAGTGTTGGTATTGTCTACGAACGTTTAAAATAACTAAAGGATAGGAAAAAGCATACTACTCTCCCGGGAATACAAACAGAAAGAAGTAGTTCTCGATTTTACCTCATCAGCCCAGAACATTCCAATCAAACGCCATAAGTTCCCCTCATGAATGGGTTTGGAGGCCAGCTACCTTAAGTCTGTGTTAAAGCAACGAGCATTCTTGGAGGACTCTTGAGGATCCCTAGAGTTTTCCCCGTGTCTATACAAAGCTTCACCAATACTAATCCATTCAAAATCGGAATGTATAAAGGGCGCATTATATTGATTTGGGAAATAGTATGCCTTTAATAAGAGCTTACTTTCCCCTTGTGTTGCGGGGGATACCTTTTCTGCCATAGATAATGTTTCGGACGCCAGGCGTTTAACTCACAGGAAAGAAGTGGTATTTGACTTCTCTTACGCCCTTAAAAGTATTCGACGGGGTCTTCCAATTTTTTCGAAGCGCGACGAGCCTTTTCTTCCTGGTGCAGCAAGTATTTGAAACCTGTGCGTTATTCAGAACAACAAACCACCCCGACCATCACCACCCGGAACTTGGCCAAGGTTTACTGATGACTACTTCATTGAGACGAGCGTCGATAGACGAACAAGCAGAGCGGACAGCGCAAGCAGACATACTGTTCAAAGTTTTAGCGGCCTCTCCCAAAATTGTTGCAGGAAAAAAGATCTTATTAGTCTTTAAGTACGCCTCATTTTTCTCCCAGGCGGAGGAATCGGATAGTAGGTTTGTAAAAGGCAAAAACATCTGTCGAAAAATTACCTGAAGAGGTGTTGCGCCTTCGACTTTCACCCACTGAACTTTTATTTGGTGTTTTAAAGTTAAAAAAAAAACAATTTCTTACTACTATCAAACGAAATTCATTATATTCATGTCCGCTATAATAAGAACTATGTTTAATCAAATGTTAATCAATATTCATTTTTCGTCCGCAGCTAGGAATACTTACGAGTTCACAAATGTCAAAATTCTAGGCGATGGTTCAAAATCAATCATGTAACATAGATGGAGCGGGCTGTACGGAGCGCAGCTTTCATTATGAGGACAATGCGAGAAACAAACGTTTTTCTATCCCCTCAAACAAAACAACCCCAAATTAAGATGCATTGAGGAAAATCGTGGAGGAAGAATGGGAAATGAACACCAATAAGATGATACCAAAAAGTGGGCAACTCCATGTGACAAATACTTGGTCAGGAAATTGAGAATGGAGGGGGATTGATTGATTATAAGGCTAATAAACATCCACATTCTTTATGTAAATACCAGCATATTTCTCGATGATCCTTTGCTGTGATTATGTGCACACATAGCTCAAATTGAGAGAATTTCGCATTCATTTTAACCTTTTCCACTCGTTCTAAATAAATCATTATAGTGTCCCTTTTCAACATCCGTTATAATACATTACCACTAAGAGATGAAATTTATGACCCTGTAAAAAGTCTGTTAATATCTTCATGTGGGGGCACTCACAACTTTAACTTCCATTGAAGCAATAATATTACGACACATTTGAAGAGGAATAGATTCTTTAGGAACATAGCAATCGTATAATCTTTGATGGTACACATTCCTAATTTGCACTCCATTGACTACTCTGCGGATTTATAAGGAGTATACAAATGACCATAGGAAGAATATCTAAATACTGCTTAGTCAATACATGGGAAAGATGGTTTTGAGTATTTTATCACTTTCACAGGGGAAGATAGGCGATGCATTTTTGTCGGAGTATTACTAACGCGTGGGTATAAAAATGCTCCTCATAAGATTTAACTGCGTAATTTTAGCCAAACATTTTTCACTGCGAATATGTCAAAAGGTATTTAAGTGATTCATTAATTTACCTTATCCTCTAAGTATTATCCTCCATCTTCTAAGTTGAACTGTTGAACTATACGGTTAATGTATTGCTCATAGCAAACCTAGAAAACAATGCAGGGAAAGCTTCAAATACCGTTTTAACGATATTTTGAAGAAAATTCGACACTTGTTTGGTCTCTCACTCAATAAGTAATCGGTATTTACAAGTTCGGCAGATAGAACCAAACTCTAATTCCTAATAAAAATAATTGCCCTCTTTACTAAATCATTTCAAAGTAATTTAAAGGTGAATGTAGCATCAGGTAAGGTCACTAAATCGAGTAACTGACGCAATCAGAGATCCGGTCTATTCCCTCCTCCATGAATAGCTTTTCATTGAGTGGTAAATTGGCAAATGAGTGGGTATGAGCATCACACGACAGACAGGACGTAGAAATCAAGTGGGGCCGAGTACTCGAGAATGGGAAGTAAACGTCTCATTCGACGACCAAGGAGACCGCTATGATTCTTTTACAAAGCCCGAATATGCGTAAAACTCACACATTCATGGTTGAGGTCAATATCCATTCCCTGGGCCTTCCGTGGATTCCTGCGAAGTTTTGACTGCAATAAAGTCACATCGCGGAGATTAATTATAAAGGCACTAAAAGAGGCCACGCCAGGATTTGAACCCCAGGCGTTCTTGGCCGCAGACGAACACACTCCCTCTAGGCTACTTCATCAATCAAGAGAAATCCGCGTCCAGTGGTTTTTACTATAAAACGAAAAAAGGGAATTCTAATGTTTTCTTTAAAAACTGGACCAAATAAAATGTTCTGGATTTTTGAAAGTAGTTTTCAGAAAGTAAATAATATTACGTTAGGAGTAATTAATAAATTTAAGTGTTTGAGACGACCTGTATGCACGAGGGCGGAAACTTACGTAGGGTTTCAAGGTATTGGAAATTCTCGTAAAGAAAACTATTCTCCACATGGAAATCATTCTAGTCAACCAGATTTCCCATACTTTTACTTGAAATTCACAGGATATTACGCCAAAATGTTAATTGTAATGCATCATATTTCTCGGAAGTAGTTTGAGGCCTATTAAAACGATGTTCATCCACAGCTATTCTCTGCACGAGGAAATACGTTTTATTGTCAGTGAATTTGATCTGGAGAGTAAAAAATTTTTGTCCCAACAAATAATGCTTTCATCGTATTGTTTCTTAAGTTTCAATCAAGAAAATTTTTTTAAACGGTCCAAAGCTTAAAAAATATATGGTAAGCATGTCTACATAATTAACTACGACTTCGGAACCTCAACTGGGTGTGGGTCGAAGCAAGTTCATCTCGTTTACAACTCCTAGACGATCTCGCGAACCTAAACCTTATTAGTATGACTATTTATATGACGCGTAAAATCGATATCCATTCATAGAGAGTTTGAATATTCCCGGTTTCCATATGCTGTCTCATTGTTGTCAAGTTGTCGAAGCAAAAACGATTTCAATTAGTTCCATGTACGCCGCATTCAAACGCCAATGAGTTTTGCGTTAATTTTTTCCGCCACTGTACATTGGCGGAATATTACAAAGTTTTTCATTTTTCATTTACGATAAAATGAACTTCCACAAAGTTAAGCCTGAGACGATGAAGAGCATCATATCACATTTACACCATTTGACAGCGGAGCTATCTTCAAGCTGATTCGATCATTATTACTAAGATTGAAGGTTTTCCGGGCGAAATATTTATGTAAAATCTTCTCGGGTGTGGCACCAGTTAAGGATTTTAAAGGCCGACGTTTCGATGAGTAACTCCCTCATTGTCATCAGTTTCCGAGTTTCAGGAAGGGTGCGGATACTGAGAAAATCGAGATAAATTTGGAGGAGGAGAAGCTGAATCGAGACACTGGGCAAAATATCAGCCAAACATGGAGACCGTTAATCAATAAAATAAAACGGTCACGGAGACAATTCGAATTCAAACTGCCTTTAACGAATTCAAATTAGCCGGACAGCAATGAGTTTTCAACCACCCTCGACCAGTTATAAATAACCCGGCATGGACCAACTCGGCAATCAGTCTCAGCCCTGAAGATGATGAGGGGGATACTCATCGAAACGTCGGCCTTTAAAAGCCTTACCCGGCGCCAAACGCGAGAAGATTTTACAAAAATTGTTAGTAAGGCTTCCGCATTTGATCGCTTGCTGTTCAATTGGCTACAAAAGTCCGTTTTAAAATTCTCTGAAATTTGAAGTACTGCCGTGTGTATCGAACTTCCAAAGCGTGAGGAGAGGTGAAAGTTCTCGTAGCAAAATGTTACTGTTTAAGTGGCTTTATTCTGTTGTTTTTTATCCCTTAAGTGATGAGAACAGCCCTGGCCGGCCAAACCGCTTTACATATGCAGAGAGGTTGGCAGGAAGAGGCACCGCAACACTCAAAAGGAGGCGATTGTTCTCCCGCGTAAAGTGTCCATTAGTTTTCTAAAACTGCAGTAGACATCTGCCATGATCCATTCCTACGGTGTTTTTCATTCATGCAACGTTTTATGTGCTCCTCGTATCCCTTTTGAAACTTTAAAGTGGATTTTGACAGTGGTTATTCCAGAAACTCGGGAGTATTTTGTGCACCTCATAAAAAAGAGAGCAATATGACTAATCATCGTAATGTCTGTAGATAAAATAATTAGAATTGTCTCTTAAGATCGTGGGAGCTGCAGCTCTTGGTCATCGAGTGCGCATAATTTTAATGTTTTCAAGTTTATCGGAATAATTATTAAATTTAAAAATATATAAATTAAATAAAAATATATAAAAACTACAATTTAAAAATATATAAATTAAATAAAAATATATAAAAACTACAATTTAAAAATATATAAACTTTATAAAAAATATATAAAAACCAAAATTTATTTATCACATCTGTTTTTGTGGTGTCGTTCACACAGAAGTAGTGCAAATGGTTCTAGACACTTTTTTTTACGCTATTCAGTGCATTTTTTTTTCTCTAAATTCCGGTCCGGTCCGTTATGTCGAAAAATTTCTGGTCCTACGTCGTTTCAGAAATGTCAAATACTGATTTTTGAATCCATGGTTCACAGAAAAGCATAATATGAAGGATGTTGCTTGTTTTTATTTCCTCATCGTCGTAAAAGCATGTTTTTAATTAATATCAGAGAACAAGCTGAAGGAAAGATTTTGCTGATTGGTTAAAATATTGTCAAACCGTCGATGTGTTGGGTGTTACTGGAAATAGGAAATTTGTTTTTTGTTTACGAATGAATAAAGATTGTAATATGTGAATTACTCTGTGTTGCCAGATTTTACTTATTAAACGCAGTTTTTTAAAGTATTCTCATTACAAAGAATGTAAGTTGCATCGCATCGTATTTTACAATGCAGATCTTGCCTTTGTGGTTGTCAATCGACTCCTGCAATAATGCGGTCATATGTCATTCATGTATGTTGGTTTCTTCGTGTGGAAATTAACATATTTCAAAGAAAGGATCACCTCGCAAAAGTAATCCAGTGACCTCTCCAGTATCTTTCTTTTGATAAATAAATGAAATATTATTGTCTCAACTTTATAGAGTTCTTTATTAATTCGTTAAAATTAATTTTACACCACCATGCCAGTGGAATGTAAAAGTTGTTTTTACTAATTGTATTTCTTTTGCGTATTTTTTTAGCAATCCCCACTCATGCCACCGTGATAAAAACGCTGCGCGCAAAATCAACTTGTTTACGGAGTGAGAAATGGCCCAGGAATTTATTTTTAATTTATGGGGGGATCCTTCAACCAACTCTTCGAGAAATTTCAAAAAGTTTGTTCTCCTTTGAGAACAAAACGTTCGGGGATCTAATCCGAAAAAAACACAAGGGCGCCGACTAATGAGATAACGTCTCGGAGAGCTGCACTCAATCCCCTTCTGCGCCGTGGGTCAAATGAGACGCGGGGAAAATGGACCCCTTCTACTCCCTGCCCTTGCTAATTCGCAAGGTTTTTAGCAGGGGACGGGGGAAGAGAATGTATGTTGTTGAGTTCAAAATACAAATGCGAGCTCGTAAAGCTGGTGTCCTTCCTTCTCTCTCTCTCTGTCTCGGCGTCACGAAAGGGGATTATGGGTAGGAGAAAAATCCACACAAAAAAATAAATAGACGGGACGCCTCGGCAGTGGCCAAATATGACCGGGCAAGGATGGGATGATCTGGAGCATTCGTGTGGAAAGCTTGGGAAAGAATCCCCATGAAGAGATGAGTTTTTTGGGGTTGATCCTTTCGTTCCTCCGAATGGATAGAATGGGAACTTGGTGGTCCAGGGATGCGAGATGTGAATTAAAATGCAAAGATACATGGGATGAAAGGATGCTGTGCCGGAGGGGTTGCTTGGAACGATGTGACAAACAACAGCGGCGTATAATTTTCGCTGAAAATTTGAAATCACGAAACCAACATCCTTCAAGATTGGAAAATTAAGGGGTATAATCCGCATAACGGTAATAAAAAGGAATTCACGTATAGGATCGTCGTAATGGTTTATAAAAATGCAGTTCGGCATTATTATCATTATTCATTGAAAATTAACAGGCGATGAGGGATCGATTAGATAATATGAAATTTTTTAGGGACAGTCCATAAGTACAGTGGTGTATAGGCGATTTTTTGTGGCATATTTTAACAATTTCTGAATGACTGTTTAGTATTACCCCTATGACCTTGTTCCTTCAATCATTATTTGACATAGAATGTTATCTTATCGAACAATATGGCCATTGACAGCAGGGTATTTTTTGAGTTCCGCGAGAATGTCCATTCTACACTGTTAAGTAGGCAAAGTGTGTCCTTCAAATGAAAGTCTGGTACGATACTAATTTAGCTACGGGAAATTTTAATTTTTGATTCAAGAAAATATAAAGACCGTGAGATTTAACTCGTGCGGGCTCGTGTCTAAGTTACGGTTTCTATGCTATGCATTAGGAATTCAAGAGTGGTGTGTTTCAGAGAGCCACAGAGAATATTGTCATGACGCCTCACTACTACTCTAGGTCTGAGAGAAGCGATAAAATAAGAGAGAAACTCGTTTTCTCCGCGCACAATAAGCGACCACAATATAAACTGAGCTCCACTGAATACACTCCCGTTATACATTTAACCATTTCAATTCCCAAAACCTTATCCCTCGCATCTTTATAGGGCTGGTGTCCAAACATCCACACGCCCATACGGCGGCTCGCAGAGTAATATGTTAATGTAGATGTACTATAAATTTTATTCCATATGTGTCCCTGAGTGTAGTTATGAAATGCTGAAATTATTTCCTTGGAGGAGAATGTTGTATCCTCACGTTGATTTTGCTGAGCTGGTAGTTTTTATTGTTTGCGGATGTAGTAAGGCTATTTCCTCCTTTACTTTCAATATGTTTTTCTCTTTTTAAAAAGAGGAACTTCAGCTTTTGGAAATTCTGGCTTGTATTTTACACCGAATGGTAATATTTTCTCTCTCTTCCGAGGAAGGAAGTTCAGTTCACCAATAAATGTTTAAGCCTCGGCAGCACTGTACGCGGCACTAAATACGCAGTTACTTTAAAATAAATAAGGACATTTGATGCAGAGTATATTCAGGGATCCCAAAAGCGATAACGGTGTCATATGAGTAATGTCCGAGGGGATCAAGTTGGTTTGGTGGCTAGAGTACGGGCTAGCCATACGAGTGGCCAGGGTTCATATCCCTTCAGAGGAAACCACTTGAGTGTCTTGTGGAGGGCACTTCAAGTAGAGTACTCCGTCTGTCGGATGAGACGTTAAACCGTTTTCCCCTCGGCGAATTTTGTCAACAGCTGGCTAATGCCGACGCCGGGTTCTTCTCCAGCCTTCCACACTTACCTGCGCCTTATGGCGCAAATGACCTTAGCTGACGGTCGCTTCCCCAAATATCCAATCCAGTGATGTCCTACGTAAAGATTATTTATCGTTTTAGTATGTTGGATCCAACCAAAAACTAATGGACTCAAATCCTTGTCAAGAAGTAAGGAAAAGTGACGGCTATGATTGCTGCCTGATTTTTAAATATGTTCCTCGGTGTGAACTGATGAAGTAATTATATATTTCTCTTGTATAAACTAGACAAAGAAGAATATCGTGTATCATCCTCAATAACTTTCAGGATTCCATGTATCTTTTTGAAAAACTAAATTAAATCTTTTCCTCGTCCATGGTTCATTGCTTTAAAGATTGGTCTGAATGACCGAAGTGCACAGGCTTTCTTTTGTAGCACCTCCAAGCATATTTCATTTGTCGAAATTCGATGAGCGTTTGGCAAATGAGTCAAAACTTGGAACTGAATGTGCGGTGAATGCACTCCAATGCCGTTACGTGATCTCTGTGCTTTAGGTGCGATGTCTGGGTCACGGACCTGCTCCACTTAATGACGCTCATCATTGAAAAGTGCGTCGGATGATGCATTAATTGCCATGGTTTTGTATGACCGGCGTCGGGAAGTCGAGAGAGAAATCGCGTTTTGGTCCGCCGGCTCAAACGGAATTTTTAACGCCAGTCTACTCCGAAAATTTCGGACGTCCACACGCATAGCATGCGTTCCTTTTTTTTTATCAGTCATTAACGATTGATCTTGATGTTTCTGTCATGGATACATTCCGATTCAATTAATTCTAACTGTTACTTTCAATTCGTTTCAATTTAATGATAATCCTTTTGTCTCGTTGAAACACCTCTCACTCAAAACATAATTTAATTTCATTAGAGATTGTCTGTTGCCTCGACAACCATCCCGACTACCTTTCTTCTCCCACATCCAATAGGCTTTAATTTGATGAAATGTTGTTCCATAGAGAATTTTTTGCGTACTCATCTCTTTTGTGCCCCTCTCTCTTTTTTCAAATCACCTTAAGAATCAGAAATTAATTACCATGCTGCTTTTTGTTTGGTATACTCAGTTGTCTCAGGCGTGACCTCATAGAATTTACCATGCATTGTAAATGAAGTAACTTTGTTGTTCCGCATAAATTTTATTGAAGTCGGCCCGGGTTTCGACGTGGCATGTCATCATCAGCAGTCCAGGTACTACATGGAATAATTCCAAACTGGAGCACAACTCTAAATAAACATTCGTAATTTTCATACAAAATAATTTATGGTTCTGATGAAAAAATTAGCATGAATCCAACTCACCATTTCTTGGTGGCAGGTCCAAATGGTGACGTGCCTTGTCGAAACCCTGGTCGTTTTAAATAAAATCTATGTGGAACAACAAATTTCCAAACATTGCATTTTAACAAATGATGTGGTGCGAAGTCACTCGCACGGGTGCATTTTACACCAGGGTTGAAATTCGCTATGAAAAAATCTTTTGACTTGACCGGGATTCGAACCCGGATCTCCCAATTGCCGGTCAGGTGTGTTAGCCAGTTAGTTCAATATATATTTATTTCAGTTTGTTATGCAAAATACGTATTTTTATCAATAATCGTCATTTTGTTTCATTTATAACTTAAGTCCATTATTAGTAGTCCGGCGTCCAAGGGGGGGGGGGGAATAAGTGCCACCAGATCCCTCCCCCTACACTGGCGATGGCGTTCTTCCTTCTGCATCTGCATCGTCTTCTATAAGTGCCTGGCGGAAGAGGGAGGTGAGGAAGGGTCGCACCGTGTTTGGTGCACCTGGTACCGATATGTTATCAATGACACCACCAAGCCATCTTCCTTCAATGCGAATTTCGAGGGAGGTTTATGCGAACAAGATGTTCCACCGCGACAGTGGCTTTATAAGCACGACTTCGTCTCATGTGCTACAATGTAGACTTGAGGCGTGAACATCTAGTTCGCATGAACCCCCCTCGAAATTCGCCTTGAAGGAAGATGGCTTGGTGGTGTAACTGGCTAACACACCTGACCGGCAATTGGGAGATCCGGGTTCGAGTTCCGGTCAAGTCAAATGATTTTTTCATAGCGAATTTCAACCCTGGTTGAACAACAAAGTTACTTAATTTACAATTTTTGCTTGGCGTTTTGCCATTGCCTCCATGATATGGTGAGTTGAATTCATGTTCATGGTTTGATCAGAACTGTAAATTATTTTGCTGTAAATATCGAGTGTTTATTTGGATTTGTGCTTCAGTTTGGCATTATTCCATGAAGTACCTGGCCTACTCGTGGTATCATGGAATAGGAATTTGGAATGAGTGGTGCTTTCGAGAGTTATTGTTATACTACAAAACGACCTCCTGAGTTATAGTGTAACTTTTTACGGCTCTATCCAACTTAAGCAATTTTTTGGGATATTTATCGTTATCGCTTCCTTTCCATTGGCACACTGAAAGACTTTTCCCACTCACGCTGCCGAACTTAATCTAATGAGCATGTTTCTAGGATTATCGTGAGGAGTCTTCAATCTGAGAAATGGTTTTTCTGCTCCACTCCATTCAATATTCTTTTCAGCTTCGCACCTAAGTCCCTCCCAATTAATTCCTTCACTATTTCTGATGATGAAAACATCATCCGCACTTTCCCACAAGTTTTAATGACGATACGACGCGTGTCAGTCAACTCACAGAGTCATCATCAGATACTAGACACTGAAACAAATAAGACATCACATTTATATGGTTGGGAGTGGGGGTGGATTTAGGAAAGAAGGTAGGAGGAGAGTGAGGTGGAAGGATAAGTTGGGAAAGCCAAGTACATTGGTACAACAAAGGGAGGACATGGGAGCGTGGAAAACCGAAGGTAAAAACGCGAAATAAGAGAAGAAAAATTTGTTTCCCTCCCTTCCCGCCTTATTTATTTGTCTTCGTTTTCATGATGACGAACTTCTCCTAAATTACGCCTGAATCTGTTAGCCCTTTGATTGCGGCATGACGTGACATGACGTCATGGTTGTCTTAAAGCTAGTGCTGATGACGTGATATCACGTCGAGGAAACCGTGAGATTTCTATCTTTCACCAGAGAACTTGACTCGGCCGCCTAGTGAAACGCGGAACATACGGTACCCTTGACGTGATATAACGTCGTCAGCACTAGCTTTAAGACAACTATGACGTCATATCACGTCATGCCGCACTCAAAGGGTTAAACCTATTCGGAAATCAATTTCTTATGATTTCTGCATTCATTGTTTGCATGTCTTACTTGGTTCTTCTAATTAACCGTTTCGACCACCTTTGGACCTTGTTAATTCGAATCAGCGTTTTCCAGCCTTGATTGTCGCTAAGTTTTTCGTATTTCGGGACCGACTCTGTTGTCTTCTCTCCCATTGCCTGCAAATCTCTTCCTACCTTCTGCGGCGGGGCTTTACTTTCTTATTATCGAAGAATTTCAGTCTTAAATTGGTTATTTAGTATTGAGATATGTGCCTGGTTATGGGTTTCGGTTTAAGTAAAATAATTAAGCAGGAGTAATTGTACTCGATTCATTCACAGTTGTTATTTATAATCGGCGCCTTAGCAACACCTTTAGTACATAAGAGCAAGACATAAGAGTTGGAGCTAGCGCTCCTATCGGAAAACATTCGCACCACATTAAAAATTGTCTCACCAGTGCTGCCACGTAGCGGTGGTCATATAATCTAAGTGATGCTGAGAAAATGCATATTCCAACATTTAGCCTGGTCACCTCAGTTGATATGTCCGATTAACAGTGCTCTTCTTTTTATAGCCCTTTCTGATATATTTTTCCATCTGGTTAAATAGTTCCTGGTTTCCTCGTCTTCTGAGATCTACTTCTCTACTGTTTTCAACCGTTTGATCAATCCAGTATTCGCTGAAGTCAAATGTTCTATTTCGTGCATGAATATTTGGCGGTTTCCTCTTTTGCGG
Source organism: Ceriagrion tenellum (assembly GCA_963169105.1). NCBI lineage: Eukaryota > Metazoa > Arthropoda > Insecta > Odonata > Coenagrionidae > Ceriagrion > Ceriagrion tenellum. The sequence goes on along the minus strand of OY720642.1, from coordinate 65,384,478 downwards.
TGTCCTAATTTTGCACTGGTAGGTGGATTTTTCCATTAGTTTTCCTGCATGGTAAATTTTGTTGCCTTATTTCCATTAACCTCTTCGCCATCGCCTCCTTTTTTTCAGACGTCTTTTGTTTTCCGTTGCGCTGGGATATTTCAACCTCTTTATACTCTGAATTTCCCCCTTCTACATTTAAGCTGTGTCCAAATACGCCATTTAGGCAGCTAAATCGGCAGATTTAGGGAGGACGCCATCTTGAAGTGTGTCCCAATTCGTTAGGCATCATGGGGGAGCGGATTTAGGTGCCTTTATCGGGGGTGAAATTTAGGGTAGATGGAGTTTATCCTAAATCCGCCTCCATATTGAATTTCCCATCATGCAAAGCGCAGCATGCGTCGTACAAGGAAACTCGCACCGCTCGTACCCAAGGAAGTAGTTGAAAAGTGTCAAACATGGCAAGTATTTGTCTGTTGTGAAAGAATTCTCTAGAATTTCGCAAACCAACACCCGACTACAAAAGAAAAATTTTACTTAGTACACTTCAATAAAACGAATTTAAATCCCAGAACACCTACACAAACTTACATATCCCGAAAACTAAAAACTAACGAATCTCCATACAACGAAATGGATGACAAAATGTAATTTCACTTTCCAAATCTCACAACGCACCCGAAGGTAGCCACAGGCGTCAAAAATGTCTTTATTTCAGGTTTCATTTGTTTCATTCAGTCCTTTATTAATTACTCATATGCTTTTCATTCGTTTCCAGCTCGGTAGACGGCAACACTAGCAAAGGATGTCCCAAATCAAGCTCCCTTAGCGAAAGGCATCTAAATATTTAGGTAGCTAACCGCATCCTCCCTAATGCCTAACGAATTGGGACACGGCTTTACTCATTCAGTTTTTGAGCTAATGCTTGCCAAGCGCTGCGTTTTCTCCTCCGAGATTCCTGTACTTGATTTACTTGCCTGTCTCAGAAGTTCACCTAATGACTGACATGATAATAATGTCGTTGGCGAAGGAAGGTAGCTAAGTTATCTTCCTGTATCCCTAGATTACATTAATACCCCGTCATTTGCGTGCACTCATTGACATTGGTTTGCTATTCGCGCCACTAATTTGTGACTTCAATGGCCGCCAGAGAGCAGTGCAAATTAATGATAAGATTCAAAACCCTAAGTATTACAAGAAAATAAGACGTGAAAAGTGCATAGCAGAAGATGCCTCTCTCAAGACAAGTAAGCCTCACAAACAATTTATTACGAGACCACGATAATCCGGCCAAATTTTTTTTTCTCTCTTTCCTCCCTCAACTGGGCGAAACATAAGAGATGGATGGATAATCGCCGGAACCACAAAATAGTGGACTGTATTTTTAATTTTTTTTAAAACTTAATTTTTAATTTTATAGGGGTTTACGAGAACTACTGAGAGAAGGGTTGTACCCACGCTTTGACCAGAATTGGTCCGAATTGACCCTCCATGGGTCCGGTGGTCCCCGACTCGAGGACATACTTCGGCAGACCGCACGGCGTCAACCCCTAAAGTGAGCCAGAGAGACACCTAATCCCAAACAATTGGGCAACGGGCTCTCTCGGTCCACAAAGATGTGCGGTAGGTCTTTCGCGAAAGCGAGACCGACGGTCACTCGTGTCAGTTGTTTGGGGTAACCAAACTAATACGAGCACTTCGGGGAAGCGGAGGCCCAATTGAGGTCCTTTTGACCTCAATCCGCCTCATTGGTGTCGGCCTCGAAGGGGCTGTGACTTTGCTAACCTTCCCTTCCCATCCTTTCCTCCCACCTCTTCCTTGCCCGGGGTATAAGCGCGAGCTTGAAAACTAGGGCGGAAGATGTAATCCTGCGGCGAGAGCCGAAACACCTGTATTTTTAATTAACTTCTGGCCACGTGCAATGCGTCACTTACCCAGAAGTCGCTCGAGTGCTACGGAAGAGAGGACGTCTCAACGGCAACCCATCCAAGCACGACCTTGCAGAGAAGGCGACTGTTGGGTAAGTCAAGCATTGCACGAGGCCATATGTTTATTTAAAATCCAGTCCACAGTATTTTGTGGTTCCGGCGATTTTCCATTTCTTATGTTTCGCCCAATTGGGTGCGGAAAGAGGGAACACCACCTTGATTGATTGTTTATTTATTATTTTGTTTTCGCGTAGATTCAGGTTATCCAGGCCGGCCTCGGTGGCGGAGGGGTAAAGTCCTTGACAGCTAAACTGAGTGTCGCGGGTTCGAGTCCCGCCTGGGCTGGTTTTTCACCACCCAGGGCATGGCTTTCTGTCAAGTTCTGTTGGTCCGGTCCCTGGAAAATCTGATGACAGGCTTAGTTGCCTATTGGGATTCCAGGGACATATGGGCCAACAGACTCGTCCGGTAAGCAAAAAAAATCCAAAACCATCCCTATTAAGGCTGGGACACAATCAACGTGAACGTGTGACGCGAGACGTAAACGGGGCAACGGGAGACGGGGAACGCAAGTCAGCGGTCACAATCGACGTTAACGCGGCCCGTAGTAACAATTGACTAACGCAGGCGAAGCTAAGAGATCAGGTGTAAACAAGTGTGGAAGTAAATAAGTTGTCTTCGCCAAGAGCAATCTTCAACAGTTGGATGTATCTACCGACAGATGGCTCCCATTCCCGGATTCTCAGGACTGTTCTGATTGGTTTTCCGTGTACGGGGCATGGGAAGAGATGAATGTTGCCCATATCTCGCGTACACGTACTCCCCGTACACGTTGATTGTGTCCGTTCACTATACTTTCCCGTCAGCCATCTTTTCGCGTATTCCCGTTAACGGCTCACGTTACACGTACACGTTGATTGTGCCCAAGCCTTTAGCCGCTCATGGCTTGTAAGCAAACTTCCAAGTTTTCCGTATCCACACTACTTGAAAGAATGACCCCTACCGTCGGAGGATATACTCCAACCCCAAGCGGGAGTCGAACCCATGGCTCACGATGACTTGTTGAACACTTTGTCCCGTCACGGATGGGCACTGCTTTCTTTCTATATTAATTTTCTTGAGGATGTTACTTTATCAATGTGCTTGATGAATTTCGAAGAGTCGGAACTGTGCGCCTTTTTTCTCAAATATTCGTTGGAATGCGTAAGTAATTTAATTTCTTCACATTCCCCGTGGAATATCTACGAAACAATATGGATATTATTTAAACTTTTTAGGGAAAAATTATCACGGGGAAACATGCAGGACGATAGACTTAAATACCTAAAATCGCTAAGAAAAGTCATCTTGGATGCACTATGCGAAGATGTCTACATATTTCCTCTAAGAACAGCTTTTCTCATGACGATCTACTGGGTTAAAAGCCAAATGTTTGAATTGTTAGATTTTACAAATGGCAGTTATTATACCCGGTATGCTATACATAGCATTTTCCCTAGTCAAAATATGAGGCCATTTTATGGCCTCATTATTTGCTTTTACATCAGAAAACCCTGTTCAACTCGAAATGTTGTCAGGAAATAAGTGTTGATTAACTTGGATTGAATCACAGTAGTACCACCCATATGAAAAAGACAGACATACATACATACCAATCATTTTCGTCTTAAGTATGTTCTCCTTACATATTTTGTTCATTTATTAATTTTAATAAAAATTATTCGCATTCTTTATAAAAACTATCGTAAAATGAGGTATAATCCATAGAAATAGGCAATTAATATATTTTTCAAGAGTCAATTTTCTTAAACTTCAAACACATTGTCGATATTCTTATTTTACTTCCGGTAATGCGTACATTCCGTCAAGCTCTGTAACAGTCAATTGGCAATCGTTGACAAAACAATAATTGTAAACGCCACATTCATGCAAACATCTTTACTCGGCTCTACGCTATAGTATTACATACATACCATACATACATACGCCGTTCTCTTCCGGGGTAGGCACAGTCAAAATGTTTCACTCATTAATACATAATTGTACACCCAACTCTGCTTCAATAATTTCCTCCATACTGACCTATCCATGCCAACCTCTTTTGCCTCTTTTACCCCCATACACATACATTTACCCCATTTACCCTCATACACGCCCTCCTCTCTTCAAGACCCCTAATATTCCTCCTCCTAATTATTTCCTCAACCACATTCAACCACAACTTTCTCGGCCTACTTCTACCTCTCACACCATTCATTCTATTCTCATATATCTGTTTCGTTATCGGTAGGCACAGTCAAAATGTTTCACTCATTAATACATAATTGAACACCCAACTCTGCTTCAATAATTTCCTCCATACTGACCTATCCATGCCAACCTCTTTTGCCTCTTTTACCCCCATACACATACATTTACCCCATTTACCCTCATACACGCCCTCCTCTCTTCAAGACCCCTGATATTCCTCCTCCTAATTATTTCCTCAACCACATTCAACCACAACTTTCTCGGCCTACCTCTACCTCTCACACCATTCATTCTACTCCTATATATCTGTTTCGTTATTTGACTCCCATCCATTCTCTCAACATGGCCAATCCAACGAAGCACACTCCTTGAGCAAAGTCAAATGAAAAATAAAAATTAGAACAGTTGAAACAAAATTCAGATTCGCTTCTTTTACTCGCGACTTACTGGAATTTTCGCTTCTTGTGTACGTGTATGTCTCACAGTTAAAGCGAACAGTCATCTCGTGTACCCGAGTCCATCTGACTGTGTTAAATTTGTCTACCCTCCGGGGTTGGAGAGTTAAAGAGGGGAGGGTCGAAAATGTCGGGTGGCCGGGTGAGGTTGTCTGGGAGCTCGTCCACTCCACGGCGTCCAGACGATCCCACAGGGTCCAGGTCGAGTTCCGCCGCTGTTCCCCCGGCCGTCGTCGCTGTTAACGAGTGGGATGTCATCGCCCTCGCTCTCCCGAATCTCCATCTCTTTCTTTTCCTCCCCGCCTTGCACGATTCCCCCACACGCCTGCACGCACCTAAGCACACGCGTGCCTCCCAGCGCACGTTCCTTGAAACTCTTCCCGTGCGAAAGCAAACAATCGTTCTATAACGACCCGGCGGCGGGTGGCGGCAGCTCATGTACAGATTTGCCTTTCCCAACCCACCCCCTGCAATCCTCAACCATCCCCCCCCATTGTCACTCGCGGAGCAGAGAGGAGAATACAGAATTAGGTCTCTCGCTACGTCTCTGCTTCTTTTTTTTAGCAAAAGAGAAAACGGAATCCTTTTCATTCAATGGGAGAACGAGAGAAATAATGATGAACGCTTCGTGCGAGTGCACTGTTTTAGCACTTGAAAATTTCTTTCAAACACATTTTTCCTAAGGTGGGCATTCTGAGCGAAATTTTGCTGTGCGGTAATGATGGAAAACTAATTCAAATTTTATATTGTCCTTTGTTTTTTAAACAGTCGTGAGGGCGGATCTGTGCTGTTCAATTTTGCTCGCGCGGGTCGCGCGTTTTATGAGTGCATTGTGTTCCCGTTTACGCGTTTAGCACCTTGTAAATTGTAGAGCAATTGGCGAGGAAATTGAGTGGAAAGGCATCATTTTGTTGCTCGTATTAGATAAATTAGATGTTTTTTGTAGTAAACATCCAGAAAATGAATCAAATCACATTTACGTCCTTTTTCGGTGCAAACAACTTACATCTGTTACACTACCCTTTTGTCTTGTCCTCGGCGAACCACCTACCCACGTTGTCAGATCAATCTTCATCTACGAAATACCGTGCAAGTCACCACTAGGGTGTGTGGCACGGGGTGATTCCACACAATGCATGCAGAACTCATCCCAAATGAATACAGAACGTACACGCTCGCCCGGATGCCAGGCGCAGGCCAAAAGCAGTCAGGATGACTATACGCGGCCAGATTATAAACTAGGAGAGTGCTACGTTAAGGAACATAATACCATGCGGTATACTATTTAACATACAACTACTGATTAGTATTATTAATGCGGATGATGTATAGTAGTACTAGGTACTAAATTATGCAAGAGATCTTGCCTGAAATTTCATGCGAGGTTAATTGCTAATAATGTTGTTAAGATATTTTGCATAAGTGTAAATCCTACTTTACTTAGTGAGGGAGAATATTTTTCAGTACTGATCTATCGCAACTATTATGATCCCATATTTTAGGTGGTAAAAATTACATTTGTAATCTATTCGTTCTACTGTCTACTTCCTTGATTTTATGCATGTGATTATTTTTACCGTAATACTTTGGCACTAGCAGAATATGTTCAACTTCTGGCAAAAAAATAATCAAAACTAAACTTTTGTAAGTGATTTTATCTTTATTTTTACCGTCGATCAGATTGAGGTTCCCATTAATTCCTCAAAGATTTAGTAACCCTTCTTTGTTTACAGTGACAATTTTTAACAAACCTTGCTGCTCTCTGCTGAATTCGATTCACGGCTGAAACTAATCCTACTTCCTAAGGGCAGCATATGCTAGCGGCGTACTCCAAGTGAGGTCTCACGAGAGAAAAGTGACTCTTACCTCGCTGGAGCTCCGGCTGGCTCCAAATGTGGGTTGGGTTTCTCACTCAATGGAGACAAGAGCTTAGGGTGCATATACACACATCAAAACATACATACATACCTATCACGCCGTTCCCTTCCGGAGTATGCACAGTCACAAAGTCTCACTCATATACATATTTGTACGCCTAACCTTGCTTCAGTAATTTCCTCCATACAGGAAAACCTCTTTTGCCTCATTTACCAACATAAACCACTTCATACACGCCCTACTGTTTTGTAATATTCCTCTTCCTAAGAAGTTCCTAATCCACATTCAACTACAATATTTTCGGCCTACTTCTACCTCTCGCACCATTCATTTCACTCTTATATATCTGTTTCGTTACTCGACTCTCATCCATTCTCTCACCATGGCCAAACCAACGAAGCACACTCCTTTCATATATATCCATTACTGAAGATTCTAACCCTCAATCATTTATTACCCATTCATTTCTGACCCTATCCATCCTACTTTTGCCGTAGACACCTCTCAGATAACTCATACCCACGGCGTTCAGTCTACTCTTATGTCTATCCTGACGTACCCGTATTCCACTACCATGCAACAAAGTGGGGAGAGGTACACTTTGCATAGACATATATCGTTTATTATAAACTTCAAAAGGAACTTTATAAAATATTATTTTGTAAGTTAACGTCAACCAAAACTATTTAGTTAGTAGATATAGATGTAAATGAACAGAAGAGAATAAAGGCTTTAAAAAAATGTTATTGCTGGCAAGTCTTGGTACTTTGCGGATTTTCACGAGCTTAATAACGGAAAGTATCAGAAACGAGGAAGGGTACAGAGAAAAGGATACAAAAAAAGAGGCGGAGACCAAATGGAACGCAATCAGAAAGACAAGATTAAGATTAGGCTGGACTTGATGGCACTTCGGATTTGCTAGAAATGTAATAGGAGGGAAAGGAAGAAAGAAAGAAGGGATAAGTCAGGGGAGAAAAACGATTGCCAATTACAACGGGATGTAATTGGACAAATTACAGCAAACCGGGGACTGACTGGAGCGGAAGGCTGCAAGTCAACGAATCTTTGTCTATTGATAAGTGATTGTCAGTGTTCCTCATCATTTACTGCGTTTAACGCCGTCCAGTCTCTCATATAATTTATGCAAATATTTGAATAGCAAATATCGATACGAATATCGCTTCAGCAATTGTTGCATTACTGTTTTCTCAGATGTATACATTTCCTGTGTAATCTGTGAGCATTTATCAGTGACAGAATAAGCACACATAATTCGGAAGTTATTATTCAAACAGAGAGTGAGAGAGAAAGAAAGTGGATAGGAACACATAAGTTGACGATCACAATGGTGTTGCGAACGTAGAATGATGGCCGATTCCAACAGGGAAAAAAATTCTAATGGACCGCGAATCGAACCACGGACTTTCCGATGTCACGTCGCAAGCACAGACCTACTCTCCTGTTTCCTGTAATACTGCTATACAATCGAGTTCCTTCGGGCAATAATGACCCAGTAAGCTTGGATGTTGAAAATAGATAAAATGAAATGTGAAATGTTCTTTTTACAAGTTTGGTACGTAATATATAGACTCAAGAAAATCAACGTGGAACTTTTTTGTTAAACATTTATATACTTTCAACTATACAGTAATGTGTCTGCCCCAATTGGTAGAACAGACACATATGACTGAAATTGGCTGGGGGTATATGTGAACAAACACCACTTATCCATCCATAAGTGCGGCCAATAGATGGCTCTATAGTATTAGGATATAGAATAATTATCACTGTGTTTTATTCGCTATACATATGATTAATAGTTTGATATCGTTAAGTATTCTTTTCCCTTTAAATATTACGTAGGAACTCTACCTTCTGGTATAACCAACCACTCTAGTATCTAGTTTTTATTAACGTTGAAATAATATCGACAGCCACAAGGATTTTGGTGTCCGAACGGTATGTAAATGATTGAAATTTGTCATCTTCACCCGGAATGATAGTTGCTAACACTTCCTACATGTTCACAAGATGCACATTTTGCTACTGAGTCGAATTTTATGTACTGATCTTTTATAGTCATAAGACATTTTGCCACTAAGTCTCGAATTTTATGTACTGATCTTTTATAATCATAAGGTCAGAGTGATGAATTGGCTGCCCATAAGAAGGGCGTTTTCCTTTGAGACGCAGTCCTGGAGAGCAGCCAAGAATAAGGAGCTCTCGTTTCGAAGGGCTCGTTTCATTTTCAATAAGGACTGCTCCAGTTTGTCGAATGGGCTCAGTGGGTCAGCCGGGTGTTTAAACTAATCATGCCCATGATTGCCTTTTGAACGGTTAGCCGTAAGTATGAGGATCGGATTTCCGTCATCTTTCTGCAAAGCAGCTACAACAATAAAGCCTCTCCGCAACCCATGTGAGTTTTAGCGTAATTCAAACTGGCCGTATTTCCGCTGTTTCCTGTTATCAAATTCCATGTTATTGATAATGCATTACTTCTGTCATTTTGGACAATAACATGTTGAAAGTTAAGTACAAATAATGCTTTAAAATTAGCACTCGAGACAATTATATGTAGAATTGAAAGTATGGATAATGCACTGCTTTTGATATTCTGTATAATTAAATGTTTCGCGAATTCAGCAAACATGCTTGCCATGTTACAAGGGAAACTTCGTGGAATTTGCTAACTCTCCTGTTTCCTGTTATAATGCTATACAATCGAGTTCCTTCGGGTAAAAATGACTCAGTAAGCTGGGATGTTGAAAATAGATACTATGAAATGTGAAATTTTCTTTTTACAAGTTTAATACGTAATATATAGTTAGTTAACTCAAGAAAATCAACGTGGAACTTTTTTGTTAAACATTTATATACTTTCAACTATACTAAATATTATATATTTCATATATACTATATACTATATATTTCAACTAGAGTAATGTGTCTTCCCCAATTGATATAACAGACATAAAACATTAATTATGCATTACATTCAACACGCCGGACCGTTCTGCATTGTAAACAAAATATTGTTACTACATTACTTTTGTCATTCTAAACAATAAAATGTTGGAGATTAAACACAAATAATTATTTTAAATTAGCACTCAAGGCAATAGTATGTAGAATATAAAGTATGGATAATTCACTACTTTTGATATTCTGTGCAATTAAATTTTTCTTAACCCTGCAAACATGGTTGCCACATTTTGAACTAACCGTTGGCGTTTTGTTGTCACGTTTTTAGGGGCAACATTTTCATATAACCCTCTTTCCGGGGGGGATCGGGTTGGTGTGGTGGCTAGAGTACTCGCCTACCACACGGGCGGCCAGGGTTCAAATCCCTGCAGATGATCCCCCGATCCCTACTTGAGCGTCTTGTGGAGGGCACTTCAAGTAGAGTACTCCGTCTGTCGGATGAGACGTTAAACCGTGGTCCCCTTGGCGCCTTTCGTTAAGATTAGGCTAATGCCGATGCCGGGTTTCTATCCACACTTCCTCCCTTACCTATCCCCTATGGCGCAAATGACAAAAAAAAAGCCGTCGGTTGCCTCCCCAAATATCCATGCAATCCCTCTTTCCGGCTTGTTTGGAACCACTAAGACCTTGTAAAGAAGGATCTGCAGCTTGTAGCTTCCTAGCAATAGCCAATGCTGATTCATTTCGTGGCGGTCGCTTCCTACTTCCCGTGTTTGGGGCAATATGATGTTTTCCCAGTTCCTCGAGGGATACTATCCTGTAGCGGAAAAGATTTTTGTTTCATTATGGATTAATTTCTATCCCCAGCACGAAATCATTGTATGCTGCTGTAATAATAATGATAACCGGTAACTTAGTGATTCCAGGTATATTTTAGACACATTTTGTAAATGAAGATCTGCCGAATCACAGAGATACCATTTACTATTATTACGTACGAATTCATGTATCCCTCCATAGGGAGGTCTGATTTATACTCTTTTCATAGCTTTAGAATTGTTACCATAAAATAGGTAATTTAATTGAGAAAAGACGTGTTAAATTTGATTTAAATTCTCAGGGCCTCTCTCTTCCTGAATAAAGGAAGATCTTGTTTTCAGTGGGCAATTGTTGTCGAGAGACTGGTTTTAAAAAATGGGCTCAGTTAGTAGTATATTCTATAAAAATTGTAGGAAAGTTGGTATATAAAGTTCAAGTCAATATTTACGATCTCAAAAATGTATTTTATTCAATCATGGAATTTTCATGCTAATTGATTGGACGAGGAGTTAATAATCATGGAATATTTCGTATGCAGAGAATCTGGTGAATCCCGCTTAGTAGTTCTGATAACAGCAGTTATGAATTATTTGGGACGATAGAAATTCATTATTCACCAAGTTCATTATTTATTCATATTGTAAACTTGAGAGTGTTTATTTGTTGGTGTGGATTGGAACAAATCTTCAGTAAATTGTTCAGTTGTTTGGATATCTCTTTTTTTAGAATAAATTCAACAGATTCAGGCGAGATATCTTGGAAGTTCTTCATAATGTTAGAGAAACAATTGCACTTTTCCACAAAATTGGTCTTGTACCTGATGATGGCTCTGTGAGCCGAAACGCGTTGTACGCATTAAAACAATTTTGTGGAAAAGTGCGATTGTTTCTCTTACTTTTTTTAGAACTCGTGATTGGACGGAGTTCTTTTCTATTGCTTAAAAAAGAGAAGTAGATTTTTGTCCACCCGTAGGATTACATTTCAACCTGTTGGATTGGGTAACTGGTAGCTATTTCAAACAGTTTCCTATTAAAAAGGTTGAATATCACCCCTTAATCCTGTTGAGAGAAGCACAGGATCGAGGGCTTTCAGCGCCAGGGGACATGGCTAGTTTCTTCGCCCCCCCCTCCCATTTTCCAGGGGTAAAGTATGACGCTAATTGAAGATATTTGTTTTAGAATTATAAATTACAATTCATTAAGAAATATAATAAAATTTAACATGGAAGTGAAAGTTCTAGACGGGCTGCAAGGTTGAAACCTGAACTGAGCCGCCAGCAATTTGTATAATGTTCCCTTCATATAAGCTGCAGTGATATGATTTGATTACAAATTAGTAATACAAAATCAGAAAATTACATTTAAAATAAACATAAAAACCCAGCCTTTAACCTTTTTTAAATTTTCAAGTTGTATTTTGTTTGGTTATGAATTACGGGCTTTTAAGAGTGAAGAACAAAAAAAAACAAAAAACAACAACAATATTTGAACACATTCAACATTTTAATTAAACAAAAGAAACTATCTTAAACATTTTAAAAAGTTTTATAATAATATTTGGAGATACATGTTGTAAAATGTAAAATTTTGTATAACATCAAACACTTAATTCACATAAGAAATCAGAAAAAAAGATTCGATATTTTTATGGGGCAGCAGCCATTCTTGAACCATTTTTTAAAACCATTTTTAAACCAATTTTTTAAACCATTTTTGTATAATGCAATATGATAAGCATTGGTTTATAAGACTTTTTGTGTAAAAAAAATGACGGAATTTCAATTGACAGGCAAAAAATCTCCATCGCATCATTCGAAACTATGTATCATATGTTTGGTGCCTCTAGTAATTGCGCCCTGGAACGGATCTGCAATGATTTGTACTCCACTTTTTTTATCCCTCCCCAGGCTACTTCACTGGGTGGACCATGCCTTATGAAATTCCTGAATGGAAAAAGATGTGGTTGAATGATTCTTTTTTAAAAAAAATCCTCCTTTGCGCGTTTTCTCGCACTGTTTACATCATGGCTTGTTTGATATTTTGGGAAATGATTGGATATCCGGAAAAACATCTGTTCCATGTGTGTAAAGGGTGTTTAGTCCAAAATGAGCAGAAATAAGCTATAATCTTTGAAAAGTTAAGAGCTACCGGATTGTACAGAGCTCTCTGTACCATCCAGTGGCCTGTCGTTTATTTAACCCGCCAAAGATGGCTCATTTTTGCTCATTTTGGACTAAACACCTTTCATACAGTTTACGCAGGTGTTAGGAGCCTCAAGAGCTGTACCGCGCGTATGAATTATGCGTGAGTGTAAGAGAAGCGGAAATGGTTTTCCTGGGTAGGACTTAATGGAGGAAATCATTAAATGGGAACCATTTTTCTAAAAAGGGGCCGTAAATACACATCATGTGTATGGTTAAAAACATCGTGCTACTTAAAATTATTTATTCATTGAAAATACTATTTTTCGAACAGGAGATCGTAATACATTACTGTAGTTCGCGTACTAAATAAGTGAATTAATTGCTACCAATGTTGTTTTAAAGTAGCAATTAAGGTAGTCCGAGCGAGATAGTTCCCTAGTCATAATAGAGACCATATTCGAATTATACGTTTTAATTTCACGAGCTGTAGAACACGTCAATTAAATATTGCATTATTATTTGGTGACATAATATAGTTTTATTTCGCAGAAATTGTCAGTAATTGAATGAAAATACCTAAATAAGTCTTTAACTTGACTCTTTTTTTTTCGCGCGGAGCGTTTAAAACTTCTTCAAAACGGAAGGTTTCTTGTGATACCCAAGAACCTACTGTGGTGACAATATGATTAATTTACGAAAATAGTTGAGAAAACATACACAATACACAGTTTTTTACGACATGTAAGTGCTACAAATGCCTTGTTTTGTAAATACTGTGTCTCTGCAGTGCATACACGTACCATTTCCTATGTAAAAGGGCTGGTATTATTTGGCAAACATCTCGGAAAATTATGTGGTAAGGGGTAGAATTTTCGGTGTCATTGGATAGGTGAGATGTTTTCCTTTAAAATGAGATCAAATTCATTGATTTCTAAGTAAAATGATTTTTCGCTCGAACTACCTTAAAATAGTATTTGAATGCGAATACGTCTGCTGGCATCAAGAAGGGTAGTCGGAGGTAGGGGCGGAAAAGAAAGGAAAATTTGGCGCAAGATGGAAAGAGCAGAGCGAAGGGACAAAAATGTGCGGAATGAGATGGGATAAAGCAATTTGGGTTGCGAAAAAGCAGTTTACTGTATTATTGCCGAAACAAGAATACAAAAGATCCTTTGAAGAGAATAAAAGACAGAGGACTATGGTCAAAAAAGTAACATTTAGAGAAAATGAAACATGACGAGAAGGCTAAAATTGTTAAACTTTTTCTTGACATTTTCACCCAGTTTTGGGAAGGAGCGTAAGACATTTATGGACTCTTGGGATCTCATTCTTAATTGCTCATCTAATTAACTGAAGTTTCCAGTTTTCGGGAGACAACGAATTAAAACTTCTTAATGGTGTTAGCGTTTGACTGCATGTGAAAATGTTTACAACTTGACTGTGGATGAGTCGCTTAGTATAAGTTTTTGATGTACGTATCCCTATTCAGGACAAATACTTCGTACAATCCTACCGAAGTTTGGAACGAAAATAATCATCCCTTTGACTTAGCCCTCTGCAAGCGGGAATTGGGTGATAGGAGTGTAAATATACATTAAGTGTATGGTTAAATTATTATGTCACGAAAAATATTATTATTTTAAATGTGGTGTCAATTAAAAAACAAAGTTAGCGGAAAAGTGCCATGTATTGTTTTTATTAGGGATGAGTCGATTCCATTTATTTTCGATTCCGATTCTTTCTAATCGATTCCCGATTCTCAATTCTGTTTCCACCGATTCTTATCTCTAATAACAGGTGGGACAATGATATAACATTAGCGTAAGAGTATTATGCTGTTTAGTCCAATTCGTCTTTTTTTATTTTTATAATTTTATCCGAAATTAATAATAAAAAATAGTCCAATTTATAATTTTATCCAAAATTAATAATTTTAATTTTATCCGAAAAATATTATTTATGGTGTCAATTAAAAAACAAAGTTTTCGGAAAAGTACCATGTATTGTTTTTATTAGGGATGAGTCGATTCCATTTATTTTCGATTTCGATTCCGATTATTTCAAATCGATTCCCGATTCTCAATTCTGTTTCCATCGATTCTTATCCCTAATGACAGGTGGGATAATGATATAACATTAGCGTACGAGTATTATGCTGTTTAGTCCAATTCGTCTTTTTTTATTTTTATAATTTTATCCGAAATTAATAATAAAAAAATAATCCAATTTATAATTTTATCCGAAATTAATAATTAAAAAATAATCCAATTTATAATTTTATCAGAAATTAATAATAAAAAAATAATCCAATTTAGTCCAAAGTCCAAGTATCGGCTGAAATAACAAATGCAATTAAGTCGCTCAAAAAGTATATTTATTAATAGATAGAAAATATATCCTCAGCTTATTGATGTAGATAAAAAGTACAAAATGGTAGCCTGCATCCAAAATTACCGAGACAAATGTGATGTGATAAATGAAATTTGATTTGAATATTTATCCATCTGGAATCGATGGAATCGGAATCGACTTTAGGCGATCGATTCTCGAAATCCGATCCTAATCCTGAGAATCGAGATTTGGAATCGACTCATCCTTCGTTTTTATAAAGTGGAGAAAAACGTGAGAATGCTTGATCATGTCTGCGCTATAAGTTGGGGGTATGGCTTCCTCAAAGGGGTTGGGAACTCCTTTATTTTGTAGTGCGAATCATTGCGGTAAATGGAGAGGGCACTTGCTACGCTAGTCAATGCTAGAAGCTGAAGCCAGTCCGTCATCTTTGTTGACCCTCGTTTTCCTATGGGGCTTGCGGGACAGCACACTAATTTTGAAATTTTATTGTTTCCATCGGTATCTTACTAAAAATCAGCATGCACTTTCGTCTTACGTATGTTCTCATTTTCTTAATTTATTTGAATTAAAAATTATTCGCATTCTTTATGAAAACTATCGTAAAATTAGATAAAATCCATAGAAATAGGCAATCAATATATTTTTCTAGAGTCAATTTTCTTAAACTTCAAACACATTGTCGATATTCTTATTTTACTTCCGGTAATGCGTACATTCCGTCAAGCTCTGTAACATTCAATTGACAATCGTTGACAAAACAATAATTGTAAACGCCAAATTCATGTAAACATCTTTACACGGCTCTACGCTATAGTATTACATACATACCATACATACATACCCATCACGCCGTTCTCTTCCGGGGTAGGCACAGTCGAAATGTTTCACTCATTAATACATAATTGTACACCCAACTCTGCTTCAATAATTTCCTCCATACTGACCTATCCATGCCAACCTCTTTTGCCTCTTTTACCCCCATACACATACATTTACCCCATTTACCCTCATACACTCCCTCCTCTCTTTAAGACCCCTAATATTCCTCCTCCTAAGAATTTCCTCGACCACATTCAACCACAACTTTCTCGGCCTACCTCTACCTCTCGCACCATTCATTCTACTCTCATATATCTGTTTCGTTATTCGACTCCTATCCATTCTCTCTACATGGCCAAACCAACGAAGCACACTCCTTCCACACACGTCCATTACTGGAGCATTTAACCCCTCATTCATTCATGACCCACTCATTCCTGACCCTATCCATCCTACTTTTTCCGCAAATACTCCTCAGATAACTCATACCCACGGCGTTTAGTCTACTCTTATGTCTGTCCTGAAATACCCATGTTTCACTACCATTTAGCTAAGTGGGAAGAAGTACACTTTTGTACACGGCAATTTTCGATTCCTTAGACAAGCACTCATTCCTTGACGCTATAGTATTAGACATAAAAAACAAGTCATGTTGCAACCCTCTGGTGATTTTTTTAAAATAAGGTTTTTATTTGCAAATTTCTCTTGTTGTTTGTTGTTTGTTTGAGCGAAGGATTTGCTCAGGTAGGAAGATGGAGGGAGATGGGAAAAAATGCGCGGAATGAAACGGCATGAAACAACGAAGGGAGCGTGTAATGGGAAAGGGGGAGAAAGGACGGTCCAACGGAGAGCGAATCCTAAATTCGGCGCCGAGGGTGGAAGGGGTGAAAAGGGGTGGCGGAAAGGGGCGCGGAGAGGAAGATGGCACGGGAAAGGAGGTGGAGGAGGAAAAAAAATGAGATGGGAAATAGATAAGGACGGGAGAGGAAAGGAAGGGTGAGGGTGGAAGGCTGACTTTAAATGAAGAATTTAAAGATTGCCCGAGGGTGCGAGGGGGAGGGTGTGTGTATATATATTATGTTGAGGTGAGGGCGGGAAAGAAGGGGTTGCGGGAGGTCAGACGGGCGACGTTTGAAGAGGACGGGGGATGAAGAGAGAAGAAAGGAAGGAATGAGTCGGGGAAAGGGGGCGTGTCTCTCTCTCTGTGTGTCTTCATGTTGGTTGTGTGTGTGTGTGTAAGCACGGAGGGAGAGGAATGGGGATGTGCGGTGTGGGTTGGGAAACCGGCGGGAGAGAAAAACGTCGACCGGGCGTAGAGGAGGAGAATTAATATTTCAAGGGTGGAGGGTTGGGGCTCGAGGCTATCGGAATACACCCCGTGGGGGTTGAGAGCGAGTGGGAGATACGACGAGGGTGGTGTAGACTGGGTGGCTTTGGAGCGAGAATGTAAAGAGGTTAGAGGAAGGACAGGGGAAAGGTATGGAGCGAAGTTAGCAGTTTTTGTCATCGACGTACATGCGTAGAGAGGAAATATCGTTGCGGAAAAATGTAGTTCTCAATCCTCCTTTGAAGACAGACGGTTAGAAATATTAGGAGCCTACTTGTAAGTATTTTTTCGCGTTTGTTGCTTTATTTTTTGTCTGCCTCATTGACGCATTGTTACTATCCATACGACCTCACTCGGGTGACCTTCTATGAAGTATACTATTTCGAACAGTTATCACGGTTTATGGAACATAACTTTAAGTCACTTGAGAAATTCAGATGATATGAGTTTGAATACGATACAGAGGATACACTTTTGATGCCACGATATATCTTTAGCAATGGCAATAGTGAAAAAAAAAATAAAGAGAGCAATTAGAATACCAAACACCGAGTATTCGGCCCAATCCGAAGGGAGTAGAAACTAGTATACTTGAGTGTGCTGTTGTGTCGAAACAAGAACGACATTAATCCTAAGGAGTAAAGAAAACTGGGGGACGAAATAGGTTTTTCTTGCAATTTATCATGCCCGTCACTCGATTAAGAGTGGTTTAAAAGCAGCAAATGGGGTTCAAAGTGAGAAAAATTAGGATTTTTACATTTAATTGGGAAAATTTATCAACTTGTTAGAAGGTTAAATATTTTTTGAGAAGGTATGCAGAATTTTCTATCGTGATCTTCGTCTATGCAACCGCGATGGTTTTTGTCAGGGTGTGAAACGAAAGTACGTTGTAATAGTAATGCAACAAAAGTGTGTAGACATTCATGAAAAATGTGTTTTATAATTGGGTGGAAACAGATGTGCCATTTTACGTGTGTAACAATATTTTTTGGGAAAGCATGCAGACTTTTTTATCGTGATATTCGTCTATGCAGCCGCTATGGTTTTTGCCAGAGTATGAAAGGAAAGAGCATTGTAATCGTGGGCTTGAGAAGTAGTTGGGGGCGCTGGGGTCGAGAGTGGAAAAGGGCGGTAAGAATGGCAAAGGGCATGGTGGGAAGGCCTTCAGGGAATATCCGACGGTTGAGTGTGACGCGAATACATTCTGCGCGCATTCAGACGAAACTGAGGAATCGCATGACGGCTGACGGGCGGGAATTCCGCGCAAAATACGCGAGAGATCTTTGCATGTAAAATGGGGTCATGAGATCATTAATTCTAAATGAGTTACCATCCTATGATGCGCGCTCGAACGTTAAATTGATGCTGCAGTTTAAATAAGACGAGTCTTTGGGAAATCCTTGATGTGTACTCACGACGGTTATGGTGTCGTTATGCGGGCGCTTTCAATTCTAAACCGACAATTGCCTGCGGCCGCTGCGATGATTTCTTTTTGTCATTTAAACTGTTCCTTCGCTTATACGTTTTGCGAATACGCTTTGCGAAAAATCCATGGTAGATATTTTCAGAATAGATTGCGAATGTTGACGTGAAGCTAAATCTTTGCCTCGCCCACTCAGATTTGAGTGTTTTTTTTAAATGCGTATTTCTCTTTAACTTGTGCAACCAGAAAAAAACGCATCGATAAATAAGCTGTCAAAAAATACGAGAATTATATTGGAAAAATGAAATGATTATCCAGTTCTTCTCGGTTAGTCAGTCATTTAGCTTACACATATATATGTTCACACGTAATAAATAGTGAGCGAAAAATATTCTCCGTTATTTAAAAATGTTCGTATCAGTGTACTCCATCGATTTTACGGGGACAACGACCATTTTAGGCGATCAAAGTCCACTCTCTCACAGTTAGCAGTGAAAATCACCGTGAAATTCCAATACAGTTTATTTATGCTGTAACACCAGTTAAGGGATCATCGGGTACGGTGAAACATTTTTCCGTTTTTGTAATGCTTTCTTTCAATTGTAGGCGATCGAATGATGTAGTGTTTTAATGTACACATTGGAGATCAAAGCATTAGTAGTTAATCATTGCCAGCGTAAATAAAGTCTGATAGCTCTAAATAGAGCCGGTGTAATGCAGTAATGTTTACTGCTATTAATCTTTATTTCCCACGTAAAAATCATACTGTAGTATACCTCTATTTTTATTTGTGAGATTTGAGAGAAAAAGGCTTCTCATTAGGAATCATAGTTTGGAGACTCTTGAATAAAAATAGCTTTCCAATCACCTAAGGAGAGATATTATATTGTTAAATTCATCGGTTACACACGACGCCAAGTGTTAAAAATTGTCTAAATAGTGCTCTAATTTTCTGTATCGTCATTATCGCTCATGTATATCTAGTGTAATAATATTCCATGGCGTTGAAAATCGCTTACTTTGTGCAGTAAAACATACGTAACTCTTCCGGTCTTTGCAATTGATGCCCAAGCAACGTTTTCAAACCAATCTCTGGAATTTTTATTTGCCACTTAAAATGCTGCAAAACGGTAGACTAGCATATCGCAAGGTTCACTTTACTGCGATCACAGCGCTACTGTGGCACTAAATACAAATAGAACTTGCATTCTTGATGTTCCTTGCATTCTATATTGAGGCAAAGCTATTTTAATAAAAGAGCAGAAAAAACAATTTTCGCAGTAGTCCTGGGGTTATCAGCCTAAGGAAAAAAATATAGTTGTTGAGTGAATGCCGTGAAGAATGCTAGCGACTCGTTTCATTCGCTGCTTTCACTAATCACGCGTTACAATGGAGTGTAGATTTTGCGCCATATGTCAGTACTGGACGAATCAATGTTTTACATGGTAATATTTTGGTTTGTCTGGATAATGCACGGCCTCTTTATTTGTATTTTTCGGCATATGCAAGCAATATGGTCATGGTAGGGCATAGTATACCCGTGGATGTTCTCATAAAGCAGTGAAGATGAGTAGTAGGCTTTATTGCGTGATGTCAACGCCCGCAGTGAGTTACGAAATTACTAATGAAATCTTATCGTAAAACGCAATGGCCAAGGAACAATTTTTGGCGGTTGGTGTGATTTGTAGTCTTTGCAAGTAAGGGTCTATCAGTGAAAAAATACTTATAAGGATTGTTTCTTCATTGGCAATTTATCGCTATTTTCAAAAGCCTTGTGGAATGTGAAATACAATTTGCAATGTATCGATCACATATGCAAAGATTTCCTTTTAAACTCTAAACAGTTGATACATTTTGTTCTATTATAGTGGTGTAGTGGACGCTATCGAGTATCAAGGTGTTGGCGAGTCAAAGATAAGAAAAAAATCATTTTTAACTGTAATTTTCGTCTTAATTTTTATTATGCGCCGAAATTTGAAGGATCTTTTAAGAAAGAAATTTTAAAAATATATAATTCTCGTAATATTTACAATGCGGCATCTGTTGTGAGTTCCAAAGCATGAATAGAATAGAAAAAAGTTGATTGTCTTACGAACATTTGCTCCTATGGGGCAAGATTTTACGTCTAAACATTAAATATACATAAGAAACAGAATACAATAGTGAAACAAAGCATGCTAACATAAATGAAGGTCTCAGTTTTACAAAAATATGATATGTTCTGGAGGGAAAATATTAAAACGAAATTGCATTCTCAATTTTTATACTAAAACTGCTGTGCGAGCATACTGTACGATCGTCCGACCTGTTTTAGAATACGGTGGTATGATCTGGAATCCACACCATGTCACGTTAGAGAGGACACTCGAAAAAATACAGATGCGATTTGTGAAATGGCTGTGTTCTCTGGATAATGGTCCTGTCTATACAACATCCGAATACCCCAATTTATGTAAAAATGTTTACTCTCACTCCACTTGGAGTCAGAAGGAGGGTTTCAGATGCAATCTTCCTGCGTAAAATTATGATGGGTGATGTGGATTCCAGCCATCTACTTGGCTTAATCAACCTGAATGCGCCTCCAAGGAGGACTAAGCACACTCCACTCTTCAGATGCCACTTTAGTCGGGTGGATGTCTGTAAATATGAACCGCTAACTAGGATGATGCGCACGGCTAATGAAGTTTTGAATAATTATAAAGATGCTGATTTTATTTCTGACCCTTAAGTGTCCCTAAAAAAGAAAATGTTCGTATCTTTTAATAGAACCTAAACGGTTGTTTTTCTTTTTCCTGATTGATTCATGTACGCATTTATTTATTTTATTGTATTTTTATTATAACATATGTAATTGTGGTTACCTGTATGTGTTAAATAAATTATTATTATTGAATTCTTCACTTTTCAGCCTTTTTAAGGGCTGGGAAACATTCACCTATCCCGGGTGCAAGGCACCAAAGGGATTAGGCTCAAGTACTGTTTTAATGTTCATTTAAAAATCTTCGTACTATGGAGCACGTGTTAATTATTGCGTTTTTTTTAATTTTCATGTACAAATGATTTTATATTCCTATTGCTTCCAAGCTTTTGTGCAGGTTTTTTGGTATTACACCAGTCGCGGATATTCTTATTGGTACAATTTTAACTGTTTTTTGGTTCCATATTTCTTTTATTTCTTCAGCCAGAGGAATATATTTCTGTATTTTTTCTGTGTATTTAGCCTCTAAATTTTCTGTATTTGGAATGAATACATCTATTAAGTATGTTCTCCGGTCATGTTTTAATTGAAGAGTTATATCCGGTCTATTGTTTGGGCGAGGACGGTCCGTTATTTATTATTATTATTATTATTAAAATAGAAAGACCATAGCAACTGAGTATTAAAACTTATAACTTAAATAAAATAAAAGTTTTACATTTTCATTTACCTCTGGGCTGTTATTGTACTGGGATGACCTGATGTTATCAAGAAAATGAAATATTTCGTTTTTTTTTAATGCTAAATTTTAAAACTAAAATATGCTCCCTTTAATCCCCAGCCCACCATCATCGCTCCATACACCTCAGATAACGATAGGAAGCATCACGTCGTCTTCACGCAGAACTACTCGTACCCCCAGCCGCCAGTCAGGCCGAGTTGACCTTTAAAACGTGAGAGCGTCGAGCGCATTTTCTGAAGGAGACGTATTCCTTCGCTCCCGCGTTTCCCCGAGAGATTTATATATTTTTTTCACCGCGGCTCTTCCGATCGGATTCGCCGTGAAAATTTTAACGTCCGCAGAGAGGGAGAGAGAAGGGATACCGCGTGCGAATGGGGATGAAGTTAGTTTATGGTCGACCGTGTGCGTGGGAGTTTATATCGAGGCCACGAGGGCTGCTATCGTTGAGATAGATGGAGAGGGCGCTGGCTAAGTTTAAGGTAGTTTGAGCGAGAAAGTTACCTTGTCGTAATTGGAGACAATATTCGGATGGTACATTTTAATTTCAGCAGCTTCAGGAAGCATGAATTAAATACTACATTATTTATAGTACTATAATTATAGTCTACTTGCATATGTATGAAATTCTAGGTAATCAATTGAAAATATCCTCATAAGCCGTTGATTTGACTCACTCTTTTCACGCGATACCTTCAAAACTCCTTCTCCACGGACGGTTTTTTTGCGATTCTGAAAATATTTGATAGGTGACAATATTATTTATTTTCAAAAATAGTCTGAAAAAGGTAAAAACTACATCCTGTCAATTTTTTTGATGAGATCTAGGTGTTATAAATGCCTCACTTTTTAAATATTGTCTATCTGAGGAGCGTATTCTACCATTTCCCATGTAAAAGGGCTGGTATATTCTGTCAAAAATCTCGGCAAGGAGTTCGGATAAGGGGCTGATATTTTGGTATCTTTGGAAGAGTAAGGAATGTTTCGTTAAAATAAGACCAAATTTATTGAATTCTACGTGAAATGATATTTCTCTCAAACTACCCCAAGTTCTCGTACCGTGCCTTGTGAATTAGTCTCTATGCTCAGGCAAAGACGAGGGTGGATCAATAAGTAACACGCAACAATTTATGTAGCAAAAAGCTTAATGGATAACGATTTTCTACAATGTGCGAATTAAAGGAACATATCAGCGATATTTCTGAATATAGCCTTCAAGTCTCACAACACTTGTTTTATTCTTAGTGGCACAAGTTTTAAAATACCGTCTTCAGAGCAGTGCAGTTATTGTGGGCAGAGCCTACTTTGCACAACCCATGTAACTTCGGCATCGGCATGAATTGTTTGACGAGATGTAGCTGCTAGGAATTCTCCATTTTTTAAATAGATTGTCTCCGGAGTGCACACACGTTCCATTTCCAATGTAAAAGGGCTGGTATTTTGCATACAAATCTCGAAAAATAGTTCGGTTAAGGGCAGATATTTTAGTATCTCTGGAAAGGTGAGTTATTTTCCTTCATAAAGGGACCAAATTCGTTTATTTCTATTGAAAATGATATTTCACACAATCTACCTTAAGGCTACGGAAAGGAAGCGATACAAAGGCTAACCGCACCACCTTGTCCTTTCTCGTACATGCCTACTCGAATATACATGCCTAGGTTGTCAGTGCCAAGTAAATTTCAGCCTAATTGAATTTCTCCATCTATTCGTTATAGTCTTAGCGCTGCAATTTATAGGTGACCTCAGGCTTTATTCCACTTGTGTGAATCGAAAGCACCACTTCCAAATTGTGTCTTGTCATGCAGGGAATCTTCAAAGTTTCTGAGCAAATCTTCAAGTCCTCCCTCTCAGGGTATGCAAATAGCATTATTTCCAATTCCTCCTCAAAGTTATTCATCTTCCGTAGCCACGAATCGTTTTCACATTTCCCTCGGAATATTTTTGCGGGCAATCATATATGTTGACCCCAGAAGTCAAGTGGTCTAAGTGACATTAAAATAAAAAACATTAGGTACATGAATGGGATGTAAAAATATAAATCTTTTAGGTGGTAAAGGGGTCCAAGTGATTTTCTTGGCAGGTGATGCTATCTAGGGTAATGCCTCTTAACTACTTAGTGGTTTGTACCAAACCTACCAAACATTTTCAACTTTGACTTCAGTTTTCTCAAAACAACGAATTTGTTACTTAGGCCCCTTGACTTCTGCTTTAGAGATTTACTTCATATCAGTTTCAAAGAGGATAACTGTCTATACCATGAAGTTAAGAAAGACATAATTAAAGAATTTTGAGAAGTTATAAGAAAATTTACGGACGATTAGGTAGTGACTACTCAATTTGCATATTAATTTTTGTCCAGGAGAAGTATTTCATCTTTCTTCTACGGAGTACTTGCGAGTAATTGCCACTTCTGCAGCGGAGTGAACCAACTGGAGCATGAAGTGACTTTCTCTCGTTTTAGTTTGAAAAGAGAGTAATTTGAACCATCAGGAAAGAGCTTTTTTTGCAAAAGAACGTAAAATTTGATGGACGAAACATGTGTGGTAAACTTCAACGCTCGTGGACTGATCTTCAATTTGAATACGCATGGGGTTCCCAGATTAATTGTCAAATGTATGGCATGGAATAAATGTAATGATTAAAATGTTTGCTTTGCCGATCAAGTGGAAGTGGGAATATGTTTGAATAGAAAGATTATGACGCACTTCCATACGAGGTATTCATAAACTCAAGGAGTTTTTTATTGTAAGAAAAACTGTGTATTACCTTATTCATATCTTTAAAATGATATCTTTTTAAAATTAACCCTTGTTGAGTCAAAGCTTTTAGTACTTCATTGACGGTTAGCTATATCAAAACTAATTTACATTAAGTTCCACTTACCATGTGAATTTTGAATGCATACACAAAAATATCAGATTCGGTGTTAAGCCGATTAATAACGTTTAAACTGTTTTTTTAATGTCAATTATTTAAATTGTTTTTATTTTATGAATGCCTGCGAATTAATGTCTAATCACCAACGACTTACAATGTTAATTTCATATATCCGCGTGTGAATTTCAGGTGTTCGAACTTCATTTTTTGGGGCTTTCCCTTTAAGTTAAGCTTATTTATCGCAAACCGTTCTCAGATGTAGCTCTAGGTATGTTTTTAACGAAATTTATTTAGGAAAATGGGGATATTTTGGGTTGAAGAAGACATCAGTACAGTATTAAATGCGGAATTTTTTGATGCCGACTATTTTTTTCTTAAACTTGAAAGTACTACTACGCATTGAGACGTGATTTTTTTGCATTTCGTCTTTAGTTTTTCCCAAGAAAACAAAAATCATGGTGGTAGAAAGAAAGAGAAGAGAAAAGATAACGAATAAATGTATAGACGGAGTGAGACTGGAGGAAGTGACCGAGTTCTGCTACTTGGGTAGCATATTAGAGAATCACAACAACTTCTCCTCTGAGGTCAAAAGAAGAATAACGTTAGCCAAGAAAGCCTTTCAATTAAAGAAAAGTCTCCTAGTAAATAACAGCATTAGTATTGAGACTGTGAAGAAATTCCTGAAAAGCTCTGTATGGAGTGTGCTAACATATGGATGCGAGACATGGACACTAAGGAAGGGTGAAATGACCAAACTTGAAGCTGCAGAAACGTGGTTTTGGAGGAGGATTACAAAAACTAGGTGGACCGACAGGAAAACTAATGAGAAAGTACTAAATGAAGTACATACAGAAAGAGAAATGTTGAAAACAATTAAAACAAGAAAAGCAAAGCTCATCGGACACTTACTTAGGCACGACAACTTCATACAAAATATTATGTTTGGAAAAATTCTAGGCAAACGACAGAGAGGACGACCAAGAACTTCGTACCTAAAAGTATTGGCGATGGAAATGGGATGCACCTCGTACAATGAAATGAAGGGGAAGGCTGAAAAAAGAGAGATTGTTGGAAGTCGTGGCTGCAACAACAAAGATAACCTTTATAAGAGAAGAAGATTAGTTTTCCAATCCCTTTCTAATTTATGAAATAATGTTAGGTGAACTCATTCGGAGCCTCCTTTCATTCAAGCCATCGTTAAACTCCGAGGTGGTGAGTAATTAAGTCATTAGATTAATGATTTTCGTAGTGGAAATATGTGTACACAACAATGCAGGGTTTTGAATTTACCTGTGTTAATTTTTACTCTCCTTTCGAATAGCACTCCTTGAGAACAGTAAAAACGTTCAAAAACTATCACTTATAAGTGAGATAATACCATAATACCTCGCTGCAATACGAGAGTATGGTAGTTAGGCAAAAATAAATACCATACCTAACCAGAAATAATCGACGTCTCGCTTAAAAAAAAACTTGATAAGGAAATTTCGAATGGCCTTATTATGTTAACATGCATTTTTTTCCGCAGAATCTAATTTTTTAACTATATCAGCTACACTAATGCCAATCGCTGAGCCATTTTCGCTCTGGAAAATCAAGTTACCCCGGAATCAAACCTTTGAAGTAAAAATCAATAAACTCCCAAAGCTCAATTTTATTTCTCAGTTTTGAAATTTGCTCTAGCTAATTTCAACCTCTGACACTTGCTTGGAAACACCACCCGTTGGAACATATACCCCCTATTGGAATCTTAGGATTATCTATCCACATTCCTCACTGATAATGAGTCACATCAATATTTGTCCTGTGTATCGATCGGTCAATATTCAAATTAATGAATTTCAGATATAGGAGTAGAATATATGCTTACTTATAGCCCGTTGCAGGAATGACATATAAGTATTACATAGAATTATATGACCCATAAGTCATGGCAACCATTTAATAAGTGTTGCGGAAACATTCGATAAATTTGTTGGTTTCATAAATGGCTTCGTAACTTATGGAATCGAGTTATGAGCTCAATAAGTAGCCAAGATGGTGGAAGTGCAATGAACCGCTTGGAGAATCCATTACTTGATGATGAAGTCGTTTTGAGACGAAAGACCAGTTTTTTCCTCATACTGACAAATTATTACGTGACTAATTAATTAATCATTGGATAATCTTGCTAAAATATGATTATTTGGTAAAAGATTAGATCAAACATCCGTAGCAATCCACTATTAAATGATTAGTCATGAGACAGGTAAGTGTGTTCCAGCTACCCAAATATTTTTACGAGACACATAACTTCATAGATCTCCTAACTATTGATTCCATGACTAAATATTCTTGCAACTTCTCATTAGTCAGGCATAGGAATAATAGTAACTCATACATTTCGCAGATGACACCCCCACTACATATATTCCAATAGCCAAAATAATTGGGCTATCAAAAAATCGGTGAATTAATTTCCACGAATACAAACGAAATGTACAAACGAAACAGCCATCGACATGATAAAGAACGAGTGAAAAAATAACGAAGACACAAATTTGAAACAAATCAATGCATTCATTTTTTATTTACGGCATGGTGCGACATTAAAAACACCAGTTTTTCCTCGAAAAGGTTCGCAGAACACATGCAATATAACTTCGATCGCATGCAACGTGGATGTCACCACCGTTAACACAGAGGAAAAGTTGACACTGGTTTATCTTAATATAATGATCGAAGTGATTGCCATGGATTGCAATCTTATTTACTCTGTCTTTGGTTTTTATTTGACAGATTTGTTACTTAAGCACTGTCCCAAATCATTAACAGTATGTAGTGAATGGTGATTGCGCGTGACCTACAAGTCTGTGCCGATCGCGGCATCTAAAACCGTGTCTTACCGAGAAGAACGATCGCGTCTTGTGCATACGGTTGGTGGACTATGACCGCGTTTTAACAAAATCGCGTCACATGAGACCGCGCTATCCGCGGGTTTAGTATACAGGGAAGGAGGAATGCCTCTTGGCGCAACTAGCTGCGTTAGCGATGTCGAGATAAAGAAAGCGACTGAGGATGTTACAATTGTTCGCGCAATCCGCCAAGCTGTTAGAAAATTCCCTTCCGGCTACTCGATCAATATGTAGCGATAAAAGGTCAGAGAAAAATGTCTCCAAAAAAAATGCTCGGAACTTATGTCTGAATTGAGAAAAACCTAGGTTGCAACAAATATTTTAGTGGTGGAAATTCACCTTTTTGCACAATTACCGTGACGGCCTGAGTTGTTTTCCAAATTACTGACAAATACTCCGTGATACCTCTATAATTAAAACATCACTAATTTTGGTTGCTCACATTGGTCTTTCCAAGCCGTATTTCCATTGTTCCTTCCTTTTCCTATTGAAGTAGAAAGGTAGAAACTAGAGAAAGAGGAATATTTAAATCAATCGGGCAGGTTGTTGGAATGAAATGTGCACTGTAGCAATGGAATTTGAGGGAGAATAGCCCACGTGTAAGAAGACAGAAATTCTACTGAGTTACTGCCCATCAAAGTGCACTTCAGCACTCACAAACGAAGATGTAAGAAACGAGGCTCGTTAGAGAAGCGACTGGTTTGTATCACCTACCATGATGTTGACATTACTGTGGATTGACAATACTGACGGACAATGTTTTGAGTGCGATTTTCACATTCGTTCAAAAAAGTCTTTTGATTCGTAATCTTTTTACTGCGGAGCAATTCGAAACTTTCCATTAATTGATAACTGATGTCTGTTACTTCCAACAATAAAAGAAAAAAATTATACACCACTTTTAAACATAAAAAATGGAAGCTTCAGGTAACCTTAAATGTAATACCTGTGTATAGGCTACCTTCAATTTACATATATACATGCTTGGCCAACTGATAGATGATCAACAATTGATCATACAAACAATGTACGTATTACATCAACAATCTCCAACAATTGCCTTACTATTCTTATGATCGGAAAACTGTGTACATACAACTGAATACATAATAAAATCCATAATTTATACTTTTGTGTCGAACGGAGTTTCAATATTGTACTGAGTAATTTAAAGTACTGAGCCTTGACTACATTTACTAAATGAAGAAATTATTTGAGAACTTTCTCTCTTTTTATATTTTCAGACAAAAACTTGTATGCCTTAGGGGCCATATATAAAAATGATCTATTATTTAATGTTAATTTAAGTTTAGAAAGGCGTACATTGCTTTTTCTTCTCAAATTGTAAGAATGCCTTTCCTAAGAAGATAATGGCGAATAGCCGCTTCGATCAAGCTGGCAACAATCTCAGTTATAAATCTAGGGAAAAGAGCAGTGAAAGAAAATTACCTATGCTGTTATTATAATTATTATTATATTGGTATTTTCACTGTCCCGAAGACAGCACATTAGGCCATTTTAGGTCGGGTGAACAGCAGTAACAACGGAAGAAACGCAGACATCCATGTCCTGGGCAGATAATATCCTACCTCGACTCGGACTCGAACCCGCGACCCTCGAGTTAGCAGGCGAGGACTTTACCCCGCCGCCACCGGGGCCGACAAATAAATTACCACGGAAGTGATTAACGAAGTTCTCTTATTGCTCAGCGTATATATACTGTGTATTCTGTCTGTTTTGAAGTACGCTACATTGTGCGCAGGATATGTAACAAATGGAAAGCAATCGTGCTGTAGTGTACCGTATTAGAACTCTGTTCGTCACAAAAGTATGAATTAAGCAATTTATTACGTATTTTACAGTATAAACACATTTTTTCCGTTAATAAGATTAGTAAAGCTATCGTTGGAGAGTAATGGTGTGACATCTATATTTTTTGTATGACCAAGTGTTGATCATCTATCTGTTGACCACGCATGTCTATATAAATTGAAGGTAGCCTTTACACAGGTATTACCTTTAAGGCTCCCTAAAACAAACGTGCAGTAGTGTTGCGAAGGCGGGAGCGAATGAAAAGCGAACGAAAATTCATACCGTTGAGAGTGAGTTTGATAGAATTCGCTGGGCAGGTTGTTTTTTATTTAAATTTGTCGCCAAGTAAACTCAAGGCTCCGCCTAGAAAACGCCTTCGTAAGATGTCGAGCACTCAGCCCGCCGTAATCGAATCACAAGCTGCGAGCGAGTTTATTCATGGTCTGAGAAAATTCTTTGAGAGAAGCAGAAGCAGGCAGAGGAATGGTGCGACGCCATAAATTGAGTGGTGCGAGGGGAGGGAAAAGAACAATGAAGGGTGAGGAGGGCGATAAAGAAAAGGCGCCCTTGTTCAAAAGAGGGCAAACTGCTCATCTTTCAATTGTTCGCATTCTTTCCCACATTGTTGTTGGCCTGCCAACAGACATCCTTTGCGTCCTGAGAAATATTTATCACCGCGGAGACGCAGGCTCACTGGAAGCCAAACATTTCAGTTTGTAAGCATACAATTTTTTTTCTGTGAAGCGAAACTTCAGTCATCCCTCTACAGTCGTAGTATGAATGGGAGCTCCTAACTTGGCCTCTGAGGATGCAATTATTCGCGTAAACAAGCGGTACAGGAATACAAAATACCAAATACAAGCCAAAATACGGAAGCATCAATTATGTCGATATTGTTAGCTAGGTCATCATCATTGGTCGTTCAATCCTAAGATTGGTTGACTACAGCCCTCCATCCTTCCCTATCTAACGCCAGGTCTCTTACTTCCTGGTATCTCTTCCTATGTACTCTCATCTTTATTTGGTCCTTGATTCTATTCCTGCGTCTTCCTCTGGGGACTTTTCCCTCAATTTTGCCATCAATTATGTTCTTCACAAATCCATTGTTTCTCTGGGTACGTCCAATCCATCATGTTCTTCTTTGCTCTATGGTGTTCCAAACGGTCCTTCCTTCTTCAGATCTACTGTAAACCTCATAGTTTCTTATTGTTTCCGTCCAGTCTGTCTTCAGCATCCTCCTCCAGCATCAGAATCCTATGGGTTCGAGTCTTTTCTGGTTAGCTTTTCCAGTGGTCCATTCTTCCGATCCATAGAGTGCCGGGCGCCACATGAATGTTTTCACATACAGTTTCCTAATTTGTGGTCCTGTCTTCTTTGAGCACAGAAGTTGTCTTATTGCCATGAACGCTTTCATAGCTTGGGCTACTTTTCGCTTGATGTCCGTTGTACTTCTTCCATCCCACGTGATGGTACTTACGGGATATTTAAGTAAGATAGAGGAAGATATTTCCATTGAAGGGAAGGCAATTGTACAGAATCGTACAATTGTTGAAAGGCAACTGTACAGAGGAAATTTAAGGTAGAATTGCGCAAGATAAAGCAGCATTTTACAAGATTAAGGAACTGGTGACGTAGAGGAATGTCAGGACAGATAAAAGAAAAAGATTTACAAAATGGTTCATATGGAATATTGTACTACATGGATGCGAAACATGGACCTTGAAGAAGAGAGAAGAAAAGTACTAGGAAAGCTTTGAAATGTGGCTGTGGCGAAGAATGGAGAGAATTGGGTGGAAAGATATAGAGTTGGGAATGATGAGGTGCTGAGGAGGATTGGAGAAGAAAGGAGTATTTTGAGAGAAATTAAAAAGAGGAAGACTAATTGGATTGGGCATATTTTAAGGAGGAATAGTGTTCAGAAATTAATTACAGAAGGGAAAATAGGAGGGAAGAGAGGAAGAGGAAGGAGAAGGCACGGAATTCTGACAGACATCAAAAAAGGGAGGAGCTATGAAGAGATGAAGAGAGAGGCCCAGGACAGAATGCTGTGGAGACAGTACCGTTGAAACCTGTCCAAGGACAGAATCACAATAACGATGATAAAACGAAGGTAATATGGCTCTTCTCATTTTCTATACGTTCTCGATAACATGCGTTTATACGTTCTTAAGGAACTATTTACACCTTGATTGACCTTTGAAAAATTATGCGGTAATTAGTTAACTCCAGGGGAAATCTTTCATAGCGATAAAATGGTTCCGCTTGGAAGACTCCCAGGTTTCCCTGCTTAAACCCAGCTGAATGATGACAACGTTTCGTGCACATTTGAAGAGCGCATCTTCAGATGATGAAGTTGATTGGTGGTAGCTGGAAATTGGTCTGCATTAGTTACCTGCTCAGGATGACCTTGTGATCTCACAGGCAATTCAAGAGCGCGGACACTTAAGTTGGGACATGTATGTTCTGGCTGTAGTTTTACATGGCAGTTAGGCATTTCACTGAGTGGTGAGGGCGGCAAATACCGTCTCCATTGAAATTGCCGCGATCTATCAGTAACAGATGTTGTTCACTTTCCACAGAGTTTTATTCACACCGACCAAAATTGTATCTTGCATTTCATTGCCAAATTGTACATTGTAAATGGCATATCTTGTGTCGAAACCTTGGTTGGTGTGGATAAAACTCTGTGGAAAGTGAACAACGTTAGTTATTGTGAGATCATGGCCTTTGTACTCCATTTCCACAAAATATCGCCTTATACGGTACACTCAATCCATAAAAATATATTTTTATTTCGCAATTTCGATCGCCTAAAAATACCTGAGGTGCGGAAAAGCACTCAATGATGAAAGATATAGCGGCTGTATTCCTCCCACGTGATCAACTTACATCAGACCGGTAGACCACATCTTACGATAATTCCAATGTCCTGACTGAGAATAATGACATTCATTGCCTTGTCTGGTGATGCGACACGGGGTGAGGTATCGGGTACAAAGTATCGTGCATAAAATATATTTCTCATTTTTGAGCAGTTTATATGGCAGTAAACTCAATAACCAAACTTAACTTGACCAAAAGTCATCTTTAGAATTTTCTTTCAAATTTATCTACTGAATGAGACTTTCAAGGATTGTACTCTGATTTGATGTGTGATAAAATTGGAAGCGAACGATGAAAACAGAATCTTACAATCTAATGGCATATCACCACGTTGGTTGAAAAATGCAGTGACTTAAAAGTACCACTTTCACTATACATGCAATGCAGTTTTAAAACAGTTTGTACTCCTGAAAAGTTGGAGAGTTAAAATACTCCATTTACCTACACACCAATTGTTGCAATAACATCAATTATAATAATGTTTTTTACATTCGATTTTATTGTCCTCATCACAATTGTTCCAAAAATATTTAATATCATTGGTTGTTGAATCCTAAGATTAGTTGACTGCAGCCCTCCACCCTTCCCTGTCTAGTGCTTGGTCCTTACTTCCTGGAACCTTATTCTATCAACTTATTCCAGGGTCTTCCCCTGAGGCTTTTTCCTTTACTTTAACGTTTAAAGTAAAAAATAGTAGAAAGATCCAAGGCTTTCCTGGCGTATGATGTCGTTAAGCTTTCTCGGGCTGTCCACCGGGTCAAACTCTCCATCTTCACCGACGTTTCGATGAACGAGTCGTCCTGCCCTGATGTCCTGATGACGTTGGACGACTCGTTAAACGAAACGTCGGCCAAGATGGAGAGTTTGACCCGGTGGAAAGCCCTAGTAACTCTCAACGATGGAAAAGAGTACCGGACGTTGTATTTACCCACCTTAACTTGATCAAAAATCACATTTTGAATGTTCATTTAAATTAATCTACTTTATGATTGGTAAATCAAGGATTTCTCTCAAACTTGACGTGTGATAAAATTCACGTAAAATTGCGGCTGGTGATTGACCGCCCCCCGCTCGATCCACCGCTAGCTCGCCCTCTGCCACGCCCCCCACACGCCTTCGAACTGATCCACCGGAGAGAGTCTGGTTCGGCAGAGGGGCTGAACCGTCCGAATGGCGCGGTTGGGATTGAAAGGGGAGGATGCGAATTGGCGCGTACGCACATACAAGCATCGATCCTCGTCCCAATAATCACCTTCGCCACGCCAGGGTCCATCTCTGGCCAGTTACAACCCTCTGCTACCTCGCAACACCACCCCCATCAAGCTTACATTGGGGGCGCGCCCTTCCTCGATT
Source organism: Ceriagrion tenellum (assembly GCA_963169105.1). Lineage (NCBI taxonomy): Eukaryota > Metazoa > Arthropoda > Insecta > Odonata > Coenagrionidae > Ceriagrion > Ceriagrion tenellum. Next base: position 65,350,927 of record OY720642.1, on the reverse strand, counting down.
TATCCCTTTCCTATCCCCCCTCACCCCCTCTCACGTCTCCAAACCCCATCTACACTGGCGCGGAATTCAGGGCGCTCGAGCTAGTTTTCTTATCCCATGGGTAGGTTTGAAATATAAAAAAAATATCTTAAAGTAATCCATTATGATAAGAACAAAATAACTCGTGGTCATTTATACACTCTTTTTAATGTAAATTGTCCATTATTTTGACGCTTTATATCATTTTCATGTTATTTCCGTGATTTTTTAATGTCCTTAACAAGGTTTATGGGTCCCAAAACATTTTTGGAATACATGTGTGAAATTTCCTGCAACCTGCCTTAAGAAATTTTAACAGCGTATCCTGGTAGGTTTCTGTGTGTTTCCCATGAGGAAGAGCTGCAGGAAATGAGTCATAACATAGAAATAAAGTTTTGGTAAATTTCTCTCGGGCTTCACACCGGCTTAAATAAGTTTATACTGCCGACGTTTCGGGCAACGACTCGTCACCCATCATCAAGGCAAGAATGTCGCTAGATTTTGAATTACCGCTGGCTTATATAGCCTTAGCTAAGTCACTCCTGATTGGCCGGAGGCGGATCGTTGGCTCCGGAGACCTTTGGGATATGGAGGCTGAGATCTTGCATCCTTGATTCTTTTTAAAATGGAGTTCCAACTCGGGCTGATGTTATACCCTGTATCACGATTGATATTTTTATCTCCCATTTTAATTTCTATCGCCTCTTTGGCGAGTCTATCCCAAAAGTTTCCTGTACGCCAAAGAAAAGTCGTCTGGTCCGATGGTCTATATCAGTGGTTCCCAAAATGAGCGGTACCGCCCCCAGGAGGGCGGTGATTTTGTCTCAGGGGGCCGCAAGAGTGCGCTGGAGGCTGGGCCTTTACCGAATATATATGTCCGGAGATAAGTAAACTATCTCTCTGGATTTGAATATCTATCTATCTGTTGGATTTGAAATAAACAATAGTTTAATCGCAATTGTTTTAGCTTAATTTTTATTAACATCTTGCTTTGGTTATGTAGTTCATGACTTTGCTCATGCTTAGCTTATGGTTGGGGGCGATGGGTAATAGTTTGTGGAAAGAAGGGGGCGGTGGATCGAAAAAGTTCGGATAACACTGGTCTAGATTAATGCTGTGTTCCACAACTGCCGATTTTTCAGGTTGACTAAGTCTGAAAAATCTGCGATGTTCCTTTAACCTCGTGGCAATGGTTATCCCTGTCTCACCCACGTATATAACGCCGCATTCACAGGAAATTTTATAAACCCCTGGCGTCATCAGGCCGATTGGGTGTTTTACCTTCACGAGGTGGTCACTTAATTTAGCCAAAGGTTTGTGCCTTGAAGATGGGTGACGAGTCGTTGCCCGAAAAGTCGGTAGTATAAACTTATTTAAACTGATGTGAAGCCCAAGAGAAAGTTAACAAAACTATTCGCCGAGAAAGTGTCAGATCTTTCTTTATAGAAATAAAGTGTATACGGACCCTTACCCATGTGACGTACGTTCTTATTCTACGTGAGAGGAATATGTCGTGAAAATTTGGCCGTGACTTGTTGTAGCACCCATCATAGAGGACTTTGGCAGAGGATTACCAACAGCGCACCCTTTGAGTGATTTCTCCCTTCATTCCATGTACCACATCCCCAACAACCTCGACGCCTTCGCCGCAGCCGAGAACGCAGAAGAACACTCGAGAGAAACGGTAGGAGTGGCTTTTCTGCGAGGGTGGTTTTTAAATACGGAAGAGGGGTTGGGAGCGCGAGAGAGGCGAGATGGATAAGGGTTGGGGGAGGGTGCGAGGAGGTGGTTGGGCGGGAGAAGAGGGCACGGGGGAGGATGAAAGAAGTGGAAAAACACTTCAGGCGGCCGGAAAGGTGAAGAGGTGAGGGTTGTTTTAAGCTGGGCGAGGAAGTGAAGGTAGTTCAACTTCGTGGCTGCGCAGGAGAACGGTCGCAAGTGAGTTAAGGTGACTCCACCGAGAAAGGGCATGAATGTCATTTTTACTCATACTATGAACACTTTTAGGAAAAAGCCTATAGCGATATGTTACCTTCTCGGGTTATATTTCTCGTGAACTGATAAAAATAATGGTTGAAGGCGTAACTTTGTGGACGGTTACCGCAGACATGACGAAAAAGAACATTAAATTCCACGCATAAATTTGTTTTAAAGTTGGAATTGGGGGAGAAGTGGTTAGTTGACGTCAGAGACCTCCCCCTTCCTAGGTCTCTAAATATTGGCTCACATGCTATGCATATGTACCTTTGATAATGATTGCAAGGCAATTGGAACCTAGGTCGGTAATAAAAATTTTAAGCGTGGAATTTTCTAAGAGATTTTTCTTTTTCGTCATGTCGAAAATTCATGTGAACATGTTCTTCACAGAATATATTCTCGACATAATACATACGCGGAATGCAATATAATGATTTCACCGTAGATTTGTTTGTATCAAAATTCTTCATTTGAAATTGTCCGCGACCAGACATAAGTACTACCTACTTCTGTTAATCATATTAAAGTACCTTGTTCAGTAAGTATGAGTAAAAGACGACCAATCTTTCAACTACATCATTTTCTGCGCTCGAAGGTTTGAAACCGTAATGTTCTAGATTGTATTCCTGGAGGCCGTTACGGAATGCGGAATATTATATTTCTAATTTTTCTCCAAATGTTTCCGGAATTTTCAGAAAGTATAAAGTAGCAAACGAAGATTTTTTTTGGAATAATTGAAAAGCCTCTGCGGGCTTGAAGTGAGGAGATCAAATTTGAATCTACTTGAATTTACGCCGTTGCCAAGGTGTAACGAGGAGTACTGTAAGCGACCTTATTGGCCACTTTTGAATGTGGCGGTCGCCAACTAGCGCCGCCTCAGGGAGTCTCGACGCTCAGTCGGGACGGAGAGCAGTCGGGGGCAGTCGGAGGAGGCACCGCAGAAAGAGGGGGAGCAAGCTGCCGTGACCTGCCTCGACGTACGGGAGTGGACCGTGCCTCAAGTTGGTTTTTTGGTGTACCTCCAGATAGTGGAAACATCGAAGATTATTTGGAAAGATTCCCGGCCTTTCCTCTTTTCCTTTTGGCCCACCTGCCCGTCACGTTACAAAGGGTACCTTTAATTTTTCCCTTTAATTCCACTGCCACTGATAACCCATAGCGTTCTGATGAGTCCAATTCGTCTCCGCAATACAATAGATGACTATTAAATGTCTTGACGAGTGAAAATACCCAGAATTACGGAAGTTATGTTCAGAGAAGGTCCGCGGAAATTTAAAGCCTTACCAAATTAATTGATTGTGGCTTTACGTTGTGGGATGATTCATAATACATATATAATAACGATGTACAGTTCCACTTATTTTTTATACCGTCCACCGTTTTCGACGACTATAGCGTCATTTTCAACGCAATCAAAAAAGACAAAAAATAATTTTTCTGGAAATGACGCTATAGACGTTGAAATCGGTAGACAGCATCAAAAATAGGGAACTCTACATTGTTATTAAGAATAAGACTAAAGGCAATTTTACGCTTAGATAAATTTTATTCGACCAATGTTTTGATGTGTTACATCATCTCAGGCCCGGTACATCGAAACTTAGGTCGAATAAAATTTATCTAAGCGGAAAATTGCCTTCAGTCTCATTTTTCATGATGAATTCATTCCACCACACCAAGCCTGATACTTCTCTTGGTTCCCACCCTAAATCCCTCAACAATTTAGTAACACTACTTTGTTTATCATAACAATTTTTAACAAATCTAGCTGCCCTCCGCTGTACTCGATCTACATCTGAAACTAGTCCTACTTCGTAAGGGTCCCGTATACTAGCGGCATACTCCCAAGTGGGGTCTCACGAGGGGAAACCTCTCTCATCATGGATGGCCGAGATTTTCATGAACCACTTCGAGGAGAAAATCTTCAATGCAGAGAACAAATTCGCGAAACTTGTACATTATTGGTACAGGTATATAGACAAATAGAATTTTTCCTATCAGTCATTAATTTGATTCACAAAAACATAAAGTTTACCTTGAAATCCAGCATGGACCAATCAATTAACTACCTCGCCTTAACCGTCAAGCTTTTTAAAGTGGAGCACAATTTCGCAGCTTACCGGAAACCGACCACAACCGACGAAGTCATCCCAGCAGATTCATTCCATCCATCCCAAAATAAGACAGGCGTATTCCATGTCATTATTAATAGATAAATAAAAATTCCGTTACAAATAACAGAATTTGAGAAAGAACTGAACGTCATCAAATACATCGCTCGGCTATCAAGCCGAGCTAATCAATAGATTGCCGCAAAAATCTTAAAATAAAGTAGCTGTATCAATGGTGTCATCTCTTCGCCAAAAAGAACCCTCAAGAAAGTGGCGCACAATTGCTTTTTTAGGGAAAAATCTCATATTTAATGGCATCCTCCGTCCCAAAAAACAAGCATATGCCAGCGCACTACGCCCCGTTAATATTTAGCAAACTTCTGTTTAATGCCAAAGACGACTTCCCCAGAACGAGAAAAAGCGGAGTGTTTGCCTTACAATGTGACAGCTGCCCGACTAAATACATCGGCAAGACGGGGAGAAGCGTGAAAACAAGCGTGAATGAACACAAAAAGTGCCATGAGAATTCAAAACATGATTCCATATTCGCAAACCATCTCAGGGAATACAACCACCACAGCTGTCTTGTGCCGAAAAATCATCCACTACGAAAAGACGGAAGAGGATTAGACGCCCTAGAGTCGCTTGAAGTTGTCCAACATTCTTTAAGTAACATCCCCCTTGCCAACGAACAAGTTCTCCCCTCCCACTCTCCAATATTCTCCTTCCCCCTGAAAACCCGGATGACTCAAGGGCCAGTGAACTAACGAACTTTATATCGTGATTCAGGAGAACGAACTTTATGCACTGTGTAAATGTGAACGCGACTCCTAACCCTGTCACCTCACCTCACTCCATACCCAAGCTTTACCTCCCGCAGTGAAGATACCAGCAGAGTTTTCCCAAAACTTAAACCATGACTCCTTCCCCCACCACCACATAACCCTTTCCCACATTCAAGTCCTTCACCTCCCCCACGCCCGCCTCCCCTACCCTCACCCAACTCCCACCTCCTCAACCCCCCCCCCTTTTCCCTAATTTCTTCCCCTCCCCTAACGTGAACTTGTATATATACTATGACTAAATTTGTATTTGCACCTGAAGATGACACCAAGTGTCGAAACCCGGGTCGTGCCAATAAACCTCTACTGGTGTTGACAAAGTCATTTTTATTTGACACATTATCAACTAACGTATTCGTCTCTTGGTTCTTGTATAATATTTAAATGGATACCGCTCCTCTTAAACTGGTCCACTATTAGCTACGCTTAACAATTTTTTCCTTTAAAATTCGGATGCCGATATTTATTTTACTAACTTTAAATATAAAATCCTTTCATCATTGCTCTAACAAATCTTTTGTTGCCCAATCAACTTTTTTGTGGAATTCATCACCGCAGGAAATATAAAATGAGATCACTACTCAGAACTTGAAGGAAAAATTTTATGATTTCTCATCGCAATTTTAATGCTATATTCCTGTTTGTTATTTTTTTTCAATTTTCATTAATATTTTCTGTTGCGCTGTAAGAAGTAATATATATTTTACGTGCACTATTGAAGGGAATGTATCGTTTCTTTGTTGCTCAAAGGGCTTTGTACCCTGTGAAATTAAATAAATTTATTTAAATTTCTAACTTTCAAGTTTTGAGTGGTGAAAGCAGGATATTTTGATCTTCTCTCATGCTACAGTAGGGATGGAAACACCAGTGGTCTTAATGCGTCTATGGAATGTAGTGCCCCCTTTGGCAGCAATCACGAGCGTTCTTTAAATCAGTACATCGCCAGGGCCGGGACAGCGCCGCTTGTCTGAGCAAGGGCCGGTCGGTCGCTCTCGCCGTCGGTGGTGCGTGGCTTGTAACCCGATGCCAGGTTGCCGAGTGTAATAGGTTAGGGGTGGCTGAACTCCCTCCCTTTCCCCTACAGCAATCAGTCGGTCTAGAGTAATCTGCTTGTAGCAGAAGGGCTCGGCTACCGTAGCGTCCATGTGAGGGAGTGGTTCACACAAGCAAAGGTGCCCGTTGAAATTCAACGGGGATGACAGAAAGACAGGGCATATAGGTTGTAGGTTCGAGTCGCTTGAGGTACATTTTTTTCTAGGGAAATCAGCTATAATTTAGTTTCATTTTTGAAATCTGCAGATGAAAACCGCATTATATTATGCTTACCGAGTTTCGACATTATTTTGCATTTACATATAGAAATTAAACTACAAGCCATTTGCATTCCAGAGGCTAGTCGCATTAATATAACATCGTGACATTCTCCTGTTTTACTCAGCTATAATTTTAGTTTTATTTTTTAATTCAGCAGATGAAAACCGAATTATATTATGTTTACCGAGTTTCAACATTCTTTTGCTGTTACATATGGAAACTAAGCTACAGGCCATTTGCATTCCAGAGGCTTTCCGTATTAATATAACATCGTGACATTCTCCTATTTGAGATTGATACCAGTTAAATTGGTCCACTTAAAATGAATGTTGCCAAATTTAGGCAAAAATCTCCCTGAAAATATCGTAATCATCAGCATTTCAGTGTACGGACTAGATTTCCACTGTAATACCCATCTCTAGATGTAAAACCTAGCCGCCATTGTAAAGGCCCCATTTCCGAATATCTGGCAGTGGATTATATCGGTGCAGTGTGCCGAGTTTGTTGGTCCACCTTGCTATGCTCCCTACTCTGTCGTTATGCCTGTTAAAAAAGAGTTCTCGTCCAAATATCAACGAGAAACGGAAGAACCCCGTGATATCCTGGTGGTAAATGAAATACCCATATGGCAGAAATGAAAAATTTTGCAATTATCCGCAAAAATAAATTTTACTGCTACCTTGGTTTCGATGTTTTTACATCATCGTCAAGTAAACATAAGTGTAATCTGATGATGTAAAAACGTCGATACCTAGGTCGCGGTAAAATTTATTTCCGTGAATAATAGCAAATTTTTCATTTTTGCATCATGCATAAATTCCACTCAATATCGGTGGAAGCCTCAGATTTTATAAATTCCTATGTTCAGAAAACGCATTTAATCAGTCAAAAGGTGTTAATCCTTTGAGTGCGGCATGACGTGATATCACGTCATGATTGTCTTTACTCTGGTACTGATGACGTGCTATAACGTCATGGGTACCGTGAGGGTTCCAGCTTTCACTAGGGGGCCTAGTGAAAGTTCCCTAGTGAAAGCTGGAAAACTTACTGTACCCATGATGTGATATCACGTCATCAGTACCAGAGTAAAGACAACCATGACGTGATATCACGTCATGCCGCACTCAAGGGGTTAAAACAACTGTAGTGGATTTTTGCTGTGTATATCTGTCCTGCGTAGTCTACACATCATAGCATGTGTCCTGCATTCGTCTCCGGAAAGGGCTCGAGTCACAAGCTTCCTGAAAATAAGACTATGTATTTCCTGAAATCTATTATTTTTCCATCACATAAAGGTGGATTAATAATTGCTTCATGAAATATCCGCGTAACTTGCTTCATTTAAAAAAAATTAGAGCATATTTAGTGTTTCGTTTGGGTGACAATAAATTTATGATTAACTTTTATTAATTTAATATGCCTACAGTAATTTATGATTATTGGATTCAATAACATAACAAAATTAAGTTACCTATTGATGAGTGGTCGAATTGTTTTCATTGCGTTGATATGACGTTCCTCTATTGGCCATAGTCTCAGCATTTACTGTGGGGGAGCATGGTTTGTATGTAATTGGCATCCAATCCAGATTACTAGCAAAATTTTCATTCTCAAGGTTCCCTTGCCGTTTGAAAATCGCGTGATAATCTCTCGCCGCGGCGTTTAAAGGGGCAATCTCGTTGCGAAACGCCCCAGTGCCATTCGTCCGTCCGTACCGAGATTTCATAGATCCAGGATTCGACTGGCCGCGCATCGAGGCCTCGAATATAGCGGTGATAGGGATCTAATCCTTCGCTCGATTGACGAGGGGTTGAGCGTTCGAATCGCGGAGACCGCGATGATTTAAGCATGGCGAAAACTCACGTTTGCGGAAACTCTTGCAAAATTTACGGAATTTTGAAGCCGAAATACGAAAGGATTCTGTTGACGTGCGGTTTGAGTGGTGTATCAATCATATCACTCTCTGAGTGAGGGACGCAAATAGAACTATAGATAGGCCTTAACGCCAGCTTTTTCCTGGACTTGAGATTTTAATTTTTTTGCTATCATATATATTATCATATAGGCCTCATCTGGAATATGCTGTTAGTGTATGGGATCCATGCGAAACGGGGTTGATATCAGAGTTAGATCGTGTACAGCGAAGAGGAGCTAGGTTTGTGAAACGATGCTACGATAAGTTGGCTAGTGTGTCTGGACTGTTAGAAGAATTAGGATGGGAATCGCACTCACAGCGTAGATTAAATTATAGGCTCAACCTCCTAAATAAATTTCAGGAAAATCATTTTACTGACGACGCAAAAAACATACTATTAACCCCTTCGTACTACGGCAGATTAGATCGCGCCAATAAAATTAGAGAGCTAGATTGTAGAACCGATAGGTATAAAATGTCATTTTTTCCGCGTACCATTCGGGACCATAATAGCTGTAATCGTCGTCATGAATAGTTCGAGTATTGACAATAGGCAGGCAGTAAATCTTTCTCATTATATTCTCTACTCTCTTATTTATGCATGATGTAAATATTGATGTTCTTATTTTAGCATGATATTTTGAATCTGTAGTAGTAGTCTTTGTATCCCTTGCATGTTGGAACGATTGAAGATATTGGGTATTAGATTTTTACTTGGCGCTTTGCATGTGTGGTACGCGGGTTTTAATGTAATGTCGGTGTTCTACCATATCATTCATGCATGCCTGGTGCGAAAGCACCCCCTGCCACACACCCTTTGGGTGGCTTGCAGGGTATGACGTAGATGTAGATGTAGATTATTGGGAATGACGGGGAAACAGTCTTGATTCAATTTCTATACATATGTTTCGGTGAAAATATTGATGCAAAACCGTAAATTAAGCCCGTAAACAGCGGTTGCAGAAGTTAGTAAATAATGTGTGTGAGCGTGCCATATTTGCGACGAATGTAATTACAAACCGGGCATGTATCACCAATTAACTACAGTAAGTTCTCGATTTACGTCGGAGATGCGTGTTGAAGAAGCGTGACGTAACTCGAAACAACGTAAAACGGATCCAGATATTCGTGACCGCTGAAAATCCCGCGATAAATCTAGGCGTTAATTTCAAAATTCGTTTTTTGCCTATATCCAGAAACAAATAGCTATTTCAGAGGGATGATAATGTCTTAACCATCAAAAATAGCAAGCGTTTGAACATACGGTCTATTATATTACCATTAAACCGAGAAAAATTTTCCGTAGGCCCTTCTCAGCATGGGCGTAGCATCAGATCGAATCAGATGTTAATCGAAACGACGCATATCGAGGACTTAATGTATTCACCCTTCTTAAGGAATGTGATATAATGAAGGAAAATAGCCAAATTAAGCACGAAAGTCGTGAAAATTGATGCACTGAAAGTGTTCTCGGTCAGTTCATCAGTGTGCTATCAATAATTCTAAATGAATCATGAATGTATGATTTTACACGTTTAATTCTGTCAAGTAGTGATTTAATTTAGGATTATCGCTATAATCTCCTGATGTTAGTGTAACAGAGTAAAGAAAGCATTTACAAGTTTTGAGCCCTTTGATTATTCATAGAAGTTTAACAGTTTTCTGGCCTCGCACTTGCGGGAGTTGCTTAATTATTCTCTACTCCAATAAACTCCGTAGAGTATGGTACGGGTCCATTTTCAATTACTCAAGATAGATTTGATTGTATACCGTGTATTCTTCTTCTTCTTCGGTTATCAACCCATGGGTTGGTTGGCAATAGCACGTCATTCCACTCTTTGCTCAGCTTTCCTCTTCATTTCACCATATAAGACGCATCCAGAGTCATTGATGATCTGCTTAATCTAGGACCTACTCTACGATTTGTCCCCTCAATAAAACCTTCAGCTATTAATTTTATAAAATCATTGCATCGTAGAATGTGACCTATTAGTTTAAGTCTCCTTGTCTGTATCTGTCTCCAGAGACTTCTATTTTCTTGTACTCTTCTCAGCACTTCCTCATTGGTGATTCTGTCTCGCCGGCTGATTTTCTGCATCCTTCGATAGCACCACATTTCTAGGGCGTCTAATCTGCTCTTTTCATGTTTCCCGATAGTCCAACTTTCACACCCGTAAAGGGTTCGTCACTCCAAACATTAGCTTTCATAACCCTCTTTCTTACTTCCAAACTAACATTTTTACAAGTCAGTAGAGTCTTTTTTATCATTGAAAGCTATTTGTGCTAGTTGTATTCTATTCCCAATTTCTCGTTTACTCCTTCCATCTTCTGTTATCTTACTTCCCAAGTAGTTGCATTCTGTAACTTGTCCTAGTTCTTCATCATTTATTCTTATCCTTACAGGTTCACAGCCGTGTATTCACCGTGTATTACATATATCCAACTATTGCGTACTCTAGTTATTCGGAATTTAGGAATGAACTTGATCGCTGTGAACAGTTAATTACCCATGTAAATTTTATCTCACACTTATTCCGATTTTAAATATCCGTATGGTTATAAGAGAAGGAGCTAGAATTATTTGTTAAAAAAGAATGGGGCCAATTGCTCTGCAGTACACACTTAAGATAGATTGAGCGAGATAGTTCCCTAGTCGTAATGGAAACCATATTCAAATTATACGTTTTAATTTCTGCAGGTATCGGAATCATGTAATAAATATTGCATTAATTGGATTGGATATTAGGGGAGGCGACCGACAGCTAAGGTTATTTGTGCCATAGAGGATATGTAAGGGAAGAAGGGTGTATAGAAACCCGGCGTCGGCATTAGCCTGCTCTTAACGAAAGGTGCCAAGGGGACCGCGGTTTAGCGTCTCATCCGACAGACGGGGTACTGAATTGAGGTTTCCTCCACAAGACACTCAAGTAGGGATCGGGTTTTCTCTGAAAAACATCCTCCTCTGCAGGGATTAGAACCCTGGTCTTCCGTATAGTTAGCCAGTACTCTTGCCACCGCACGAAACCGATCCCCCATTGCGTTATTAGTGTTGCTGTAATGTACTTTTATACGACTGAAATTCTAAGTAATTAAATAAAAACTGTACATAAGTCTTAAATTGGACTAATTTTTTTCACGCGGTACGTTTAACACTCCTTCACAGCGTTAAATTTCTTCCGGTTATAAAAAAAATTACTGCGGTAACATTATGATATATTTTCAAAATTAGTCGAGAATGCATACAAACGAGTTTGCATGTATTCTCGATACGGTGCTACGAGTTTAATAGAAGAACTAGGATGGGAATTACTATCAGGGCGCAGGTTAAAATATTGGTTAAACCTTTTAAGTAAATTCTAAACCGATTTGTTCACAGGTGACTTTAGATATATATTAAGAACCCCTGCGTATTATGCTAGGTTTGATCATATTAACACGATTAGAGAGATAGATTGTCGTACCGATAGATTTAAAATGTCATTTTTCCCGCGTACTATAAGAGAGAACAATAGGCAGCGTTGCTAAGGGATTGGTTAGGTGAAATATAGTTCGAGTAGTCTGTAGTGAATGATGCATGTAATAACTACCAATAATCCGTTTCTTACAATGTAGATACTAACCATCCAGCTGCATCTGACCCTGTTCTCTAGCATGTCTCCCTTAAATATCCTAATTTCATGTCAATAGAGCGTGTTTGGTGATCTTCACCCCCTCTACCTACCCTCCACTACACACCCTCGTGGTGTCTCGCAGGGTATTACGTAGACGTAGACAAACTACTCTCAGTTAATTTTTTTACGAGATCTAGGTTTAGCAAGATAATCCTCATTTTCAGAAATGAGGACCCCAAAAGTCAAGGGGTCTAAGTAGCAAAATCTTTGTTTTGAGAAAACTTAAGTCAAAGTTGAAAATGTTTGGTGCATCCCACTGAGTAGTCAAGAGGCATTACCCTAGATAGCATGTCAAGAAAATCACTTGGATCCTTTTACCACCTAAAAGATTTATATTATCCCATCCCATTCCTGTACCTAACTTTTTTTGTCACTCAGACCCCTTGACTTCTGGGGTCCACAAATATGGTCTCTCTTGAGTACACACACGTATCATTTCCTATATAAAAGGGCCAGTGTTTATCGTTACAATTCTCGGAATGCAGTTTGGTCAGTGGCTGATATTTTGATTCATTCGGAAGGGTGACATATTTTTTTCCAAAAGAATCCCAATTCATTGGTTTATAGCTTGAAATGATATTTTGCTCAAACTACCTTGATATAAACGAGTCGGTTGGTATGGTTGAACTGATATATGCTGTTTGCTTTTAATAATTTTAATAATTGCTAAATTGTTTATTATTTTGTGACTAACCACCTAAAAATAAATGCATGTTATTAAGGGAATTTCATCACAATGGACAGTAAAAATGCAAAAAGTAATAATTTTAGGTTTTTAAAGCACTAAACGGAATAAATTATACTTGGAAATGTTTTAGACAATGTACATTATTTTGATGAAACCATAAAATGTTTTTCTTTGTAGTTTAGCTTCTTTATGTAACAATATATTAAAAATCATTATTTTTAAAAGTACACACATTATCAATTAGTACATACCACTTTGAAGAAAGTCAGTGAGATATATGTTTGAGCAAGAGCTACAATGCATGCCGAACTGATCCCGACAAATTCATTAACCTGAAACTTTTACAGACCATAGAATATTTCAAACTTTAACTCCACCCGGGTTTCAGTGGCTAAGCATCATCTTCAGGTTACCATCGAAACCCTGGTCGTGTTGAAATTTAAAAAATTCTGTAGTATTTAATAGTTTCAAGTTAATAAATTTGTGATGGAGTACCCCAAAGTTAAAGAATATTAAGTTTTATTCTGATTCTGATGTTTGCGGATGTGTAGGAATAGTACGACATGTAAATCGGGAGAGTGTGGTGGCTAGAGTACTGGCTAGCCACGCGGGCGGCCAGGGTTCAAATCCCTGCAGAGGAGGATGTTTTTCAGCGGAAACCCGATCCCCACTTGAATGTCTTGTGGAGGACACTTCAAGTACAGTAGGTATTGGTATTCAATTGGTAGAACGGACACAAAACATTAATTATGCATTACATGTAACGCGCCGGACCGTTTTGCGTTGTTAACAAAATATTGTTAATACATTACTTTTGTCGTTCTAAACAATAAAATGTTGGAGATTCAACACAAATAATTATTTAAAATTAGCACTCAAGGCAATAATATGTAGAATATAAAGTATGGATAATGCTCTACGTTTGATATTCTGTGCAATTAAATTTTTCTTAACCCTGCAAACATGCTTGTTACATTTTGAACTAACCGTTGGTGTTTAGTTGTCACGTTTTTAGGGGCAACATTTTCATACAACCCTCTTTCCGGGGGTGATCGGGTTGGTGTGGTGGCTAGAGTACTCGCCTACCACACGGGCGGCCAGGGTTCAAATCCCTGCAGAAGAACCCGATCGCTACTTGAGTGTCTTGTGGAGGGCACTTCAAGTAGAGTACTCCGTCTGTGACTGATGAGACGTTTAACCGTGGTCCCCTTGGCGCCTTTCGTTAAGAGCAGGCTAATGCCGACGCCGGGTTTCTATCCACCCTTCCTCCCTTACCTATCCCCCATGGCGCAAATGACCTTAGCCGTCGGTCGCCTCCCCAGATATCCAATCCAATCCAAAACATTTAATGGTATGATCTTTTTGTCAGACACGGGTAATATTTTATCGCCATTGATTTTGAGGATTTCCACCCTCCCGGAATGAAGTCCCTACCTGAATATTAACTCTTGATTGGTGTGCAGATCGTCCGACCGTCGGGGGCATTAGTCTATATGCAGGCAGGTGATTCCCCCTCCACCACTCTTCTCCACGCCCCCCCCCCCTCGCGCTCGGTCGGACGAACGAACGAACCCCTGGCTCATCTCGTGAAACATGCACCGATCCATCGGGGATTAATTTTTCTACCTTCCGCCTGACTTTTAATCTCCACCTCTCGGAGCCCACCTTTCTCCCTTATAAATTTTCAATTCGGACCAAACTCTATTCTTCAATGTCCTCGCTTCCGCTGGCGTCTCAAGGTTGCTCGAGAAAGGGTTCCGCGGATGGAAATAGAAGGAAATCCCCTCCTGCACCTTCGCGATCCACCTCAACGATGTGGCAGGGTATTAATGTAAATTAAATGGAATGAGTGTAATCTTCTTCTTCTGGTTACAATCTTGGTATTGGTATACGGCAGCAATTCTCCTCCGTTCTTCTCAGTCCTGGTCCAACTCCTTCATTTAGTGGTATGAGGTACATCCCAGCTCTCCCAAAATCTCTCCAGTGTATTCCAGTCTAGGCCTGCTCCTATAGTTCCTACCTTTTACTGTGACTCCCAGTATGTTAGCGATATACCCTGACTGTCGGAGAATATTTCCTACCCATGTTGCTTTCCTATTTTTAATTGTCTGGAGCGAACATGGCGCCTCCCCTATCCTTATCACTTCACTGTTGGTGATTCTATCTACCCAGGGAATCATCTGCATTCTACTGTAGAATATAATAGTAAATGGTTTATTGTCCTAGGAACATTTGCTCCTATTGGGCAAAGTTTTACACCTAAACATTAAATTAACATATGAAAAAATATAAACAATAGTGAAACAAAAAAAATAACATGAATTCTCATTCATTCAACATTCTACGGTAGCACCATATTTCTAACGCAGCCAACCTTTTCCTCTCTGATTCCCCGAACGTCCACGTTTCGCAGCTGTAGAGCAGCACACTCCACGCAAAAGTCTTGAGAAATTCAATTTAGCGCGTGTCAATGTGAAAATGTTTAAGCTTTCATGTTTTCCATATTGATCGAATGGCCGAATGAAGACCATCATCATTGGTCTTTCAATCCTAAGGTTGGTTTACTGCAGCCCTCCACCCTTCCCTATCTAATGCCAGTTCCCTTACCTCCTGGTATCTCTTCCTATGTGCTTTCCTCTTTATTTGGTCAATGAACTTATCCCTGGGTTTTCCTCTGGGGACTTTTCCCTCAATTTTACCTTCAATTATGTTCTTCACAAACCCATTGTTTCTCAGGGTACGTCCAATCCATCATGTTCTTCTGAGGACTCTGAGGACTTTTCCTTCTATTTTGCCTATTGTATCCCAGGGTGTTTCCAATCCATATGTTTCATCTTTTCCATATGGTGTTCAATATGGTCCTCTCTCTTCTGAATTCTTATTCATTTCTTATTGTGCCCATCCATTTTATGTTCAACATCCTCCTCCAGCACCAGGTTTCGAAGGCTTTCTTGTCTGTTCTGATCAGCTTTTCGAATGATCCATGCTTCCGAACCATTGTGTGCCACTGGCACTAGTGTAATAAGATTTACGAAATATAGTAAACGGAGGTTGGAGGAGAAATGTATCTTCTGCACACTGACACACTTTTGACACTAGTGTTGGCAGAGACAAAACGTCTTTGATTTAAAGATCTGTTATCTTATGTTTGGAACTCATTTTTCATGTGCAACCAAAATTATTCTATCCATTTGCAATCAAATTAGTCTCAAAATTATTCTACTCCCACCTCCGTTTACAATATATGGTAAACCGTCATATGGGTAGAAGTGGAGGTTAGAAGGAATTACGTACCACTGCTTCACTTGGATATTCGACGGGCGGCGCACAGTGGTCTGAATACCCTCATTTCCCGGACAAAAGTCTCTTTTTCGAATATTATGTATGTTCCTCAAATTGGAGTTCAAATTGTAGTTAAATGTTCATCCCAAGTAAAACAAACAATTTTTGATGTCCATCTTCAACTGTTCCGATGCTACAGACCTGAGAATAGAAGGAACGTGATTTTCTTGTTTTCAGGCAGAGACATTAGCAATATTCTAGTTGCGCTCCTCTGCTATCGCGTGTCATTCCCTGAACGATACCGAATACAGTTGGTTCTTTGGAACTTAAGAATTGTGTTCTTAAGCTATACGTCGAGTTAGATTAGAAATAAGCTATAAAGCAGAGCTTCATCTGGCCTCCTTCAATGATCGGCATTCTAAAAATAAATTTGAGCTACAAAATTTCCACTACGTTACACTACGTTCTGCTTTAGTGGCGTATGTAGAATGATATCTCTTCTATCAATTGTTGAAAGAATTAGATGCGCATCGCTGCGCATTTTCGATTGAGGAGGTTATCATGGTCACTCGTGACGAATGTTGAAAGACCCTCGTTCCCTAGGAGAAGGGGTAAAATAGTCGTATCGAATTCACAATTTCTAGGAATGTGGGATTTTGCGAAGACAGTATATGAATTTAGAAATTCATTTACTTTCTCGAGAAAACATTTAGCACCTCTTTTAAGTTTTTTATATTATTTATCTAAATTCTCGCTGAAACGTTGTGGGCATGCGATATCAAACTGCGGGTAACTATGCTGCAGGTGTATTTAATGAAAACAGTTCACTTTTTTAAAAGTTAACTCTATTTAAATTTAATATGTCATGACAAAACGAAGCATTAACTTTCTTCATCCTCTGATTCAAATGATTGAGAGATGTCCTACTTCTCATGAGGTTCTCGTACTGACACACCGGGTCACGCACATTGCATACAAGCTAAATATCAAGAAGTGGCGCGTCTCTATGGAGCACGACAAAAAGAGTGTAGCTATGAGGAAACAGGAAATACAGAAGACTTTTAGAGTAAAAATTGGCCTTATAGTCGATCAACCAAAACAAGGCAGCGGCACAACGAACGACGGGAACTCTGCACGCCGTTTCTTTGAGCATCATGAACATTCCGCAGAAATTACCGGAGTCAATGTCAAGCTCATTCAGCGCTTGTCAAATATCCTGCACGCCTTGCAGACACGCGATAGCAGAGGAGCGCAACTAGAATATTGCTAATGTCTCTGCCTGAAAACAAGAAAATCACGTTCCTTCTATTCTCAGGTCTGTAGCATCGGAACAGTTGAAGATGGACATCAAAAATTGTTTGTTTTACTTGGGATGAACATTTAACTACAATTTGAACTCCAATTTGAGGAACATACATAATATTCGAAAAAGGGACTTTTGTCCGGGAAATGAGGGTATTCAGACCACTGTGCGGCGTCAGAATATTAGTAGGTAGTAGTCGACCGGTCACAGGATAGGGTCTGAAAAAAAAGAAAGCTCGGAAAAGAAGAGAAAATAAAATAGCGAAATGCAAGGAAGATCTACTCAGGTACCCACTCATGCATTGCTAGCACTTCATTCTATAGTGACATAACAATTAAAATTAGAAATTTCATTTTTTTTAACAATTTAGAGGTTAGCTGTGATTGAATGGAAGATATTTTACAAGTTATCTCAGCCAAGGAAGCTTGGGCGAAATATCATTTTACGTAGATATCAATGAATTTGGTCTTATTTTAAATGAAAAGTTTATCACCCTTCTAACGATACCAAATATTCAACCCAATACCACATGAGTTTCAGAGTAATTTGCCAAAAAATATCAGCTCTTTTACGTGGCAAATGGTACGTGTACCCACTCCAGAGAAACATTAGTTACAAAATGAGGAATTTCTAACAATTACATGTCGTAAAAAAAACTAGAGCGTGTATTTTTGATGTTTTCTCAACTATTTCTGAAAATTAGTCATATTTTCACCGCAATTGGATCTTGGGTATCACAACAAACCTTCCGTTTTTAAGGAGTTTCAAGCGCACCGCGCGAAAAAAATGAGTCAAGTTTGAGACTTATTTAGTTATTTTCATTTAATTACTCACCGTTTCTGTCATATAAAACTCTATTATTGCTCCAGTAATAATGCAATATTCATATGTCCCACAGCTGGTGAAATTAAAACGTATAATTTCAATATGGTCTCTATTATGACTAGGGAACTATCTCCCTCGGACTACCTTGCGCGAAAATCGAGGTATTCAAATAATAACCCTTTAATATCGGTTTAGCCGAACTTGGAACCTACTTATGGAGTCATTTCAGCTCCCTCCTCTACGTATGTGTCTGTAAAAAGTTTTGTATGAAATAAATTCTACAAAACCTTCAAAGAGAGATAATGTATTTTTCTGTAGTCCAAAATATTTCATAATGATGGTGAAAATCAAATGTCGATGAATATATAATTCCAGAAAGGATTATAAATCGCAAAGCATAAATTGAAAACGTAAGAACGCTGCGCAGTTGTTTCTTCACATATATTTGCGAAGCGAACATCGTCTTCACTCTTCTATTTCAGAAATTGCTAAGTTAGACTATGAATCGTTTTTTTCGGAACCGGAGAACAATGCAAATATGGAGACAGTTCCACAATCAATGTTCATTATATCATTGCATCCATTTTTTCCGGTTAATTGCAGGAAAACCTGTTCTCTAATTGTTTTGAGCAACGATAACATTCCTTTTTTTCGCACTTATACGTCGAACTTAGAATCACGTGGTGTTAAATGCAGGAATGGGCGTAACATAAGGAAAACTATGGTTGCTGTAGGTATGTAATATGTCTGCCATTTACGCAAAAAACTCTAATATAGACGCGGGTATCTTCCAAGAAATTGAATAAAAATGAAAAGAATGTATCAGTCCCTTTCATTTTTTTGAGTTATGAGTGAAAACTAGACGATAATGTGGACTTAAAATGCGTCCGTTCGTCGTGAAGGAGGGTTTCAGTCAACCTATATCGCCCTTTACAATTTATGTAAGCATTTTTTTATATGCGAAATTTATTTAAACCGAAACCGTAGAATCTTCACATTTGAATCGTTTCCTGAGAGCTGAAATCCTGTCAGGCAAATAATTTGTAAAAAAAAATAAACACAAACCGAAGGGTGGATTACACAGCATACATTTTGACTTACACGGTCTCGGAGGAGGCATCTTGAAGAAAAAAGAAAAATGGAATTCGAGAAACTAAGGAATAAGCCAACAGACCTCTTCCCCCCCAAAAAAAAATAAAACCTGACGTGCAGTGCTCTTATTATTAGTTCCGAGTTCCTCCTTGAGGAGGCAGGGTATCTCGGCAAGGAAAGAAGCAGAGACGGTGGAGAAGTTAAGGGCACACACCTCTCTCTCTCTCCGCGCAGTTTGTTTCTTGTTTCGTGTTTCGAGCAGCAGCTCACACAGTTAACCAGCGAGGGGTGAATAATGGATTAAGTGATGTGGAGTGGGGGGGAGAGAGAGAGAGGAGGAAGACAGATGCTGGGAGTGGAGGAGGAAACAAAAGAACTTGGCGAGTCTTTTCGTTTCCTTCCTTACCCGGACTGCCATTCAAAGCCCTCTCTCTCTCACACACACTCGACTTTTATTTTATTCACGGGAATCTCCCGCAGCCCGCGAGAAAAAGGATTAGATTGGCGGGGTGAATGGGGAATGGCTCGAGAAGAGGAGGGAGGTGGCTAACGGAAAGATCGGGAAGCGTTATGACCTCGAAGAGAGCTGCTCTCGGAAGGGGAGCGAGGGAATTAGGGCCACGAACCCATTGCGCAGTTATGTTACAGTTTTCAGCTAGATTCTTTCAATTCCCCTATCATAATAAAGACCTCATTCGAATTTGAAATTGAAATTAAGATTGTTCTACATATATATTTACTTACTCCTCTACAAGCCGCCACATCAGCTCGTAGCAGGGGGTGTTAGGACACTAGCCTATTGCGCACTTATGTAACAGTTTTCAGCAAGATTCTTTCAATCCCCCAATCATAATAAAGACCTCATTCGAATTTGAAGTTGAAATTTAGACTGTTCTACATCTATATTTACTCACTGCCCTACAAGCCGCCACATCAGCTCGTAGCAGGGGGTGTTAGGACACCAGCCGTGCACAGATATTAGGTTTTGGGAAGTGGAATAGTGACGTGTATTTAGTGGAGCTTAGTTTTTATTGTGGTCGCTTATTGTGCACGGAAACAACAAGTTTTTGTACCTATCAGTTCGGCAATTTATCTCTTATTTTTTCGCTTCTATCAAACCTAGAGATGTAGGCTTGTGGCAGGAGATCAATTTTTGTTGTGATCGCTTATTGTGCGCGGTAAGAACGGGTTTTCGTACCTGTCTGTTCGTTAACGTATCTCTCTTATTCTATCGCTTCTATTAAACGTAGAGATGTAGTGAAGAGTCATGATAATATTCTCTGTGTCGCTCTGAAACACACCAATGCTGATGTATTAAGCAACCTAAGCCTAGTGTGTATCCTCCGAGTCTCTTAGTCTATTATCATTCATTGAGTCGTTCACGTCCACATTGTATGAACTAGTGGAAAATTCGTTGCTTTGATATAAGAGTTCTTATTGTCTTCGAATATTACCCTAAAGTTTATATATGACCCGAAGATTATAAAAGATCTATCTTTTGCTTTTCTAATATCTATCTGAAGACATGCCACTTGCTCAGTCTTTTCTGTCTTACACCCACTCGTCAAAGTTTACCTCCTCATGAGACGGCCCTTGATTTTAGAAATTTTCAGCCAATAGCTTGCCATTCGTCTTCTTCGAGGTGAATCTGTCCTCTGACAGGTTTCATCTAAACTGCTCCCTCCATGCTCGTCCATCCTGTGCTGCCTCCCTCAGCTCTTCGTAACTCCTTCCATGCGTAATATCCGACAACATATTATTTCTTCGTCATCCTCTCCCTGCCTTTCCCTCGATTTTCCCCTCTAATATTCTTTTTTGGCATGCAATCTTTCCTGAGGACGTGTCCAATTCAGTTCACCCTTCTCTTTCTTATTTATCTCAAAGACCTATGCTTGAAATAAGAGCGCGACTTATGTTTGACCTACTAACATTCATTGAATTTACGATAGAAGTATTTGAAAACTATTAATTTCGAGCCATTGAATAAATTTCTTAGTTTTGCTTTTGCTTCTTCATCCTGCACAACTAAATTCTGCTGTGGTTGTAATGGTTGCCACTCGAAGATATTCTAGAAGTTGGGATGGAATGCGGGATTAAATTCAGAGCTACCTACTTTCTTTATTGAGGGTTGCATATTACTTTTAAAATTTGTAAAAAGTCACGTATATAGTTTTATCGGACGTGTTGCTCTCAGTCATTGAAGTTTAAGTAAATTTAACGGTGTAAAATTTATACCCACAATTTTTTTCCATGGTTATGAAGGACGCTTTGCAGGGTACATTTTATTGTACAAACGAATGAGTTACAGAATGAACAAGAAATTGAATGGAAATAGAGCAGGTTCCATTTCCCGTCAAGTCATTCAGACTATCATACGATTTGCCGATTTGCACGGTACAACATTCCTCGTGCAAGAAATCATACATTCGTTTGTACAATAAAACGTACCGTCTAAAGCAGGCTTAAGAAAAAAATGGGGTCAATTTACAGGAGCCCGTCCGAAATACGTTACACACGCAATCTATGTGACGCGGAGCAACTACCATGATACACTTAAGGCGACGCATCACACCTGCTATACAGGTCGGATTTGTGATGATTTCCGACCCCAGATTTTTTGTTAAAGTCTTACGTCATCAACTTGAAATTTTTATAGTACAAAGAATAGACCTTTGCCAAGGGCGGCTCGTATCTGAAATATTAAAAATTTCTCCCGGAGCATAATTAAACCATCGGGAAAACGGCAAGATGTAGGGTATATTTTTATAAAAACTATTATTATTATTATTGACATATCTTAAACTAATGTAGATGTATCAATCCCTCCTCTATTGGAATGCTAAGTAACAGCCGTCACGGTTGTAAGATAGAATCTGTAATTAGTATATTTCTACAATCTACCTGAATGGTTTTCGGCCATAATATGATCGGACGGTGATGCAATTAGTTCAGTCTTCTTTCACAGATCTAATATAAGCGCTGCCTGTACTTACGCGCCGGAAACTTGGCTACAACTTACTGACGACTGTTGCCCTGTGCGATAGTTATCCTGGAGTAAGGGACTCCTGACGCCAAAACGCCTCGATCGGGTGCGAGTAACACCATCTTGTGGATTTTCGACAGAACTTTTCCTTACCGAAGGGTATGATGCGTCCTCTTAAAGCAGGGACACAATCAACGTGTACGTGTGGCGCGAGACGTTAACGGGACAACGGGAGACGGGGAACGCAAGTCAGCGGACACAATCGACGTTAACGCGGCCCGGAGTAACAATTAAATAACGCAGGCGCAGCTAAGAGATCAGGTGTAAACAAGTTTGGAAGTAAATAAGTTGTCTTCGCCAAGAGATATCTTCAGCAGTTGGATGAATCTGCCGACAGATGGCTCCAATTCCCGGATTCTCAGGACTATTCTGATTGGTTTTCCGCGTACGGGACACGGGAAGAGATGAAAGTTGCCCATCTCTCGCGTACACGTACTCCCCGTACACGTTGATTGTGTCCGTTCGCTATACTTTCCCGTCGGCCATCTTTTCGCGTATTTCCGTCAACGGCTCACGTTACACGTACTCGTTGATTGTCCCAGCCTTTACAGTGATGAGTATATTTATGTTTTATATTGCTGCATTATGAGATACGGTAATTTATTCGAGACTTCTTTCGAAATCATGATCGGGGGAGTTTCACAGGTTCATGTGATCATTGTCAAAAGATTGAAGATACAAAATTCATATCACAGTCCGTAGTGGGAAAATTTCGTGATTTATGACCGGTGATTGGATTTACGCGATCTCGCCGTGGCGCGTATTCAACGTAATTTCCCCTCGCCTTCATCGCTTAGGCTCGCTTGCGGAATGAGGAAAGGGAAGACAAAAAGATGGAAGCTTAATCTCCTTGCTTTTTTCCGGAGGACAACCAATCTCCATGCTTATCGTTTCTCGCGTATCTTCCTCGTCTCCTCCCCGCCCCGCCCACTCTTCCTCCTCCTCCTCCTCCGGGTCATTTGCCGCGCCCCCTTCCCACTCCTGCCCCACATAATATCCTTCCTCCCTCACTCCTTTCCTCCCCTCATCCTCCCTTCTTTTATTCCCCCTTTCGCCCCCTTCCGTTTTCCTTCTCCCTCGCGTGCTCTTCGTACCCTTGAACCACATTTTCAAATCTTCACCCTCTCGTCTCCGAATTTCATAGTCTTCGCCCTATCTCCCAATTGTGTTCCAAGTGCCGCTATATTGGAGTATTCACGGAAGCAACTGTCGCGAGGGTCTAATTAGCAGCGCTTCTTTGTTGCCGATGTGTGTTTTTATTTGTAGCAGCAGGAAGGCGCTACTTCATTTTTTTAGAAGTGACTTCCGAGGTAGTAGCTACAGGCATTTGGAAAAAGTAGCCGTTCGCGCCAACGCGCGAACATATCAATTACACTGTCGCGTGTAACATGTGGCATTATGACTTTTGTTTCCAAAATTGAACTCATCCTTTCTTGGTCGATATAAGATCAATACATTTTTTTACCATAATGAGTGCTTATTTTGAACCGATGGTACAAAAATTTCAGAAACTTCCTCCTGAAAGTCAGTAAAAGTAAGTCAGTGGTGCTGACCAAAGGCAACGTACAGAGCAATACAACATTAAAATTCGAAAATGAAATGTTACAAACAGGGCAACAGTTTCCTCACCTGGGTAGTGTAATTTCACAGGATGGCTTAGATTCTTGAGACATTGCCAACATATTGAAAAAAGCGTCAAGTTTTTACCACCAAGTAAGGAGTCTTCTTTGGGACAAAAAAAACAAGAGCTGCAGAAATGATCATGTATGAGTCTTACTTTTTACCCTATCATATCATATAGCTTAGAAACTTGTACACTATCAAGTAGACACATTGGCAGAATTCAAGTCAACGAAATGAAGTTCCTAAGGACGATGGTACAAAAGACAAGACTTGACAGGCAGAAAAATGAAGACATTAGAAAATAGGTTGGATGCAAAATATCATTAATTGAAAAAGTCAGGAGATCCAAGCTGGTATGTTATGGTCATGTGATTAGGATGGAACAGACCAGAACAGCTAAGGAAGGGAATGGATCGACCAACTAAAACAAGACATTTAACTGAGAGGGGGCTCTTGGGAGGAAGTTCAACATCAGCAAACATGCCAAGGGAGGAGCAGATGGAAGAGGCTGATATACAACACCCGGGAAACTGGAGTTG
This sequence comes from Ceriagrion tenellum, assembly GCA_963169105.1. NCBI lineage: Eukaryota > Metazoa > Arthropoda > Insecta > Odonata > Coenagrionidae > Ceriagrion > Ceriagrion tenellum. Next base: position 65,326,684 of record OY720642.1, on the reverse strand, counting down.
ATACTTGATGATGATGATGATGAATAAGTGCTTATTTTGTATGAAAATGTTCAAAACCACCATTAGCTTTGCAAACCGTCTGTTGCAGTTGCAAGCAGCTATTATTCCTAACCACTAGTTTGAATATGAAATGAACCAGGGACGTCTTGGCATGAAAATTTCACGAAACAGTCTGCAATACTTGTTCTACGAGGTGCTACCCAAAAGTTCGGGGAATTTGAATGTTGCGCGCGAACCATTGGTGGTACGACCTGCTTCCGCTATACGCGGCTAACAGTACTCTTTGTGAATCAGTGTTCCAACAATTGTGACGGTGAGAGCCTGCATTGTTGAGTTTCCTGCGGTTGTGTAACGTTGTGTTTTAGTGTTTCGGCGATTTTCTAAATAGCAGATTTTAAAGAGCAAAGAACCTGCATCAAATTTTGCTTCAAGCTTAAAAATAAAAACTTTTGCAGAAACCCATCGCATGCTTGTGGAAGCATTTTGCGAGAGTGCTACGTGTCAAAGTAAAACCTTTTTTGTGGCACAAACGATTCAAAGATGGACGAATGACAGTCGACGACGAAGAGCGTTCAGGACGACCGTCAACAAGCACAACACCGGAAAACATCGCCAAAGTGCTAGAGGCTGTTGCTGCAGATCGTAGAAGAAACAACCCATGATGTTTCTGCCATCGTAGAAATGTCATACGGGCCCGTGCAACGCATCTTGTCAGACAATTTGAACATGAGCCGCATTGCTGCAAAATTCGTGCCGAGACTGTTGAGCAGCGACCAGAAAGAAAATCGCGTAGCTGTCTGCAGTGAATTGAAAAATGCAGCAAGAGATGACCCTAACTTCATCTCCAATATCGTAACCGGTGATGAGACATGGGTGTACGGTAATGACCCTGAAACTAAGCAGCAACCGTCGCAGTGGAAGTCGCCACGTTCGCCGCGGCCAAAAAAAGCACGCCAAGTTCGCAGCAACGTCAAGTCCATGATGATTGTTTTTTTTTACGTCAAAGGCAATATCCACAAGGAATTTGTTCCTCCTGGTCAAACTGTCAATGGGAAGTTCTATTTTTAAATTCTGAAGTGGTTTCGTGAAAGCATTGGGCGCAAACGTTCAGGATCAGGTCTGAGAAGTCGTCGGGAGAGATGCCGGCAGGCGCAGCACCTCGTTTGGGGTCTGGAGTTTGGCTGCCATTTTCCAGCCGTGAAGTGCTGCGACTGCCAGAATTCGGGATCTGTTGTAGAGCAGGCCTTTGGCAGTACCTGGGAGAAGGTGCCAATCAGCGGCCAAGGAGAGAATAAGAGAAATTTCGTGTCCATCTCGACGAGTCAGTTTAGAGGAAGAGATGGCTCCTTTGAGGACAAAGAACAGCTCCAAGCATTCGGAGTCTGGTGGAGTCTCCAAATAGCTGGCAGGCCTGTCCATTCGCAAGTCCATGAAGCGCCGTTCTGGAGGAATGGAGCAGACTGTGGCCGCCGACGCCTGGGAGGCAGTCAGCGGCTGAGACACGTGAGGTCCTGTCCTCAGTGGGCTAACGACAACTGGGATCTGCACCAAGACAATGCGCCCGCTCACACATCGCTAGTCGTTCGGAATTTTTTGGGCTTCCAAAAACACGGTAGTGATTCCCCACTCACCCTATTTGCCTGACCTCGCCCAGTGCGACTTTTTTTCTCTTTCCAAAAATAAAATCTCAATTGAAAGGCCGTCGTTTTAACACAATTGAGGAATTTGATCCAGGAAGAAACGCAGAATGTGCTTGGAACACTTACACTTGCAGACTTCCAGGGATGCATGGAATCATGGAAAAAAAAACTGGGATCACTGTATCAATGCCAAAGGGGACTCTTTCGAAGGAGACGGTGGAAATAAGAAGTTATGGTAAGCTAATTTATTTATATAATAAAATTCCCCGAAGGCAGCACCTCGTATTAATAATAATTGATCGAACTTAAATTGAGGCGTAAAATAATCCTTCAACGCCTTGGGCAGGGTAGCGCGATAAATGTATCGCTCTTCTAAGGCCTCTTTTTCTTCTAATGCACGCGTGGAAAGCTACTTCTGTAAAAAAAACTTAACTAGCTATTTTTTCTGTCGGTTTTAAAGAAGCAGTCCAAATGATTTCTGTAATTCTAACAGATTATGATAGATACTTATCCCTCGACAAAATTAGGGATTGGATATGAATTTTACTCGGGCAAAAAAGAAAGGATCATTCCTGAAAAAAAATTTGTGATACTTGCGTTTTAACTTTTCATTACATTAATTTGCATTAATAGCAAATCGAGGTTCAGCTGTTTTTTTTTTGGAAATTAGTCAGAGCTGTAAGTGAAATAAAAAATGTGTTACGCTAACTTTTGGTTTATCGACCTCACAAGCACCATACCTCGAGACTGTCTGGCTAAGAGATTTTCCGCCGCAAACACCAGCAGTAGAATTTCCAGGACTCCCTGGAGATTTTTTCTCTTCTACAATGCATCAAACCACTCGGAGTCTAATATCTGGGAAGTGTAGTGAATGGCGTGATGTAGTATGACGGACTTCAACTCGGCCCAACAAGAAAGGATCATTTCTGGAAAAACTTTGCAAGACTTAGCTTTAAAATTTTCATTCGATTCATTTGCATAAAAAAAACAAATCGAGAGACAAATTTTTTTTTACGAAGTTGTCAGAGTTTTAAGCGAATTAAAAAGTTTGTCACGCTCAATTTTGTCTTATCAACCCTAAAAACACCTTGGTCCGAAAGAATGTTTAGGTAAGACATTTTCCGCCGTAAACACCAGCAGTATACTATACTACTATATACATTATACTATACCACTACTATATATACAGTATACCAATACAATATATACAGTATACTATACCACTACTACAGAGTATAAATTACGGTTCCCCGTCGTTAGAAGATTACGTGCGATACCTCATCGTACCGAAGATTTTAACGAACGGTTACTGTAGAGCAGTTATGTTTCTATCAACTTACCGAACGGTATCTCAATACACGGTAGCGCGCGAGATATCGTACGTTATCCCTTGATTTAACGAAAAAAGCGATTACGATTCTAGATATCAGTCTTTACCAAGGGAGCTAACATTCGTTTTCCTACCGAAGGTCTAAGTCTCACTGTATCTACGTATCGTGTGTTTTTGGTACTCACTTGGGAAAAATGAGAGCTTCGAATTGATCATAAGTGCTCGCGACCAGCAGTGGCGACTCCAGGACTACCTAGAATTTTTCTCTTTAACAATGTATCATGTCACATGGAGTCTAAAGGCTGGGACACAATCAACGTGTACGTGTAACGTGAGCCGTTAACGGGAATACGCGGAAAGATGGCTGACAGGAAAGTATAGCAAACGGACACAATCAACGTGTACGGGGAGTACGTGTACGCGAGAGATGGGCAACTTCCATCTCTTCCCGCGTCCCGTGCACGGAAAACCAATCAGAATAGTCCTGAGAATCCGGGAATGGGAGCCATCTGTCGGCAGATCCATCCAACTGCTGAAGATAGCTCTTGGCGAAGACAACTTATTTACTTTCACACTTGTTTACACCTGGTCTCTTAGCTGCGCCTGCGTTAGTCAATTGTTACTCCGGGCCGCGTTAACGTCGATTGTGTCCGCTGACTTGCGTTCCCCGTCTCCCGTTGTCCCGTTAACGTCTCGCGTCACACGTACACGTTGATTGTGTCCCTGCCTTAACACCTGGAAATCGCTGTAAATGGCGTGATCTGGTATTATGGCAGTGAGTTCGAAAATCGGAAAGCGCTGAGTACTTTACCAGGCTGGTTGGCGGTTCAAGTCACAGACAAGGGAATGATGGTATTTCCTTTATGAAATCTACTCCCTGGTGTGTAATTGCCTGCGATTACGTGAAGGTTAATCCGTGGCTCGTCCGGGTATTATCACAATTTTTATCCTGTTTTTGTTCCTGTTTTAATTTTAAATTGCTTTCACAAATTTTCCCTGGAAACTACCTCTTCACTCAACTTCATCGGCCGTCTCCATAGCCTGGCCATCTTATAAACATGCATCGCGCGTTTCACCCTTTGGATGTCTTTTCAAGAGTACTTTCTACGAACTGGGAACAAGAACTCTGGTGTATATCCTTCAAAAGTCTACCCATCGCGAATATTTCATCAAAGGAATATGCGGAGGGGCCCTGCGTCGCATTGGCGAAGTAGTTTTCCATCATAAGAAGGCGATGGCGACGAAGGAATTTTCCTTGATTTCATCTCCAGAAATTAGGTTACATAGCGTAGCTACTTCAGTGACTGACTTTTGACCTTTTTGAGGCGCGATGTGTTTGCATCGTAAACTTCGTTTTCTCCCGAAATCGCCCTCTTTCGCCGAAGCTGTCCCGCCCCACCCCTTCTCCCCTTCCCTACTTCATCCCACCCTACTCACCACCCGCTCACCCCGTTCCCCCCACACCACCGTTCCGAACGCCATCTGTTCGCGGAGAGAAGGATCACCCCCGCCTCTTGGCCACCGTTATCTGCTCTTTTGAGTGCTTCCAAGTGCTTATCACACAATCCGCAGATCGGCATCTGACACCTAAATTGCATAAAAGATACTGAGATACCTCACTGTAGCCATTTCCCTTGTATATATATATATTATATATATATAGCCGTCATCGTTTCGCTGCGGTGGTGCCTTAACGCCTGGCCTTCTGTTATGCTTGCGGGAGATATCAATTCTTCCGATCATTCCCTTGATGCTTTAGCTGTTTATTGTCTGAATGCTAAGATATGTATTTACTATAGCTAACAAGTCATGAGTGCAGTCACCGTGCAGGTAGCTGTTATTAATATATAGCGGAAAATACTCATTGTTTTACGTACTGTTTTTACTTACTCAAAGTTTAAAGTTTACAATGCTCTTCCAGTTGAATTGAAAACTATAAAGAACTTAAAGTGTTTTTGAAAAAATTAAAACAATTCATTTTACAAAGATCATTGTACTCACTTGATGAGTTTTTTGAACTCTGTGCTGATCATTCATCGTAAAATTAATCCCTTGTAATTAATTTTCCTCTTCGTGTATTTCATACGTATTGACTATAACATGAATGCATGTATGTACAAACTTTCTGTATAAAAGTTACTGTTGACTTACTGCTTTGAATTGTATCAACTACAATGTCAATGACGAATCCACGCAATATATTTGCTGATGTAGCATAAAAGTATTATTTTAATCATTATTGCTCTGACATAACGTTGGTTGAAATGTTGCTTCTTCTCGTATTTCTGTTCTTGTATTCGTCGTATATCAGTACCTGAACCAATTTTTTCTCACCAATCTTCACCAATAGACAAGAAAAACATATTTTTTTAGAAAGATCGTACGTTTTCCCGACGTATCTGCTGGATGAATGTTTCTAGGGTATTCCGCCGGGTGCGAAGGTCCATGTCTCCTGACGCTTTGGAGAACGCATTGCTCTCCATATTCAGGGGTTCTGAATTCGGAACCTCTGGAGAGAGAATTGTTTTTTGCATTTTTGAGAATTTTAGAAAATTACGGCCTGCCTGCCTTTCCTTGTGAGGAATAATGAGGTAGTGTCGTCCCGAAAGCTTAAGTCCGTCACTATTTCGGCAGAAGGACAGAAAACTTGCATAAGTGTGAGAAAAGATGACAAAGCCAGGCAGGGGTCAAACTGACCCCCGCCACCGGAAACGGCACGCGAAAAACTCCTCTGTCCTAAGGTCAATACTATAACCTTCTACCATTTAATGGATGAAAAAATGTTTCTCGGGTATTCCACCGGGTGTGAAGGTCCATGTCTCCTGACGTTTCGGAGAACGCATTGCTCTCCATCTTCAGGGGTTCTGAATTCGGAACCCCTGGATATGGAGAGCAAGTCGTTCTCCAAAACGTCGGGAGACTAGGACCTTCTCACCCGGTGGAATACTTGAGAAACGTATATCCATGTGTTTAGGGTTTGATTTTGTTTTTTTTACGCAACTAAAGACTCGATAATGCGAAACAACGCAAGAAAAGAACAGAAATATCGGAAAAAAGTAAAGAACTCCGCATTTTTGAGAATTACGGCCTGCCTGCCTTTCCTTGTGAGGAATAATGAGGTAGTGTCGTCCTGAAAGCTTAAGTCCGTCACTATTTCGGCAGAAGGACAGAAAACTTGCATAAGTGTGAGAAAAGATGACAAAGCCAGGCAGGGGTCAAACTGACCCCCGCCACCGGAAACGGCACGCGAAAAACTCCTCTGTCCTAAGGTCAATACTATAACCTTCTACCATTTAATGGATGAAAAAATGTTTCTCGGGTATTCCACCGGGTGTGAAGGTCCATGTCTCCTGACGTTTCGGAGAACGCATTGCTCTCCATCTTCAGGGGTTCTGAATTCGGAACCCCTGGATATGGAGAGCAAGTCGTTCTCCAAAACGTCGGGAGACTAGGACCTTCTCACCCGGTGGAATACTTGAGAAACGTATATCCATGTGTTTAGGGTTTGATTTTGTTTTTTTTACGCAACTAAAGACTCGATAATGCGAAACAACGCAAGAAAAGAACAGAAATATCGGAAAAAAGTAAAGAACTCCGCATTTTTTAGAATTACGGCCTGTCTGCCTTACCTTGTGAGGAATAATGAGGTAGTGTCGTCCCGAAAGCTTAAGTCCGTTACTATTTCGGCAGAAGGACAGAAAACTTGCATAAGTGTGAGAAAAGATGACAAAGCCAGGCAGGGGTCAAAATGACCCCCGCCGCCGGAAACGGCAAACGAAAAACTCCGCTGTCCTAAGATCAATACTATAACCTTCTACCATTTAATGGATGAAAAAAAAATTCATTTACCGTCTCCTCAAAAAAATTACCTTGGCGAAAACATCTAAGGTTAAAATCAACATTTTCCGCGCACAAACGACTTTCTACATAACTTATTTTGGAAGGAAATTTTAACACATGGTTTGATCAAACTGACGCCTAGAATGTATATTTTCCCGTATGTAAAGGACGGATTTCTCACAACAGGAACGGTAATGGCATAAGCTATGTTATATGAGGTTCTGCTGCAGGAAGTCGTTGCCGAAGGTAAACATATAATCGGTTGAAAGCATGTACTGTATTTCAAAAATCTTGGGCGGAAACATTGGAAAATTTACCAGTAGTAAGTTACAAAAAAGAAACTACTCGCCTTGGAAATTCTGCTCAACTTTGGCGTAGGAATTTCACCTTAGAAACGATTAATTAGGGAAATTACGGAATAACTCTCCCGGCCGAATACGCTCTGGATTGGACCCTAAGATTGCATGTTTGACTCCCGCCTCGTTTGGACGATACAAATCGTCCATGATGCATAAATATTTAAGGACATTGTAAAATCATGAGCAGTAAGTTTTTATGTATACTTGTTACGTGTATAGGTATTAACAAAATCATCGCCTCAAGAATTTTTTTCCGTTTAATTCAAATCAGCCGCCCATTCATTTTCAGAATATGCCCTCCAAGAAACTGAAGACCTCTCGTACGACCGACCGTCTTAACGAAAATTGTGCCTCAATGTGGAAGAATAGGTAAATTTGCTTCGAAAATCTTAAGGGTGTGGCCTTATACAAATAATGTCTAACATCGAATCTGGATATTGAAGTTAAAGAACCGGATATTATTTGAGATATGGAGCAAATAACGTAAGATGAAACTCAATCGGACCGATGAAATTTCCAATGAGAAAATACATTGATGGATGAACGAGGAAAGAAACGGGTTCAAAAATACTGCAAAGAGAAAAATTCAGTATATAGGACAGTAAGGAGAATTCATGATATTCTACATACAATAATTAAGGGACATGTCAATGGCAAAATCTCAAGGAGAATACCAAAACTGCAATTTTTATGGAAGGTCATGAAAGTAGTGGGTGCAATAATTATGAACTGAATAGAAAGATGGCGGAAAAACGTGTAGAATAGAGATCGTAAAGCTAAACTGCTGCCAACCAATCCTTAGATTTATGACCAATGAGAGAGGGGCAAATGTGAAGAAAAATAATCATGCTGAGCTTGTGAATCCTGCCTAATATAGGCATCTCATTCTTCGTTCAATCATAAGATTGGATGACTGCAGCCCTCCTACTTCCCCATCTAATGCTAGTTCCCTCACCTCCTGGTATCTCTTCCAATTTACTTCCCTCTTTACTTGGTCCATTAACTTATTCCTGGGTCTTCCTCTGGGGACTTTTCCCTCTATTTTACCTCCAATTATGTTCTTCACAAATTCATTGTGTCTCAGGGTGAGTCCAATCCATCTGGTTCTTCTTATTTCTATGGTGTTCCATATGGTCCCTTCCTCTTCTACTCTTCTGTACACATCATCATATTTTATTTGATTGGTCCATTTTATCTCCAGCATCCTCCTCCAGCACCAGGTTTCGAAGGCTTCCAGTCTTTTGTTTTCAGCTTTTCCAATGGTCCATGCTTCCGATCCATAGAGTTCTACGCTCCACACGAATGTATTCTCATACTGTTTCCAGGGTTGTAGTCCTGATTTCCTGGAGCAAGCTGTTATCTTTTTTTCCACGCACGCCTTCGTAGCTTGTGCTATTCTTCGACAGATGTCGTTGTACATCTACCGTCCCACATGATGGTACTTCTAGATAGGTAAATGAATCCACTTGCTCTAATTTCTCTCCTCTTTACATTCATTCTTCTGCATTCACCTTCTCTCTTCCGCATACTAGGATTATAGTCTTCGTCTTATTTATTTTTTAACATTAAGTTTATTTTATTCATTAATTTCGTTTATTTATTTTATTTATTTTATTTATTTTATTTATTTTATTTATTTTATTTATTTTATTTATTTTATTTATTTTATTTATTTTATTTATTTTATTTATTTTATTTATTTTATTTATTTTATTTATTTTATTTATTTTATTTATTTTATTTATTTTATTTATTTTATTTATTTTATTATTTTAATTATTTTAATTATTTTATTTATTTTATTTATTTTATTTATTTTATTTATTTTATTTATTTTATTTATTTCATTTATTTTATTTATTTTATTATTTTATTTATTTATTTTATTTTATTTATTTATTTTATTTACTAGTTCTTATTTTCATTTTGTAAATGTAGGCAAGCTAGTTTGATAACAATATAATGAAAATGAGTTGGTAATAGAAGTAGTGAAATAAACAACCAAGGAGGAGATTGGCAACAAGTATACTTTAGCATTTCTTCTCAATGAATTACAATGCTTACACTAGATTATTCAGCCAGTGGAAAGAAATCCCTAATAATATTAACATATTTCCTCGCTGAAAAACAGATTTGGGACCACTGATTTAAGTAAGCATTTATAGAGCCCAGAACGCATAAACGTTCTTTTCATTACTATAAATAACCTCGGGTTGGGGAAAATATGATGGTTTGATCTCGTCCACTCTCCTTCACGCCATCTTGAATTAATCCATCACGTTCAACCAGCCATTTAATTTTGATTTATGAGCGCCATCCTGCAAAACCGTGCCAGCGTTCTATTTTTAACACACTCCTAGCTAGGGTGTATAAATGGATTTCGCTGATGAATAGAAGGCTAGGCGCTCTGTCAAGAGTGTCTCCCTATTCACCCAATCAAGAGGCATCTTTCTCGGCAATCGATTTTAAAGCGCCTACTTCACATCTTTCACACGGGTTGCAGCTGAAGTACGGGGAATATTCACGCAGCTGCTTACTAAGAGAGAAACTTAATTGTGCCATGCAAATACTGATAAAAAGTTCAAGAACTAATCTTATCTCCATCTTCTTCTGCTCATTTCATCTTTTACTTTTAAGCCGGTTATGACCTCCATTAGTCCTAGTATTTTATAGCGTGACGCCCCAGGGATCTTCTGCCTCTGGCTCCATATTTCTAAGTTTGTTTTGTTACTTTTTCTTCATCCATTTGACATACTTTCTCCATTTTTTCCACGCGTTTTCATCATCTGCTTCTGTAGCCTTTTATTGATTCGCTGATACTTTTCACACATTTCATCTTTATTTTGTTTCCTGACTGTCCGTGTATAGCTAACTGTTTTGCTTAAGAATTTCTTTTTAGATGCTTGAAATCATTGTCCATTAGCTATTGCAAGTATCTAGTTCTCGCTACCGTATATTTCACTGGTATTTATTATCATTTTTAAGAAATCGCTACAAGTAGACCATATGGTCCGGTGGTAACACAGATCGGCATGAACCGAGCAAATCCCAATATACATACATGTAAAAATTAAAACAAAGACATTGCCAAAATACAAAAAAAGCAAAGTTATTACCTTAGAAAAATATAGGGGGGAAAACCCTCGCAGTACAACTCTCCTCAATCTCGTCATCAACAACGGTGTTCTACTTGGGGAAAGCCCTAGCACTTTCTTGGGCAACTCATTCCAATCCTTTATCCCCCGATGCAGGAGGGAATATTTCAATGAATTTGAAAGCTGCCTTGGAAAGGTTCTATCTTATATTTATGGTCCCTTCTCGCCAGATAACTAGGCTTATTTAACCTTTTGGATATATCCCTCCACGCAGGATCACCAATATATGCCTTATGCATGCACATGAGACGTGCTTTCCTCCTCCTCGATTCCAGTGATGTCCAGCCCAATACCCTCATCATCTCCGTTACACTAGCCCTACCTTTTAAAATTTCGCATTACAAATCTTTCGGCTAAACGCTGAACTTTTTCTAGTTGTTTTTTCTCCCCTCCAAATAAGCTTTTTCTCCCCTCCCAAATTATCGTTGTATCATAAAATTTCATCAAGATAACCTTCCTAACTTTATTTTTAAATCAATGATAACTTTCTCGACCAATATAATACAGATAATAATAATAATTTTTATTTACATTTTCGTCGCAAACGTTTTTAATAGTTTATGTTAAGTTAATTGTTGGTTGTTTACATATTTCTATACTGACTGTTCCTTTTTTCGGGATTCATTCCGCGATGTATATTTTTTCAAATTCAAATTCCGGCAGCAATGGGAGTCCAGACTCATATATATAAAGACGAGCGAGACTAAGAAGTCAGTTCAGTTAACCTGATGAAGCTGGCAGGAGGACCAGCGAAATATTGTTGTTTTCTTAAAACATACATCGCGGAATGAATCCCGAAAAAAGGAACAGTCAACACTGCATCCGCGGAAGCCTACGAGCTAATATTTCTATACTGTTTGGAGTTGGTATTTGCTTTGTTATTGTTCTATATGAAGCTCAATGGTAGGTAAATTTTCGATTCCTAAACTTTTGTAGGTACTAGTATTTGTATGAATACCTGGCTGTACTTGTTTTGGGTTGCAAATCCCTAAGGATGCCTATATATTTGAAGAAACGTTGGCTCTGAGTTAAATATGTAAATGACTAATTATTTTAGTCTCATTACCTATAATTTATTTTTGAAGATCGTTGTATGGGACCGTTGACGTTGTTGAAATTGAAATATTTCCTCGTGGATGTAAATTTCATTAAAATATAATATAGTGGTTCTATTATGGTATTGGTACATTTTGGTATTTTTAGTTTTAGTTTTGCTTGCTCAGAGAGAAACTTATTTATGCCATGCAAATACTGATGAAAAGTTCAAGAACTAATCTTATCTTCATCTTCCTCTGCTTATTTCATCTTTTAGTTTTAAGCCGGTTATGACCCTAGGAAAAGCTGGAACACTCAAGGTACCCATGACGTGAGTTCACGTCATCAGCACCAGCGAAAGACAAGATATCACGTCATGCCGCACTCAAAGGGTTAAGTAAGCATTTATAGAGCCCAGCATAAAAGTTATTTTCATTACTATAAATAAACTCGGGTTGGGGAAAATATGATGGTTTGATCATCATTCATTCATCAATCGTACCATCACCTTGATTACTACACCTTTGGTGAAGTAATCAAGCTGATGGTGCGATTAATTTCTCGGGTGAATTCGCATTTATATCATATTTTGAAGAAACAGGGAAAATTTTAGGTAGAGGAGGTTATCATGGCAAAAAAGAACGCACAACGTGTGACAAACTCGAGCTAAAATACTGAGAGAAAAACCCATCAAGTTCTATTTCGTTAATTATAAAGTGGTATGATTTCTGTTGCTTGATTATTTAGCAGTAATTTTCATAATACTATTTCATCATCGTTAAATGGTTTTATCTTTTGGTTTTATCTCTTTGGTTTTGTCGGCCGAGATCTGGAAGTTGTAGTCATTTGCCACCTTGAGGAGTCCAACAGCGGTTTTCTTGGAGAAGGTCTTTGTTGTAGCTTATTTTTACAAAGTAATAACAAAATGTTATACCACAATCAACATTATCCTCCAAAATTATCGTCCAAACAGTATGCCAGCAAACTCTGACACGTTTTTTGAGGACGGCGCTCATAAATCAAAATCAAATGGCTGGTAGAATGTGATGGATTTATTCAAGATGGCGTGAAGGAGAGTAGACGAGATCAAACCATCATTTGTAGAAGAGGAGAGGACTCATCGAGAGTAGAAGAGGAAAGGACCATGTGGAACACCATACAGAAAAGAAGAATAACATGGATTGGACACACCCTGAGACACAATGCGTTTGTGAAGAGCATAATTGAAGGCAAAATAGAGGGAAAAGTCTCCAGAGGAAGGCCCGAGAATAATTGCATGGACCAACTGAAGAGGAAAGTACATAGGGAGAGTTACCAGTAGGTAAGAGAACTAGAATTAGATAGGGAAGAGTGGAGGTCTATAGTCAAGCAATCTCAGGATTGAACGACTAATAATGATGACAAGAATAAGGAGTTTATATGAGTACAATACTTAAGAAGTACGTTTGAACATGGAGCGTTCTCTTATACATAAGATCTTCATCTTTGTTCGTACTTTTCAATATCTCTGAGACGCGTGTCGATTCATTTTTCCTTCTTTAACATACGTCGGAGACGCGTTGCGTGTTTCTCGGAATGGAATTCAGTATTCACGGAGGGTTTGCTCCAAATCAAATGATCGTATTCTTGACGTCTCTCCGGGCTTACGTTTTTAAGGTGGTGGATAGCATTCTGCCCGTTTTGCGGAAAGAGTGACGAGTGACAAACTCAGACAACGGGATTAGATAATATTCGTTCTCGTGACGAGATAACGTAATCATTTTCGCGGTGAAGTTCATTTGTTCAAAATAATATGTTTCCAGCCTGAATTTTCTTTGACTTTTTGTCTTCAGGAAGTAAAAATCGTCGGAGGAAATGTGGAGTTTATGGGGAGATATTTGAACGCTTGTCTTCTGTTAAACGTTGGTTAAGGCCATTGAGGTATATGGACAGGGCGCTACGTCATCAAACTGAAGCCTGAAAACCAAAATAACGACCATATTGTATAAAGCTGCTCTCTTCTAACATTCTTTTGGATATTCTCTCGAGCAAAGGTCGTAATTTTTTTAGTTTTTATAGTATTTACGTTTCGGAACGTAATTCATTCCATCATCAGGGCTACAAAAAAACATGTACACTGTAGGTCAACCACAACACATCTCAAAACAACCCATCATATAAAAAATATAAACAATACGGTATATAAAATAAAACAACACTGAAAATGACCACAGAATCACATTAAGAACCCGAATTCACATCACACCGCCACTGCAATTCTGTCATCATCTTCCCGACCATCCATGACTACCTGGCATAACAAAATCCATCAAGCACCACTCCCCTGCCTCTATTCATCGCACCGATGTCTATATGACCTGCCGTGCAAAATGTAGGTCCCCACAAAACATCCACATGCCACTGCTTGAAGACGACTGAACGTCACAAAGTACACAGAACCAAAATAGAGCCACGATAGAAGTCTTTCAGCAAAGTTGCAAACACAACATAGTACCCAATACTAAAGTTACATTTAAATAAGATTATAGCAAACAGTACACACAGGGAAATAACGTTTACAAATCATGTGGTTGGTCAGTTACGTGACAATTGTTTTTTATTACAAAATTGCAAACGCAACGTAGTACACAATACAAAGTAACATTTAAAGAAGATTATATCAGCAGTACACAGGGAAATAACGTTTACGAATCATGAGGTTGTTCGGTTACGTGTCAATTGTTTTTATTACAAAATTTTGATTTTTTTTATAATTTTGATTTTTTTAAAATATTTTAATTACAAAAATTGATTTGGACGACCTTTCCTCGAGAGAATATCCTTTATCAATGGAGTTCGATATAGCGAACAATGAGATTCATTTGGATAGCACGACGGAATGGACGGAACGGAATGGACGGGACGGATGTAAAGCAAGAATATCCACCACCTTAAATACGTATGAAAAAATGGGCAACTTCCACTGAGATAAAATTTATTCCGACCGGTTTCGCTTTTTAAAGCATCTTCAGGTAGGAAATATCAAGTGTGCATAAGTATATATAGGCAGGCGGGTGGCGGGGAGGAGGGGGTGGCAAGACGGTGTGACGGAGGGGAAGGGGGAAAGGAGAGGAGGGTGGAGTGTCGTCCGGCCATGAAGGTTAGGAAATTCCAGAAATGAGTCGGGAATGGGTAACGAAAGCACATACACCGGCACTACATTACGTCCATGGTGGCCAAATATCTGATTGAATCAGGGCATAATTGTAGTTTTGAGCCCGAAATATTACACATAGCCAACAAAGGGAGAAAACTGGACGCTCTCGAGCAATTAGAACTCAACATGAGAAAAAGGAAGAACAGGCCCCTCCTGTACGATCTACTATACAGTAGCGGTTCACCCCTCCTATTCATAGACTTTTCCTAGCAGTCCATTTCCCTTTCTCCTCCCCTCCCCTTTCTCCTTTCTTTTTGTATTTATCAATGAAATAATTTTTAGTTTTTAAAATATACTGTAATACTGTGTATTCCTTTCTCATTAATACTCGACAGCACTTCCTCGTCTCTCACTTTACCACACCATTTTGATCTTTCCATTCTTCAGCGTAGCCAAATTTTGAAATCCTCCAGATATTTCTCCTCTTTCATCGTGACTGTCCATGTTTCTGTTCCATTAGGCACAACACTCCAAATAAAACACTAAGCAAATATTTTCATTGAGCCTATGTTAACTGATTTGGCTGAAAGTATTTGGTTGAATTTAATGAAGGCTGACTTTTCTTGTGTTTATCTACTTCTTAATTCCTCCGTACAACTTCCATTCTATGTAATAACACTTCCGAGGTATCTAAGGGATGATATTTCTTCAAGCCTCCCTCCATCAGTCGTCACATTTAAAATATTTTCCACTTGTCTTGCCTTCATCATTTTAGTTTTCCCGATAATTATCTTAATTCCAAATTTTTCCTACCCCCTGTATTTCATTCACCATTTCCTGTATATGTTTGTCAATCTCTGCTACTATCACCTGATCATATCCATATTTTATAATGGTCACTCATTCTCCTCCCTCAAGGATTCCACCTGCATCACCATCGGCTTCTTCAATTAATTCTTCAACAATGATGTTGAATAGAGCTGGAGACATACTAATACCTTGTCTTACTCCCCTTCCCATGCTGATTTCCTCGGTTTCTTTTTTATCCACAATTCTTTGCAGATTTTTAACGAATCATCTGTCTCTCCAATCTATTCCCAAGTTTTTATGATCTTCATTAGAACACTCCAGTTCCAGAAGAACGATAGACGACGATTATTTTTAAAAAAGTAAATGATTTTTTTTAACTTTACATGGATTTCGATTCGCACCAGCGTTTGATAATAAATGCATTCTTTTATGGCGGGAATCTTATTCCACAAAGTGTGCCTTATGTTTTTCCCTTTGGCTACTATAAAGTAGTCAGCAATACTGAGTGCTTTGGTAATCTGAAATGAAATGAATATCTCGTCGTCTACGGTATTCCCGGATTAATGTTTTCCAAGGGAACCGCTTGCTTAGTTTTATCTGATCTCTAAATTTTTAACATGCTAATTTTAACGGTGGTTGACAATCACCAATGGTTGCCTATTCATTCACGAAGGGACTATTTATTTCCAGCGTGATGTATTTCGTGAAAAGCAATTAAACGTGAACGATTTTGACATTATTGAATGACGAGTAAGAGATAGCTTTGGCGCTCAAAGGACTTGTCTAAAAGGATTTGCTTTTGCTGGAAATAAAAAATTCTCTGACATCCTTTTAAAAGAAACTGCTAAATCCCTTTCTAGAGTTCTTTCTACAGCATCTTTTAAATGGCAGATTTAAAAAAACACGACTATCGGCCTCCCGATGAAGATGATTGGATCAAAGCGATGTTAATCATCTAAAAAGGTTTTCTAGTCAGAGTACGGTAATGGAGAAGTCAACAAATGCTGTATTGTTAATCAGTTTTTAATCGAGATTTTTTTCTTACTGTTGATGTTGAATAGAGCTGGGGATATACAAAAGCCTTGTATTACTCCCCATCCCTATTGCTGATTTCCTGTCTCTTCTTTATCCATCCGCATGCGGTCTCTTATTGATCCCCCTCCCCATAAATTTTTTTACGAATTTTCTCACGGTAAACTTATTTCAGGGTGGCGATCGTCAGGGAAAATCGGGAAAACCTGGAATTGTCAGGGAATTTTGACTTTCTGGAAAAGTCAGGGAATTCTCATAACAATCAGGGGAAAACTGAAATTGGAATCCTCAGTAATTATAATGTTAGTATGAAAAGGAAGGCAACAGAGACCATCCGGGCATGGGAACGATGCTGAGCGGTGCACTTTCTGGACAGAGGGGAGCCATTCAGATTGTGCACTATCTCGCCTCCCATTGCCCAAACAGGAAGAGCGGAGCAAATTACGCCGTGCACTATCTCATCTCCCATAAAGGACCGAGGAAGAGAAGAATGTTAATATTGTCGCAATTATGGGTAAGATGAATGGCGTCAGCGCTTGGCGGCCAATGAGTTGGAAGGAGTGTGGTCCCGTGGTGATGCCCTCTGAGGGAGCGCGGGTGTGGGAGTAGCGCGCCTCGAGGAGTCTCGCGGGGACCTTGATGCGGTGTAGATGCAGAAGGTGGAATGGAGTCTGTGTCAAACGAGCTACCGACTTGCTCCCTGATTCATTTCCCCCAGAACCCACAGTCATCTTATATATAATATATATACATAAATATAATCGTTCGTTCATTCACTCAGACCGCTCAGCGGCAAATACATAATGTTCATACAGAAAGGTAGAAAGAAAGTGGATAGGAACACACAAAATTTAGGAATACAATTGTGGTGTGAAGATGTAAAGATGGCCGATTCCAAGCAGAAAAAATTCGACTGGACCGGGAATCGAACCACGGACCTTTGGATTTATATATATATATATATATATATATATATATATATATATATATATATATATATATATATATATATATATATATACACACACACACACAACACACACACTCGGCAAATATCGCAATACGAATATACAAAAGAGATACATTGTGCGCATGGTTCACGACTAAATTACTAAGATTCACAACTGTATACTCCACGAATCGATGGCGGTTATTCCATGAACGTCAGCGACGGACGTTAGTTTTAGTTGGTGAAATAAAGGACGGGAAAGACGTGCCGATTAATGTTATGGTAGAAAAATATCGAGGTGTAAGTATATCCTATATATATAATACTACAGGATATACTTACACCTCGATATTTTTCTACTATAACATTAATCGGCACGTCTTTCCCGTCCTTTATTTCACCAACTAAAACTAACGTCCGTCGCTGACGTTCATGGAATAACCGCCATCGATTCGTGGAGTATACAGTTGTGAATCTTAGTAATTTAGTCGTGAATCAGGCGCACAATGTATCTCTTTTGTATATCCGTATTGCGATATTTGCCGAGTTGTGTTCACATGTAAAGTCATGATCACAATGTAATACGCTCATCACTGCTCTCTTATATGATACATATATGATATACATGGATGATTCCGAGGCTATTGTTGTTCGGAAAATTTTACCTCGTATTTTTTTTTTAACTTCCGTAAATCAGGTCGAGAAGTAGCTGGAGCACACTAGCTTTTGTAAATACATGCTTGCAGCTCTAAAAATACGTGCCGATGACTAGAAAATTCAAAGCTGCCGTAGAAGTTTCAATTCAACAGAAAATGATATTCCAATAATGGGTGACCTTTTGGCGATCGTTCAGGGAAATTGGTAAATCCATCAGGGAAAGGTCAGGGAATTTGAAAATTGGGTATCAGTAACCCTAACCCTGTATTTGAAATTGAATTGGCGTTAAGAAACCCAAAGCCTACGGAGGAAATTCTTTCGCCTGAAAATGTAAAAAAAATTCAATTTCCTAATGTATTACTAGTCTAGATTTCTCGTGATACTTTGTGTAAAGTAACGATAAGGGGGACGTGGGAGTAATCCCGTTCTCCTTTCCTCGGGAGCCCTGCCAGGGTAAGATGTCGCCATCGATTTGCGCCTCCTTTGCGACTCGTTTTCTGTTTTTTTCCTCATTTAATTTGTTTTATCGTCGACGCCTCCTCTTGCAAGTGCAGGCTATTGCGAAGGGCCGCTCGGAATTCAATTAATCTCTAGTAGAAAATGCAATTAATCCCAAACTACTCATTAATGGATAAAAAGTGGCGCGTGCATCTCCAACAATCACTCCTTTGTGGGACGTATTAAGGATTTTCTTTCAGTCCTAATCCTAATTAGTCCTAATTATAAACTAACTAAATCCTATAAGTTTACTGCTGTCGCCGTCAAAACAGCTTAGACTTGCACTTGAACGTCATCCACATGGACACTGAGAGTGATTGATTGGGCATATGATACATATTTGGAAAGAACATTTATTCACCTTGAAAATTAAATATATTTCAAAGCGCTCACATTCGCATGCATAATGTTTGTCTTAAGAAAACGAATTGAAACTCGGTAAAGTCGCTCAACTTCACGACTTGGTCACGTTAACACAATTGTGGATCAAAAATGGTTTATTGAAGAAAAGTCAAAATTTTGTCTCATGTACTGTATGTAAATATAGAACCCGTGTATATCTTTTCAGTTTTCGCCCATCGTCGCTCAACTGTTTACACACGATTGACTTAGAAATCGATTCGAGTCGACTCTTTTTGTGGGGGAGAGTTGTAATTTAAGTAATACCTCATTAATAATTTTTCTAATAATTGCGGCAAAGTAGGATGGATAGGGTCAGGAATGAGTGGGTCGTGAATGAATGTGGGTTAAATGCTCCAGTAATGGACGTGTATGAAAGGTGTGTGCTTCGTTGGTTTGGCCATGTTGAGAGAATGGATGAGAGTCGAATAACGAAACAGATATATGAGAGTAGAATGAATGGTGTGAGAGGTAGAGGTAGGCCGAGAAAGTTGTGGTTGAGGAAATTCTTCTCTCTCCTATGGCGATACAGCCCAGGCTTGGGCCCTAGCCTCCTTCAACATCTGCCTCCATGCTTTTCTGTCTGTTGCCGCTCTCCTCCAGAGTCGTAGTCCTAGGAGATTCCGTGTGTCAGCCTGTACTTCATCTTCCTAGCGTTTACGTGGTCTTCCTACTGGTCTTTTGCTGTGCATTCGGCTGTGTCACGTTCTCTTCTGATGAAATTCTTAGGAGGAGGAATATGAGGAGTTTTAAAAACAGGAGGGCGTGTATGAAACAGTCTATGGGGGTAAATGAGGCAAAAGAGGTTTGCAAGGATAGGTCAGTATGGAGGAAATTATTGAAGCAGAGTTAGGTGTACAAGTATGTATTTTTGAGTGAAACATGTTGACTGAAAGGGAACGGCGTGATGGGTAGGTATGAATGCATGGAATAATTTTTCTAAAGAAGTGAAACCAATTTTTTATACAAGCACTGGAACGGGAGAACGGGAGAGGGGAGAGAAGGAGAACTTTTAATGACGTAGCTTAGTAGCCCTAATTCTCAGAGAATTTTGATTTTTGGAAAGAAAATATTTTTAATGGTGCTTCATGTAAAAGGAACATTTTTAATAAATTTACACCATGAATTTTTAGTCAACATGTTTTTTTCGTCATGGAAAATGTTGCATTACTCTTCCATTAGTTCCATAGTTTGGCTAGTTTATTGTTATGTTTTTTATTTCAATTCATGCTAAAAATTGGATGCGTAGAATGCTATACCACACCGTTGAGAAAAATTCGATTCAGTGCATCCATTAGAAGAGATGTGCTCTTTCCCTTTAATGCACAAATGATCAGTGCTTCCTCCAGTTTTTGTCTACCTCCATCAGAGCTGCTTTTTGTCAAAGGAAAACCCGCGTAAATATTTCGGGGCAGAAAACAACTGGATATGTTAACACTAGAACGCCCACGGTGGGACATTTTGGCCCAAACATGAATTTAACTTTATTTCTTTATTCCATTTTGAATGAGAGCAGGATTATCTTCCGTGAATTTTATTCATTTCAACATGCTTTTATGTCCACAAATTTTCACCTTCCTGGAATAATCCATTAATTATTTTTTTTAGAATTTACCTTGAACGCCCATACGGGTCGTTTTGATCCAGACATATGTTTGCACTGTAGTGCACTTTGCGTATTAATAGCAACCAAACTTTGAAAAGTTATAGATAAGTACGATATAAAATAATGTGAAAGGTTTTCGTAGTTTATTGAATTATGCCATTTCATGAAAGGAAAATTTAAAAAATTGAAAAAATATTAACTGACACTAAAGCCGTAAGTAGATATATCAATAAATCATCAATATTGTCAAAATTATTAGTGTTCTAATGTAAAAATATCAATGTATGGAAATAAAAAGAGTTGTAGTTTGTAGAAAAACTGTTAAAATGGAAACTTTGTCGTGCAAATTGAGGAATTACTTCATTAATTACGATGGGTCAAAATGACCCGCTTAGGGCGTTGAATGATGCTGAAAAGTACGGGTGTCCTAGTGTTAACTGAAGAAATAAAATAGGTATGTCCACTTTACTTGCATGATTTTGTTGACATTTTTGTTGGCACATTATATCATCTTCGGGTCAAACCCTGAAAACCATGGTCGTGTCGATAAAATCATAAAAGTGGAGTTAACAATTTTATTTCAATTCTTCCTTGATGGATCTACCTAGTGAATCCTACAACCATGAAGGAGTTGCTAGTTCTTTAATCCTTTCCCGTCTAGATATTTTAATCCCAGATATGCATTTTACTCCCCACTCAGCAATAGCATCGGTACGCGTGGTTCATTGGTCTGCCACTCTCGAAAGAATGGATGATGAGAGATTACTGAAGCAAATGTAGTGTTTCTCAGCTTTAAAAGTGGTTTGGTTGGGAGCCGCTAGAGAATCGGAGGCTGAGCACTAGGATTAGTTCGTTTGAGAAATCCAGAACAGGTGTGTTTCGGGATGACGCACGGAATATCAATCTGACGCCACGCTACATTTGGAGAACCAACAGAATCTTTTAAATTAGAGATACGTTGTCGAACAGATAAGTACAAAAATTCGTTCTTTCCACGCACGGGAAGTGACCACAATAAAACCAGTGCTCCACTTAAAACACACCCGTAATACACTTTACCATTTCACCTCCAAAAAACCTCATCCTAGACACCTTTACGCGACCCGTGTTCTAACACTCGTTGCCACTCGGCTCCAGCCACGTTGACACATCTCCTCGGTGGCTTAACTGGCTAAAGCACTCGGCCGGAAATCGAGGGATCCGGGTTCAAATCACGGTCAAGGCGGATCAATTTTTTCTCCGTGGAATTTCGCATAATTGTGCATTGCGGGTAACTCCGTAAAAGTGTAACTCCGTGGATAGTCCCGCATAGCTTTAAATCTGTGTTTTTTTTACTGTGTCTACTGAGAAAATGAGCGTCGTGTTGTATATTTATGAAGCCCGAATGCTTTCCCGCGCTACAAGGGGATTTTTTCATGAAAGAATATCCGCGACTTCAGATTAGCCGAGTGTAATATGGCAGTCTACCTCATCATTTGTTTTGTTTTGCGCTCTCAGGTTGAATAAATCTATCTCAGCTCATGCGTCAGATTAGCTGGAAGCCTTTTTGGTTAACGTTGTTGTCAATTATGTCGTATTACTTGAATTAGTAAAAATGAAACTGAAGAGGGAATCAAAAATCAATGGAATGAAACCAGTTTAGAATTAGTAAAAATGGTGAGGAAGCAAGGACACGTAAAGTTTCGATTTTATATTTTATTAATCGCCCATAAAAGACCTATAATGAAGGCCTACAAAATAACATCAAAGTGAATGAAGTGAAGATATGTGAAAATGTCTCGGAAAATGGCGAAGTGTGGACCAAGAAAGGACACCTACCTACTTATACCTCTGGTGGATGATATTGAGTGTATCAATCAATACCACTTTCATGAGATTCATTGAAACCCCAACCAGAAACATAGGAACAGTCAAATTAATACGCGAATTCACTCATGTCATGCTACTTAGATTATTGCGTCGCCACTTCGAAGAGTATATTCGTTTTCCGCTAGACTTCTTTGTTGCCAATTATTTGTTAACTGATCTCGTCATCAACCGTGGAACCATATTAACGCATCGCCTGCTCCTCAATGTGTTTTATACACACTAATTCGATTAGTTAACAATATTCAAGAGCACAATTAGTCCCAATACGTTAGAAACAGTTCAGACGAGATCTTACTTTGCTCACGTAGGGTCTGTCCAGTCGACTTAGCATTGTTAATTTAATAGCAATAATTTAGAAATATTAACATGATTTGGTGTTTTTTCATCATCAAGCAAATGTCGTTTTATACTCTCTTGTTTCATTTAAGTATTATGATGTTTTATTTGGCGATATTATGATATGATGGTATTTTTCTTTATTACTTGTTTTTTCAAATTTTCCTACTTCTTTAGTTGATTGTTGAAGGTTTTTTTATGAGGTAGTTAAGAGCTTGTTGATCGAAAGTGTATAGTTTGTTAATAGGATGGTTGGAAATTGGAGATAGAAGGTTTGAGGTGCAAAGGCGATCACTCAAAAAGTTGTTTTGCCAAAGATTTTATCATTGGAAAATATAGAATTTATTGGGTAAAAAGAGGTCCGACGTTACTCCTCCAGAACGATCCAATCTTGTTTCTCGATTAGTGGTTACATCTATTAGTTGCTCATTGATTTGTGTTATTGGTTCGAGCGGCTGTGACGCGATAACAGCATTACTCATACCGAGAATGTTAGATCAAAGTAATATGGTATCTTACTCTTTGGACTCATATCTGTCGATCGATTGTAGTTCCTTCCGCTCTTACTTTTTAATTACATTTTTTATTAGTTGATAGTTAGTGCTGTAACGAAAGCCTATGATTTGGTAATACAATTTTAGACCGTTGTACCTCAAAGAAGGGACCATTCAGAAACCTTATTGAAAATTGGTTTCGGTGAAATTGGCTGAAACTTTGGGATATGATAGTTCTTGAGGAGTAGATAAAATGTCTCAATGGGCGTCAAGTCGTAAAGATTCTTATTTACGAGTTAGAGGTCTTCAAATTTGTGATTTCCATAGCATGCGGGGAGGCCAGTTTCAGTGGACTCACCTAAATAGGCAGTTCCCTAGTTACCCTGGTTACGCAGGATGGAAAACAATGTTACATGCCAAAGATGCAGTATTTGAAGCGGGATATCTGGGGGTGACCTTACCGTTAACCTCGAGCGTGATCGTCTACGTATTTCCAAGGTCAATATGCCTTATTAAAGCGGAAATCCAAATTTTTGACCGCACAAAAGAATACTAAGAAGGATTACTCAATGGTGAAAGTTCAAAGGAGTTATTTCTTTAGCTGTCAAGCCTTTTCATGTTCACCATATTACTTCGTTATGAATTTAGATTACTTTTTATGCTATTGAACAATCTAATGCACTAGTTGATGGGAGATTGGATTAGGGAGAGAATATTTAGTGGAGATGGAGGCTGCCGGACATAACGAGGAGTTGATGTTCAGAGAACGGTTAGAATTTAAGAAAAAAAATTGTTCGGAGAGGTCGTTTTCGCACTGAGAGAGCCGTTTCCTCTCTCCGGAGACCATTTCTAGGATATCCTCTCCCTCTCTCTTTCTCCGCGCCATAATCCTTCCGTTTTGAAGTCGCTGGGCGACCCCGCCCCCCTTACCCTCACCGTTAAGTGACGATGTGGCGGGATTGGGGTGGCTTAAAACCCGTGAGCGGAAAACGAAGAGTGATGTTCCCTTGCCCATCCCGCTCCTTTCTATATTCCTAACCCCTACCCCGCCCTCATTCTCCCATTCCCATGGTTTCCCTTTCTATTTGGACAAAAAAAAGAGACCGCCCCTTTTCGGGACCATAGGAGAGGGGCTTTTAGGAGAGAGGTGTCGTCGAAGAAACGCCGGATTTTCGCGTCAGGCGGATTTGAGCTGGAAGAGCCCGGACCGTGGTGCATTTCCCTAATTGGCCCACCTATCTTCTTCACCTTCAGCGCTGTGGGTGCTCAAACACAAACGTAAAAGTGTGGTTGATACCGGCGAGTCTATACCGTACATGTTGGGCGAAAGCTGATTTGTATACCTTGAAAATTAGTCGGGGTATTTTCAAACTTAGTCTTAAAAATATGATGAATTCTTTTTTTTTTAATGTCAGTACATTCGCATCCATCTGGAAAAGAATCCTTGTACTTTTCCACGATTATTTATTAACAGTTAGTTATGTCCTACCAAAAGATTTCAAGTTCCCCTTCTCCCTTTCTCTGATTCTAACTGCCCTGATTCTCTACTTTTGCTCTTGAAAGTTACTCTAAGGAGTGCGACCAGGGCAGGAAAATAATTTGGAGTGAGAAAATGCAGTATATAGCAGAGGGAGGTGAAAAGCTGAGGAGACTGCCAATTTCAGGAGCATATTGCCCATCCTCTTATCTGTTGAGATAAAAGGAGGACAATATGCTCCTGAAACTGGCAGAAAAACCAAAATCGAGACTTTAGCGGCTCTCAAACTTCGATGGATGGTTTCTTTGAAACACTAAAACCTTTAAGCGGTAGAATAAAAGTAGAAGAAGAGGGGCATAGGCCGCGAAATCTTAATTGAATGTACATCTACATCTACTTATCACCCTAAAAGCCACCATAGGGGTGTTTGGCAGGGAGTGACTCATCTCCGACGTGAACCACAGTGAAGAAATTTACTTTCACCAGCGTGAGCCCCATAATGGGTGTGCTACGAATGCTACCGAAACTGCTAAAATAATCTATAATGTAACTATGTAAATGTGACAAAAGAGTCACGTAGGGAACATGAAAAACATGGTGCCAGCACTACTCGGCAGATTTAGAAACATGCGTTAGTGGGCATATGAATAAGTCAGCTACATTACGTGTCAACTAGTCTAATTCAAAGTCTTAACGCAGCCATTCTGGTCTCTAATCGATCGCGGGGAAAATGACATTTTAAATCTTTCTACACGCTATCTTGTGAGCTGCTGCATTGGCGTGTGGCAGGTGGTGTAGGAGAACAGCCGTGTAAAGGAGCTAAGGCGGCTCTGGCTCGACTCTGCGAGTCATAACAAATACTTAGTCTCACATTTTTATTAATTCAAAATAAATCCCAATCTTCGAGGATGGAATGAGTTGACATTTAAAACCAAAATTAAGCCTGAAAACATGTGGATTATTCCACGAGTGTATTTTTCATGACTGCATTTGTCCAGCCATTGCATCCGACTGCAGCGCCACTTGCATGGAATCACTTTTTTTACATTAGTTACGGCCACGGACTTGGAATTTAATTGAAACTGAATTGGAATTGAAATTGAAAATGGTCTTTATGGTTCTGGGACTATTAAGTCCCCTGGAACATAGAAAAAAAATAATTACATGCCATAACATAAACAAAAGTAGTTTTAAATGAATGGGTAACAAGACAAACAGCATTATTAAATTCAATATGGAGCGACACATGTAAAACAAATGAAAAATCGGCAGGCAATAATAATATGATACACAGCAATGAAAATCAGCTCAAATGTTCAGGGATTTTAGATCACAGTTAATGGATTGAGATGGTGACAAAGCCGTTAAATCAGGATGATAAATACAGTGGTGCATGATGAATTTCATTCAACGTCACTGTACACAATTAAGGAAACACATAAAATCGGTCACACACAGCCACATTGTCACAGAAGCAATACTAAATGCGTTATGGAGCGACACATATGAAACAAATAAAAAGCTGTAGGCAATAATTTACGGCTGAAACTCGCGATATTTTGAAAAAATTGGAGGGAAGGAGCCTGCATTTTATTTTTATGCATCTTCCTCAGGACTTTTTGCATCTTATAAACAGTTTCATCTGAAATTTTGAATGTTCTCTCTCGTTTAAATTGACGATTTTGAGGAGTAATCTGAGCCATCTTTATAAGATCCCCATATGTCCACTTTCAAGGACGATTCACAGTGAAACCAGCGTGGAGAACCTATTTTATTTTCATATCTGTTTATGAAACGCACTTTACAGATGTTACATTCAAGCGCACAGAAAATCTGGAAAAAGTGACCCAGAGGCCAGAGCCACCTTTTGGGAAAAGTTAAAGGGAGGCAAAGTCGTGAAGGGCATGTTGGAAGTTTAAAGTGCTTGGAGCGGGGCTCAGTTTATCTAATGGTCACTTACTGCGCGTGGCAATAAGAAATTTTCATTCCTATTGTTTCTCAATGTATCTCTCCTATTTTATCGCTTTTTCGGATCTAGATATGTTGTGCTCCTTCAAGTTGATATCCTCTGTGTCACACTGATACACACCTGTTCCGAAAATCTCAAGCAATCTAAGCCTGGCGTACAGCCTCCCGATTCTCTTACGGCTCTCAACCATATTCCCCTAAAAGCTGTTTCAGAGCGACACAGAGAATATTATCATGACGCTTCACTGCATATCAAGGTCAGACGGAAGTGGTGCATTAATAGAGATACATTGCCGAACAGATTGAGAGAAAAACTCGTTCTTTCCGCGCACAATAAACGACCACAATAATAACTGTGCTCCACTAAGTACGCTCCCATAAAACACGTTACCATTTCACCTCCGAAACCTTACCCCTTACATCTTTACACGGCTGATGTCCTATCACCCCCTACCACACGCCCATACGGCGGCACGCAGGGTAATATGTAGATGTAGATGAAACACGGGATGTTTGCCCGTTGCAGTTTTTAACGTAGCGCAGCAGCTCCCTTTATATTCTGTAAACTTTTTTGATTAAATCTTTCCGTGCAGGGTCCCAAATGCTTGCGGCATATTCGAGGTGTGGCCTAACTTGTGCGAAGTAGCATCCATCTTTTACTTTTTTCATCCGAGGACCTTCCTACGCTACGCTTGATAAATCTTAGTTTCAAATAGTAGTGGAAGAGACGAAATCTAGGGCAGGAATATTAGAATGGTTTATGACAAAGAGGGTACGTACGAAAAACCTATAAGTTTAACAGAAGGAAAATGGATATGCAAGGAGGTGATGTGATGAAAGCGTATATAACTACAAGCGAGCCAGTTTTCTAGACCTAATAACAAAAATTCGGTTCTTCAGGTGTGTCTATGCTGAAAGGTATTGACTTGATGCTTATGTGTGTATGTGTATTAATTGGCTAATTTATTAATATTTGAAAATTTTGAAGCATGGCAGGTTGACATTGCCACGAGAAAATTTAGGCCTGGACCGGGCATTCGAACCACATTCGACTCCCTTCAAAGAAGCCACACGCTTATTTTCACTTGGCCAAGCACGGCATAAACGCTGGTGAAGGATACTGTTGCTTGGGTGTGGCATCTTTGAAGCCCTAATTTCCCTGCCGTTGCGACCTTGGATGGACCACGAGGCCCTAAGATCAAGCTCCCCGTATCCGACAAAATTGCCACGAGACCTAGGTATCCTGGATAGCGTAGTGGTCTGCACATTGGTCCGGCAGAGGAAATGTCCGCGGTTCGAGTCCCAGTCCAGGCCTTATTTTCCTCGTGGCGAGGTCAAAGTATTAACCTTTGACTTCCCTGCGTTATTCTTGAATGGCGCGACCAATCGACCTCACACTCAGCCTTCGTTCATTCAAAATTATCGAAAGATCTGTGGTTGAAACCAATGAGTTTATTTTTTATATTTTCCGGGGCTTAGGTAATACTTTTTTTAGCCCGAGGTCAAACCATAGCAATTTTTTACCCGGTAATTGATAAACCTTAGTCTTTCCTGCAGTATTTTCTCTCAGGCATAAAGCGTTAATGTATGAAAATCGTACGCTTAAGATGAAACCATTTTCGTGAATTCTGTCTTACTCATTGTTGAAAATTCGTTACTCTTGTGAAACTAGAGAGGTCTCTCTCCTCAACGCGCAATGATATTGCTGTTTAACCGGTAGAAATTATCTGCACATTTTACCCCAAAAAAATAATTTATTTCTTCGCGTTGAATAGATGTAGTTGACTCGGATAAGGGTAGTTTATGAGATCAATTCTTAGTGACAATGAATTTATTGAGTTGGGATGACTTTCTAAGTTATTTTCTTAACGAAGAATACTTCGCTGGGGTCTTAGTGAAAAAAAAATCATAAGTTTTTACTACTGTTGTTCAGGATAGTTAAGTATCATTTTGACCGTTGGGGCGTCAAGTGGCGTATTAATAGATATTATTCCTCCTCGCAAGAGTTATTATTACTTGAGAATTTTCGTGTTGGGAGAAAGGTTGGTGCTTTATTGCTGCTTCATTTTTTATGATTTTCCGGTGAATCGTTTTGAGAATGCATCGCGAGGAATTGATTTCCAACTTGCTCTTGAAATTATTGGATCGCATTACTTAATTTTTTTGTTTTTAATGTTTTAAAGCAAGGCTTTAGAGGAAAATTGCTATCTGCGAGGTAATTTTACCGAAGGAATATTTTCTTAGTGAAAGTCACTCGATTACGGTGGGCTACGTTCATAACGATTGGTAAAAGAAGATTAATCTTACAAAGCTTAAGAATTTTGTGCATAAAACTATGAATTCTCATCGAGACACTGTTTCACACTGAATTCACTTGTCAGAGATGAATTTTAAATTTTTCTTATGAGGCATTGGTTATTTTTAAATAGCTAAATGACAGCCATTGGGTGACCATCTTTTTGTATAATCTTCGTATTCTCCCTCCAGAGAGTGGATTTTCCGTCTATGATTTATTTTGCCCAACTGGGCTATTTCCTGGAGTGATAAATGTTGGGTAAAGCTTGTTCTTATTTCAGGATTATTGTTCATCATCCTTTGACCTATTTACCGACGGATTTTTAGAGACGGTAAAGACTTTTTTTTTGCTTGTCGCTTGAATTAATGCAGTGAACGGCCATAACTTGCTCTCAAATCACGACGTGCTGATTTCGAAGTTAGCAGAAACACTCCGCACTTCGGAAGATGAAAAATTTCGGAAAATGCGCGCCTATACACATCGTCGTGGGGGAACGAATCAAACGCCGGAGAACCTTAGAAAAGAAGAAATCTTCACCCTTTTGCTACCATCAAACGGCCCTTTTCTCTCCCTGCGAGAGAAATAAAATTCCCAATTAATCACGGCGCCGTTTTCCACACTTTTGAAGCGCGGCAAAGCCCGGCTTCGCCTCTTTCGCGTCATCAATCAGAAAAAAGGGAGAAACTGAGGATGGAGGAGCGGTTGCTGACAAAAGAAACGAACTTGCGAAGGGATTGGCAGAGTGCTGAGAAAAAAGGGGAAAATACAACCAAAGCGTTGATAGGAGGAGGAGGGCAATATGCTCCTGAAATTGGCAGCGTAATTGGGGCGAGGAAAGGCAAAAGTAGTTGAAAATGGTCGATTTAAGAGGGAGGAAGATATAGTGGAAGGTTGTAAAAAAAAGGGGAGTGGAAGGTATTGGTAGGAGGTGAAGAAGGGTGCAAGGAAGGCTTGCGGGCTTGAGGAAGACGATCATAAAATGAGTCGTCGAAAATTGAGACAACGCTCGGTAGAACACGATATACACTATTCTTTGATCTATGCTCAGGCCCATCTACGATCTAGATTTTTTTTTTTGGCCTCGTTTGCTGGCCAGACTTGCCCTCGTCAGAATGTAAGGGCAGCAAATACCAGCCCGTTTTAACATTGTATTAAACGAAGCACGCTGTGCTCAAAGAAGATAGGACCGCAAACCAGGAATCAGTAGTGAAAACCTTCGTGTGGACTGTGTAACTCTAAGGATCGGAAACATGGATCATTGAAAACGCTGACCAGAAAAGAATAGAAGCCCTCTAAATATGTTGCTGGAGAAGGATGCTGAAGACAAACTGGACGGACAAAATAAAATATAATGAAGAGTGCAAAAGAGCTGAAGAGGAAAGGACCATAAGGTAGCATACAGAAAAGAAGAGCAAAGAGTGGATTGGACACACCCTGAGACAAAATGGGTTTGTGAAGAACATAATTGAAGGAATAATAGAGGGTAAAGTTTTGATAATAAAAACATTTGTTTGTTATTCCACACTTTATTGTAAGGAAACGACCCGGGTTTCTGTCATGCCATCTTTAGGTACAAATGGTTGGGTGGCTTACACTTATATAGGAATCCGATGGCCTTGGGATTGCTTGCATAAGAAAAAACAACAAAGAAAGGGAGGGGGGAAGGTGTTTTTATTATCAAAATGAAGGAGTTCCACAGAGTAACGCCGGAGACAGTGTCTTATATTAAGAGGGTAAAGTACCCAGAGGAAGACCCAGGAATCAGTTCGTGGACCAAATAAAGAAAACAGAACATATGGAAAGATACCGGGAGTTAACTGAACTAGCATTAGATAGGGAAGGGTGGTGGGCTCCAGTCAATCAATCTTAGGACTGAACGACCAATGATGAAACGAAGCACTTAATTGCGCAGCTTAATATCCTGACATCGCAAGGATACGGGCTGGGGTTAGGAGTATGTGCTATTTTCTAATTTTTTCATGCATTTGCACAGTCGTTCCTGCACGTCACTGCTTTACGCTATGCAGTTTTCATTGCGCACTTTCAAAGCATGTTCCAGCTTTAATTGAAACTGTTTATAGGAAGCGGTTTATCCTGTCAAATTCTATAGAAAGTTTATTCATCAGAATGTGCAGTGACGCGCCTCCGGTCAAACGACCTCATTACTTACTCGCAAATACCTGCTTGGAAACTTTCTTTTCTCTATCTTTGGCACTAATGAACCGTCGTACCTAATTGATATGTTTTCTAAAAGAACTTCCTTACATACTATGGTTACTAGAACAGAACCAAGTAACCTTCAATTTCCACTTCACCGGATTACTGCATTTCATAAGTCGTTTGTCGTTCGTGGCCGCCTCACAACTTTGGAATTCCATTCCAATTGATGTGAGGAAAAATCTCGCTCGATGGAAATTTTCAAATCTAAATTGTATGAAATTTTATTAAATGAATGTTATCCTGAATAATTTAGCCTGGTCAGAACTCAGTTCGCGTTGCGAATTTTATTTATTTTTATTATTGTAATTATATTTTTTTATTAGACAAAAATGTATTTATTCCCTCATGGATTGGATTGGATATTTGGGGAGGCGACCGACGGCTAAGGTCATTTGCGCCATAGGGGATAGGTAAGGGAAGAAGGGTGGATAGAAACCCGGCGTCGGCATTAGCCTGCTCCTAATGAAAGGCGCCAAGGGGACCACGGCTTAACGTCTCATCCGACAGACGGAGTACTCTACTTGAAGTGCCCTCCACAAGACACTCAAGTAGGGATCTGGTTTCCTCTGAAAAACATCCGCCTCTGCAGGGATTTGAACCCTGGCCGCCGTGCCCTGGTCGAATCGTGTGCTAGTCGAGTACTCTAGCCATCACACCAACCCGATCCCCAACCCTCATGGCCTGTTTATGTTTTTTTTTATCCTGTACCCTATATCTATATATTGATTGTATTTTTACCTATCTCCGAGTTCAACTGTTAAACATGCAAAATTATTGCTTTCAACGAGAGTAGCTGTTTTTGTCTTTTTTCATACATTTTATATATTATGAACACTTCATGATCCGGTGCCTTTTAAATTTGACTAGCCATTGGGGCCGGCCATTTTTTGCCTTTTTGTTGGGAAGGTACATGTATACAATCAAATTCACACAACTCCAGAACTAAAGTATATTTTTTAATGAAACTTTCATTCGTTGCATATTATATAACAGACCGGACCATTACCGCTGGTGGCGGAAACACGTATTTTTACGTGAGCGGACTATAATATGTTAAGCTCTATTTATTTTTTTATTTGAATTAAATAATATGTTTATTTGTCATTACCTCTCTGCTATACTATTGTATAATTTTTGTATTCTTGCTCTAATGGACCCGTCCCAGAGTAAAATAAACGATTATTCTATTCTACTTTGCTCCCAAATATATATGGCATTTGAGATTACAATAATATTTGTGACTTCGTTTGAGTGCCCTTAAACATTTGAATTTTACAATGTAACGTTTTAAAATATCATGAAAAAATTAAGTCATCCAAATCTTTGGCGCGTAATTTCAGCAGTTTGGTTGCTGTTTGGGAGTTTAGAATTGAAGTTGTGAAACATTCATCGACATAATAATGAAAATACTTTTGAGATTAGTTTGGTCGATTTCATCATTTTTATGAAACAACTTTTTCTTGGTTATGAATGGGACTGGAAGCAAGAACTTGGTCCTGTTTTGAGGCCCTTTTCAAATATATTAAAAACTTACTTTAGTTAACTCACATTGAGGCATAGATTTAAACGAGTTAATGGTCAAACAAGTATTTTAGCGGGCTTAACTGGTGGTGAGGCGCCAACAATGCACAAACTTTCGCCCTCTCGTGAAGACCGGCAATTGTTTTGTCCTCACCGCCATGAAAAGTCGGAGGTGTATTGTAAGAATAATCGACAACCGTGATTAAATGCGAGATAAAATAGCTACAGTCTAATGTGTCTTGCATTTATGTAGGTACTATGATTTATTTTTAATCAGTTTCCAAACTCGAGTCTGCATTATTTTCGCGCCGACAGTGAGTATTTGACTCGACTTACGTAGTCAATCCAGAGCCGCCTTAAGGCGAAGTATCACACCCGCTCGACAGATCGGATTTGTGATGATTTCCGACTCCAGATTTTTTGTTTATGTCTTACGTCATCAACTTGAAATTTTTATAATATAAATAATAGACCTTTGCCAAGGGAGGCTCGTATCTGAAACATGAAAATTTTATCCCGGAGCATAATTAAACCATCGGGAAAACGTAGATGTAGGGTATATTTTTATGAAAACTATTATTATTATTGACATATCTAAAACTAATGGAGATGTATCAATCCCTCGTCTATCGGAATGCTAAGTAACAGCCGTCACGGTTGTAAGATATAATCCGTAATTAGTATATTTCGACAAGCTACCTGAATGGTTTTCGGCCATGATGTGCTCGGACGGTAATGCAATTAGTTCAGTCTTATTTCACAGATCTTATATAAGCGCTGCCTGTACTTACGCGCCGGAGACTTGGCTAAAACTTACCGATGACTGTTGCTTTGTGCGAGAGTTATCCTGGAGTAGGAGACTCCTGACGCTAAAACGCCTCGATTGAGTGCGAGTAACGCCATCTTGTGGATTTTCGACAGAACTTTTCCTTACCGAAGGGTATGATGCGTCCTCTTAAGATGGCTCACTTATTTCAATTTTTATGAACATTTGACTTCAACACGTAGATGATGCGATTAATTACTCCGAGTCTCTAGGGGCTCCCACCTTAATCCCTCTTATAGTCGTGTAACACTATTCATTCATTCGTTCGATTTGGGGTCAAAAAAGACCCCTTGTAGAGAGAAGTTTTGTTCAAGACGGGTAGCGAGGGTTAAATTGCCGATGCGATGACTCCGCGTCTGAAACGAACTGTTGGGCGGAAATGTGTGGGAGAAAGAGGATGACGCGACGCTCGAAGGCAAACGGCAGACGATCGAGTCTTTTTTAAACGCCTCTGGAGGGAGAGAGAGAGGATAGATTGGCGGGGGTTGGAGGGGGGAGGTTGAGTGGGCGGGGCGGGGTGGAGTCGGAAATGGGTGAGGGGTGGTGACGGATGTGTACGGAGTTGCCGTCGCTAAGGAAGTGGCGCTGCGGGGTGGCGCGGAAAGGGGGTGGGTGGCTTATTCGATGAAGGACGTAGGGGGGAGGGGGGCGTGGTTCGAGAGGGGATGGAAAGTGGATTTGACGGGACGGGACCGCTCCCACGTTATGGCGTGACGATAGCTGCTCGGCATCGCATCTTTGGTTCACATTTGCCACGATATGAACTACGTTACGCTCTTAGGAGAGTGGGAGACATCCATTCGCTCCATATAGCTCTAATGACTGCGCAACGCAAGAGCGCCCTTGATTTTCATTCGTTTCTGACCTTGCGCACTGCTGTCGGTGCAAATAAATAATGTAGACTCGTTCTTACCGATATAATATATCAATTAAAAATAAACAATACTGTATACATTAATGTTAACTCAAACTTAATCTTATTTTATTATGTTTTTAAAACTTTAAACGTATACCTTTTGTAACCTGCGATTGCCTACCTACAATTTCACCTACAATTTTTAATAGCGATGAGAACATAATAGTGCCAGTTTTTTAATGTCACTAAATAATTTACTTTTGATAGTTAATGACATCCTATGTACATAAACAATGTGCAACGTCTGACTGAAAATAAACGAATAACAAGTTGAAGTTTTTATCGTTTAGCGCAGATTTACTCTGACTCCGATCTGTTCCGAAGATCGCTGCTTACTGTCGGTGCAAAAAACAACTAAAACTCGAGTTTGGATACCGGTTAAAAGTGAACGGTTCTACCTTCATCAGTGTAAGTTACATCAACCCTTACCTTATTTCATTCTGCGTTTAAACATTTTAATTAATTACTTATAAATTCATCTCAATTTTCAATTACGACGAGAACAAAATTGCCACTTTTATATGTTCTTTAAATAATTAATGGTTGAAATTTAACTAAAACCGATAATCATTTACCATATTACCAAAAATCTACGAATAACGACAATCGCCAGCGCGATTGTCGAAGTTTTTTTATTGTTTAGCGGAGATCAACTCGGATTCCGATCTATTCTGAAAAGTTTTGCATTCTGTTGGTGAAAAAATATGTAAACTCGATTCGGATACTGATTAAAAATGAACAGTTCTAGCTTCAGCAATTTAAGTTACCTCAATCATTGGCTTATAAAAAGTGCCGATTTATTATGTTTCATCAATTAATTGATGTATGAAATATAATTAAAATCTATATCGAGCTTTTATATTGTTTATCGCACACCTACTCTGATTCCTATCTATTCAGAAGAGCGCTGCATATTGTCGGTGCAAGAATTATGTAGACTTGTTTTTGAATACCGGTTAAAGATGAACACTACTAATTACATTAATTTGCGTTACCTCAAACTCTATCTTATTATATTCTGCGTTTAAAAATTTTAATGAATTACTTTCAAAACACACCCACGAGTTTTAATCGCGATGAGAACAAAATGTGTAAGGTTTTTATGCTTCAAAATTATCAATGATTGAAATGCGATTAAAACCTATATGTATTAACCTTGTGTGACGCCATACCAAATATCAACGGATAACAACCGTCGTAAGTGCGATGATCAAAGTTTTCTTATTGTTTGGCGCACATCAACTCAGAATACGATCTATTCTGAAGGCCGCTGCATGCTGTTGGTGCAAAAAAAATATGTAGACTCGTTCTGTGATACCGATTAAAAATGAACTACCTATGTCACATAAATGAATGCGATTTACCTGAAACATAAGCTCATTTTATTCTGGGTTTAACAGTTTTAACTTATTATTTTTGTAAAACACCTGATATTTTTTATCGCGATGGGAACGAAAGAGAGCTGGTTTTGTTTACGTTCTCCAATAGACCGCTCTCTTTTAAACTTCACGAAAAAAGTAACTTGACGTTCTGTCGCCGTAAGGTTTTTATGCGGTGCAGACTTTACGTTAATGATTGTAATTTCCAAATTTCAACTCTTTATAAGCATTCATAAATAAGTCGTTATCAGGATATGAATGAACTTTAACTTGGTAAAAAAGGGTCTTTAAAACGCGTCCTTGGTCTTGTTTTAAAGCTCATTTTGGTAGTATTTCAAAATAATTACCCGAATTAACTAACGTTTACGAACTGGATTTTTGACGAATTAATAAACAGTGGATTAGTATGGCTGGCTTAGCGCTATATTTAGCTGATCGTCTCCGGCGGTCGCGTGTTGAATATTAGTGCAGCATTACGTCCGCAAAGACGACACCCGATATGATATTTCTTAAAATTGATTACCTACAGCATTTTTATGAGTAATTATAAAGAGTTGATATCGAGGAATTACAACCAGAAATGTTTCCGCACTGTACGACTTTTATACAACTTTAGTGGCAATCGAAAGGCTTCCTTCTTCATGAAGTTTCAAAGAGTACCGATGCCGCATTAGTTTTGTTCTCTTAGCGATAAAAAATCGCGGGTGCATTGTAAAAATTAATGGTTACAATGAGGACCGTGGAATAAAATAAAGTAAGACGTAACTTACATTCTCGTGAGTAGTGTATTCCATTTAAAGGAGGCGTCAAAACTCGAGTTTTTGTTAGTTTTGGTTATTGCTATAGTCTGTCCAAACAGGGAAGGCGGGTAAGAGATTAAGGCACCGCTCCAGAGCCCAGCAATAGCCGCGTACCTGCCGTCCGCCAAACAATAGCCGGGGTCCGGTCGACCGCGTGCGCTATAATGAGTCACGAATCGCACTCCACTCTGAAAAATTATCGCATAAAAGTAAGCGTAATTTGTAATTTTTTTATTACAGTTTTGATTTCTACTTGTGATTTCATGAAAAAAGAGTCTAAAAACGACGGAGTTATGCCAATTAGGTATGTAACACTTAGTGGTTAAAAAGGTTAAAGTTAAAAAAAAGCAAAATACAATTTTTTGCAACCACTAAGGGTCTTAAAAACACGTCCTTGGACTTGTTTTTAAGCTCTTTTCGGTAGTATTTCAAAATAACGGCCCGAATTAACTAACTTTGCGAACTGGATTTTTGACGAATTGATAAACAGTGGATGTAGTAGTTATATAAATAGTTAGTATGGCTGGCTTTGCGCTATATTTAGCTGATCGTCTCCGAAGGTCGCGTGTTGAATATTAGTGTAGCATTACATCCACAAAGACGACACCCGATATCATATTTCTTAAAATTGATTACCTAAAGCATTTTTATGAGTAGTTATAAAGAGTTAATATCGAGGAATTACAACCGGAAATGTTTCCGTACTGTTACATAACTAATTGACATAACTCCGTCGTGTTTAGACTCTTTTTTTCAATAAGATCACACGTAGAAATCAAAACTGTAATAAAAAATTACAAATTACGCTTACTTTTATGTGATAATTTTTCAGAGTGGAGTGCGATTCGTGACTCATTATGGCGCACGCGGTCGACCGGACCCCGGCTATTGTTTGGCGGACGGCAGGTACGCAGCTATCGCTGGGCTCTCGAGCGGTGCCTTAATCTCTTACCCGCCTTCCCTTTTGTTTGGACAGACTATAATTTTGTTTTTGCATCAACAGTAGGCAGAAAGATTTCTCATCTGAACAGATCAGGGTCGGAGTTGATGTGAACTAAATAATTAAAAAAATGCTTTGATAATTACTCTCACAACGGCTGTTATTGCGTTTAATTTCAGATAGCAGTCGAGCATAGTTTATATTGAGGTCTTAGTTACATTTTTAGCGTTAATGGCATTCATGAGAAGCATTTTGATTAGCATTATTAGATACCTGTGAAGCAAGCAAGCACTTCAAGCAAGACTACCAAGATGGAATGTGATGGAACGAATCCGGGTGAGGCAATCTCCTCGTTCCGAAGTAACGCATGGACCGGAAGGACTCAAAAGAACCTAATGAACTCAAAGGAACAGTTGGACTCAAAAGACCGAATGGAAACAAAGGATCGAATTGAACTTGAAGACTAAAAGGACTCAAAGGATCGAATCGATCGGAAGAATTTGAAGAATCGAAAGGAACCAGTGGAACGAAGGGAGTCAAGCAAATGAAATGAATCAAAGGAACGAGATAACTCAACAAACTGTCAAGGAAGAAAGAAAATAACCAGGGAGCCTAGGTTGAAATAACATATGTCTACATGAATCTTATAGAGGGACGATGTTGGAAAGTAAATATTGGCCAACAGAAGAAACGTCGGTTTGAGCTGAATGCTCAAATGTATCCTATCATATGGATTGGTGATTGACTCCGCTAAGTAACCATAATTTTGGAAAAAAAAGCAAAAACTTACTCCGAGCATTAACCTGGCAATTCCTGGGAGTACACAATTCTTTTATTCAAATCATTAATATTTGAAGTTGTGCCACTGACGTTTGCTATCTTAAGGTCCTATTAAGCACTTCTATTGAGTATCTGCCCATGTATCTTCCCACCTTTTGTTAAGACGTCTTCCTGATAGAGGACCTCTCATTTTTTTAAGGGATTTGCTATTTTACTTTGCTAACTATGTTGTTTCTTTTGACGGTGTATTTGTGCATAACCCCTGACCCCTGTACCCCGCTTTGTGGCGCTATTTGTCGTGAAAAATAAAATCAAAACTTGCTGAATTAAGTGATCGTATATACAGAAAAAAATCTACAGAAAAAACAATATCATAATAAGGGCGCCATTTTGCATACGTTCACTTCACATTAAAATTACCCCACTTGGGTTAGAGCAGAAAAAAAGGGTTGCTTTAAGAGTCACTAACCCAAGAGACCAATCTCACTCAGGAAGATGGAAGGAGACTATCCAGGAGTCGGTGAACGGGAATGAACTAATTGTTGATCCAAGAAGTCGCGCGCTTCGGACAAATCTTTAAGCAGCAATGTCAATAAGAGTGTTGATTATAGCTGTCGACCTAATCGATTACCAGATTCGGCGATGGAACATAACACGTAATTTCACAACTCGTGTTAAGCTCTGCACCTGCACCTACTCAATATTGATTACATTAATCGGAAATTCCATCTCGGTCTCTTATTTCCTTATTTTTTGTACTTACTTACTTACTTACTCCTCGGCGCTACAGCCCTTGAAGGGCCTTGGCCTCTCCGACGATGTTAGCCCAGACATCACGATTCCCGGCATGCGTTCTCCATCTTTTAATTCCCATCTTTCTCAGATCAGCCTCTACATCATCCAACCATCTTTTCCGGGGTCTCCCTCTCAATCTTCTACCACCAGGATGACCACGAAATATCTTTTTCGCCATCCTATCCTCAGGCATTCTCTCGACATGTCCTAACCATCTTAATCTATTGCTCTCAATTTCTGTCACTATGTTAGGGTGTTTGTGGAGTTCCTCGAGTTCTCTGTTTCTCCGTATTTTCCACTGTCCACCTTCCTTTGTAGCACCATAGATCTTTCTTAGTACTTTCCTTTCCCATCTTTTAAGTAGCTCTTCTTCTGCCGTGGTCATGGTCCACGTTTCTGAACCATATATGACCACAGGTCTAATCACTGTTCGGTAAATCTTTGTTTTCAAGTTCCGACTGAGGTTGCGTGACTTGAGCACTTTCAATAAAGCTCGATAAGCCCTATTGCCTTATTATTTTTTGTACCCTCTCTTTAAATTTGACTTCTTGACTTGAATATTTTTCCTTATTAAGTAAAGTTTTCTCCCTCTATCAGTAACAAACACACGGCGAGGCATTTGTGCATCGGAGATACTCGATACGTGTTCTAGGGAGACCCACGCAATTAATGCTTCTTTCGACCACGTGCTGAGTCTATTTTGGGTTGTCCCCACAATTAAGCCTTTCATTGGGGTATCCGATGGGTGGGGACAAATTATTATTCAGTCTCAAAATAAGAGAGTGAGCAAAAGCTGATGTTAAATGCGTCCCTCGAAAAAAAGAAGTGCAGCTTCTGCTTTTATTTTTGTGCTCAGTGAAAATTCCCTCGCTTTTTGGATGTTGCGCATGTTAGTGGATTCTCGGCGTGCTGGCATTATTTTGTCCGGTATTCGTCACTGTGAATGCGACAAACGTCTCCCTCTGAATGCCGATATGGGCCTGTCATTTTCGTGAATGTGACATCACCCACATCGATACGGGGGAATATAATGCTACATTTTCGTTCCCCGTTGGATTGTAAATGGCATTCAAAAACAGTAAATCACTGCCCTGGGTGGGGAAGTGAAGTGATAGGTGCAGTTCTGGGATCGGAAATGTGAAGGATTATGTGTCACTTACTACTGAATGTGAAAGTACATCTACATCTTTGTGCTACCTTGCGAGCCGCATGGACGTCGGTGGGTGTTAGGACACCAGCCGTGGTCCTTGGATTATATTATGGAGAGGCTACCGACGGCTAAGTTCTTTGCGACACAGGGGACAGGTAATTAATGGAGGAAGGGTTGATAGGAACCCGGCGGCGGCATTAACCTGCTCTTGACGTAAGGCGCCCAGGGGACCACGGTATAACATCTCAGGCGACAGACGAAGTAGTGCCCACCTCAAGACACTGAAGTAGGGATCGGGTTTCCTCAGAAAAACATCCTCCTCTGCAGGAATTTGAAGTCTGGCCGCCCGTTTGGTCAGCCAGTACTCTAGCCAACCCGATCCTCAAGAAGGTTCACTCCCGATCATAATTGAAGATGAATTGTACAATCAGTCATTGATGAATAATTAATTTGATATAGGAGGATCCGTTAAATTACATTGTAAATGATGTACAGCGGTATAGCTGATATAGAATGATAGCCACAATGGAAAAGTACGTTTTTTAACATTTTTTTAAAATTCAGTTTAAATGGTCACTGTTTTGAAACAATTCTACAAGACGACAAGAAGTATGTCTTAGCTTGGTATAAACCATGAAACAATTGTACAAAAAGAAAAGCACTTGGATTTAGATCGGTAAAAACCACTAAAATTTTGTCTTCCTACAGTTTCACCTGAGTAATAATATTTATCTACTCAACAAAATTTGACATTTTCTGCAGATATCGGGTGAAATTAAAGTGCTCTCTAGATTAATTTCTCATGCCTTGTAAACAACTTACGTCTAGAATATCAACTTCCCACCTAAAGTTTTCGAGTTAACAACTTCGAAACCGCCGATACTGACTGAAGAGGGCAGCAAAAGCGGTCAAAATTGCACGAAGCAAAGCCACAAGATGCTAATGAGTGCCGGCAGTGGCTAAAATTTAACTGTCCAATTAAAATGAATGAATGTTTATAAAAACTAGGTTTAACCGTGAGTTCTTTTAATTACTTTATTCAGCAGATTCGGTTGACACTCATTGTACTTGTGGGGGCAAAACGCATCAGGAGTCCATTGCGGTAATACATTGGATGAAAAGAGTATTTGATAGCAAAAGTTTTAGCGAGTAAAAAGCGGGAATTTCCCTGGTAACGTTCACTAGAACGCCGCCTGCTTTTGATGAACAAACTTGACGAAGAAAAGCTATAAATAACTAAAACTCGAGTTTGGATATCACTTTAAAAATAAGTATATTACTCAAGTACGTAATTGGCACCTATCAAGATATTGAAAAATGTATTGAGTATGAGTAAAGAGAATGATAGAGTTGTTTTGGCTACTAAAAATGCAGTTTTCACGGAAAACTGCTTAAAAGCGGATTATTTCCTCAGGGAATTGAATGGTATTAAGTTAACACGTCTCCATTTTTGCGATATTAGCGAGCAACTCGTGAAAATGAAGTCAAAATGCCTTAACTCTACGTGGCTAACTAAATGGCATAGCGTTCGGCACTTATGGCAGTAAAAAGTGTCTATTTGAAATATGCTCATGGAATAGTATGCATACTTTGTTTTTTAATGCTGCTTTGTATTGAATTGCTAAAGCTTGTCGTCAGTGGAATGAGTATTTTGGTTAACCCACCAAATGAAATGGTGGAAGTCAGTTTTTGTTTTGACTCGCATAGTCTCGGTGGAATGTTTTTAAAGGCGTCGAGAGAGTTGTGTGATGCGACTGGGGGAAGGGCGTGGGGGAAGGGCGTGGAGGAGGGGCGGGAAGGTAGGCGGCTTCATTTTTGCGATATTAACGAGCAACTCGTGAAAATGAAGTCAAAATGCCTAAACTCTACATGGAAATGGTGTAGCAATCGGCACCTATGGCAGTAAAAAGTGTCTATTTAAAATATGCTCATGGAATAGTATGCATACTTTGTTTTTTAATGCTGCTTTGTATTGAATTGCTAAAGCTTACAAGTCAGTGGAATCGGTATTTTGGTTAACACACCAAATAAAATGGTGGAAGTCAGTTTTTGTTTTGACTCGCATAGTCTCGGTGGAATCTTCTTAAAGGCGTCGAGAGAGTTGTGTGATACGACTGGGGGAAGGGCGTGGAGGAGGGGCGGGAAGGTAGGCGGCTTCATTTTTGCGATATTAACGAGCAACTCGTGAAAATGAAGTCAAAATGCCTAAACTCTACATGGAAATGGTGTAGCAATCGGCACCTATGGCAGTAAAAAGTGTCTATTTAAAATATGCTCATGGAATAGTATGCATACTTTGTTTTTTATTGCTGCTTTGCTTTGAATTGCTAACGCTTACAAGT
Source organism: Ceriagrion tenellum (assembly GCA_963169105.1). Taxonomy (NCBI): domain Eukaryota; kingdom Metazoa; phylum Arthropoda; class Insecta; order Odonata; family Coenagrionidae; genus Ceriagrion; species Ceriagrion tenellum. The sequence goes on along the minus strand of OY720642.1, from coordinate 65,284,129 downwards.
CAGTGGAATCAGTATTTTGGTTAACCCACCAAATAAAATGGTGGAAGTCAGTTTTTGTTTTGACTCGCATAGTCTCGGTGGAATCTTCTTAAAGGCGTCGAGAGAGTTGTCTGATGCGACGGGGGGGAGAAGGGTGTGGAAAAGGGGCGGGGAGGGACGGGCGGGGGATGAATGCGGGAAGGCGTCTACGGGCGCTGCTGTGCAGCGATGAAGTCCTTCCGCCGCCGCCGAAGAAACTCGATTAAAATCCGGCGGCGCATAACCCTCCTCCCACGCCCACTGCTCTCTCCGCACTCCTTGTATTCAGAAAGCCCGACACCTTCCCCCTTTTCCCATCAGAAACCGTCTCTTCTAATGTACCGCCGCGCCACCCTTCAGCCACGCCCCCCTCCCTCCCCCCTCTTTCACAAAGCACGCCCTCCCGTCCGCAAACCACCTTTTTGAAAAACCCTCCACCCCCTCCCCGACCTCGGAACGAGATCCTCAAACCCCAAAACACTCTCTCCCTCTCTCTCTCCTTTCCCTTCCCATTTCCCGCCTTTTATACCCGAAAAACATTCACATCGCTAATTCCTTCCGTTTTGTTCCTCCGCCTTCTCCATTTCCCTCCCCTCTTTTCTCTCTCTCTCCCACTAACCCCGAAGCCTTCCACCCCATTAAGTGCTCCTTGCATTCTTTCTTAATTCCTCCCGCATAATTCTCCCTTGTGTCTCATTCCATTTCTCTGCTTCTTCTTCCTTATCTTCAACCCCACGATTTCCTAAAATCTGCTACGTACATGGATTCTGCCAAGGAGGAGTAGGTGACGCAATGCATGCACTTTTGGAGTGCAAATTTAAAAAACGGCGCTGTGGAAAGCAGTGTCAAAAACACACATGGGAATAACAAGAAAAACAAGCATCAAAAGATTAGGCATATATACGGACATAAAATGTATGAAACATATGACTTTCGCATAATCAGATGTTGTAAATTATTTTTGTGTAGGTGTGTGTTGCAAAATATTGTTTTATTTACTTATGTATTCTGATTGAGTCGCTGAACTTCTTTTTGATTGCAGGGACACAAATATTTGTGAAAAAGTTATTTGTGATTTTAGCGATTGGCATCTACTGCCTGCCTTTTTTGATGTTGTGATGGAAACCCCATAACAGACTTTATCTATTTGGGGTACTTAATTCCAATTTGGAAGGTTGCTGGTGTATATAATGGTTATATATTGATTGATTTTGTTTCCAATGGTGGGATATTATTTATTATTATATAAAAGGTAGGAGTAAAGATGGAGCTAGAAAAAGACGAGGCTAGCAAACCATATCATAAATATTTCACACATTCTCTCCAAAGGCAATATAAACCACACAAATTACCTCAAAGCCTCCAGAAAGGATCTACAAATAAGGTTATCGAGAGAATATGCATACCACCGAGGGAGAAATAAAGAATAAAGATTCAAAAATTTATGGATGACAAACAACTTACTCTGCAGAAAAGAAAACGAAAAAATAATCTTGACAATGTAAAGGAGGTATAGCTCGGAAAAAACAATTGCAGTAGACCACGCGAGGAACCTTTGGGAGAATGGGTCATGAGCGGCGGGTTACGGGGGGCCATGGTCAAGGTAACCAACCCCTTCCGCGGCTCCCTCCCGACGCTTTCCGTGACCCAAGGGAACCACGCAAATCCACGAGAAAAAAATAATGATGAGAATGATGAATTAATAAAGAAGGTGACGATGAGAGAATCAAACTTGATCAAATCACTTGCTCCTCAAGGCCCCCATGAGATACGCAGTGGAAGGGAACGCGTGGGTAGCTTAATTGATTAGAACACTCGGCGCGTAATCGAGGGATCTGAGTTCGATTCCCAGTCCAGGCGAATGATTTTTCCACCGTGAATTTCACACAATTGTGTCCTCACGCGGTCGCCGAATCGGCTACTGTCTACTATTCACCTACATGCTCGACGACAGTGTGTGTGGCCAGCTTAACGATGTCCCTTAGCTTTTTGTTACGTAGAAGTGAAAGTCGTTTCACTCGTAGATGTCGCCGTCGTAGTTTTACCCATCTGGCGCCGGAATGTTGGGGAATGATTATACAAAATCGTCTTCTGTACGGGCCACACGGACCGCGCCGACTGTGTCAGTCTAAAAGTACTCAAAACCTTATATTTTATGAATGTTTATAGGTGTCGGCTTATAACGCTGTACCGCATCTTCCGAATATCACTCGACCGTGATAAAGTGGATATTGGGAATCGAAGGAACGTTTTCGTTAACACAGCTCGACGACATATTGGTTTTACTGATTCCATTCCGTAGCTATGAGAAAGCACGATTAAGATACAAAACAGTCAAACCGTATCCTTGGTGATCTGTTATTTTTTTCCTCGCAAATTGAGCAGATTGCAGCGCCATTTCTGGTGCACGTCTGCATTTTGACTAAAATACCCCTATTTTTACGCTGATAATTTACCTCTTAAAAGAATTGTTACCCGTTTATAGATCTTTGCTTCTGGTAGCACAGTAATTTTGACGGTGTCATCCGCTGGTTGACTCAGAATTTTACAAATTGTTTGCACAAAGTTATTTTTTGCCTCGTATATCGGAAGAGAAGCACAGAGTAGGAAGCTACTGAAGATCTTGATCTGCAAAATTTAACACTTCACCTGCGTCACCTGGCAGTTTACATTGTCGGCCTGTGAGTCCGGGCGTCAGCATGCCAGGGTTAAATCGTTTCACGGTCAAACGCCGCATCATTCGCGCTTCGACGTGCGTCACTTGTTTCTTTGGGATTCTCTCGCGCGCTCGCCCGAAGACGGAGAAAGGGTTTACCCCCCCAAATTCTCCTTCCTCCGCGCCCCCCCAAAATGAGGGGGTGGAAACCCCAAAAAAACAAGTCTTCGGCTGTGTAAATGTATGCAAACAAGGAAACGCGCGGTGTATTTAATAGCTATACTCCCCTCGCTTACTTCCCTCATCCAAAAGCACTTTCCTCCTCTCAACCGCTCGTTTCCGAAAGCGCCCGTGGCGTCTCGCAGCTTTCGACTGTTTTTCAAAGGTGCTCCGGAGTGTATTTAGCGCGCGGCGGCTGTCGTTGGACCGGAATCAATACGCCTCGTAATGATTCGTACTAGTTCTTAAGGCCTGGTTACACGATACATTAACCCGTGCGTGATCATGTACAAGTTCATGTACGAATGCATGGGCCAAATAAAGCAGGTTCTATTTTCCTGTTCATGCATTCGTGCAAGTTGGCGTGGTTACACGGTGAATTTTCGCGTTCATGCATTCTTACATTAACTCGTACGTGTTAATATCTCGTGTAACAAGGGATTTAGGGGATAAGATCGACACTTGTGACCATGTACGCCATTTTGAAGAAGCAATTAACAAAACTGAGGTAAGAACTATTAGGATATGAGAACTTTTTTTCAAGATAAGTGAGGGTTAAATTAAAAAGCTATCTCGTGTGGCAAATATGTACGGTCGGATTCAAATGTATTGCAAAGAATCGAGCGGCGCCACTTACGCTTCTCAAGGAAATTGAGTTTCACTTATGGTGCTTTTATTCTTTGGTACGCAACGCTATCCATTCATCTGTTTATTTGCACGTATTCAAATGGTAATAGTTGACCAATTTCCTCTATTGTGCTAATTTGTTATTACACTTTCGTTTTGGTTTAGATTTACGATTTGAGCATGGATAATTATTATTTATTTATCCAAACTGTTACTCTAAATAATTCATTACGTAGTATTTTCCGTAGGTATATTGTATGCCAGGAACGATCAGTACATACAATTTTCAGATACAGTAAAATATCTTGGAATCATCTTTATTTCTGATATATCGTGGGGAACACACATACAAACGTACGCGACACATCATTAAAGAAACTGGAATTTGATAAGCGTATCATAGGAAGGTCCTCGGATGAAAAAGTAAAAGAGAGATGCTACTTCGCTCTGGTTAGGCCACACCTCGAATACGCCGCGAGTATTTGGAACCCTGATCATAGAAATTTAACCAAATAAATTGATATAAAACCAAGAAAAGCTGCGTGCTTCGTTAAAAACTGCTACGAGCGAAAATATAGTGTTTCAAAACTTTGATAGGGATTGAGGTGGGAGCCCTTAAAGACTCGGAGGCTAAACGCTTGGTTCACCTTGCTTGAGAACTTCTGAGCCGGTGTGTTTTAGATCGACACAGAGAATATTATCATGGCGCCTCACTACACCTCTAGGTCTGACAGATGCGATAAGAGAGGAGAGATACATTGCCGAATAGGTAGGTACAAAAACCTGTTCTTTCCGTGCTTATTAAGCGACCACAATAGAAACTGAGCTCCGCTAAATACACACCCATAATACACGTCACCGTTTCACTTCCCAAAACTTTATCCCATATGTCTTTAAACGGCTGGTATCTCAACCACCCCAGCCTCATGGCCATGCAGCAGCTTGCAGGGTATTATGTAGATGCAGTCGTAGAATGTTGTAAACAACGTGTATTTTTCAGAACTAACTTTATCATCCCTCAGATCCGAGGTCAGTTAAACACCCAACAAAAAGACTAATTTATTCTTTAGGGAAGTTTTTAACTCCTGTATTAGTTGACGTGAATGTAGAAAAAACAGTGGAAATTTGTTCATGTGTAAAATGATCGTAGTTTGAATGAATTTCGCACCCAGTTATTTTATCACCCTCCGGATTTGCTGTGTGAGATCTTATGTCGTATTACCGTATAAGTACAGTGTTTTTTGTATATAAAGTGGGTATAATTTTAATATCTGCATTCATACGTTGTTCAATCCTAAGATTGGTTGACTGTAGCCCTTCCTCCCTTCCCTATATATTGCTAGTTCCCTTATCTCCTGGTATCTCTGCCTATGTACTTTCCTCTTTAATTGGTCCATGATATAAGTAAAGAGGAAAGTACAATAAACAACAACAAGAAGAAAATACGTATTACTGGGTCTTCCTCTGGAGACTTAACTCTCTATTTTACCTTCAATAATGTTCTTCACAAACCCGTCTTGTCTTAGGGTGTGTCCAATCCATCTTTTTCTTCTTTTCTCGGTGTTGTTCCATATTATCCTCTCTTCTAGTCTTCTGTACACCTCATTTTTTCTTCTTTTTCCATCCATTTTATCTTCAGCATCCTCCTCCAGCACCAGGTTTCGAATGCTGCCAGTCTTTTCTGATCAGCTTTTCCAATGGTTCGTGCTTCCGATCCATAGAAGGCCACGCTCCATCTAAATAATTTTCTCAAATTGTTTGCTGGTAGTATTACGCTCCACACGAAAGAGTTACACGCATTACACTCAGTAACATAATCATTGGTGTAATATTTATTTTTGTTCATCCTGAGTAGGAATTGAGGCTAGATGGATTTCTTTTCAGCCATACTTTTTACCTACTGTTTCAATTTCCATAGTCACATGAGTATTCGACTGTCGTGACTAATTCAACTGCGAATATGGTAGCATGGAGCGGGTTTATTATTTCAATGAGGTTTTATTTAACCGATGTCCACAATTGTATATGCTTCATGTGGTATTAGTGGTCGCAGGCTATGACAGAAGTGGACGTATAAAGTTATTGAATGTTAAATCACTTCGTTTTATACATGTGACAATAAAGGAACTCTACGGTTGATTGCATGCCTATCATTAGTTTTTATTGACTTTGGTTTTAGAGGGACGTTTATCCTTTAGACGTTAGACTAAATTGTATTAGTTTACGGCCTGCGGCCCATCATGATTGATTTTGTATTGAATGGAGAAATTAAAAATAAAATCGGCCTTTTTACCATTGACAAAATTTGAGCTGGCGGCTCTTTTTTTCGATTTGAAGCTACCTTTACGTTATCCTTTGTTCCAAAAAAATACTAATTGGTAACCGCTTATGGCGTTCACTCCGGTCACAAAGAGAGGCTTTTGTATGGGCCGTAAGTGTCAGACGAAATAAAATTTTAATTCTGGAGCTCGAGCTCGTTAACATGCTGTCCCTTGTATCCATTTTTCTACCACCTTCTTGTTTTTCCTTTGACGAAATAATGACCCCAAGGAGAACATTCTAAGCTCACTTGCTGGATGAAAAAGGCGAATATTTGTACGGTTAACGAAATTGCCCGCTTCACAGTTTTCATCCTCGTACAATCAAGTTTAATCGGTAAATCCTATTAGCTATAAATATCTTTTTTATCTTTTTTCCTCTAAATAATTATAAAGAAGATTTTTATTTTCCCGCGGATCATTTTTTTTATCAATGTGTTCGGAAAATTCTGAAAGTTAGCAGTGTTTACCTTCCTTCCCACAGTGTGCCATCGGCAATACCTTTGTATTTTTTTCCACAGTTACATTGTAGATTTGAAAATTATTTTTCTAGCCCGTTGGGCTTAAATTCGCCGTACTCTGCGATGAAACAATGTGATGGGTGAGTAGGGTAAATCAAAATTTTCAGTCAGCTCTGCACAGTAACCGTCGTTTACCCTTCATTATCAGTGTTTTTTGATGGCTTAATGAGTGCCCTTCTATAAATGATAAAATTTTAGCTATCAATTCGTTTTAATGCTAAAAGATTGACTTACTACAGATGGAAAAATTTGAGCTATGTATACATACATTGTAAGGTTCTCTACCAAAAAGTTCCGGAATTGTTTCTAATGAAGAAGCCAAACTTACAATTGCTGTTAATGATGTGGTAGAAGGTAAAGTTATCCTAGAGTCAACTTCATTTCCATTTGCTCAAGTGCAATCTATCCAGTCGAATCACATGAATCGAATAAAAATGTTGCCATTATTAGGAATTCCATCGTCAAAACTTTATTTCAGTCTAAAGAAATTCTACGAGTAATTGCACCGGAACAAAAATTACCTGTTTTTTAGATACAGATATTGGTTTATACGTACATGATAGGACAGATGCAAATTAAAATAAGTTTCCTGTGTTTAATAATAATAATGCTACAATAGATGGTGGTTCACGTTTGTTAATATTTAATTATAAAATTATCTAATAATAAAACTGTGTAGTCTGGAGATGAGGAATGAGTCTAGGGATAAGAAGCTGACTATAAATCAAGGTCGTTATATTCAATTTATATTCAGATGCATAAATTCAACATTTGCGATGCAGTTAACTGTGATTTCGATGTTTTGCTAATGGTAATCAATAGTTTTTAAATAACCCGAGCGTTACTTAAGTGTAGTGTCGTGGAATAGTGAAGTTGTCGTCAGTTCAGTGCCATAATAAGTTACTTATACCACGGAAATGCGTGACTTAGGGCGACGCATCACACCCGCTCGACCGGTCGAATTTGTGATGATTTCTGACCCCAGATTTTTTGTTAAAGTCTTACGTCATCAACTTGAAAGTTTTATAGTATAAAGAATAGACCTTTGCCAAGGGAGACTCGTATCCGAAATATGAAAAATTTATCATGGAGCATAATTAAACCATCGGTTAAACGGCAAGATCTAGGGTATATTTTTACAATAACTATTATTATTATTATTATTGACATATCTAAAATTAATGGAGATGTATCAATCCCTCCTCTATCGGAACGCTAAGTAACAGCCGTCACGGTTGTAAGATATAATCTGTAATCGGTATATTTCGACAAGCTACCTGAATGTTTTTCGGCCATGATGTGCTCGGACGGTGACGCAAGTAGTTCAGTCTTCTTTCACAGATCTTATATCGGCGCTGCCTGTACTTACGCGCCGGAGACTTGGCTACAACTTACCGACAACTGTTGCCTTGTGAGAGAGTTATCCTGGAGTAAGAGACTCCTGACACCAAAAAGCCTCGATTGGGTGCGAGTAACGCCATCTTGTGAATTTTTGACAGAACTAATCCTTACCGCAGGGTGTGATGCGTCCTCTTAAGTGTGAATTTAGTCACGCTGTGCTATAAAAAGAGTTGGAGAGTGGGATCCAACAACGTTCGGTTTTGTGTCAGCTACGGTGGGTAACCCATGAGATAATAATTGCACTGCCGTTATTTTGCTAGCAGGAGCCGTTTCGCATGGTATTGCTCGCATAAGACAACGTCATAAATTTGTTTTTATCAGTTCGTCTTCAAAAAATATGCTTTCCTTTTAAATTCGCCTACGATAAAACATTGCGAGTACGAAAACATTATTTATTCTTTTTGTTTATATCGTGATATAATCGGCCTTGTGAAAAATCAATATCCTATGTATGAGCTTTTCTCTGTATATTATTTCTTTTAAGTTCATGGTTATCTTATCCTCTTAATTTTCAATCACTTTGGTCGTGTTTTAGCTATCAGATAGTCATATCTGAGGCAGATTTTGTATTTTTTAAATATCATGCCCCCCCCCCCCCGTAAGTATTGAATAATTACTAATGACATTTAGATCCTCAAACAAAATATTCTAACTCCCTGAATTTTTTTGGATAACTATTGGTGTGTCTTTGTTACATCAAAGGGTTTTCTTAGCCAATGTTTATCTTTGGTTAACCGCGTTAGGTTGTTGCAATCCAGGCTGAGATGTAAAGGAAATGATTTTACCTTGTATATTGCGTAGAATGATAATACAAGGCGTCAAAAAATTATAGCATTTTTCTCAAGACATTAGGTTTCCTCAATTACGTAGAATTTTACTGCTTCATACTACCGTGCGAGCCACTGCATGAGCGTGTGGAAGGGGCTGTTAGGACGTCGTATTAATCCTTTGAGTGCCGCCAATTTTTTGGTGGGCACTCCCAGAAGTGCCATGGGTATTTTGATATATTTGTAGGCCTTTATTCATAAAATTATTATATGTTTATTACGACAAATTAATTATTATTTTTTATTCTTTTTACATTATCACTTCTGTATTTGAAAAAGAATGCTTTTTTGCTAATGAATGCGAAAAAAATATTATATATAAATAAAAAATTATAAAAAATTGTAATGACCCTTTGTTTAAACAGGACTCCTCATAGACAACGATATATCGTCGTTGGCACTTCTGGCACATTCTGCATACGACGATATATCGTCGCGTTGCGCTTAAAGGGTTAAGGATTAGGTTTTTGGGGATGAAATGGCGTAAATTATTTTGGGAGTGTTTGAGCGGAGCTCCGTTTTCATTATGGTCATATTGCACGTAGAATGAAGGAATTTTTGTATCTATCAGTTAGACAATATATCTACGTTATTTAAGTTCTTCTTCTGGACTAATGGACTGGCCAGTTGCAGGAACGACGCATGTATTCTATAAAGTTATGGGACCCATAAGCCATGGCAACTATTCAATAAGTGTTGCAGAAACATTCGATAAATTTATTGGCTTCATAACTTTTGGAATGAAAGTTCCATTAGTGGCCAATATGAACCGCGTGAATACTTAATTAATCGATGAAAGAGTTGCTATGAGACAGATTGCCAGTTTGTTTACTCTTTCTGAATAATTGTTAAGTGCACTAGGATTGTTCATAGGGTGAACTTTCATAAATCATATCCTGCGGTAGAAGATTAGTACAAATATTCGAAGCTATTGACCATGGGTAGATAAGTTCTGTAACTAGTTGATGTGCTCCTGCAACCCGAATAATTTTACGAGATCTATAACTTCATGGATCTCTTAACTATTGATTTTATAACTTTTGTAACCCATCCAACGGGAAATTATTGCAATATATATTGTATCAAATTCAAATTTTTGGCAAATATTGTACTGAATTGTAACATATTGAACACATATTGCATTGTATTGAATAAATATGTAATTCGTTACCTGTATTTACCGTCATGATACCCTAAAAGTCCTCAAAGTATTTTGAGCGAGATTTTTTGGAAGTCATGATAAAAGCATAACTCAAATATTTTATAGTTCAAGTATTACTAAGAAGCATAAAGTAAATATATAGTAACATTGATGAAGCAAAAAAAAATGTTCTTGCTACCGGCCATTAGATGTGTAGTGCAGCTTTAATTTATTTACCCCGTATCGCTCTGAAACTAATCTGCTCTGAATTTTTCAAACGAACTTCGTCTAGCATGTAGCCTTCAAGTCTCTAGCAGCTCCCAACCTAGTCCCACTAAAAGCTGTGAAGCACTACATCTTGGCTCATTGCAGTTTTTAACAGTACGCATCTCTTTCGTTTTTATTTTTCATATTTCTTGGGTTAAATCTTTCTCTCTATGGTCCCAAAGGCTCGCGGCATATTTGAGGTATGGCCTAATCAGAGTTACGAATAGCTATATCCCCTTGCTACCTAAACACCTATTCCAGTTATCGTGTGTTCTCTATATATTTTGTGTCGTTTATTTTTTAATCGAGTTGTGCCATATCTCATGTATAAAACCTCGTTCTTTCCGCGCGCTATAAGCGACCACGCTAAAAACTGAGCTCCACTAAATACGCTCCCATCATACACGTCACCATTTCACCTCCCAATACCATACATCCTTACACGGCTGGTATTCTAACACCCCCTGCCACACGCCCATGCGGCGGCTCGCAGGGTAGTATGCAGATGTACTTTCACTATGATTGGTAGATGAAGATTAATCTTCCAAAGCTTAAAAAAGTTTGCACATAACACTGTGAATGCTCATAGGGACAATGGTCCACTCCAAATTCACTTGTTGGCGGATATCTCAATTTGAAGAAATTGATTTAAAAATATTCGTATAAGACATTTGATATTTTTAAATAGCTGAATGGGACCCATTGGGTGTAGATAGCAGTAGTTACTCATGATTTTTTTATCCACTGCTGGCAACGTCATGTAAGGCGTAAATTGCCATCCATTTCTCACGGCCTAAAGAATGAGAGGAAAAAGTAAAGGTGAAAGAATCTACTCACTGTAATTTGTATAGATCATCGAGTTACTGTCATTTTGAGTGAGGTCGTTCGGAAGGTGGAAGTCTGACACAATGACTAATCGCCGTGCGAAATTCCCCCGGCGAAAAGACAAGAAGGGGAAGTGCTAAGGAAATGAACTTGGGAAATGGGATTCCGCCAGAGAAGAAAATGGTTTGGACGGAAATTGGGCGTAAAAAAAGTCTGTCTCATCCGTCCGTGAATATTTTATCCGCAGTATTGAAAATTAAAAGGCTTGAGTAATCGTTGCGACCAATTTTTTCTTCTTGCTTTGCCGGATATTAATCACGACTGATCTGGGTTTTTTATAGCGTTCCGTGCGAATTTTTATTGGTCGAGTACTAAAAAAAAGACCTAAAAAGAGATATAGCTTCTATATAGATTGAGACTTAAGTGGTTTTGGAATGGTTGCATGGATTTGTGTGCGTAAATACAAGAAATTTGCATTGGTAACTTGACAAATTGTGTGAAACCAAGTTAATGGATGTGGTTTATTAACCATTTGAGTCGGAATGACGTGATATCATGTCATGGTTGTCTAACGGCAAAGGAGATCTGCTAGGTTTTTTAAAGGCCGTTATGATAATTGTATAAGTGTTACGAGCTTAATAGAAGAACTAGGATGGGAATTACTATCAGAACGCAGGTTAAAATTTAGGTTAAACCTTTTAAGTAAATTCGAAACCAATTTGTTCACAGATGACGTTAGATATGTATTGAGAACCCCTGCGTATTATGCTAGGTTTGATCATATTAACAAGATTAGAGAGGTTGATTGTCGTACCGATAGATTTAAAATGTCATTTTTCCCGCGTACTATAAGAGAGAACAATAGGCTGCGTAGCAAAGGGATAGGTAGGTGAAATATAGTTAGAGTAGTCTGTAGTGCATGATGCATGTAATAAAAACCAATAATCCCTTCCTTATTATGTTGATACTAACCATGTGACCCTATTATCTAGCATGCCTTCATTAAATGTCCTAGTTGCATGTCAATAGTGCATGTTTGGTGATCTTCACCCCCTGCCACACACCCTCGTGGTGGCTTGCAGGGTATCACGTAGATGTAGATGTAGTGCTGTTGACGTGATATCACGTCAAGGGTATCGTGAGATTTCTAGCTATCTCAAGGGAACTTTCACTTGGCCCCCCCCCCAGTGAAAGCTGGAACACTCATGGTACCCTTGACGTGATATCACGTCATCAGTACTAGCGTGAAGACAACCATGACGTGCTATCCCGTCATTCCGGACTCAATTGGTTTATAGGGATAAAACTATTCTCGTCGGCCCCTGATCGGGAAACTATTTTTTACGTCGTTCTCCTTTATTTTTTTCTCAGCAGTGAAGAAATATCGAATAAATAATTGGAGAGTATGGTATCGTGGCTTCAAATACCTGCCATAAACTGGGGTGGAGTCGGCAGATTTTTTGAGGTTTTTTTAGTCTTTATTACTCAAATATTTTATTTTTTGATGAAGGTTTTACAGAAGAAGGTTGAATCTATCAACTAATCGTTTTGCGTTTGAATATCATCAATCCTACTACTAAAAACTGGGGAAAAATAATAATGAAGCTCAAATGATATCGTACTGTCTACCAATTTTATTTCAAACTCTTGCTACACGTGTTTCAACTGTCTAGCAGTCATCATCAGGTAAGACTAATACAACATAAACAGACATGAGGTTATATATTGCTTGAAACACCATATTTGCGTCACACTGGGAAAAGGATAGATAGATAAAAGGATGGAAAGATTCACGCAATATATAAGCTCATGTCTGTTTATGTTGTATTAGTCTTACCTGATGATGACTGCTAGACAGTTGAAACACGTGTAGCAAGAGTTTGAAATAAATTTGGTAGACAGTACGATATCATTTGAGCTTCATTATTCATTATGCTGTTCTACAACATCTCGCCGGAGAAAGTGGAGTTCATGGGGAAAAAGAGTTAACCTTGTTGATCTCCTTCATTTTTAGGAATCTTCCGCGTGTATTGTTGGAGGGTGACAACAGTTTCGCTGACCCTACTGTCAGAGTCTTCAGGTCGAAGATGCCGGTTCATGAGTTTGGCCCTAATAATACAGGACCTATTTGCCGCCAATTTTTGGTGCTGGTCTCTCATTGGTCCTTTTTAGGATTCTCCCCCATGTATCGTACAGGTGGTATCCTCTGTCTGTCTCTGTTTAAGTTGTCCGTCCGTGCTATCTCGATCGATTGTCTAATTAGCCTAGGGTAATATCTGCTCTCTCTCGCTATTACCTTGGCCTTGTCAAATTGTATGCCATGTCCAAGGGTCCAGGCGTGCTCCGATAAGGCTGATATGTGAAATGGTCTATTTTTCGTTGCCCTTCGATGTTCATGCATTCGTACCTTTAATGACCGGCAGGTCTCACCGATGTATGATTTCCCTTTTAGTTGAGTTTTAGATAAGATTACCGATGAGTTAACTTTGTGTTGCCTTCACCCCGCGCAGAGGTATGTAGCCGGTAGCACAGTTTTTGAAGTCTTTCAAGTCTCCGGAACTCGCCTAATTTTTTTTCGACGTATGTCACACAGGGGAAGCTAAAATCTTTCGATCGTTTCACCCTTGAATATTAGAAATTCAACCACTATGGGGTCAGAAAATATAGAGTTATCCTTTTGCTGATTTCACCCCGCTGGTTGAGATGTTGTCCCCAGTTTAACTTCACTCAATTAGTTTCAAGCTCTTATTCCTCCTTACTAATTCTGTGCAAGTGGGTACCCGCCTATCCATCCCTCTGTGCTCATTAGGTTTTCTATAGCGAAGAGCGTTGGCCACTTCCCGAATCCATTGTCATGTTCATTGAATGAAGTAAATGGGCCTGATTGCTTCCTCAAGGTTTTCCGGTGGATATTTTTTTATCCTCTGGCCACAGGTGTAATGTTTAGCATTTTAATTGGAGGGCAGAGATGTAACCTCTTCCTAACATGGGGGAGATCAGCTGATCGGACGAGACATCGTTGTAGTTTTAAACTCATAGTCATTAATATAATTACGAATAAATAAATTGCTGACACGTAGCTGGTGGAATACGCTGAAAATGCCGCGAGAGAAATTCAGCCTGGACCGGGAATGGAACCACGGACCTTTGGTTTGCCGGACCAATGCGCAGACCATTGTCCTCTCCAGACTTTCGAATTCGCGTGGCAATTTTGGCCGATGGACCGCGAGGGCCTAAGATCTAGTTCCCTTGTGTGCACCAAAATTTCTACGAATAAATAGTTAAATCATTAATGTTCTCAATTCTCTATAGTTTCGTCTCTTTTATTATCCTTCCCTTGGTTCTATGGTGTTTCCACGGCCACGTACCTTAAGTTAGTTTGATCGAAAAATCATTTCACCTAGAAATCAATGAATCCAGTCTCATTGTAAAGAAAAACATATCGCCCTTCCGTTGACATAAAAAATTCAGCCCCTTACCACATTACTTTCCGATATATTTGCCGGAAAATACCAGCCCTGCTCCCGGGGAAATGCCTTCCAGAGAGACATTATATTAAAAATGAGGAATTTCTAACACCTAGATCTCGTCAAAAAATCAAGTGTGAATTTTCATGTTTCCTCAACTTATTTTTGATAATTAATCATATTATCACCGTAGTAAATTCTTCGAAATCACAATAAACCTTCCATCTTGATGCAGTTTCAAACGTACCGCGTGAAAAAAATGAGTCAATTGAAAGACTTATTTAGATATTTTCATTTGATTACATACAATTTCTGTCCTGTAAAACTATATCATGGCACCATAAATAATGCACTATTTAATTTTGTGTGTCTCACAGCTGGTGAAATTAAAAAGTATAATTCGAATATGGTCTCTATTATGACTAGGGAACTATCTTGCTCGCACTATCTTAAATGCCATGCCATGACTGTTATTCATTTTCTGGCTGTTTGTAAAAAAAACAATTTATCTCCAAAAGAACTTATTTTCAATATTGATTCGAATATAAAATACTTCCACGAAGGGACGCCTGAATATGTAAAGTTGAATCATTAAGCTATCTTCATACTATTATCAAGGTTAGGTTACATCGATAATGGTATGTCGGGCCGAAACCACGCTCGGTGTAGTAAGATCTGGTGCTTACCCGGCGTACGAGTTCGTCAAAATTTTCTCCGGGTCCCGTCCAGATGAGTGGGTCCATATTGGCATACGTTTCGATGCTCGACTCGATCATCATCGTACTCAGGGCAGAGGTGAAGCTTTCGGTGTTGATCGAAATGTATTAATTGTAGTGTACCGTGGTGTATTATTTACTTTCTCCCTGAGCCGTTTATCTCCAAGTTGATATTTAGCCGCACCAACATATCCCCTCTATCACTTTCGGTCCATTGCATCCTCCTCCACTGCTCCAACCCTCTCAAAATTTACCATCTCTTTCGCGGTTCCACCATCTCTGTCGCGGTCTTCCTCGGGGTCGTCTTCCCTCTAGGTTCCCTCTCAAAACCTCCTTCATCACACACCCGTCCTCTATTCTTGACAAGTGTCCTGCCCATCTCATTCTTCTTCATTTAATCTCACTTATGTCGTCTGATTTCTAGTAAAGGTCCCTCATTTCCTTATGGTAATTTCTTCTCCTCCTTTCTTGTTTGTCTTTAGGCCCGTAGATATTTCATAACATCTTGTTTTCATATACCATCAATTTTTTCTCCTCCTTCTCATTCAGACTCCATATATAGGTACCATCACATATATATTATTTCTAAAAGGTGTTTTTTTGTCATAACGCCATAACTCCCATAATTTTCTAGCAAAATAAATGATTCAAACGTTGTTTTAAAGCTTATGTTCCCAGCTATTGACGAAAAATAGCCAAATGGTTTAAAATGAAATTTTTTGTTAAAAAATGATCAAAAATTAAGTGCCATCTGTTGAAAAAAATCAACTAATATGTTTGCTATGGTTACTTGCTTAATAGACTGTAGGAGGCGCCATTTATTAACACATCGTTTAGTTAGATTGTTTACATTCTACATGCAATCAGTGTGACAGTTTACGTTTACGTTATGCATCTTTAACACAAACATAAATAATATAATAGTCCATAGGGAGAAACAGGCAGAAGAATGGGAAGAAAGAAGGAAGAAACAGGAAGAAGCTGCATACTGTGTGAAATATTCGACAGGTGGAAGAACAGGAAGAAAAAAGAAAGATACAAGAAGAAGCTGCATAGTGTGCGAAATATTCGCACGGGTCAGCTAGTAGATCTATATTGGGCAGATTATTATTTTGTACAATCTTATTTTTGTTTTATAAGACAGGGATATCGAAGATAGTTCTCTGTGGTATGCATGTAAGCATCTATTGGCTAGTTTTAATCTGTTTCATATACCTACAGCAGAACGTCGAGCGATGACGCAACATTTTCGCAGAACGAAAATGAGGGCTGCAGAAAGATATCTTATACACTGAAAGAATATTGAAACGCTATTCACTAAGCTCGATGAAAGCAAAGAATTGATCATGCGTGAATAACTTACTTATTCTATATACAGCTATATAACCTCTACGATTAATTTATTACTATAACGCCCGCACTCGCAGGAAGCTTTTCGTCTTAGCATCAACTGTTGCAGAAAGATAAAACACATTCTTCTATAGGGTTTTTTTTATTGTTTAATAATTTTTAATCCAGCATCTTCCTACTCATCACATCTCCCGTTGTAATTGCCGTCAAAACGGGTCTTAGAATATTTATTTCATGTGCAAGAATGAATGTAACGTTTTGCGGATGCCTCCCTAATCCTTAAGGATGTGAGATTTTGGCAACTCTGGGAGGCGCCTCCTCGAAATTGAGGGCAAATCCGCAACAATTGATTACTGACATAATGGAATGACAAGCGGAGGAGATGGGGAGTGAACCCGGACGGGAGAGTTGACTCCGGGAGTGGATCTTTTGAATTGAGCGGCGCACTTACACCGGGGGAGAAAGATCATTAGCGCGGGATGTCCAGGAAACCAGTTACCAAGGAACACATCATTGATCACCCGTAATATGATGTACGGGGGGGAGAGAAAGCCTATTGTGTGCCCTCGCAAAACTTGAAACTTGGCGGAGGAGCCTTAGGGGTTATCACAGGAAGGCCATATTGATCGAGTCGAGCTTCTGCCGTCATCGTTTGCGAAAGGAGACTCCGCGCACGACGCCAGCGTGCCCCCTTCCGACTAGACGAGCGTACTATAATAAAGTTTAAGACGACTATCCTGTGGCGAAAAGAAAGGCGTGGGGGCTCAAAGATGAATTGTCTCCGATTTCTGATGCCGCGAGACTCTCAGACGGGCGTCGCAGACGTCGCCTTAAGGGAAGAGAGCGATGTGGAATGATTAATTACTGCTTTCCAACTGCGCCGACCGTTCTTATCTCTTGTCTTGCACCCGACCTGAGAGCACTTTTGCCTACCCCGGATGCCGAAGGAGGCCGCCAGAATACCTATGCTGCGGGATTGTTTCTCACACAAGAAAGTCAACCCGTAAACAATGACTTTGCCCCTAGCATTTCTCATTCGTGTTTTTTCATGGATCCTCGTCTGGAAGTCTACTTAAAGAGGAACTGAAACTTGTGGGCGAAACTTTTCAAATATGCTAAAATTTCACTACGACCAGCAATGGCTGGAATATGCGATTATTCTATCTAGAGGCGTGCGTTATTGATATCCTATTAGAATCATGACTCATATCATTTACATTTCATTCTAAACTCGTTTTCATATTTTTATAATATCAGGAAACATTAATTGTGGACCCATATAACCAAAGGATCGCTTGAAAATAATTTGGCTTGGTTAATTGAACATGTCCCCTCCTCAAATCAAACAATCAATCCTCCTCAAATAAGTGTGCTGCGAGGAACAGTTGGCATTTTACTAATTGTATAAAATTCACTGGGGAAAAATCGTTCGCCTGGACTGGGAATCGAACCCAGATCCTCGAAGTGCCACACTAATATATGTGGACCCCAGAAGTCCAGGGGTCTAAGTGACATTAAAAAAAAAGTTAGGTACAGGAATGGGATGTGAAAATATAAATCTTTTAGGTTGTAAAGGGATCCAAGTGATTTTCTTGACAGATGATCCTGTCTAGGGTAATGCCTCCTAACTACTTAGTGGGCTGTACCAAACATTTTCAACCTTGACTTAAGTTTTCTCAAAACAACGATTTTGTTTCTTAGACCCCTTGAATTCTTGGGTCCTCATATGCACTTCCTTCTTATTCAGTCTCCTTGAATGTTGATCTACGCATTGAATTTTTACCATTCCTTTGTCCTTTTTTTTGCAGAGAACTACGGGCAGAGCGGGATGCAGGCGTTTCGCGAGCTTGCGGAGCAGGCCGGGGTGATTTGCGTGGCCCGCGAGGCGTCCATCCTGAGCCACGCTGAGGACGCGGCGTTCGACGGCGTGCTGCGGAACCTGGCGGAGGACCCTGCCGCCAACGTGGTCGTCTGCTTCTGCGAAGGATTCACCGTGCGCGGACTCCTGGCCGCCTCCAAGAGACTGAAACTGACCAACCGCTTCCTCTTCGTCGGAAGGTGAGTGAGCGTTGAGTCTCATTGCAACTCTTATAAAAAGCCCCTCAGGTATTTGTGTAAATTCTGCTCCGGAATTCCAACGGGTAAAAAGCGGGAATGATCATTGGTTGTTTAACCCTGCTTTTAAATTAATTGGTGGACTGCAGCCGCCCACCCTTCCCTATCTAATGCTAGTTCTCTTACCTCCTGGTAACTCTTTCTGTGTAATTTCCTTTTTATTTGGTCCATGAACTTATTGGATTGGATATTTGGGGAGGTGACCGACGGCTGAGGCCATCTGTGCAATAGAGGATAGGTAAGGGAGAAAAGGGTGGATAGAAACCCGGAGTCGGCATTAGCCTGCTCTTAACGAAAGGCGTCATGGGGACCACGGTATAACGTCTCATTCGACAGACGGAGTATTGTACTCGAAGTGTCCTCCACAAGACACTCAAGTAGGGATTAGTTTCCCTCTGAAAAACATCCACCTCTCCAGGGATTTGAACCCTGGCCGCCCGTATGGTAGGCGAGTACTCTAGCCACCACACCAAACGGATCCCCCCATGAACTTATCCCTGGGTCTTCCTCTGCTGACTTTTCCCTCTACTTTGGCCTCAGTTAAGTTCTGCACAAACCCATTGTGTCTCAGGGTGTGTCCAATCCATCTTGTTCTTCTCTTTTCTATGGTTTCCATATGGTCCTTTCCTTTTATACTCTTTTTGCACATTTCTTCCTTTCTTATTTTGTACATTTCTTGTCCGTCCATTTTATCTTCAGCATCCTCCCCAACACCAGGTTTCGAAGGCTTCTAGTCTTTTCTGATCAGCATTTCCAATGGTCCATGCTCCCGATCCATAGAGTGCCACGCTCCACACGAATATTTTCACGTACTGTTTCCTGGTTTGTTATCCTATCTTCTTTGATCACAGCAATTTTATTTTTCCCATGAACGCCTTCTTTGCTTGGACTACCATCTGCGAAGCGGAGCATGTTTATGTCTTCTTCGTATATCTTCATCCCGCTCAGTCCAATTTCTTGTACTTCTCTTATGGCCTCCACCAAGTACATGTTGAACAATGCTGGTGAGAGCTTGTATCCTTGTCTGACTCCTATGTTGATTTTTACTTCTATGTGACTTCCGTCTCTCATTCGCATTGTGACGATTGTTTTGCTTCCTATATAATTTTTAATTTTTTCTCCTGTCGTCGTAATCCATTCCTTGCTTTTCCAGCAGTATGAACATCTAGTTCCACTCTACATTATCGAAGGCTATCTAAAGGTTTCTTTCTGCCATTGTTAATTGTGCGTCGCATCCGTGGACCTCGAGAATAAGCGGGTATTGAATCATATATCTCCAAAAGTGTCAGGCGTGATGAGGTGGAATTTTACCTCGGCGAAGAACAAAATAGGCAATTTTCCGCTGGATAAACAATTTTAATGCCACCTAGTTCGATATATTACATCACCTTCAGGTGAAAGATGATGTAGCGAATCGTAACCTTGGTTCGGAAGGTAGGTAGAGCGAGTGTTCACGCCCCGTGAGATACCATGAATTCGGCCTCATTATATAGAAATGGATTTTTTTTCCAATGATAATGAAATATCATACTATTGTCTTCATCCTCTTCGAGATAATTCCCCAAAAAAGCACCATGCGTTTCCCTTTGCAGGAGGGGGGCATGCTACGCTCTCCAGACAGCTTTTATTTAAAATATGTGGAACTTCTAACGCGAAGATCGAATCTGAAATTAAGGAGAAACCTGCGCTTCGAAGTACTGTTTTACTAAGATGTAGAAAATTTGCTGTATTGAGTAGGTAAATTTTGGCCAAGTGTTGCCTTGTATATGTTTTTTTAAATTAATGTAAAACCTCCTTTTGATAAAATCTCATTGGACAACATTTTTTAATATGTGACTTTTCGCGATTCCTGATTCTGAAGTTGGACGAACGAGTTATTCAATTAAGCCTCCTTGCACTCGATGGTGAAAGGAAATTAGTGAATTCTATATCCTCACCATTCATCTGATTATGCGGTTGATTCATGCACGTATTCCGCGCTTGTCTGCAATCACTCAATTCCCGATGGAGCCATTAATATTTACGCCGGATATTGGGTTGTCTCGTGGACCAATACGTGAGGAGCAACCAACTGTAATTTATTGGAAACTGGAGGAGGCCGAACGCATGAGAGAAAAATATGAGAAAACGTTTTGAAATGACTTGCGACGAAGTGTCTTTTGTGCAAATTTTTTTGTGATACCCCGAGCTTAAATTTTAGAAACTGCTGCATATGTCTTCAAAACAGGCCTAAAGCTAAACAAAACTGATTTATGGCAGGTTTCAAGAGCATTTAAATATATGGAATCAATAGTAATAAGATCCGTAAAGTTATAGATATCATAAATATATTCGGGCCGCAAGAGCACATAAGCTAGTTACTTAACTTCTTCAGCAATGGGTAATAGTCTCCAATATTTGATCTAATCTTCTTCCGCCGGATAGAATTCATAAAACTTTAGTTTATCACTAGTAGCTAATTAATTCACATAATAATTAATCCGTAAGAGTAAAAAAACTGGTCATTTGTCTCAGAACAACTCTTTTATGCAGTAATTAAGTCTCCAAGCGGTATATTGCGCATCCGCCATCTTGGCTACTTAAGGAACTCATGACTCCTTGCCATACGTTATGAAACCAATATATTTATGGAATGTTTCTACAACGCTAATGGACGGTTGCAAGAACGTTTAGTTGTGGAATCATTAGTTGTGAGATTCATTAAGCAATGGAACTTATGAAAATGTTCGCGTTGCAGGAACACATCTACAGTTTCATTACTTATCTACCAATTGTATATTACCTCAAATGTTTGATCTAATCTTCTATCGCAGGAAAAAATTTATGGTAATTTATCCTAAATATAATTGCTAATGCGCATGATAAATATTCAGTCAGAGTTAATAAACTGGCCATTCGTCTCAAAACCCCTATATAAATAAGTAATTGAAACTCCAAGCGGTTCATCGTGCGTCCGCCATTTTGGCCACTAATGGAGCTCATAACTCCATTCCATAAGTTATGAAGCCATCTTATAATCCAATAAATTAATCAAATGTTTCTGCAACGCTTATTGAATGGTTGCAATGGTTTATGGGTCCCACAGCTCTATGGAATACTTATGTGTCGTTCTTGCTACGGGCCATTTCTTAATGCTTTCTATGGCTTATGGGTCCCACAACTTAATAGTCTACAAATGCGTCCAGCCACTGGCAGTAGATGGTCGAACGTAAAACTTGAAGGTTCTTGATAGTTGTCACGAAACCTAACGCGAGAGAAAAGCGTTCCGAAATAAAATGCGAAGAATTTTTTCTTTTCGGGAGTTATTTGTGATATCTGATGTTGAATTCGGATGAGCGCATTATTCAATTTAGTATCCTTCCGTTGCTCCGCGCCAATGGGTGTCCTTGGAAGCGAATTTTGTGAATTCTGTGCGCACACCTAATCCGACTGATCAGGCGGGTGATTCATGCGCGAGTTGCCCGCCGGTCTGCGATCACTCTTTCGCCCCGTGGAACAATAAATATTTTTACGCCGGGCGTATTGCCCTCCCGAGAACGCAGACGAGGAAGCGGAAAATGAACAGCTATGTGCACTGGAAACTGGGAGGCCGGCGTTTCTGATCAATCATGAAATGGGATGACCCCTTTAGTTAACTCGCCAGATTCACTCGCGTAGTCAGGTTTTTTTTTGTTCTCCTCGCGCGCGTTTCGATTCGACTTCGACCGGTTTTGTTGACTCGTTCCGACGTGCAAACCGCACGGGTCCGATTCGAAATATATATCTTCTGACGCGGGAATCATTTCCTGTTGAACGGCGATAATGATGATGATTCGAGTGCAGTGAATGCGGGAAGGTTAATGAAGCGTGTTTCAATTAAGCGAAAGAAAATTAACGAGATCGCAAATCTCCATGGTCAAACCACGCGCTAATCTTGTTTGTTATCCAGGCAAATGACGTATGAAAGAGTTTCAGGTGTAACATTGTGGAAATGTTCTATACCCAAGTTGATAAGAAAAAAATAACAATTGTAATTTCCACACAGTTTTATATGAAACCCGACCATGGTTTCGACACTTTAATGTCATCATCAAGGAACGATTGTAACATCCCGACGTATTACTTAACGACACGTATGTATTCTATAAAGTTATGGGACCAGTAAGCCATGGCAACCGTTCAATGTGTGCTGCAGAAACATTCGATAAATTTATTGGTTTCATGAGTTATGGCATGAAGTTTTGAGTTTCATAAGTAGCCAAGATGGCGCATGCGCAGTGAACCGCCTGGAGACTTAATTACTAGATAACTGAGTTCCCTTTAGACAAATGACCAGTTAATTTACCCATACTGAGTAATTACTAATACTGTATTACTAATTATCCATGGCCTAAACTAGATATTTCTGTCGAGAAAAAATATCAAATGACGCTTTTCTCTTCAAGAGTGAAGTTAATCGTCCCGAATACGGCTGATATTGAACTGAATGCGTGAGTTTTTTTACCTTCATCATTTATTATATATGTAATACGAATATTTACGAACATGTAACTCCTTAATATGTTAGATTGAAGAGGATGAAATTGGAACATAGAAAAATATTTAAGTTATCTGTGTTCATCTACAAAATATTATCAACTAAAACCCCTGATTATCTGTATAATTATATTATTAGAAACCAAAGTGTTCCAGGGAGACAAGTAAGAGGAAGAAGGCGTTTTAAAATTCCAAGGTGTAGAACTAATATATAACAGTTATCCACAATAAATTATGGCCTAAGAATATGGAATGGTATTCCTGACAATATTATACAATCAAACAATGTATATAAATTCAAATCGGAAATGTTATCTTTCTTGTATAAAAAAATATTATTGTAGCGCAGTGTGAATTTCATTGTACACTTCATTTTTTGTTCATTTTTTTGTTAATTTCCATAAAAAACTCTCTCTCATCCTTACTAATTTTTTATATATTTTATTAGCTTGCACTATAGTAATTGTAAATATTATTGTATTAATGCTTAATGTATGCTTATTGAATGTTCATATTTGTAAACTGTAGTGTCCTGAAAAAATACTATTTTTGCCACAGAGTTTTTCAGTTAAACTGTACTTTGTTCCAAAGGATATGTAGTCCTTGAACAATAAATATTTTTTAAATTATTATTATTATTCAGATCACTCGACAGGTCTCCAAAGGCTAGAATCTAGTAATCTAATTTGGCAACTACTTGATTCATGATTGTTTTGTTAGCGTGCTAATGTGTAATCATTTTCTGGATATAGTGCTGAGATAACATTCCATTTATTCAGATTGAGAGAGCATTTCCCTGGTCGTGCCATATCAAGTTCTATTTCGTGATAATATTCTTGGGTAGTCATTGCTGTATCCATGTCGTTTCTGAGGTTTAGTTTTGTAATACATACTTTTAAAAAAAAACCGCATTTATTTCTCTAGGAAGGGAATCCATTGCATTTTTCATGAATTTTTTTGACCAGTATTCAAAATAATCTCTCGCTATTTTCTCTAGAGTAAGTTTACAATAAACTTATGCTAACAAAAAATAATTAATTCAGAGAGAGTTGTCATTATCATGATACGAACTTATAACTTGAAAAAAAACAAATAAGTTATGTCATCTTATTGTCATGGCTTTTTCAAACTTTTGTACTTATTTTTAATCTATTTTTTTAAATAAAAAATAATACATTAATTACAATATGCCACCAATTTCAACGAAATTGATTAGGAAATAAGATATGGCAGGTGATATTATTCGGAATGTTCCCCTAATTAAGGACAGAAAGGAAATAAAGTCATCAACTTAAATCCGGGGTAATATTTCGTGGTTGATTTTCTTCATGAGTATAAATTATGGGTTGTTGACTCGTCGCCAAAAACTGTTGTCTAGAATTCCGTAAACAAACAACTTTTAGGATTTTGGCGCCGCGTTGTGATGAAAGACGTCAGTTCAAATGTTAATACAGTCGATAGATTGTAAAGAAACACATCTAACTGGTTTTACTTTCCTGTAATCATAATTCAGTGGATAATAATAATGTATCATACACGGGATGTAATTACAAACTATCCCACGTTAACAACAATAAACAACAGCCATTTACGATTCAACTGAAAAGACTTTCTTCTAAGTAGCGCCAACTAAGTAGCGACTTGGTGAACTAAATGTGGAAATTTAGGCAACACGTTGCCTAGGCAACAATTCCAAGCGTTTAAATCCATCATGTATATTCATGATTTTGTTATTCAACCAATTGTCGCCCCTGCATACGACGTGCAATTAATGGTCAACTGAAAATTTGGCTATCACGTGAGGATATTTGTTCTCTTAGAATTTGTCACAGTCGCACTGAGAGAGAAATAAGTTACAATCGCACTGGACTGTAACTTACTTCTCCCTCAGCGGTTTACCGCTCGGACATGGCCGTTCCCCCCGCTCCTCCCCCCTAAGGGGCCCTGGAGTCGGTCCGACTCGCCTATCCGCCAACACTCATATGGCTACTTAGTGAGATCCTTTCGGATTTACAAGGATTTCCGTTCGCATTTTCGAAAACCATCCACTGCCCTTAATCCCTCAATTGGCATAATACCTCGATGATGAGTTATAGGTGAAAGGGAGGGAAAGATTCTGGCATGAATTACTGCAGGAGAGGGTGAATGTGTGATAATTTCTGAATTGGGACTCATATCAGACCTTTCAAATTGGTTCGACTGCTTTGAATGTGATTGAAAGAGCCTAAAGGCACATTAAAAATGGCTCCCTCTCTCGTTTGCCAGGGATTTGATGTGTCTGTTCAGTAACAAATCGGCATCGGCATAGTCGATTAAATCTGTTCTTTTTTTTTTCTAACTAACTAACCGACATCCCTACCCTAAAACAACTCAGAAGCATTGCATGATGTATTACAGTAATTTATTTATTTATAGAGTTTAACGTTTGCCCAACAAAATAATTACAGGGCAAACAAAACAAAAAAGAAGAAAAGACAAAACATGTTGGAATCAATTGAATTTTACAGAAATTTCGAAACATATCAAGAAACTATATCATTTATCAACTTCCAAAAGAGACTTCTTTTTTGACATAAATCAATTATATCACAGTGCATGTTAAAATATCGGCACATTCTATTCAGTGGTGAGTTTTCACAGTAGTTTGACTTCACCATGCTCAACTTAAATTTCCTCGATAACCTCACATTGATACTAGGCACTACAAAATTAATTTTTCTAATTAAGTCACTATTTTCTCCAGTATTAAGTAAATAATACATATAAGTAAGATAGATCACACATGATTCTTCTTTTTTGCAAATATTGAAAATCAAACACTTTTACCAAAGTTTCGTAGCTAATATAATTTCCATACATTGGATAAACATTATATTGGGTATAATATAGATAACGTAAAAACCTTTTTTGTACCCTCTCCAATATTTGAACATGTTTCTTACTGTGAGGATTCCATACTACAGAAGCATACTCCAACTTACATCTTACAAAGGAGAAGTACAACATTTTGAGAGATTTCTCAGACTTAAAGTACCTTGACATTCGGTTTACAAAACCCAATATCTTTGAGCTGAGTGAGTTATGTCAAAGATTAGTGGAGCAAAAGACATTGAAGAATCAAATATAACCCCTAAGTCTTTTATTTGATGTACCTGCTTTAATGATAGACCTTCCATTCTATATTCATAATTAACATTAATCTGCTTCGTAGAGTATGTCAATCGGTAACATTTCTCTACATTAAAATAAATTTTGTTTTCATAAGACCATTTAACCAGATTGTCCAAATCTTCTTGCAATTTTAAACAATCATCAACTCTACTCACTTTTTTGAAAACCTTAATATCATCGGCAAACATTAAGCATTGTGAGTGTTGTAACGATAGGGGTAAATCATTCACAAAAGTTAAGAATAAGTGAGGTGCTAAATTAGATCCTTGTGGAACCCCTGACGTTACAGAATGCTCTTCAGATTTACATTTGTTATAGGTCACATATTGTTTTCGATCAGATAAGTATGACGATAGCCAATTTAACAAAGTACCAGTTATACCAATGTAGTGGAGTTTCCTGACCAAAATACTATGATTAACAGTGTCAAAGGCTTTCTTGAAATCAAGATCGATGACATCAGTCTGGGCATGAATGTTCATATTATTCATAATATGCTCAGTAAAAGTGACTAAGTTACAAGTTGTACTTCTATTTAACCTGAAACCATATTGTAATTCACTGATTTGGTTGTTCACTCGAAAGTGTATATGTTTATAGATAATGGACTCAAATATCTTTGAAAATACTGAGAGTATACTTATAGGTCTATAATTTTCCACCTTTTGTTTATTACCCTTCTTGAAAATTGGACATACCTTTGCTGTTTTCCATTTGGTGGGGAACACCCCACTTCGCAAAGAGAGATTAAATACATGCCATAGCGCAGGAGCAATTAAGTTCGCGCAACCCTTTACAATATACATTGGAATATTATCAGGTCCCAGTGATTTTTTCATTTTGCACCGTTTTTGCACCGTAATGGCACCGTTTTATCGTAATCTATTGTACTATGATCGTGGGTAGTGGCGGATCTAGATTTGGTCCAAGGGGGGGGGGGGGGGGAATACCCCCCCGGTGTAAGGGGAGTTTTGGGGGACCTCCCCCGAAAATTTTGGATTTTCAAGACTCAAAAACTGCTGTTTTAGGCTAATTCTTTGATACAAAAGGCAGAATTTGAATATTTTTTCCAATTATTTCGATTTTATCTAGTGTAAGTTTTGACGCAATGGGGGGGGGCTATTTATATATTCAGTTTCAGTATTTTACTTGTAATGTGATGCATGAGATCATGGCTAATGTCAAATTCCTTAGAATTGGCTAATGTCTAATTCCTTAGAATTGCCACTTTAATTCTACTAAGTAACCAGCCAATGATTGAGTAATGGTGGAACTGCGATCCTGAGAAATCATGCCTATCTAATCTCATTTCAAGCCTCAATTCTTCCGTCGCTTCTTATTATCCGTTCAAGTCACTGTCTAAAACCACCAATAGAACTGCGGGAACTGATGTGAATTTCATTTAATATTCATCTCATCGGACAAACTTTCCATAAATCATTCCGGACTATAGGTTCCGACTTATGGAATTCTCTCGCAGATGAGGTAAAAAAAGGACCCACGATAAAAGCCTTTCAGTTAAAGATCTGTAGCTTGTTATTAATGCTTCATAATTCTTCTCAAAATATATTTGTATCAAATATATCTTTCTCAATTTATTTTTTCTCTCTCCTCTATCTTTGCCAATGTTTGTTCATCATTGCCTTTAGACTTATAGTTTCTAATGGTCTATATCTTTATTGTATTAATTTTTGATGTATTTACAATTGTTCTCTAGCTCTATTAAATGTTTGTACTATAATCAGTTTAATTCATGTAATTGTTCTTACAATTAAGGGAACCAACTCCTTTGTGTTCGTTTGGTGATCTCTCACAACAATTAAGGTAGTTTGAGCGAAATATCATTTTACTTAGAAATCAATGAATTTGGTCTCATTTTAAAGAAAAATGGATCACCCTTCTAATGACGCCAAAAATTCAACCCCTTGCCGCATTACTTTCGGAGATATTTTCCAAAATAAACCAGCCCTTTTACATGGGAAATGGTACGTGTATGCACCCCAGAGAGACATTATATACAAAATGAGGTATTTCTAACACTAAGATGTCGTAGAAAAAACTAACAGCGTGTAGTTTGTATGTTTTCTCAACTATATTTGAAAATTAATTATATTGTCCCTGCAGATTTTTTAAAATTTATTTATTTATTTTATATTAAGTTCACCCAACATGAAAACACAATAACAGGGTAAACTATTTTCACAATTAATCATAATTACAAAAATAATACAAAAGAACTTAATAAAATAATAGTACAAATAATTAACAAAACAGTCTAGGCTGGCTGAACTTTTCATTCAAAATTCTGAACAAATTTATAATGTCGATAACATCGAAGATATCTGTCCGCGAAACATTTTCTTAGTTAGATTTATATTTAACTCATTTGAAAGTGTGTTGAATGAGATACATAACCTATTAATAGGTGCATTCATACAATAATTTGTGTTCACACTTCTTATGTAGAATGTCCTTTTTAGCCTTACTTTTTTTTGGGACTAAAAAGTGCAATTTCCCAACCAATTCAATACAATTACCTTTATTAATTACATCGTGTAGAAAGAGTAAATCATTTATGACTCTTCTATTACTCAATGTTTCCAATTTAAATTCATTTAACATAACTTTGTACTCCACATGATTTTCAAAAACAGGATAAACATTGTAACGTAAATAATACATTAATCTTAAAAATCTTTTTTGGACTCTCTCTAGCATCACATCATACTTCATCATATGCGGGTTCCAAATCACTGAGCTATATTCCACCTTCTTTCTTACATATGAAAAGTACAGAACTTTCAACACTTTTTCATTCAAAAAATATTTTGAGATACGATACAAAAATCCAAGTAATTTATAAGCAGACATGGTGATGGATAAAATATGGTTACTAAAAGTCATGTCGGAATCGAATTGCATCTACCACTTCCTTCAATTCAATATTATCAAGAAATATATTACTACTACAATCATTTCCAAAATCTTCCTCTGGATATTGATCAACTGTAATAGTGCTGCTCTCAACTCTATAAACTGACATGAACTGATCTCGAAAAGCATTTGAAATTTTACACGGTGAATTTTCCTCATGTCCATTGTATTTCATAATTTCTGGTTCTTTGGTATGACAAAAACCTCCCCGTTTTGAAGGAGTCTCAAACGCACGGCGCGAAAAAAAGCAGTCAAATTAAAGACTTATTTAGATATTTTCATTTAATTACTCACAATTGCTGTCGTATACAACTACATTATTGCACCATTAATAATGCAATATTTAATTGAATTGTCCTACAGCTGATGAAATTTAAATGTATAATTAGATATAGTCTCTATTATGATTAGGGAACTATCTCGCTCGGACTACCTTAAGCGTGTATAGTGTTGTTTTCGTGATTTATTTTTTATGTAATTTGTTTCATGATCATAGAGGACATCACGTCCAAGATCATTAAATTCATTTTCATTCATTCATTCTTTTTGCTCAAGTGCTGCCACTCAGCGACATTTTATCTTAAAAAAAAGTTATAAAAAAAGGTAAAGTTTGAGAGTGAAGAACACCATGAGTCTTCGAATGGGAGCGATGTCCTTAAATCTCCAGTGTCTTCATCGTGCATACATGAGCTCGCTCCTTGCCCTCCTGCGAAGAAAGGGAAGCAATCTTTATGGTGAAGTAGGTGGGATATCGAGTCGATTTGTTGTGCAATATTCAAGCACCGGAGGGAGCATTAATGTGGAACAACTGAGGAGCGAGATGGAGATCCACCAGCTGCGAATCTGCGAATTGTATATACGTGCTATCGACATCCTGAATATCTCCTCGCCCCCTTTAAGTGCTGCCACTCCCAAGTGTTTTATTCCTACGTTCTCAAGCTCTGCTTCTGAAAATACATAGCTATTGTTGGATCCTTCAATAAATACCCTCCCTTGCGTCTTCATTAAGAATGCGTATGTACATTGACTCGGAGAGGATGAGTTTACCTTCCATCTTGGACGTTTGGGTTCTAAATAAGTAAAACTGAAGGCATTACATCTACATCTACATACTGCCCTTCGAGCCGACGCACGGGCGTGTGGCAGGGGGCGTTAGGACACGTGCCGTGTAAATATGTAAGGTTTTTGGAGGTGAAATGGTTACGCAGGGATATCCATGGTTTCCGAGTTACGCTGCGTGTCGTTATCTCGACGATGACGTTTCGAGGCCAATGCTGGCCACATGTTCAGGTCAGGTTCTGAACCTGATGTGAAGATGTGGCCAGCATCGGCCACGAAACGTCATCGTCTAGATAACGACACGCAGCGAAACCCGAAAGCCATGGATATCCCTGCACTACAGCACTGCGAAAGCCTCAAGCAGAAAGTGAAATGGTTACGTTTTTTATGGGGGTTTATTTAGTAGAGCTCAGCTTTTATTGTGGTCACTAGTGCGCGGAAAGAATTAGTTTTTGCATCTCTCTGTTCGGCAATGTATCTCTCTTATTTTATCGCTTCTGACAGACCTAGAGATGTAGTGAGGCGTCATGATAATAGTGGGATGATTACCGGAATTACTCTGGAATTCTAGTGAAGTAGCTGTAGCTATAGAGCTGTAAATCAACGATTTTTTTGCTCTTGCTTTCGAATTTTATGTCGTAGGAGAATATATTTGTACAATCAGCAGTTGCATTTAAATCTACGAGTTGGCCATACAGACGGTAATATTTTAGGGCTGCACTAATTAACGGCCCACCGACAGGTTGACTTTGACTTCACGAGGAATTAAGCATTGTGCAGTATCACTATGTTTATTAAAGATGTAACTATGGAAGACAGACATAGACCGTGTTAGCCATTTATTACCAACGAGTTTTACTTTACTTCTGCATTAATAGTAGCTATTATTCATTTGTTTTGTTTTGGAGACTCCGCTATAATGTGTACCACGTAGGTATTTTGTTAGGGGTTGTTTGGATTCCATCCGGAGTTAAATTTTCTTATAGCTAAAATAGTGGAAATTTAGGTTCTATTGTCCAAAGCGCTTTACCTATTGAGCACGCGTCCACGTATTAAATTTTAAACTTCGCTAAAGTTTGCGCGAATCAAGGTAGTTTGAGCGAAATATCATTTTACCTATAAATCAATGAATTTGGATTTATTTTAAAGAAAAATATGCCACCCTTCTAATGACATCCAAAATTCATCCCCTTACCTCATTACTCCTCGAGATATTTTCCAGGAAATACGAGCCCTATAACAGGAGAAATGGTGTGTCTATGCACTCCAGAGAGACCTTATTTGACAAATGAGGCATTACTAACACGTTGATGTCGTCATAAAATCAACAGTGTGTAGTTTGTGTGTCTTCTCAACTATTTTGGAAAAGTAATCACATTATCACCGCAGTAAATTCTTCGGAATCACAATAAACCTTCTGTTTTGATGGATTTTCAAACGTACCGCGTGAAAAAAAGAGTCAATTTAAAGACTTATTTAGATATTTTCATTTGATTACTTAAAATATCAGTCGTATAATAGTATATTATTGCCCCATTAATAATGCAATATTTAATTCGTGTGCCTCACAGTACCTCACAAATGAAAACGTATAATTCGAATATGGTCTCTATTATGATTAGGGATATATCTCGCTCACACTACCTTAAAGCGCACAGGCACCGAAACGAATGGAAAGTGATTTCGGGACTGCATTCCTAAGTGAACAGCGCTCAAGATTAAATGGAAAGCACTGTGTGATTAACAATTCATTTAACATGAGTTTGCCGTTACTCCTCTTGTTTCTCGACTACGTCCAGTCATACTCGTTGTTTTGAATGACCCGTTACCGTGTGTCTGACTTCGGAATATTAATAATAAATACACTTCGACTCTTCCAACCTGTAATCAGCTCTCTTGAAATCATTATCTAAAAGAGTTGTAATGTTAATGAAAGATATGCCATTTTTGCGCGTCCGTTCGACTGTCCCATCCGCTACGTTGTATATACATATCTAAAAACCATTGGGAGAGATAGAGAGGGTGCAATTGCAGCCAATGCTGAAAGCCGTAAAGTGGGCGTGGCCCGTCAGTCATTTTTTTAACCCCAATTTTCCTCTACTCTTTGCGAGCTTACGCACTAATTTTACCATTTCACGATGTTTTCCGTCGATAATTTACTAGAAATTAGCATGGATTTATTTCTCTAGAATGTATTCTTCTCGTGAATCTTTAATGCATTTTTAATAATTAATAATTCTTATTCCAGGTGAAGAGTATAGTATATCAGAGTGTAATCTCTAGCAATAAGTAGCCAATAGAGTGTGTTTCAAAAGTTGCCTTAAGTTTCAAACACATGGATGCTATTACTAGACATCCGCTGATTCCGCCATTCCGTCATTCTGTCCAATAGAAAGTCAGGAATAAGCCGGGATAACCAGCATGGTTGTTATTTTAGTTGTCAGGCTACGGGTTGATGACGCAGAGGCACATCTATCTACCTCAATATTAGGAACAATTGAGGTAGATTAAGAGAGGGCGCTTGATATGCTAGCCAATGCTAGAAGCGGAATCCAGTCCCCCATCTTCTTTGACCCTCATTTTCCTAGAGCGCTTGCTGGCTAACGCACTAATTTCGCCCAAAGGGTGTGCGGCAGGGGGTGCTTCCACACCAGGCATGGATGAATGATACGGCAGAACACCGAAATAACATTGAAACCCGCGTACCACACATACAAAGCGCCAATTAAAAATCTAATTACCAAGAAACATTCTATCGTCAATCGTTCCAACATGCAATGGATACAAAGACTACTACTACAGATTCAAAATATCATGCATAAATAAGAACATCAATATTTACATCATGCATAAATAAAAACTTCGAGAATATAAAGAGAAAGATGTACCGTCTGCCTATTGTCACTACTCGAACTATCCATGACGACGATCACAGCTGTTATGGTCCCGAATGGTACGCGGAAAAATAACATTTTATACCTATTGGTTCTACAATCTATCTCTCTAATTTTATCGACGCGATCTAATCTGCCGTAGCACGAAAGGGTTAATAGTATGTTTTTTATGTCGTCAGAGAAATGATTTGCCTGAAACTTAGTTAGGATGTTAAGCCTATAAATAAATTATATAACATGGAGATTTGAACTGATGCCGCTTCTGACAGCCGTAGCCGGAGTTGAGAACTTTACCGCAAGGCCACTGAATGAAGATAACTTCATTCAGTGGAAACTCATTGGAAATGGAAATCGGCATACATTTTCTTCTTTAATTCACGTTCTCCTTGCGTTTATTGTCTATGTATTCAAATAAAATATAATCCGCATTACTGCTGAAAACAGGGTAAAATCCAGTAGTGTTTCATAGCACAAAGTAACCAATGTGTATTTGATGAGTTACTTGCCGAAAATTTCAAACAGATAGTGGATATTCTTGCTTTACATCCTGCTAATTACGTTCTTCCGTCGTGCTGTCCATGGGAAAGTAAGGTGAGAGAAGGGTTAAACAATATGGTTGTTATTTCTGTTGCCTGGTTACAATTTGATGTCGTAGTTCCCTCTCCTTGTACAGTCGGATTCAAATGTATTGCAAAGAATCGAGCGGCGCACTTACGCTTCTCAAGGAAATCGAGTTTCACTTACGGCGCTGTTATTCTTTGCTATGCAAAGCTATCTATTCAGCTGTTTATTTGCACATATTTAAATTTTAGCAGTTGAGCAATTGTTTCTTTTGTGCTAGCTTGTAATTACATAATATGATCAGCTCGAATAAAAATGACATGCTGCGACTTATTGATTAATTGAAATACCAAAGTTTATTATTAAACACAGATCGTTCCTGGCATGCAATATACCTACGGCAAATACTACATAAGGTATCATTTAGAGTGACAGTTGTGATTAATAAATAACAATTATCGATACTCAAATCGTAAATCCAAACCGAAACGAAAATGTAATGTCAAATTAGCACAAAATAGGCAATCGCTCAACTATTACCATTTGAATACGTGCAAATAAACAGATGAATAGATAGCGTTGCGTAGCAAAGAGTAACAGCGCCGTAAGTGAAACTCGATTTCCTCGAGAAGCGTAAGTGGCGCCGCTCGATTCTTTGCAATACATTTGAATCCGACCGTACCTAATGGTAAAAACAAAACTTCACCGTGATACTGTGACGTTAAAAGTCAAGGCTGCCCGTTTTTTTTTATTTTAGACTTAAATGGAGGTATTACGATGTACTTTTATTACACTGTCTGGCGTGCTGATTTTTCTGTCCCATTTGAAAGTAGACATTCTGAGAAGCTTGATGCCGAATGTCACAAAACAGAGAGTCAGGTATTGTCTCACGACTCAATTGTGTGTAGGTTTGTTCTCGGGAATGTAGCGTCTCCGTGGATTTCCCCGCTGCCGTCTCCCGAGGCTGTTTTATCCCAGCGTTCCCAAACCCCGCTTTCAGAATGTGTGCCTATTTTCAAAGTCCTTCGTAAATGTCTCCTTTAGCCTCCTAAAGAATTCATGTAGGTATACATTGACTTGGGGGGCACATGTAGTCGTCCCTCTTGCACCATGTGATGCTAAATATTTACACCAGAAAAGAAGCACTTGCTGGTGTGGCTCAGCGGCCGGAAAAAAGAAATAGCTTTGGACGGAATAAACTATGCATCATTTGCTGAGAACTGTGAGAATGGGACTCCGCTGTAGATTTTCTCGCAAGGGGAGGTTGAAAGCGAATAATGAATTAATGAACGAGATGGTGAAATAATGGAATGTACCATCTTTATCGCTCGAATTCTCTTGAGATGTCTTACGCAGACGGTATTTTCAAGTCATAATGGGTCACCTCAACGCAGGTGTTCGAAAGCTGACTCAATAGTTGTTTAGTTTAATTTTATCATCATTATCTATAATCGTTATTGCTTCATGTTTCTACTCTTTTCTCATCTATCGCGCGACCAAATCTCATCGACCAAAGATCGAAGAGCTGCCGCGATTGAAAAGGCGGATTCACACAAGGAAGTTACTTCCTTGGCTGTGGCCCTGCAAGGTGCTTGCCAGCGGGATTCTTGAGGTGTGAAAACGGACTTCAACGGCAGTAGGGGTCGATCGTAGTAGTATTAGCCCAGGATTCGCATTTGATAAGAAAATAGAATAGACTAAGGGCCGTATTCATAGTCGTTACCTGTGTTACCTTGGTTACCCAGGTGTGAGGGAACCCCATGGCTGAGAAATGGTATTCGTTGTCCCCAGGCCGTCGATTTCCTGGGTAAGGCATGAAGCTTACCCAAAGCTCCCCTAACGCAGTACTGCTGCCCACGCGTGGGACGAATTGATACTACTGTACTAATGGCAGTTGACGATAATGTCAACAATTTTCCATAGTAACGTCTTCTGTTTACAAACACGGGTACTTATTGAACCATCCTCATATTCCTCACCATTCATATTACATAAATATTTAATTAATATTGTAAATATTCTCTCATATTCCTTCAATCATTTTTCATCAACATCGTGTAACAGTATACAATATTATTGTTTATATTGTGCTTGGTTACAATGAAAAGTGAGCATCGAAAACATCGAGAACCATTCAGCGGAATCGTTCATATGTATTTTTCCGCGGGAACGTTGCCATATATCTTACCCAGGCGTCCCCTGGCTGGGTGTTACCCAGGTAAGGTATATGAATCGCTCAGCGTAGGGGACCCCTAGGTGTTACCTCGCAAGGGGATACCCAGGTAACCCCTAGGAATACGGCTATGAATACGGGCATAAATCAAAGACTATTGTTTCCCCTGTTAGGTGCCGTAACCTTCGGAAGTAGTGCATGTAATGAGAAATAATCCTCGATGACGCATGAGATATATGTTTTGAGATGATTCGATTATATGCGTTAATGATTGAGAAGAAGTCCTTTTATATTTTTGATCTTATTTAAGGGTATTAATGAGTGCATATTTTGGCCCACGATTAGCACACCGTGCATATTATGGAAAGCCGTATCAGAATTGCCTCGGGAAACTTGTAAATAAAATGTAATACTTCTGTAAAATTGCGACGTTAGGCAGTAATCTTTTTATATTAAAATCTTCCGTTTACTTGTGCCGTCTAATACATGTATGCGTAGTCGTTAAAAACACTTTTGCTTTTCATAATGGTAACAAAAGGCGAAACAAGTGACAAATTAAACATTATTTCTTTTGCATCCGCGAGTCGCCATATGCTCGCGACACCTTTCGCAACATCTGAGTGTTTAATTCAAGTGCTACCACTCGGAAAATAGACGTGTGTAGTTCTAGTCGCTATGACATACACTACGTTTTACCAAGCGATCCCAGATCGATCCGACCGGATCAGCTCAGTATGATGAACACAACGGGCTAGTAGGATCCATCCCAGAAGCGGGCCGACACGGCCCCCTAGCCTCGCCTTGGCTTTTGTCATTGGGGAAAAAAATATAATCATATAATCGTTATTGCTAAGTAGGAGTAAGTACTATGAAGAGAAGTAAATGCCACGAAAAAAGTGAATATGAAGTATACACTTTTTCACAGTCGGTCACAAGGCGTGTGGGGTAATCAGTGGTAGCAATGGTGCGGTAGTGGCGAGTGATTTGACATTTATTATATTGTAGAACTTATACCATCGATTCGGCTTGTTTTTGTACTCGAATCGCGACTAAAATATCCAACTCTGCACTTTTTTTTACATACCCGGTTAATCGTGCTTCGATTGATTCATTAATTGAAATTATTAAAATTAAAAAAAAACTATTTTAAAATTATTTATTATGGA
The DNA here is from genome assembly GCA_963169105.1 of Ceriagrion tenellum. Taxonomy (NCBI): domain Eukaryota; kingdom Metazoa; phylum Arthropoda; class Insecta; order Odonata; family Coenagrionidae; genus Ceriagrion; species Ceriagrion tenellum. Next base: position 65,247,188 of record OY720642.1, on the reverse strand, counting down.
AAAAATCAAAAATATAATCCTCATAATTAATGTATAAGGTTATATTTGACAATATTCAATAGTATTTAACTTTAGTAAACTTCTAGAAATGAAGTGGCTCCTCGGTGCTCTTTATTGGAGTAAAGTTGATTTCCTCGTTTTCTCGTTAACGCATCTCGAATCCGAGTATATTCACTTTTTTTTTTTAGAGTCAGTAGGGCTGGGAATCCAGTTCTACCCTTTCCACTTCTCCTAAGAGATCTCCTTATTTATATATATACCTCGTTGGCGCCGTGACATCTGGTCTGTTAGATATTTACTCCGCGTCGAAGAAATGGGAATTAATTTCCCGTGTCACTGCGGAGAGCGGCGTGTGCGGCCTGGCGCGTTTATGCCTCGCCATCATCTTCGGGGAATTCCTTTCGCTCCGCGGCGCCGGCGTACGAGACGCCTCGTAAACTTCATTTCCCATAATCCCACGCGCTCTTCTCTCCCCTTTCTCCTCTCGTATCTGCTCTCTCTCTCTGTCTCTCTTACGTTATCCCTTTCTCTTCGTCGCTTCTCGAATCCCATTTCCCGCTTATTTTCTTCCATCCGTCTCTGCCTCTTAATGCAGTTCATTCGTTAAAGATTTCCTTTTCATAGCAACTCCAGAATTTTATTTTCTACCCCCGTGCGCGTAGGAAAAAAACGCGCACGCCAGAACGTTTTTGTTGGTGATTATCTCCGACGGTCCCCAATCCGTGAGATGATGGAGCCACGGGGCTCCAGACACATCTCCCGCGTGAGTGAGCTGCTGACGGCAGAGTCTTTTGAGCATATGGGAGAAGAAGGATGTGGGGAATAGCAATCACTGGGTCAGAAAAAAATGAACGTTGAAAAGGCGTCGTTGACATTTACGAAACGCCTTGGAAACCTCCTGTAAGGTAGTTTGAGCGAGATAGTTCCCTAATCATAATGGAGACCATATTCTAACGGTACGTTTTAATTTCAGCAGCTGTTGGAAGCAATGAATAAATAATGTATTATTAATGACGTAACAATATAGTTTTTTCATTAAATATAAATAGATTTTTATGTAATTAAATAAAAATATGTTTATAAGTCTTCAACTTGACTCATTATCTACACGCGTTACGTTTAAAACTCCTTCACGACGTAATTTTTTTGCGATCCTGAAAAAAGTATGCGGTGACGCTATCTTCTTTTTTTTTAATTGTTGGAGAAACATGCAAACTCCACGCTTATGATTGTATGACGAGATCTAGGTGTTAAATGTTCCTTATTTTTATTAATAAGATCTCTTTCGAGTGCATATACGTACCATAACCCTTGTAAATTGATCATCGTTTTTCTTCAAATATCTCGGAAATCAGTGTGGTTTGAGAGAGAGAAATCAGCTTATGATTTGGTGTCTTTGTAAGAGTAAGATATTTATTTTTGAAATGAGACAAGACTTATTGATTTATAGATTAATTTATATTTCGCTCTAGCTGACTGAAGATAATGTGGCGCGGTTTGATTCTACATTAGACGCGCAACACTCGTCCTAGTTCAAAGTCGACGGTCAAAGACCAGAGGCTTACGCGAGAGATCAGTTTGGAGAACAATGAAACGGACGGCCAAACCAGAAGCTAGGAGTGCGCCACGTCAATAAACACGCTAACATGAAGTAAACTCTTATCGATGCCACTTCTGACGTGTACTATTTGGAAGATTACTTATTACAAAGTACAACAAACCAGATTATGACGAAGTATAACGCACATCAAGCGAAGAATTGCCCAAGATAAGGAGGTAACTATGGTAAAAATACGAATGCTGTGCTCAAAGAGGACGTAACTACAAACTAGATGACAATATGTGAAGTCATTCGTGTGGAGCGTGGCACTCTATGGATCAGAAGTATGGCCCAATGAAAAATAAGCCCAGGGCCGCCTTCGATATCTAGTGCTGGAGGAGGATGCTGAAGATTAAATGGATGGAAATAATAAGAAATGATGAAGTGTACTGAAGAGTGTCAAAGGAAAGAATCATATGGAACACCGCACACAAAAGAAGAGACAGATGGATTGGACATACCCTGAGGTACAATGGGTTTGTGAAGAATGTAAATTGATATAAAATAGAGGGAAAAATTCCCAAAAGAAGACCCAGGAATGAGTTCATGGACTAAATAAAGAGGAAAGTACATTGAAAGCGATACCTGGATGTAAGGGAGCACACATTTGATAGGGAAGTGTGGAGGGCTGCAGTCGACCAATCTTAGGATTGAACGACCGATGATGACGATACTATTACGTCATTGAAACTACAATATACCAAGAATGACATGATTGGGGGCGTTGTTAGCAGGATGAGGCGTTAGTTTTAATAGTTGTTTAATGAAAGCAAGTATGTACCTAGTTTAGTCCTCTCAAGTGACATCGCCTCGTTTGAATACCTCGAAAATCATGTTGGCATCCAAAAACCAATTAAAATTTTTTTTCTTTTAAATCAAACGCTACAAAAAAATTTTATTCTAAAAGAAATTGTGAAATTTCGTGACAGGCAAATTGCAGAAGAAAACTCAAAATAAAAGGTTAACAAATATATATATATATATTTTCTCATGTTAAGTTAAAGTCCTTCGAAGGAAATCATTCTAAAGTAACTCAGTTGCCTCATGAAATATGAAAAGTTAAACGAGAAAAACAATTTTATGCTCAAAGGTCTGTCTTAACTTATAACTCGTTGAAAAAATTTCGCATCGTAAATACTTGTTACCTATGAGAATTTATTTTGCCATTTTTAATTTTTTCATTTATGAGAATAGAACTCTCTTAATTTTTTAAAATTTTATGAAAAATTCATATTGTAGCTGGATTCGTGGATGAAGCTAAGATGACCAGCCTGAGTGGACATGTAGGGGAGGAAAAATCTAAAATTTATGTTAGAAATTTTAAAATCACCAGTGGAGAAGGTATTAAAAATGGGAAGTTATACCTCTTGAAGAACCTCCGAAATGGATCAGATGCTGTTACTTCTATTTTTCGACACGAAATCCTCCTAAAATTCTGTAGGAAGTTGTGACGCTAAAACAGGGACGAAGTGTTTAATCCATTACCGTAAGGGATGTTTGAGTGGATTGCCGCAGAGAACCGAAACTCTGATTGATTACTGATGATATAAACACCGAAACATTTAGGTTTGCAGTCTTGACGTTGATTAACGTCTTCCCTAAGTTTTTATGATGTTCTGGATAGCGTTATTCCTTTATTTGGGAGATATATAATAAGGCAGACGAAGGATAGATTACATGGGGCAAATGATGAAGGATGTTTTGTTATGAAATCTGAAGTGGGGAGAAAGCTGTGAGCTGTTAGGAAACTGAGGTGCAGCGAATTAATCTTTGTGTTGAAAACATCTGAAAAAGAGCGTAAAAAAATCATCAATTTTATGAGTAGTAATTTATATAGATTTTGGTCATAATTGCACTTTAGATCCTTCAACGTTTCGATTTGTTTATAAACAGTCGTCTTAGCAACAAGCAATACAATCGTCGAATAAACCACTCAACTACCATACCATTTATGATGGGAAAGACGTGAAAAATGCTATATTTGTACATGCGATTGGTATTTTGTGTGATGTTAAACAAGTACATTCCATTTATCTATGAATTCGTTTGAGGGATGTTAAACATTGTAAATACATTGCCTTAATCTGTGAATTATATCTTTTTTTGTATGTGAAGTTGCGAGTTAGTTGTAATTGCAAAATTTCCCGTAATTGCGAAGAATTATTTAAAAAATATACGGGTGCACTAATACTGGACTGGTTTCGTAAAAAATATCGATATTTCGACTTGACGATTTAAAACACGCGAAAGACAAAGTATAAAATACTGCCAAAAATATTAGTACCAATAAACTATGACCAATACAGGTACTTGAACTCTTAAAAAGTTGACGTTGGATACCACCATAGCAACCTAATTTTTTTTGTTTATTACATTCGTTTATTTTATTTAACTACTGAATAATATTTTCATCTAAACAGATTTAGATGTTTTAAAACGTCATTTTATTAAATCCAATTTGGTCTTTACTAATTTGTTTTGTTTACATGGAAGTATTGATGCCGAAACATGGCAAAAGTTGACATTGAATTCCACCTAATTTTTTGTTTATTGCATTTGTTTATTTTATTTAACAACTGAATAATGTTTTCATCTAAACATATTTTAATTAAAAATACGTCATTTAATTGAATTCAATGGGGCCTTGACGAATGGGTTTTGTTTACATGGAAGTATTAATGCCGAAACATGGCAAAAGTTAACATTTAATTCCACCATAGCAACCTAATTTTTTTGTTTATTATATTCGTTTATTTAATTTACATACTGAATAATTTTTGCATCTTAACAGGTTTTAGTGAAAAACGTGTCATTTTTATTGAATGCTATTGTGTGTTTATTAATGGGTGGTTTACATGGGTACATTTCTGCTGAAACATGGAAAAATCTCATGGCTCAGAGAAAGGGAAGATTTGGCCTTAATTTCTCTCATCTGCGGATGTTGGCGTGAAGCCCGACGCGGCGAGCTGTCGTCAACCTGCGTCTGCTCGGGAGAGAGGTTTGAGTTGGGAGGAGGGAGGTGCGAACGCGACGCAAGTTGTTTGTCTACTGTTAAAGCGCCGTCGTAGTCAAATGGCGCCCCGACCGTGGAAAGGGGGGGAAAGAGAAACGGTTGAATGGAGCGTTGGAGAGGGGAGGGCTTGACGAGGGAAATGGAGCAGGAGGAGCCGAAGCTGGTGCCCCACCCTTCTGGGATGGCTTATCTCCGGTGTGCCGTTGCTTCTTTTTTTTATTTTCCAGTGAAATCGACGGATGTACAGGTGTAGACGCGGAGAAAAGTGGTTGAAAAGGGGACCGAGGGATGGGTTTTTAAAGGGAACGCACTGGAATCGCAGGCGAATGAACGTCTATGAAGGGATCTTGGTGGAAATGAGGAGACAGCATGATGGAGGGCACGAAAGAGATCAAAAGGAAATTGATTTATAAAATGAAAATGCAGAGGAAGCTGATAATATACTTGTCACCGCACTAATACAGACAAGTGAAGCTGAGTGTCAGCAAATGGAGCCTAAATTAAAGAATCAGACAATGTCTCTGGCGTTACTCGGTGGAACACCTTCATAACGAATGAAAAAAGTAGTTTGTTATGATTCCACACTTCATTTAAAGCAACGCTACCTAGGTTTCCACATATCTTTCCATCATCAGGTACATGCAGTTGGGTGGCTTACTCTTCTATAGGTACCTACCCTTAGGAGAGGGGTATTTGAAATCAAGGAGTATTCGCCAAAACCTAGATCATGTTGCTAAAAATAAAGTGTGGAACCATAATCAAGTACTTTTTTTTCATTCACTCACCCTCTATGGACGGAATTATGAAACGTCAGCATGAAAAAAATACTGCCCTTTATTCGTTTTATCAAAGTCCTTTTTAAGCATATTAAAAAAATTGAAATTTTTTATAATAACATTTGTGTTGAAATGAGGCGTATTTTGTATTTTTAATATTTTATTTAAAAACTTTTTATATATTTTATTTATAAATTTTAAATTAAAAAAAGAAAAAAAATTGTATTTTATACATTGTTATATATTTTATTTAAAAATACTTCAAGCAATAATATTTATACGAGGTATACTTCATCATTACCTTCATAACGTACGTTTTTTTAAAAAACATTCCCAATTTTTTTAATTCCGCGCCTTATAACCAATTAATAACAACGTTTTAATTAAGACAAAAATTGTACAACATGACTCTGGTATCGTTTAAATTACTTCATGTATGGTTATTTCCAACGTAAAAATAGATGTTCTTACGTGAAAAGTGGTACAAGAATTTTTTTTCGACTTTTGAAACCTCCCCATGACTCGTTCTTTCCGTCCTCATTCACTCTAGTTAGGATTAGATCAAATCGTTCGTTCATTCCACAACTTGACCCTCTTATGGAGGGAAATCAGCGTGAAAAAAATACTGCTACTATACTGTCTTTTTAAAGTGACGTTTAGGGCATTTAAAAAAATTGAATTTTTTTATGATTACACTTGTGTTGAAATGAGGCGTATTTGTATTTTTATATTTTATTTTAAATAATACTTCAAATGATAATATTTACGCCACGTAGACTTCAACATTACCTTCATAACGACCTTTTTTTTAAAACTGTCCCAAATTTTTCTTCTCGTGACAGATGGAACTATTTATTTCAGAGCTCCATAAGGCACTTCATCGTCAGTGAATAGCGTCACACATTCATCTGTTCAAATTGTTCGACAAACCACCGAAAGACGCGCAACTTTCCTCACACTTTATCTAAATCGCTACAATTCTGTCTAGCGCAGGAACTAAATGGAAAAGTCTCTGAGGAAGCTGACATTTCAAAGATTTTGAAAGGTAACAAATTCGACTCGCTAGTCCGTAGAGGGTTAAATTAAGCTACCTTCGGAAAAACGAGTGAAATTTCATTCAACATATAGTCGGCAGGCTTTTACATAGCTAATATAGTCCCTTATTCGAAGTAACCCCCCCTCGGTTCTTATGAACTTCTTCCACCGTTTTTTTGTTTTTAACTTTTTAATATTTCTATGTCCAATATTTTCCAATATTTCGTGTTTTCATTATTTCCAATGTTACTACATTTCACTATATTCCAATTTGCCAATATTTTCCTATATTCAATAGTCCAATACAGGTCATTGATATTGGTCCATTTTCAATATTTTAAGATACTGGATAATGATACTGGGATTCAAAAACGGCCAAGCTCTACATGGGCCTAACTAGGATGTGCGTGGGAAAGATAAGATGCTGGTATGTTTTATGAGTCGGCGACCGAAAGAGATGAGTAGGGGACAGCAGTTAACCTGTCTCAGGGTTCAAAAGATAATGGTGAACCTTTGAAAAAAGATGTAAATCAAAACAAGATCGGAGAGCGCCCCATTCTTTGAAAAAAGTCGGCACGCGTGGGAATCAGTGCAACACTTCCTTTTTCGCCATTATTCATGGCAGTAACTAGGGTGAAGAAGCTTATATTGGTTTTCTTGTTTTATCAACAGACTTTTACATAGCTAATATAGTCCCTTATTCGAAGTAACCCCCCTTATTACCCCATCCCCATGTTAAGTTACCCCATCTTAACGTCGTCTTTCCTCTATGTGAGCTGGCCTGAAAATCGTCCGTAATTAGGCGAAAGATGAGAAAAAAGAAATAAAAACTATCCTCCGACTCATGCGGTGAATCGTAATTTGTAACTTTATTGAGACCAAGGTAGTTTCCTTTTTATGTCATTTTTTTATAGCCAAGCCACTTCGTCACATGTGGTGACTGGCTGAAGGTTTAATTACGGCCTTCCCACGAGGTGGACGCCACCGTATTACACGTAAAGAAGCCTCCATCCTTAGCGAACGTCCAAATAGCTTTGACCTCATTCTATCACCGGTGTTTGATATTATATCCGAGGGCCTAATTAGTATGTTGATGAGGAAACCATGTTTTCTTTTTAAGTCTAGGAACGTTGCACGAGGATGCGAAACGGTGGCTGATTGCTCGTACCTTCAAACCGTAATATTTTGGGGGTTTTGCACGAATCAGTGATTTTATGCGTATTGAATACCGTAAAGTTGGCGGCAATTAATTTCAATGGCCCATCATATTTCACCGATACGTGCTTTATGGATAACTGTGTACCGACTGGAAAGTTTACTCCGGAAAAGTTTCCTTCGTCTGCATTAGTGAGTTAAACTGAAAGTCCACGGAACCCATGAGTCCATATAGTCCACGGAAAGTAAAGTTTTCCTGCGTTCATTTTTCATTAATTTATTCAATTCCCTCGTGGTAATGATAAAGTTTTCTTTTTAAATAAATCAACGAGGGCAAATATTATATTGTGCAGAGTTTCCTTTGATTTTTTTTATCAACCCTAGACATGTTCAATCCTCGAGCAAGGGGTCTCCAATGTCATCTTACCTCTTTTAGCCGAAGTTACTTCCTTTGAGGCTGAAATGCAAAGCAGCTGCTGTTGAATAATAAAGATCACTGAAGTTTTCAATTCCCTTGCTTATACAGTGACACCTGCATTAAGCGAACACCGACGGTTCCGCTGAAAAATGGTCGTTAAGATGGGTGGACGTTCGACAGGGGTCCTGTTCCTAGGATTACACATTGTGCCAATGCTGCTTTGCAAAAAAAATGGAAAACTCTTGAAGCGACGTTTTTTTCAAACCTACGCATGTATCGCTTGTTTTCTCATAATTTGGTTGCTCCTGGGAAATTTCAATGAACATTAATTTGGTGTACACATACAGTGAAACATGAATTAAGCGACCAACGACGGCTGAAAGACGGTCGTTGTGAGGGGTTGTCGCTTCATAGGAGTAGTCGTTAAGGGGATCACAGTGGACTAGAAAATATTGTTGCCTTTTTTGAAATTACTTGATATTTTTGCTTTATAACATGGTTGCCACACCGCCGTAAATCCTCGAAAACCGACAATTAGCCATTAATTTTCGATACCGTGAAAACAAAATGTGTTGTAGCCATTCATTTGGTAAGTTCCATTACTTTAGGAACTTGTGGGTATTCCATCCTACCGTCAGATTTTGAAACGGTACAATGGTGATTTTCATTTCGTTCTGGAAACAAGTACGGGTAATCTTACCCTTCGGGCACTTGAAATCCTTCCCACCAATGTACAGGATGCATTGGCAGTGGTGCGCTTTGATTGGTTCGAAGTTTTGCGCTGTGGCTTGCTTTTAATACGAGAATATGCCCAGTGAATCCGAGTTAAGGTAGTTTGAGAAATGTCATTTTACCTAGAAATCAATGAATTTCGTCTCATTTTTAAGAAATATATATGTATCCCTTCCATTGACACCAACAATTCAACCCCTTACCGCATCACTTTCCGAGATATTTGCCAAACAATACCAGCCCTTTACATGGGAAATGGTACGCGTATGCACTCCAGAGAGACCTTATTCAAAAATGAGGAATTTCCTACGCTTAGATCTCGTCAAAAAATCAACAGTGTGTAGTTTGTGTGTTTTCTCAACTATTTTTCTAAATAAATTATATTGCAACCGCAGTAAATTCTTCAGGATCACAATAAATCTTCCATTTTGATGGAGTATCAAACGTACTGCGTGAAAAAAATGAGTCAAGTTAAAGACTTATTTAGATATTTCCATTTCATTACTTACATTTTCTGAGAAACTTTTGAGAGGTAGAAATTTGAACAGAATGCAGTTGCATACATTGAGCATTTTGTAGTTGGCAGTGATGGTTTTTTTACCATGGGAACTGTTGTAGTAAAGGCGGAGTGTACCTTATTCCCCGATAGTAGGGCCAGAGTGTTGCGAGTGGATACTTCCACTGAGCAGGGCCACCTTGTTTCGCTACCACTCTATGTCCAACATGGGAAATTTTTCATGGCATCTTTTCATTTACGTAAGTATCCTATTTGTTTTATACTAGCTGCACCCGGCATGCAATGCAATAACTCTTTTTCTTTCTAAGTAGGCACACATATGCAAAGAAAACACATTTACATTTACAAAATTCCAATTAATTGAATAAATAAAATATTCAATTGTTGAAGTAGTGAAATTTTTTTTAGATTTTTGAGCTTAAAAATCCAATAATAGGAAAAAGCGAAGTTTATACGAAAGTTGAATGTAAGAATTAAAAAGAAGCAAACACAGAGACCACTGCATCAAATATTATTCTAAGTAAAAATAAATTACGTTCCTTTTAACACATATTATGTGTCACTGATATCGTTCTGATGCACGTGATATTATGTCTCACCGATACGTTTCTGATGCTCGTGATTGATTAACTAGTAAACGATCTGATTCGTTGCTTGCTCGTCGTTCCTCACTTGTTCGAGAAGCTCGCGTGCCAGCACTCATTTGTTGAAACGACTCGCCCTCCACCTATTGCATAATGGATGTAATAATTCCGAAAACTTTGCGGGCGCGCGAACAACAGCTCACCAAAGTTTCATCGTAATCTGATGAATGGTATTGGTACGTATAAGAGACGAACTAACGAACATTCATTTTTAAACATTAAAGATAATGGGCCGGAAAATGGTAACTGGGCACTCGAAATTTCTGGTGAAATCACTGCCATGGCGTTATCAAAATCTGGGAAAATGGCACTGTTTCACCTAATTTAATTCGTCTTATAATTTCAATGAGTTTATTTCTTACGTCGTGAGATGGGTGAGAATATGGTACCTAAGTAAGTATAGAAATTTATGTGGAAAAACATAGCTATGGCCTTAATTTGATCCCTGGCCCTCGGAATGTCATATCTATTACACTTTAAGAAATGGTACATACCATACTAGGTCTCGTACAATAATGCAAATACAATACATACAAACAAACACATAGCAATAACATTCACATATACATTAATAATCCACTCTTAAATTTCATTGAGATTACATTTATAATAATCTTCAATTGAATATAGAGGATACCTTATAAGCCAATCTCTTAACCTTTTCATAAATTGAATAGTATCCACAGTTCTAAAGTTGGTTGGTAACATGTTAAACAATCTGATATCTACCTTATGAAGAAATTGCCATGAGAAAAATTCGGCCTGGACCACGGACCTATGGTTTGCCGGACCATTGCGCAGACCACTACGCTATCCAGGCTTCCTAATTCTCAAGGCAATTTGGTGGATACTAGGCAACTAGATCATAGGCTCTTGTGGTCCATCAAAGATGGCAACGCAAAGGAGAAGAGGGCTTCAAGGAAGCCACAACCATGTGACAGTATCCTTCACCAGCACATATGCCGAGCTTAGCCATTTGAAAATATTCAAACATGGCGGGTGAATTTTTTTAAGAAACCGCAAGGGCCTTAGATCGCCATTTTCGGATACGCAGACCAAAGGTCCGTGGTTCGATTCCCGGTCCAGGCCGAATTTTTCTCATGTCAATTTCTTCAAAAAATTCACCCGCCATGTTTGAATAATTTCATCTACCTTATAAAAGGATTATGACATTTTGACAATCGGCAATAATCAACGTTCAAATTATCTCTGCACCTCGTGCTATAATTGTGTCCTGTAGATCTGCAAGAAAAAGTCTCCGGATTGTCCTTCACATGGAGAAGGGCTCTAAATGCATATAAGCTACACACAGTCAAAATTCCAAGTTGGTGGGTAAAAAGAGACTTACACTGGTCAAGTGGGTGGGCGTCAGCAATATTATTGGAACAGGGACAAAGTTCCCTAGCCATTACACCGGTCGCACCCCGTAAGTAGTTCGGTGCAATAATACATCTACATCTACGTACTACCCTGCGAGCCACCACGAGGGTGTGTGGCAGGGGGTGAAGATCACCTAACATGCACTATTGACATGCAACTAGGACATTTAATGAAGGCATGCTAGATAATGGGGTCACATGGTTAGTATCTACATAATAAAAAAGGGATTATTGGTTGTTATTGCATGCATCATGCACTACAGACTACTCTAACTATATTTCACCTACCTATCCCTTTGCTACGCTGCCTATTGTTCTCTCTTATAGTACGCGGGAAAAATGACATTTTAAATCTATCGGTACGACAATCTATCTCTCTAATCTTGTTAATATGATCAAACCTAGCATAATGACTCTGCTAATACTCGCCCGCAAAAACAACACGGCCGTAGTTTTTTTCCCCTATGTGATCACAGTTTTATTTTACACACACATGTGTTTTCAATACAAAAAAAAACATATAAAATGTAGTAAAAGCAAATTCACATGAAAGTAATTCAACTGTTCATTATTCAAACGATTTTAAAACGACATGGTCCTGCTAAGCCATTCCTGGCATTATCAGCAGGTGCCTTTTTCCATTTTACATTTTTTTATACTCATTAATTTTAAAGACATTTATGTGTACAGCAGCCATTCCTTGGTTTTTCTCTTAATTTCACCAATAGATTTTAAATCTTTTAAATTATCGCACATATTATTGAATAATTTAGGTACATAAACACTTAATTGTCTGTTGTCCTTTTGTTTAAAAACTCTTGGTACTTCTTATTTGTTTACGTTTCCAAGTTCAGTATTTAGCTGGTGTCCTCTTTTCTTTTTATATTTTTCCTTGAAGTTATTTTTTTAAATATATTTTTTTAATTTTTTTTAATGATTATATTTGAATTTATATTTTTCCTATGATTATAATATATTGTTAGTGCTGTGCGAATCAGGGATTTTCATTTCGAATCGAACTGAATCGAATCTCCCAAAAGATATTTCGAATCAAATCGAAACGAACTTTTTCTTAAATTTCGGCAGCGAATCGAATCACCCTAAAAATTCGTTTTCGAATCGAATTTTAAATAAAATGCAAAAGCTTTTGCGCAGTTAAAGTAATAAAGATTTTAACAATATTTCAGGACCTTACATTAGCTTATAAATCAATAGTGGCACAAAGAATAGCACAGAAAGACATCTGGTCGTTTAAATTTTCGTTTCGCGTGAGAAAAACATCGTGTAAACGGACGGCGCACGATTTTTGGAATGTGCGCCATGTTTGAATGCGTGCAACGATTCGAAGACTAATCTTATCAGATTCGAATATTTAGAATCATTCGTTTTCGAAGCATCCCGAGTCGCAGGCGAATCGGATCGAATTAAGCCCGATTCGAGTCGATTCGAACCGATTTGAAGCATTCGCACAGCTCTATGCATTGTAATAACTTTTCAACTGGTAGAGTGTTGATGTGCAATCGACCAATACCTCATGCGGACGCTAAAATAGCTCATTAATGGGAACAGAAGCCGATGCCCGATGTGATCCGGGGAGTCTGCCACACGCCCTCGCAGCTGAGCGACCGACTCGTGTGGTCGATGACGCAGGCGAGCGCCCTCGAGCGATCTCATTGGTCGACGGAGAGAGAGAGAAAGAGAGAGATCGGAGTGGTCGCGGACCGCAAATGGGCCGGTTCGAGCATCATTATCGTCATCACGATGGCGGGATGCGGTCAGTGCGGTGAATCCTAACGCTCGCGTCCCTCGCGACGGTGATAGACGGGGACGTTTGAAAGGGAGGCAGTCTGCGGATCTTCGCATTTCATTATCCGAGGACGCTCTTGGTTTGACCCAGTTCCACCTGGGATGCAAAAGCAATGACACACCCACACATACACACGGTGGGGTTGAATCGAAAGAGACGCTGTCATCGTTCTCGGCCACTTTGCCGATACGCGAGAGAGGGGAGAAAAAAAATATCCCGCATGGCTATGCACTTCTTGAATTCATCCCTCAAGGGGCTTCTCTGGCGCTCAAAAACGATATCCATTGATCGAGTCCTCGTGGCATGAGAACATGCCGCAAGCAAAAGTATCGGCAGTTGATTTTCTGGTGGACTGACGAGCGAAGCGCTCCTTGAGTTTGAGTGTTGAAGTCGGTGTCTTATTTTTTCTAACCAATGGCTTTTAATAGATATAAATCAGAAATATGTATTTATACCGGAAGTACCTTTAATAAATCCTGCGTAAAAACATCAGTCGGGGGTTCATGCCTAATAAAAGGCACTTGTTAATCTTTTTCGGGTAAAATTTTAATCAGCATGAATACAGACAACTTCTACCAAGTACAGCCTGGGACAGTTAAATATATTAGTCAGGGGCTTTCTGTTGAACTGACGAGTGAAGCATAATTTGAGTTCGAGTTTCGAAAATGATATTTGTTTTTTTCGTGCCAATCGCTTTTAAGAGATAAGTAGGAAATGTATGGCATACTCAAGAGGATATTAAAAATACCCCACTGTCTACTGTATCAACACATTAACGCTGTTATGTTCTGCCCTACGTAAGTGGTATTTTAAGTTATTTTTTTAAATATTATACAAATCTAGTGGACATTTCTAAATATATCCTCTCCAAGATTGGATTAGATTGTTAGGGAGGCGACCGACACCTAAGGGCATTAGCGCCCAAGGGGACAGGTAAGGAAGGAAGGGTGGATAGAAACCCGGCGTCGACATTAGCCTGATCTTTACGAAAGGCATCAATGGGACCACCGTTTCACGTCTCAGCCGACAGAAAAAGTATTGTACTTGAAGTGCCCTCCAGAAAATACTCAATTAGGAATCGGGTTTCCTCAGAAAAATACCCTTTTCTGCGGGAATTTGAACACTGTCCGCCCATATGGCTAGCCAGTCACTCCAGCCATCTCACACCAACCGGATCCCCTATCCTCTCCTGTTTTTGCCCGTTTTATTCAATTATTTCTTTAAATTCTTGATCGGAAATTATACAGCAGAATTCTCACTCATCAGAAAATATCGTGATAAATGCCAAGGGGGTGAAATGTGCGGTGAAAAAAATATTAGGCTTGATCGGGATTTGATACTAGATCTCTTATTTGTTGGTCAGGTGGGTTAGACAACAGGTTAATTATAGCAAACCATTTTAGTTCTAGGCAAATCTGAGCTAGAGTTCATGCGAACTTGATTGTCTCCTCTCCGATGAACAAATTATCGCAGGCGACATTGGAGTGCTAAATATGCCACTTTTGCTGACCATTAAGCCATGTCATCTCCCTAGAACGGCTAACTTTTGGCAAATTTCTTATCAATTGCATTTTTTTAAATTAGTATTTTTATTTATTTGGAAATCAGCCGTATAAACTTTATTGTGCTGTAAAATATGACAAGGACCGAAGGCAAAAACTAGGCTCATGCAATTTCTAATAAACTGGCTCGCGAACAGCGTATTATCCGATGGAACTTTCGTCTTAGCGAATACGGTTGATTTCTTGTTGGTAATAACGTGCCGGTGTCGTCGATTATATTTTAAACTCAGAAATATTTCATCGGCATGAAACCAGATACAATTTTTTTCATAATGCTCAACGTTTACCAACCGATTGGCTGACATATTATGTGGAATCCGATAAGTCAGCCAACCTCAGTTAAACGTAAACGGGCACTTTAACTAACTGTTAAAGTTTATGGTTTGAGTTGTCGCTATAAAAACATACCTTGTTTAATTTAAGTCATATTTCAATATTGCGAACCAAAACATGTGGCTTTTACATAGTACATTGTAACACACACAATCAAAATGAACATGCGTGCACCAATTTCAGTATTAAGTTCATAAGAATATATTTAATTTAAAAAGTTATTGGACCCAATTTACATACCACTCTACATACATGTATACATATATAACCCAAGGTCAACCCTAATACTTGTTCAGCGTGCACCAAGCTTCATGCAATCCCATTAACCAAAGTTTTCTTTCACTTATCCCACACTGCGCCAAGGTCACCCTCCTCTCTCTCAGGCTCGCGGCGCTCCGGATCTCTGGCCTCTCGTCTTTCCTCTCGTTCACGCGAACCTCTCCTTGCTCATGGCGGCCCACAAATTATAAGGTCCTCTGCTTCCGCAGCCACAGTCCGCTCCTCACGGCAAATCCCTCCTTACTCTCGGTACGGTATATAATAACTCTCTTTTCCTCTCGCACACGCCGCGTGCGTCCGCTCCCAACGGCAGGTCCCTTCTTACTCCCTTTTCCTATTGTTAACCCCATACCTTCCATTGGCGTCCCTAGCGACGGCCCTTGTTACCTTCTCGCGTCCCGCTTTTCCCTATTGTTAATTGTTTACATTGGATTGGCGTCCCTAGCGACGGCCCCCATGTCGATATTGTTATGACCCAGAGTTGACCTTGAGTCTATATTTACAACGTTACAACCTATGCAATGGTAATATGGTGCGGTAATAATATGAATAAGCAGTGTACTAGATGGGTTTAGATAAACAAACGGAGATATCACCAATGGAGAAGTCTGGCCAAGTGTTGAAGAAAAATAATGTTCAATGAAATCTTTGCAAAGTAGCGAAGAAAAACCCTTTGGAAATATCTTTTGACAGAATAATCTTTAGAGAACAATAAGAAAAGTTGTAAAAAAATGATGGAATCATCAAGGAAGTTGGATTACGCTAGAAAAATTATGAGTGATGTTAACATGAAGAGTTATGTGGTAGTAGAAGGGAATGTAATTGGAAGATTGGAGTTGAGACATAAACAAAACCAATCTTCGGATTGATGACTCCCGATGGCATGTAATCCGGCATAATATTTATCGGCAAAGTGCTGTGTTATTGGAAATCGCGGCATTTGACGAAAAGGCATTGGTTTTGTTTGACTCTGTCCTAACCCTTTTTCCCTCTAAGTTTCTTCATCCGAAACGGGGAAGTTTGGTTTATGTGTTAACATTTCGCTTGCCTGGTTTCTAATTCAATCTTGGGGAATGGCTTCACTCATGCCCCACTTGAGTGAGAAATGAACGAATGGTACGGCGAGCTAGCATTAATTATTACGTTTCAATGGAATCGAACGGATTTTATATCGGAGACTTTCGGCCAGCAACTGAAGCATCTGCCTCCATCGGCTGAGGTATCCCCTCTCTTTGATCTCGTGACCGTGTATCAGAAAAAAATGATCACTCGCGTACATATCCCGATAGAGAAATCCTTCTACAGGAAAATCTGCGGCTATTTCTGGTAACAGAACTATGCAAACTCATCGCCTCGTGATGGAAATTTGACCTCATATGTTTTGCATTCTTGTATTTATTACATGATAATTTTTCCCTCATGCACTTACAAGGGGAGTGTCAGATAGCCGGGTCTCAGATTTTATTCAAACTTAGTAGTTGTACAGACCGCTGTATGTGGTTCATGAGTCACCCCACACATAGGGTTATATAACCAATAGTTTAAACGAAAAAGGCCTTTAAAAATTTCAAAATTGCCTTTAGACGGGCCACCCACATAACTGAAAAGCTACGAAAAATTTGAATATTATTAAGAATTATGCTTGAATTGTAAGAATATTAAGACAATATTATGAAATAATTATAGAAAATGGAAATCATGTGCATGAAGGAATGATGAAAATACGTCGTGAAAAGATAAGGAAGTGACATAATAAGAAGGCTGCCTTCGACCGAAAAGAGAGACTAAGCCTGACGTCGTGTATGCAAATGAAAAATTTGCCTCGCGCAAAAATAATATTTCGAGTAAAAATAAAAAAATCTTGAGCGCATTGTAGGATGCCGTAAAGGAAAAACTAAAAAAAAACAGCGGAAGAAACATACCCCGTATTGGAATCGAACCCGTGTCTCTAGACCGGAGACGAGCATGTCAGCCACCCGTTCAGCTTGTCAGTTATGTGGGTGGGTCTAAAGGGAATTTTGAAATTTTTAAAGGCCTTTTTTGTTTAAACTATTGGTTATATAACCCTATATGTGGGGTGATTCATGAACCGCATACAGCGGTCTGGACAACTACGAAGTTTGAATCAAATCTGAGACCCGGCTATCTGACACTCCCCTTGTTAGATAATTAGTGGATGGTATGTACGTCGGGTACTATTTAGAGCCGAAATAAACAAATTCTCAGCTTATAAAAATAATTGCCATTCAATCGGGTATTTTCCAAAATTTTAATTGTGAGAATACGGATCTTAATACGTTACTTTTACTCCTACAAACGCACGGCGTGAAAATATTTTCGAAATTCATTCAATATTTACGGAGATAATTAAATGTAGTCGAAATTTCGTATTTTTTCACGTGACAGCGAAACGAAATCTGATTGGCGTGACGTCATTTTCGCAGAGCGAGAGACGAAAGCAAAGAGAGCACGGGTATAACAGTAGAAGAGACCGTATTTTAAGAATATATTTTACGGCAAACAACCAATATGGTCTACAGCGGCTTTACTAAAACCACATCAGACAACTTACCCCAAGTAGATATGTTTGTGATAGTGCTTTTATGAAGAACGATGACCGATCTTTTGCTGCGGAAATTCGTGGAGCAAAAGTCCATAAAATTTAAGTACTCAATTAGTCTGTTAAGACCTCATTTTATGTTGTAGGATCTGAGTCTTTCCCGGCGAATGCTTAGAATGAGAAGTTCTTGGGTTTCCAGCCGGGTAATGGTGCTAAACTGCACCGACGTTTCGATGACGTAGTCTGTCATCGTCTTCAGGGTGAATCCCTGAAGTATTCATATACCATAATTCATTCACCCTGAAGACGATGGCAGACTGCGTCACCGAAACGTCGGTGCAGTTTAGCACCATTACCCGGCTGGAAACCCGAGAACTCTTAATTCTCATTTTATGTTGTTTATTATTTTTGGTGCATATCAATTCAGGTACTGTCATCCTTAATTTAGGTAGGTTTGTTTGATAATCAGACGTGAAACTTTCCCGTAACTTTAGCAGAGAACTTCGAGTTTTGTAAATAAACCAAGTTTTGTCCGAATTCTTTCCGACGCATGAAGGTTTTTTTCATTTTAAACTGTTACGAATAATGTACTGATGTCTCATATTGATTTGTATTACTTTACCTCCGTATTTTAAGTAAAAATCGTGGTATATTCATCCCTCGTTAATAAATCGTGTGTCTGAACTTCATCGGAATTGTCAACAATGGCATAAAATCTAAATAAACATTCGAAATAACTTTCGACTTGATTAATTTTAAATTTTAGTGCTATGTTGTTCACTTAAGGCTTTAATCGGAGATTACCTGCAGAGGGGGTTTCTAAGTGTGTTTTCAGCCATTGAACTGCCAACAAATGGATTTTTAACACCTTGCATGGATATTCAAGGTTAATATGAAGACTTTTTAAATTTAATAGAGCTCCTCGTGGGAGTTATGGCGATAATACTATAGGCTACGTCCTAGTGAAGGGAGAAGGCTCACTGTTCAAGGTCATTTCAAAATATGTCAAGAACACAGTGAGCAGTTAAGCATACTTCGTGCAAATTAATTTCGAGGCTTCAGGTTTTGATTTAGTTGGACCGCCAATCATCGACACATTCATGAAATTTGACGAGTCTTCCGATAACTTTATTAAATTCATTTGCGTAAATGTACAATTGTACATAAAAAGATTTATTTAATTATATGTAATCACAATGTTCGTCATAACTTGGTACATACACTTAAATGGTCTTCACAGCAGCAGAGATTTGTTTTGCTGAGGACGAACTCCCGTCGTGCCGCTTGAAACTACAAATTCTTTCTTCTTCCGTCGTTTGGAAGCTGAATAAATTTCTACTTCGGTGTTTTCACCGATGTATTTTAACATCGTGGCACAAAACACCATCTTATATTCCGTATATATCATTGCAAAGGCACACCAAATCATAGAAAAATATCCAAGAGGATTTTTATTGCACTTTAATCCACCGTAAGCATGAGAAAACATTTGGGTCGGCATGGAAACAGCGAAAATGACATCAAAATAATTCGGTTGTTTCCGGAGTGTGCTCGGGAACGTTCGTAACCTTCAACTTTCTTTAGCTCTTAAAAACTAAAGTGACGCAATTTGGTGAGCGAACCGTTAACCGATTGAATAAGTTTAAAGTCACAGAATCAGATTGTAAAAAGATTGAAATACGAGGAAAATGCCCAATTGTACACCTACATTACTTAGAAGTTACAAAGCGTATTAGTTGGCAATGAATTGACGGACAACTTAATTTTCCACAAAAGGTTTTTTACTTTCTTACGACCTGGGTTACATCGCTGCGCGACATTATCAGGTACGTTAAGTTATTCGTCATTTCATTATGAAATAATTCCACCAAGTTACTGCCAATACTATTAATTCTATAGTTTTATTTGGTTATAACATATGTGTAAAACTATCTATTCAATTAAAATAATAATATTGCGACAACCTTTATGCTAATAGATAGATAACAAAATGTGAGCCACATACGACATGAAGACTGTCTAGCGTCCAATCCGATTTAAGGAAGAATGCCTTGGAGAAATCTTTACTTAGGACCGAAAATAAATAGGAATTCCAATAAAAGTTCTTGACCAAAGCATTGACCCCCCCAGCTACCTCCAGTTTAATCCCTTGACTTGATACGATTTTCTACCGTGAGGTCTACTGATGAGTGGTTTCAATCGATAAAACTCATCAGCGAAACGCCGGTCTTAAAGGACCAATATATACGAGTTTTCATTCCTCAACGGGACGATTGTAGATTGGAAGAGTCTTCCTGCAGAACTGCTTGAGACCTTTGCTGGCAATATAAGTGTTTTTAAGAATAGGTGCAGAAAATTTTATTTTGAACGATTAAATCATTGTTCATCTTTACTTTTCTATTGATGTCTGATTTTGATGCTTTATTTCTGGTGATTGGTTAAACGACTGCTTTACATTATTTTACTGTTACCACTTGGCAAATTGCCAACTTGTAACCCTTTTGGTTAATAATAAGAATAAAATTAGCTCGTAGGCTTCCGCGGATGCAGTGTTGACTGTTCCTTTTTTTGAGATCCATTCCGCGATGTATGTTTTAAAAAAACAACAATATTTCGCTGGTCCTCCTGCCAGCTTCATCAGGTTCAGCTGGCAGGAGGACCAGCGGAATATTGTTGTTTTCTTAGAACATACATCGCGGAATGAATCCCGAAAAAAGGAACAGTCAATAATAATAATAATTTATTAATCACCTTTTTCTTAGCTAAATGACAAAAAAGTTCAAATGGTGACTCAATGACCTATGATACCCCATCTTCGTATATGCGTTCTGCTGATAAATACCTGTTTTAATTTTCTTATGTTGTTATTTCATAAAGAACTGTGCAATGTTATGTATAGCGACAGCTCAAGTCTTGTTTTCTTTGGGTTATCAGAGCTCAGGGTGGCGCGTAAATACTTCGCATTACGAGAGGCTCTCTACAATCCTTTTGGTAGAGTTGTTTATAGTACGTCCGATTGACATTAAAGCTAAATTTATCGCCGTTGAATGTATAATAAATACGGTACATCTGCCCTAGTGCGCCATACAATGGGGCAAAGTAGGTCGTGAGGAAATATATTCCGATTCGATCGAGGGGGATATTTCAGTTAAGCTGAAGTGAGGGATGGTGGTCAACATGAATAAGCCCTGCAGATGACGCCACTTAGTAGGTAGAGGGGATAGTAGGCACCCAGTTAATGTAGATATATTCAGGACACCAATGACAAAAAAATATTTTTTTTAAGCATTGACAACCTTAATATAACTCAGGCAATGTCGGCGTTTTTTGAACACTTTTTAAATTCAATTTCAGCTTTTTTGCTTATGGTAAAAATTCTGATGGCATTAAAAAACTAAGTTAAACCAAATTTTTTGAAGAAGACATTTTTACTTTACTTATTTTTATAGCCATCGGCGCCGGGTGCAGCGGAATTACTATTGAATTACTTCGACTTCCCTTGTATTGGTGCTTCATTTCACTAACAACTGTTAATTAATTCGGGTAGGTGACTAGTTTTGGTTTCACATATATCCTGTGGTTTTTCGATTCTTGTTTGTAGTTTCTCGCGCGAGCGGAATCGACAGTAGAATAGAGAAAATAATATGTTCGCCATATTGTTCTCATTAAGCGCCATGATTTTTTTCGCTTTGTTTAAAAAATAAAACGTGTACCCTGGAAAGGCAAATTTTCATTTTTTCCTTAATCAGGGTACAAACAAATCTATTAATAACCAAAATATGATTTCAATGACTTAAAAATCATTTACGGCGCAATAGGCTTAACCTCCTTTTGGTCATTAATTATTCAACGTTATGACTTTGGAGATGCATATATAATGTAAAGTGAAATGTATCAGCGTTAATTAAAGCTTCTAATTATAAGATTATTAGTCTTAAAATGCCAAAGTCAAACTGGGTGCGTTGGAATTCTGGGAATGTTTTGAGGGTCACATGCATCCAGGAGCGTTCGTGTTATAAGGAGCTCTCTAACAAGGGGAGTGTCAGATAGCCGGGTCTCAGATATTATTCAAACTTAGTAGTTGTACAGACCGCTGTATGTGGTTTATGAATCACCCCACATATAGGGTTATATAACCAATAGTTTAAACGAAAAAGGCCTTTAAAAATTTCTAAATTCCCTTTTATACGGGCCACCCACATAACTGACAAGCTACGAAAAATTTGAATATTATTAAGAATTATGCTTGAATTGTAAGAATATGAAGACAATATTATAAAATAATTATAGAAAATGGAAATCATTAATGCATGAAGGAATAATGAAAATACGTCGTGAAAAGATAAGGAAGTGACATAATTAGAAGGCTGCCTTCGACCGAAAAAAAGAGACTAAGCCTGACGTCGTGTATGCAAATGAAAAATTTGCTTCGCGCAAAAATAATATTTCGAGTAAAAATTAAAAAAACCTTGAGCGCATTGTAGGATGCCGTAAAGGAAACACTAAAAAAACAGCGGAAGAAACATACCCCGTATTGGAATCGAACCCGTGTCTCTAGACCGGAGACGAGCATGTCAGTCACCCGTCCAGCTTGTCAGTTATGTGGGTCGCCCGTCTAAAGGGAATTTTGAAATTTTTAAAGGCCTTTTTTGTTTAAACTATTGGTTATATAACCCTATATGTGGGGTGATTCATGAACCACATACAGCGGTCTGTACAACTACTAAGTTTGAATAAAATCTGAGACCCGGCTGTCTGACACTCCCCTGTAAGTTAAATGGAGTTCCGCGTGTAATAATGAACGGAGCGATACCTATTCCATCGTTTACTGAATAGTTCATCCGCCTTGTGAAGGACTATTTGATGCCTGTTCGTGTATATACCTCTATATAGCTATATCGCCGCAGCAAACATTGACCCGCATTGATATGGGGAAGGTGTGATCAGATGCTTTTAATAAAGTTTGGCGTCGGAGCGCACACCCTTGAAACCGCTGCGAGGCCAAGAACCAAGGGGGGGGATGGCACTTACTACTTGGGGCATCCGGCAGTCGAGAGGGCACTCCTCTACTCCGTGGCCCTCTTGGGGGGGGGGGGCGTGGCGTGGCATTTAGGGAAACTAGTATATTCTACTGAATATACTAGTTTCCCTAAATGAATGTGTTCTATCTTCATTATACTCGTCGCTTCGGGAATTTATTCTCCGTCTTCTAACACACGTGGTACCTCTTTAAATGAAAGGAAGTTGGATTTAACCGTAAGTTTCGTCTTAGATGATAGGTATCATCATACTTGAAGTGCGTAACCGATCCGCTTGTGTTCTATATGGGCTTCGGGTTGGTACACATAATCGTTGCATTTGACTGAATAACTTACGATACAAAGCGACACATTTTGCAACCCTTATCTGAACGGGGCTTCCTTTGTATTGTTTCAATAGACAAGGTAATTATTGCGAATTCGTATTGCGAATAATTAGCAATAAGTAAGGGAATGGACGGAAATGTGATTTTACGCATTTTTTGTTCTTTAAGCATGTGATCGAAACTCCTTAGTTACCGAGCAATAGCGTAGCGACGATATTTTAACAGCAACAATGGAAACACCAAAAAATCATCTGATTGCTCTAATACTTGAAATTTATAAATATTCATACCAAGTTATGTTTATAAATGTTACGTTTTTAATTTAATTTTTTCAAGGAAACAAAATATTGCACGGAGTAGAAAAATGCAGAACGGTTTTTGTGCGTTTGTTTCAGTTCCAACGTTGATAAATTAGCAGTTACTTTCACAAACCTCTCTCTCAGTAATGTTTTTCCGTATTCATTCATAAAATACTTTTACGATCATGATGCGCTGTTTCCCTTATCCTTTCAGTATGTATATAATAGTTTACACTAAATTTTAGGCAGTCTTTAGTCTCTTTGAAACATGGCTATGCTAAGCCCAATAGCATTGACCTGTCGGCAGGTGCTCAAACTTTTAAAATTAGTGTTGTTTCTGAAATGTTATTCGTGCGATGTGTCGTGTACGTAAAACAAGTTCAATATCTCTCTAATTCTTTTAAAGTAATAATTATGTATTTATTTTGGTAGCCCATGAATACTGTTGGCATATTTTAATGTGTTTCAATCCAAATTACGAGTAAGTCTGAGCTTTTACTTTGTAGTTCTTATTCCGTTTTAGGATTTTTTAAAAATTCTGTTGGGGCTAAAGTGTTGAGTGATCGTTCTACTTGATATGCAGCACTATTAATTAAATTGCGTATTTTTCGAGAACAACATTTTTCGTCACGTGACCCCAAGATTGGTTGAAATATTTCTGGTCAAAATGGTCAAAAGACCGAAAAATTTTGTCAAACGCTGTACTATTTGGCGTCAATTTGATTAGCTACTGTCGAGACTCCAGTTTTATCCCCTTTACTATTGCGATGCCCCCTTCACAACCGACCCGCGTCGCCTTTATGCCTCCGTGAGCCTCACTGTCTCTCGAGGCGCAAGCTCCCGTGTTGAGGGAAAGAGAGGCCTGGAGGAATGAGCCTCGCCACGCCACGCCCCCCCCCCCCCCCCAAGAAGGCCACGGAGTAGAGGAGTGCCCTCTCGACTGCCGGACGCCCCAAGTAGTAAGTGCCCTCCCCCCTGGTTCTTGGCCTCGCAGCGGTTTCAAGGGTGTGCGCTCCGACGCCAAACTTTATGTTTGCTCGGCTGCGGGGAACGCAAGGGGATCGAGAGAGAGAGAAAGGGTTTCGCAGCGTTGGTCGCGGACGCGGAAGGTCCGGCCGCTTAAGAGACGGGCATAGTGGCGAAGTGACCGCAAAAAAAAATGAAATGTTCTTTTGTTGGGAGCTCAATGCATTCTTCAGGTGGCGCACAGGTCTCAGGGGTCAATTATTGCGGAGGGAAGGAACGCGGCGTGAAGTGCCGGGTTGTGTATACAATCTTCAGATTTCCTCTACGACGCGTTGGAAAGAAAATGGAGTGTTTAAAGGGAACTCGTGGATTTTATTTTTACATGTACAAGTCGGGTGAATCCAGGTTACGTCAACAAAAATTTGCCATACCCTCCTGGTTTGAACGACACCGTTCCTCTTTATTTTTGATGAAGAGATGGATGCGAAAAGACGTTTTGCAGAATATTCTTCATCTACATATTACACTGCGAGCTGCCGGACGGGGGTGTAGGAGGTGGTGCTAGGACCTCAGTCATGCAAAGATGTAAGGGATAAGATTTTGGGAGTTTAAAATGGTGATGAGTATTATGAGAGTGTATTTAGTGGAGCTCAGTTTTTATTGTGGTTCCTTTGCTTATTGTGCGCGGAAACAACGAGTTTTTCTTCTGATTTGTTTGGCAATGTATCTCTCTTATTTTATTGCCACTGTCAGACCTGGAGATGTAGTGAGGCGTCATGAATACATTCTCTGTGTTGCGCTGAAAAAAGCGATTCAAATTTGTCAATATTATCCCCAATATTGACATATTTGAAAGGAAGAAAGAAAATTTGACCTGTAATCCCAATAACGCCGACTTTTTGTGAGCTTGTGAAAATCTCAACTAATTTTTCTCTCCGCTCTTAGCTTTATTTAACATTCCCGTCTCTTAATCTCTCTGTGCGACTATACTAGAAGATGAATCATTTTGTTACATTCATCCATCTCAAATTCCAAAATTTCTTGCTTGGATATCATGTTTTTCTCTTGAGTTTCCTGTTACTCGTAGGCTGGTGAATGTTTATGAGCAATTCATATTTGTGACCCAAATCTGATGTTCGTTCAAAGTCATCGAAAATGGGGTGGTTTTCTTCGTTGCTTACGACATTTCTTAAGTTTTCATACTTAGTATTTGAACGCAACCTTAGCAGCTCAAAGACGTGCGTCACTACCCACATTTTACTCATGTTATCCCTTTGGCTTAATGCGCAATACTGTGAGCAATAAATGCATGGACGTAGCTAGGATTTATGCTGGGGGGCGGGGGGGGGGGAGAAGGACACCCATCCGTATCCATAGATACCTGCCAGGGGCCTGGACATCATCCCCTCCGACTCTGTATTGCAGATTTCGTATGAAATTCTCGTCCGGTCCCCCCCTGGCTACCCCAATGAATATGCAATGCATGAATGGGGTCTAGCCAACAATGAGTTATAAATGGGCCACTTGTCAAATCCTGCTGTGTAAATAAATTTTTTTATGAAAAAATGGCACATTATGCTGGCTTAAGCTAGCACAACTTGATGAAAGAAATGTATCTGAATCAGTCTCTGAAAATTTCAGTTTTTTTTACGTGATATTCTTGGGAGACATGTTTTCTTTTCCGGGTTCATTTTTGCTTGGCACCTCAACAGTATTGTGGTAATTGAGTATCTAAGAATATATTTGTTTTCCTTGCATTATCATCTCCACTATTAGCCTCGACGTCGACTTTTTTAATATGGTAAATATCGACTCTTGTTCATATCGGCTGGTTCATATCGAATCATGTTCATGATGGGCTGATATTCGTACCTCTCTCGAATCGTTTATTATTGATTTTTGAGGAAAATAAAAATATGGTAATATTCTTACTTAGAGGGAATAGAATATTCATAAACCGAAAGGAAATGATACATAAAGAAACAAAATATTTCTAGAGTGCACCTTCTAGGATTTATTTTTGGATTTAGAAGTGCAAAAAACTTTAAGTGCCACTGTAATTTTGGGAGAAAAGTTTCTCTTCGAGGAGTTTATAATGAATGACGTATTTAAAAAAAAAATTCCACTTAAATAAACTTTGCTCATATTCCGTTGAGAAATTCTCATTTTCCTCTTCTAATAGAAATATTTCGGGAAAATAACAATTGAGGATGACAAGAGGAATATTCCGATTAAGCTAAGAATTCTTTCATTCATTTGGTGCTCAAAGTAAAGAAAGAGTGTAGATATTTTATCCGGGTTATCTATTTACCGTCCTACTTGAGTAACCCCCCGCCACCTCAAGAATGAAGGAATTTTGTTAAATCTACGGAAAGATACCTGTGGTTCCTAACATTTGTGTTTTATGATGCTCAAACTTTATAGATTTCGTGATTTGTGATTCTGTGACATCAGTATATAAGTACAGAAAAATCATAATTTCCCGGAGTAGAAACTGTCATTTTAATGATCGAATGTCCTGTTTGGACATAATCTTATAAATGCATTTTCTACGACTCATACGTATATGGAAAACCTAATAACCCGAAGTTTGTGTGATCTCGATCGTAATCCCATGTGGGATACTCTAAACCAACAAAATATTACCATCTACCTGTTTTCTTGGTCATCTTTTACCCAAATATATTCTCCTCTCTTTTTCTCTCTGTAATAAGAGTGCTTTACTTAGAAACTCCTCCCCTTGGTCAAGCATTCCAAATCATACTTTAAAGTCTTCCATGTACAATTCCAGGGCATTGTTAATCCTGTATATGATGCTCAAAACCGGCCAACTGCTTGTTAGGTAATCTTTGATCCAACTAAATACGATAGCTCTAAGAAGCAAAAATGCTTACTTTACGGTATACGGCATGGTAAATATGGTTCATATATAAGACAATATATAGGTGACCTACTGTCTTAAATTACTCTTGTTTGAAAAAGCGATATTCTCATAGGGTAATTAAGATCAAGCGACTTAAAAATCCTAATTGATTCACCTTGGACCTCTATTTCCTATGCATTCGCGTGAGTCTTGGCTTCAACAATACTTCCGGTCGTGAGGCGGACGATTCACCAAAACCACATAATTTTGAGAAATTTTGTGATGGCTTTTTCTTAACATTGCACAAAATCGACAGAAAAACAAAATTTTTCTGAAAACATAAGTATCTTTATGACAATTTCTTTTGCCGAAGGTAAATACAGAATTTTCGCGACCAGTATTTCTAATTTTTTATGTTCAAAAGTTCGTAGTCTGCAAGTGAATAAAATGACCTTAATATGTGCATTTCATTTTGGGAATAGATTTCGCTTACAGAGCCACAAGCGGAGAAACTTTGCATTTTATATTAAAAATTCGTTGCAGGGGATCAGTCCTGACTCTCAGTCCTACTTAAATTCGCCGAAAGGAAAATTCCTAATGAATCTGTTGGCTGATGAATGCAAACATCTGCTCACAGATTTTAATTTCAACCTCAGGAGATTGGGATGCCGCAAGAGACACCACCGGTGGAATTTCGTACGGCCAGCAAACTCGGTATATGGGTAACCTAATGTCTTAAATTACTCTTGTATGAAAAACGACCTTCTCAGAGGAATAATTACGCATTTTCATTGAAAATTTTAGTGTTTTTGTTTGGTTTTATTAAAAAAGTACACACATACAACATACTAATCACGCCATTCCCTTCCGTGATAGGCACAGTCACAAAGTTTTACTAATAAATACATATTTGTACACCTAACTCTGTTTCAATAATTTCCTCCATTCTGGTCTAGCCTTGCAAACCTCTTTTGTCTCATTTACCCCCATACACCGCTTCATACACGTCCTCCTGCTTTTAAGACTCCTAATATTCCTCCTCCTAAGAGTTTCCTCAACCACGTTCAACCACAACTTTTTCGACCTAAATCTATCTCTCGCACCATTCATTTCACTCCTATATATATGTTTCGTTATTTGACTCTCATCCATTCTCTCAACATGGCCAAACCAAAGAAGCACACTCCCTCTTTATATGTCCATTACTGGAGCATATCAAAACAGTACCCTGAAATAAATGGTTTGATGGTATAATCCGATTTGATCAAAGTATCGAGATGGAGTAGAATGTTGAATGCCATCGGATTGATTAGGTGAGGCACCCGTTGTAGTTGAATGCCGAAAATCGCTCAGTTTCTACGATTAACGTCTCTTCGTTATGCTTAATTGCGTTGATCTTTTCTAGACTTCAATTTGAACCAAGTGCAGTTTCGCTCATACTGCGCAAAATTGCGTAAATATTTTTTTTTTACCTTTAAGAGATTTTTAGCCGAATTGAAAATTTCCGAAAAATCTTTCAGACAACTGCTGGATTGGATGTCTCTAAATTCTTTGCCAGTGTTTTATAGACCTATATGAGACTATGCACACACATATCGCACGTGCATTTTTTTTACTTTTAGCTTAGGTAGGTAACTGACGCCCTCGTTTGCGTATACAGAGAGAAATATAAATTACTGTAAACATGGCACGTTCAGTTATTGAGGACATTTTGTTCACTTTCCGCAGAAGTAATTTTATTTCCCGACCTGGTTTCGACATCAGCTATGCCATTTTCAAGGTTTAGCTAGGTTTTCATCGCTAATGTCGAAACCAGGTTGGAAAATAAAATTATTTCCATGGAAAGTGAACAATAACCTTTTCATTTTTGGGATCGTGATATTTGTAGTGCATCCACAAATTATCGCCGGATACTCTAAACTTAATTATCGAGAACTTGATTTGCAATCATTATTTCCTTGGTTACTTTTTCATTCTAGTAGGTACACATTAATTGCCTAACATGATTTACATGCCAGGATTTTTCATCCCACTTGAAATCCTAGTGTGAATACAGTACATATGTGCCCTCAGCCATCAAGGACATAAGTCGAATCTTAAAATCCGTTATTAAATTTTTCATCCCAATGGACTTGAATTGAGTATTGTGAATTTTAATGCAGGGTTTGATCTTAACGCAAAAATTTATTCTAAGTAGAGAACGTTTGTGTGTTTGGTTCAATATTGCACCAATTATTTTTTTTAATTAGTCGTTAAATCCGTTTGTTTCAAAACATATGTTGACAGCGGTCCTCCTTCCTTCCCTATTTAATGCTTATTGGCATACTTTTCGGTAGCTCTTCTTATGTTTTTTGAATGAATAGAGTAAACTTTGTTTCGCTACAATGAATTTAATGATTTCGACGATTAACTTCAAATTCAGATGAAAATACATTTTGATGCAACAACTTATATTCTCGTTAATCGTCGAAACCATGGTCGTAAGTCATTATATTCATTGTGGCAAAACAAATTTTACTCTATTCATTCAAAATGTTAAGCAAATTCCAAAAATCATAGCCGGAAACCACCAAAAATGTTCTTATGTACTTCCTACTTCTTTTTTGTGTTACATTTGTATCTCTTGTGCTTCCTTTTTGGACTTTTCCGTCCTCTTTTCCTTTTATAATGCGCTTCGCAAACCCATTGGACCTCAGGGTGTGTACAAACCATCTGGTTCTTTTCTGTTTTGTGTTCCAAAGGGTCATTTCATCTTTCTACTCTTCTGTACACTTCATCATTTCTTATTTTTCCCGTCCATTTGATCTTCAGCATCCTCCTCCAGCGCCTGGTTTTGCAGTAATATGATTTGCACTGAATTATAATGTTTACATGACTATGTATTCCAAAGTTTCCTATCTCTTCTGTATACTTCTTCATTTCTTGTTTTCCCCACCTATTTGATCTTCAGAATCCTCCATCAACACCTGATTTTGAAGTAATGTTTTTATATATTTTTTTCAAATTTAATTTGCATTACATCAATTTTACAATGCCTTTGCGGTTAGTTTTTAGAGTGATTGGATATAATAACGCTAACATTCAAAATTCTTAAATATAGACAATAGATCCTCAATATGAGAAGAGGTATAGTCCTGCTTAGCCTATGGCTTATCAGCAGGTGCTGTTTTTAATTAGTAAATAAATTAACGACATTGATCAGTCAGGAAGCGTAAAAAATATGATTTGAAACTAAGTAATCATGTTTTCATGACAATGTTTATCGCCTTACGTCAAACGATTAATGACACAGGGAATAGTTTGTTTTTAAACTTTGATCGAGCAGACCCAAGTCTTCCACCTGGTTATGTTTTCTGGTTGAAATTAGGTGTGTAAACCAGCTGCTATCCTTCAGTGTGCCGTAATGTGTGTTGCGGTAATGGTTTTTCATCATGATACCGGTGCGAAACATTCGTCTTGGCGCCTGCAGCGAGTCAGCATTTCGGATGCCGACGCGCTGTCGTACCTTATTTTCGGGTGGATATTTGGGAACGTAGAATAGAATAGAATGGAAAATAGTCTTTATTGTTCTGAGACTTTAAGTCCTCCGGAACATAGAAAAGAAATAAATACATGCCATAACATAAAATATTACAAAAAACTAAGCAATTTTACATAGGTAATCAGTCATGTTTCTCTTGAACATCGAAATTGTCATAGAGGTTCTAACATTTACAGGTAAACAATTCCATAACTTGCAGGAGGAAATTAGGAAAGAGTGCTCAAATAATAAGGTATGGAATTTAGGGACTAAGAATAACTCAGTGACACGAGTCGATCTTTTTCCTGTATCCACATTAAATATAAAATTTTTCATACAAATAGGTGGGGTTTTTGGATTTCAGGACCTTGAACACGTATAAAGCCTTTTGCAGTTTTCGGCGTTTATCCAATTTCAGGCATTTAATTTTTTCGTAATAAGGCGTGACGTGTTCATCATAGCGGATGTTGAAAACAAAACGCAGACAGGAGTTTTAAAGACGCTGCAGCTAGTGACGTAAGTAGGCGTACACTTGAGAGAGGAACAATAACATCAAGACCGTTAAGGAGGAAGCGGAAGGCAAAAAATGGTCGTTTTGCTCGTTGAGACGCGAGACACGTGGGATGGTGAAGGTATAGACATTAGAGAGAGAACGGAGGGGGCTTTCTCTCCCGGGATTGCGGTTTCCAGAGATCCCAGTATAGTTTTAGCCATTTAGATATATGGAGAGAGAGGGCACATGCTATGCTGGCCAAAGCCTCTGAAGCCAGTCCTCCATCTTCGTTGACCCTCATTTTCTTATAGGTCTGGCAGGCTAACGCGCTAATTTTGTAATTTTACTATTTTTCCCATCGATAACTTACTACAAAACAGCATGCACTTACTTCTTTAATGTGAATTCTCCTTAACTATTATGCTTAAAATTAAGTAGATAGAGAGAATATCAAACGAAGATGTACTAAATGAAATGAAGGAGAAAAGAAGCTTATGGCAATGGTTGACAGAAGAGTCCAACTTATAGGGCATATAATGAGACATGGGGGGATCCTATTGACAATCCTAGAGGGACATGTTAACGGAAAAAGACCCAGAGGAAGACCACGGCTCCAGTTTACAGACCAGATAATGAAGGATCCTGGATATTAGAGCTACGAGAAAGTGGAAAGAAAGGCGGAGAGACGTGAGGAATGGAGAGTGCCAACCAGTCAAGCTGCTGCCAACCAATCTTCGGATTGACTACCAAAGGAGGAGGATTATGTTTTTTATTCAAATTAATCATCAATAATCATCCGCATTCCTAATTAATATTATTGTAAAATTGAGTAGAATCCATAGAACTAAGCTGCCAATATATGAGTCCACAGGTACTTGCTGTAAATTTGAAACAGATGGTTGATATTCTTGCTTTACATCCGCTAAGTCGTCCATTCCGTCGTTCTGTCCATTGATGAATAAGGAGAGACCAGAGCTAAATGATATAAGATCATTATTTCATTTTTCAGGCTTCAGTTTGATGTAATAGTGCCCTCTCCATACACCTCAATAGTTTTGGCATATTTTAACTTACCGGTAAATGCTCCCGTCCCCGAGATGGCCCCCAATGATTTCCTTCAATATTAATCTTGGTTGATTTATAATGTGACGTAGTTTGTGCGAGTTTTCGCCCATCCACAACTGATACGACCTTTGGCTATTATTTAAAATGTTAAAGAAACCGTTAGAAGCGCTAAGTTGATATCGTGCTATAGGCGTATAATATAATAACTTGGCTCAGGTTTTTTTCTGTCAATTTACTGAATACGTCTGCAAAACCGACGATTTTTAGATTCTGTAAAAAGTTAATTCGGTGCGTAATTGCCTTTGTTTTAAAATAACTGAGAATCAATGCAAACTACTCGCAGGTCTGCCGAGATATATCCGATAGAAGTTCCTCATTTTTCAATTGCAGTCTCTCTTGAGTGCATACTCGTACCATTTTCCATTTAAAATGACTTGTATTTTTTGTGAATACCTCGAGATTGAATACTTTAAAAAAAAAATGTATGATGGTCAGTTCTTGATATTTTTATCATTGAAAAGATGAGATGTATTTTCCTTCACGTACAATTCCATCGAACTTTATGTGAAGCGCCATCTCGCTCATACTAACTGTACTGGAAATCATTTCATTTTTCCGAACTCGGGATATCTCTCTGCTCTTGAATACATTAAATATGATTCCACCTACGGCAATGGAATCAGAACAGGAAATAGCAGCCGCAGAAATTTTCCAGACTAAAGGTATGAGAAGATTGAGTAATCGATGAATTGACTGTCTTTTTTTAAATCTTTCCATGAAACTTTTAGCACCCTTTATTTCTTGGTTGCATTTTTCGATTTTCTCTATTTTCGAGTAATATCGTATTTGTTTCCTATTTCATGATTGTAAATAAGTCAATAACGTCTTATCGTTGCGTTGGTTACAGCTTTTCATGAAACGTGCAACAATTTGGAATACCTTGACTGATATTTGGTTTAAATATTATTTCAGCCCGAAGGTAAGCGCATTGTTGAATGTCTGTGCGAAGTTCCACTGAGGAAAAATCTTTCGCTTTGGCCATGAAAGTTTTGACGAAAAAATTGATTTGTCTCGATATTCTCAAAAGACAATGAATTTATTTTTATTTTCACCGAAATATCAGTTAAGTTTTTCAATTTGGAGTGTCAGAACACATTGGAAGACTATAGAAACTAAGTAATAAGTCATATTTTCTTTCAATATCCAATCATTTTCCAAGGTAATTAGGTTATTTACAGCATATTCTAATGAGCATTGAGTCAGTTCCGGGATTCTACAAAATTCTGGGAAGAGATTTACTTTAATCCGGGTATCCCTGGACAAGCGAAAGTCCGGGAAACGAGAAACCCTGGGGCGGAGTCGACCACCCTGGAAATGAGGGTCTTGCAAATGGAATTGCTTGCATAATTGTGAGGGAAGCGGAAGGGCTCCCTTGTGGTCATATGGCTATCCCCCGCTAAGGAGAGTAGATGAGAGGTTGGGAAAAATTTTCGTCCTTTAATTTTTCATCCAATGGAACGACTCTTTAAATGAAGGGTTTTTTTTGTTCTTGCGAGTCCGAGGTGATGATGATTGCATGAATATTGCGTCAGGGGGCGTTATTTTGTTGACTATCATAAGGACGCCTTACGACTTAGGAATGAAAGGTGAATTTTTAGCCCTGCAATTTCCACAATATATATCATGTCATTGTTTCCGAGCTTGGTTTCCTTGAAAGTTCCCGATAGTGTTTTATTGCCTCGAAACAAAGTTAATTTAAAAAAAAGTAACTTTTACACTCCACTGGTTAGTTCACAGGTCAAACCAATAAATTTATCTGTGAACTGATCAGTGGAGTGTAAAAGTTATCTATTCTAATTAGCGTGGAACTCCGCAATGTTTAACCGCGATTTATTTAATTTTCTCGAAAAAAAGGTTTAGAAAAAGTCAATGCGCGGTTGACATAGTTTTGATTACCTAAGTTTTCTTACCAAATTTTTTAAACTACGCGAATGGTTTTGTACGCTACCAGAAAGGTTATAAATAGTAAATATGTTATTCTGACTGTATGTAGTGAGATGTTGTGTTGCATGTTCTTCCAGTCGCCCTCCCTCTTCAAAACACTCTTTAATTGGGAACCCTGTCGTTTGCAAAGGCTTTTCTCGGGAACAGTTTTCACATTCTCTCGCTTACATTTCATTCTAATTCTTAAACACTCCACTGATAAAACGCTAGGATATCAGAAATTTTGTGCCAGATTGAGTTTTTTCGATCAAGAGTTTGATAGATATGAACTGGTAATATTTCCAAAGTTTTCCCAATATTTGCCTAAAATACTTCGCTAATGTAATCCTAATTGTTCAACAATAGTAGCATGTTTGTTCTAATAAAATGGCCATGAAAACGCGACGTTCTGTACAATGTTCTGTACCCTGAAACAAAGTCATAGACGTTTGTCTTTGAATCCAAGAGAAGAACTGCAGTTGGAGTTGACGTTTTCAGCCATTGTGAACTAGGCATGATCTGTCCAAATCGAGCCCAGCCTAGAAAGTACGTTGAACACCGGTGACCGAACTGGTAGCGGCGCTTCTATTTTGGCCGGACGTTGTAAATTTATAATCGTCCTCTCCGCATGAAGTCTTGGTTTTTGGTCTGCTCTACGCTTGTATCCTAATTCACTTAATCCATGGTGCCTTATGCAGTGTGCATAATTCACGGAAGAGTTCACAAAAACTGCCGCATAGTGCCACTCACTCTGATTCACGAGCACGCTGATAAACGTCTGGATTACTAGGTCTCTTTGCCTCGGAGGTGTAAAGTAGACTCGATGGGGCTTCTTGATTTGAAGAGATGGGCATGACAGGGGAGTTTGTATGTGCAGAATAAAACAGAAATATCCTTATCGTGATGCGGCTATTTAAGGATAAGCTTCCCATTCCAATGGCCTTGGTTTCGAATCTCTTAAATTCGGAGGATTTTCCTTAGAAATCCCAATTTTTTATTCGGATAATGTATTTAAATTTACATACCTACATGTATAGAAATATGTGACCTGACATCATTCGCCAATTTCAGCGAAATTCTACGCATGATTTCACCCTTTCTTTGCTCCGGAGTATTCTTGCGTATTTGAACAGACCCATCATACCTTCACGACACATTTTACCTAAGTAGAGAGATAGATGGAAAATATTTATTCCACTAAATTTGACAACAAATGGCTTTGACAATAAATTTACATTTGGTGGAATATAGGCACCCCTGTGGTAAACAACTAGTTTTGAAGTTGCCATCATGCAAAGCTCAAAAACAGAACATTACAACATTGATTTTTATAAAGACAAGGAACAGTTTATTTTATTCACGTGTCCATTACAACAACAAGGCAAGGGGAAGGCAAACAGCAAAAGAAAAAAAACATTACTTACCAATGGTCATGAACCAGAGTATTAACATACAAACAGATGTACAAATTATGCATAATTCACTTCTCTTTGTAGGACAATGTTTAAAAATATTTTTCAATGCTGTCTATCGAAAATAACCATGTTTTCAAGTCTCGTAGAAACAATTTAACATGCTTTGCAGAGAAATAATTGCATTATTCAAGCCTAATCGAAACCAATCGGATTTTCAGATTAGAAGAGAAACTATTAGAAGCGGAAAAGTGGGTTGTTTATGGCGGAGAAACAAGCTAGGCGACTGCCTATGTCCGATCTCAACGAAAGATGTCAAAGGGGTCTCAGTCTTTGTTCCCGTCCGGTGGGTCAAGTACTGCAGTGAAAGGCCATTCATTAGGCTTCTAGGTTAGAATTAAACATCCAAATAATTCGTGACACTAGTATCCGCATCCTTGAGTAAATGAACCAACTCACTGGTATCATCTCATACTCCAACGCAATTGTGTACGTTAATGAAATCTGAAGTTTGCTCATATTAGACCGATTGTTCACTGGCACCACGAATCGAAGGAGATGTTCAATTTCGGATCCGGGTTTAAACAGGGCAGGATGCCTTGCTTGAAAAATCCATTTTCAGGCTTGTGTCTTTTACGTCGGCATGGCAGCGTGATAATTGATTTAAAAAATGTGTGTTTGCATCGTTCAATCTTTAGATTGTTTCATCTTAGGATTATTTTCAACTTGCGTCTAGCTAATTTTTTGCGTTTACTAAATCCTAACCACATGAGAGAAAATTTAAAAGTCTGACCAAACAATCGATAATTTTCACGGGTCCTAGCTAAATCCTTTACCTAAGAATACGTTTAATTATCGAGACGCGCGTCTTATGTAATTTCTGTCATCCCGTGAAGTGAAAAAGGCGTCGGGCGAGTTCCTCGGCAGTGCATCGCGTAGTGCGCGGGCAGGAGGATTGCGCTGCGCTGTTGGGCCATCATGCGGGAAAGCTCCCCTCATACCAGACTGGCGCATGTTAAAACTAGTAGGACTGGACCCTTTTGTCTGAATTTTCGGAAAGCTTCAACTCCCCTTTGAGTGGTTGTCAGAGGGTGGTCGCGTTTATGACTAGCATTACGTTAGCATCTGATATATCGTGGGGATTACGCATACAAAAAATATGTGGCAACGGATTAAAAAAACTAGGTTTTGTTAAACGTATAATAGGAAGGTCCACGGATGAAAAAGTCGAGGAGAGACGCTACTTCGCCTGGCCAGGCCACACCTTGAATACGCCGCAAGCATTTGGGACCCTGGTCATAAAGATTTAACAAAAGAAATAAAATAAAAAGGAAAGTTGCGCGTTTAGTAAAAAACTGCTACGAGCGTACGTATAGTGCCTCACAACTTTTAGAGGGATTAATGTGGTAGCCCCTAGAGACTCGGAGGCTCCACGCTAGGCTTAGGTTGCTGCTAAAAAAATTCAGAACTAATATTTTTCAGAGCGACACAGAATATTATCATGACTCCTCACCACATCTCTAGGTGTGAAAGATGCGATAAAATAAGAGAGATACACTGTCGAGCAGAAAGGTACAAGAACTCGTTCTTTCCGCGCACAATAAGCGATCACAATAAAAATTGAGCTCAACTAATTACGCTCCCAAAATGCACGTCACCATTTCATCT
This sequence comes from Ceriagrion tenellum, assembly GCA_963169105.1. Lineage (NCBI taxonomy): Eukaryota > Metazoa > Arthropoda > Insecta > Odonata > Coenagrionidae > Ceriagrion > Ceriagrion tenellum. Next base: position 65,209,744 of record OY720642.1, on the reverse strand, counting down.
CCCAAAAACTTACATCTTTACACGGTTGGTAACCTAACACCCCCTGCCATATTCCCATGCGGCGTCTCGCAGGGTATATGTAGATATTGAGGCCGGAGGCTTATCTCCCGTCCCAGTCGTGTAGGTGAAGCGTGTCTCTTTTTTAATGCAATATGGACAACTATATCAGGCGAGTTACCTATCTTCCAGATCCCCCTAGGTATTTCCTACGATTAATCGGAGAAACAGCTGCGAAAATATCGTTTTTTGTATTGTTTCGTTGTATCGTTTTTTTTCAGTAACCAAAGAATAAGAATTTTGTCGGCCCCGGTGGCGGCGGGGTATAGTCCTCGCCTGCTAACCCGAGGGTCGCGGGTTCGAGTCCCGCCTGGGTGGAATATTATCTGCCTAGGATATATGTGTCTGCATATGTGTGTGTGCCTACACATGTGTCTCGTCTGTTGTTACTGTTGTTCACCCGACGTAAAATGGCCTAGTGTGCTGTATTCGGGGCAGGGAAAATAAATAAATAAATAATAAATATTAAGCAGTTTAGAAGGGGTACCTCGTGGAATGCGTCGTTTTTGATGGTTTACCATTCAAAATCGGGACCAAAAGTACTGTAAAGATTACAATAATCACGTTTCTCCGTCATAAACATTTTCTATGAATTTGGAAACCCCTCGGTCCTCTTTTTCAATCGTAGTAGGTCAGTTTGTTCGAGCGATCAGTCGCCCCCCGCCGATGTATGTTTGGCCTTCCTGAGACATTCCTTGAATTTCCAAATAACTCAACCCGTACAACATTAATGCCAATATGCCCCTGGTAGATTTGACTCTCCAAAATGAAGATAAAGGGCATGATTTCCCATTGGGTTCATGTTCTAATCTGACAATGAATAAATAGAATGATTTGTCTTTTTACAACCTGGATTATTGCAGCAAAGGATGCATAAACCGGTCAATTAACAGCAGAACCCAAGAAATAAGATTCCAAAATTTGACCATCGTTCGCAAAAATAAGTCTAAACGTAATTTGTGATTATTTGCCAAATGGTGTGAAGTTACTTGGTCCAAAGAATATCTAACTTCTAGCCTTTTTCCGAGTCAATCACAAGAAATGATAAATATATCACCGAGACAATTTGAAAAAAGATTATTAATTAGGAGTTAAATTCTTATACTTGCAAAACAGCCTATTGTTGTGGTTAAAAATCAGGAGGAATCGAAGGTGATACCCTATGATTCCATGGAAATTCCTGCGCCAGTGTCCGTAGTATATGCCGGCCTCGGTGGCGGCGAGGTAAAGTTCTCGGATAAAAATCCTCTCCTGTCAAACCGAAGGTCGCGGGTTCGAGTCCCGCCTGGGTAGAATATTTACACCTCCCTGGGCATGGTTGTGTGTGCTCGTTCATATATTAAACACGTAGTAATTGGCTTCGGCTGTTACGTATAAAGAAATTATTAAAATTATTATACTTGAAAACATTTTTTTGGCAGTGCATTTGCTGTCCTATCGTTCTCCATATCTACAAAGTAATCATCATATTCCTTTATGGTAGTTACATCCAATTCAAAACCCCGATTTACGAAACTGCAAAATTATCCGCTGCTAACGTTATACGCACTAAACTAATCGTTGGGTATGGGCATAGGTCCAGCAGCTGATCCACTAATATATTCAATAAACGATTTAACATTACCCTCACTGCAACCTTGGTCGAACTCAAACTTAAATCGTGTCATAGATAACGATATTGCTTCTTAAGCCTATGACTCTTCCAAATAGTCGAAAATCCATTATGAGTCTTTCTATATCCAATTTTTGAAGTGAAAACTTCTTATGTCGCGTTGAGCACTTTTGTAGATGGGTTAAAGACATTGGACTCGCGTCACCGTCACCGTCACCGCTACTACATATATGTATAATTATGTATATTCTGTATATACACTGTATACTCGCTATATACACAGTACTTGTGGATGGATACAAACCATTGGACTCGCATCACCGTCACCGTCACCATCACCGCTACTAAATATATGTGTAATTGTATATTCTGTATATACACTTTTGTGGATGGGTAAAAGCCATTGGACTCGCGTCACCGTCACCGTCACTGCTGCTAAATATATGTATAATTGTATATTCTGTATATACACAGTATACTCGCTATATACACAGTACTTGTGGATGGGTAAAAACCATTGGACTCGCGTCACCGTCACCCATACCCATATGAGTGGCTCGCGTCACTCATATGGGTAATGATGAAATAATTGACATTCCAAATTTTAACTTTGTTGCAAGTTTCAGAAGAAATAATCGTCCAGCAGGAGGAGTAGCTATTTATCAAAATATGAACACAGTTCATTATTGCTCAAATTATATGGATGTGCATGAGAAATTCACCAGCATGTTTAATACTACTGCTTCTGATATTGGCGATATGTGTATATGTCGTTGCCACTCTGAGAATAATCAGTTCATTATTATGGTTGCCATTTATATTTCTCCGGATAAGTCATTGAGGGCGATACGAGACTTCTTGTATGAAAATTTATTCATTTATTCTCATGATGCATCTGCATTGCTTGAACAAAAAATTGGGAAAAGATTTGATGATTTGCCAATGATTTTGAGTGGAGATTTCAACATAAAATTTGCAGACGATAAAAATCTACCATTGATTGAATTTTTAAATAGTGAGTTTGGTTTAACGATGTCTAATGATCGCAATCTAGGCACAACGAAATATAAAAGTACTATTGATGCAGTATTTACAAGACATTTAAGCAAATTCGAATCAAAATTATTCGTTTCTTACTTTAGTTACCATAAGCCTATTGTATCAGTTTTAGATATTGCCGATGATGATGGCGGTGATGATGAAAGAGTTGTTGAAATAATGGATGAAAGTTGGTCATTCTGAAGTGTACAATTTTTATGTGAAATAATTGTGTACAATAGCGGAATAAATGAATATTTAATTTATTATATACATGAAACTACTTTCTACTGATTAATAAAACACTTCATTAGAAATTATTCCCTACATTCAAAAATGCTCACGTTATTTCAAGTTTTCACTTCTGTCGGCGCTCCCGGAGTGCCTCTATTTTTTTTTTTAATTCTACCAAATGTGCTCACCTTCAGCGCAGAGATCCTATCTCTGTAGGTCGTATTTACTTGAAAGGAAAGGAGGAAGGAGAGCAGAAGACTTTTTTTTTCTTGGAAAGCAAGTGTGTAAGAGGTGAGGAGGGAAAGTGAGAACGCAGAAGGGGTGACGAGGTACGTGGGTAGCTGTTGTCTGGTCGATCCTCGTCTCGGAACGCAAGCTTAAGCTTTAAATACACACACGAGCTGGGAGGGCAAGAGGCCAGCCGCACGGTTGGAGATCTCCCACGAGGGTCAAGAGAGAGGACAAGGTTAGTAGGGGAAGCCTCCAGGTGGTTCCTTGAGTAAAAAATCCTCTCTTTCTTTCTCGTCTTCCATCCACCTACTCTCCAATGATTATATATTATAGATTGGGATCTCGTTACCAAAAAGCGTTGTCTATAATTCCAATAAACAAGCAACTTTTTGGAAAGTGGTTCCGCCTAGTGATGAAAGATGGAAGCTCAAATGTAAATACAGTCGACAGATTGTAAATAAACATGTCTTCCCGGTTTTACCATGAATATACATGGGTTTTACTTACAATTAATCATAATGCAGTGGATAAAAAATGTAGTACTACACGCGGGATGTAATTATACACTTGTTTAATATCGTCCGGTCTATAGATATTTTTTATTCCTCTCCAAATTCAATTACACAAATGTACGATTAACTTCTTAGCACTTCGTGAATATCGCTATCAGGAAATTTCATAATAATGCGAGGTGACTTCATGGGTATTCCCAATGGCCATCATTGCAGTGTAGGTAAAAAGGAATGCACTTACCGTCCCCTTGAACAGATTCTTATTTCTCAATCCATGTCTCCTATTTTGGGTCCTCGTAAATGCATACCCTGTTTTGCAACCTGGTACGATGCAAGTTCGGTTGAAACAAGGCATTCTGAATTCTTTGTTTTGGCAGAACAGGCTTATTGCTTTCCAATTATAATCGGATTATGGCAAACATCGTAATCGGCACACGATGGACGTTTTATAAACCTTTTATACATTTCCTGTAATAGATATTTCCTCTCTAGCATTTAAAAAGTAAATTTTAGATAACAAAAATAGCGAGATATTATTCAAACCATCAAGTAATTCTTATCTCCTCGATCGTTCACGTTAGAAACAATCAACTACATCTATTTACAATAACAACAGAAAAGACTCTAATCGAAGGAGCGCCAAGGACTGGGTGAACTAAAAGTGGAAATTTAGGCAACACGTAGCCTAGGCAACAATGCCGAACAGCGGAATCCATAATATATATTCATGTACTGTCCATATCGCCCTCCGTCTCCCTTCTTAATCTTCACCTCCTGATGCAGTGACCCCACCTTATGTTCTGTTCATTGGTTGTTCAATCCTAATATCGGTTGACTGCAGCCCTCCACCCTTCCCTATCTAACGCTAGTACCCTTACATCCTGGTATATCTTCCTATGTACTTTCCTCTTTTTTGGTCCATGAAGGTCATTTGGTCCATGGTCTTGGGTCTATCTGGTCTATCTATCATGGTCTGGGGACTTTTCCCTCTGTTTTACCTTCAATTATGTTTTCATAATGCCGTTGTTCTCTGGGTGTGTCCAATCCATCTTGTCCTTCTTTTCTCTATGGTGTTCCATATGGTCCTCTCATCCTCTACTCTTCTGTACACTTCATCATTATTTTGTCCGTCCATTTTATCTTCAGCATCCTCCTCTAGCACCAGGTTTTGAAGGCTTATAGTAATTTCTGGTCAGCTTTTCCATTGGTCCATGCTTCCGATCCGTAGAGTTCTACGCTCCACACGAATATTTTCACATACTGTTACCTGTTTTGTAGATTTATCGTCTGTATGTCTACTTATCATTTTCTTAATCTTGGTGTTTTACGTCGTGGTGTGCAATGTATTTTCGCTTCTCCATTTGAAGCTTTCGTAAGTTTTTACCCACCCTCCCCAGTCTTGTGAGTGTTTTTCGTAGCGCACCTGAACTGTTGTGAGTCATACGTCCTGACCAGCCCTACGACACAATGGGGCAATCGTTGAAAAGGTGAAATCATCGAAATCATTTAATGTGGTTGGAGTGCTAATCATGATTCATTTAGTTCATAACTTTTCAAGTAAGTTGAGAACAATTCTTGGACAACCCTTCTATTAACTTCGTGTGCTTTTACGACGGAAATAACCGTACATTTAGTTTTGTAAGTGGTGCCAAAATTATATTTTAATGGTTTCGTCTTAATCTGTGCATTATTTTAAAACGGAGCGGAGTTCAAAATTAAGCGAAAATCATATGTAAATACTGCTAATATTTTACTCTGCATGCTACTTGATTACTTGTAGGCAATCATTGTGATAATTCATTCATTGGTCGTGCAATCCTAACATTGGTTGACTGCAGCCCCCCATCCTTCTCCATCTAATGCTTGGTCTCTTACTTCCCCATTACTTCCCTCTTTATTTGGTCCGTTTATTTTGCGCTGGAGTTATTGTTAATCTGAAATTATTAAGAGTAAAAGCAGGATGAAAAAGGAAATAGGGCGGGAGAATAGGGGATGGATCATCATCATTGGGCATTATGCTATTAAATGATTTTTGGAGTGTATTCCTAACTTTCCCATTTCAGGGACATCTTTGCACATTCCCGCGGTCTCCGTAGAATTCCTCATACCCTCTACCTCTTCTTCATTTATTGATCGTTAAATCTTAACATTGGTTGACTGCAGGCCTTCCCTACCTAATGCCAATTTCCTTATCTCCTGGTGTCTCCTCCTATGTACTTTCCTCTTTATTTGGTCCATGAACTTATTCCTGGGTTTTCCTCTGGGGACTTTTCCCTCTATTTTACCCTCAATTATGTTCTTCACAAACCCATTGTGTCTCAGGTTGCGTCCAATCCATCCTTTTCTCTATGGTGTTCCACAAGGTCCTTTCCTCTCCTACTCTTCTGTTCACTTTATCATTTCTTATTTTGTCCGTCCATTTTTTTCCTCAACATCCTCTACCAGCACCAGGTTTCGAAGGCTTTTTGTCTTTTCTTGTCAGCTTTTCCAATATTACATGCTTCTGATCCATAGAATGCTACGTTCCACACAAATGTTTTCACATATTGTTTCTTGGTTTGTAGATTTGTACTCTATATACTATTAAACTATACCGCTAATACTAATCTAACGTTTAACTTGGTGTTTTATATCGTTGCTTACAGTGCATTTTCGCTTCTCCGTATGAAGATTTCGCAAGTTTTTTTTTCCCACCGTACCCTGTCCTGAGAAAGTATTTTTCCGCAGCGCACCAGAAGAGTGTCTTACGTCCGGACCAGCCCTACGGTAAATTCGGGCAATTGTTGATAATTAAGGTGACTGGAGTGCTAATCATGAGTCATTTAGTTCGTAACTTTTCTAGTAAGCCAAAGACAATTCTTGGGCAACACTTCCATTGACTTTGTCTGCTCTTACGATGGAAATAACCGTACATTTAGTTACTTATGAGATATCAGAATTATATTTTAGTGGTTTCATTTAAATAAAATATTTTTATGAAGACTTGGATTTACTTCATGGAGTTCGAAATGAAGGGAATATCATACGTGTATTTTACTCGACATGTACGTGATACATTAATATTTTACGTAATAATTACGTACATGATACATTAATATTTTACGAAGCAAATGGTTCCAGGCTTGACTTTGTGGTAGTAATTCATAGTAACTTAAGTAAAACTTTGTATACTCCACTATAGGTACATACCTATAGTGAAGTACAGGTATATACCAATAGTGGAGTATACAAAGTTTTATTTAAGTTACTACATTAATATTTGTTTGCAAACATTGTAACAAATTATTTATTCGTCATGCAATCCTAAGATTAGTAGATTGCGTGTCCAAATAGAAGGTGCAATCTAAGAAAGTATGCGTGGTGTATCATTTAGAATATTTTGACCGGTCATCGACTTAGGACCGCGTTCGGCTCCGATAGACCGGTAGCAAATCCAATTGGGCGAAATTCGAGTATCGATAATTTTTTAGTGGATACAATTAGGAATATTTTATATGCACTATGTGGTTTGGAAAGGATCCCTGCTCATATTAAAGTGAAATTAAAATAAATGTCGTCTCAACCGCTGTTTATATGCAGAATGATAAATGTGTAGGTTCTGCTATTCTAACCATTGAGGTATTTGGAGAGGGCGCTTGCTACGCTACGCAGTGTCAGAAGCCGTCCGCAAGGCTATTGGGATCACCTTGCCAAGGAAGCCATCGAGATCCGTTTCCGAATGAAATTTAGTAGTGGCATGGAGAATCCGCTCGGTATTGGTGTATTTTCCGTAATCTCACCGCTACACTAATGATCCTACACTGTCGCCTGACTGGATAGCTACTTCACCTCCATGCTCAACCAAAGCGAGCATATAACGAAAAGTAGATACAAGTATCAAACGTCTTGCGAAAGACAGAGAGGGAAAATCTTGGGAAAATCTTACACTGCCTTACATAGGGGGAGCGGAGGGGGTCAAAAATGGCATAAATCGTCTTACATAACAATTAAGCATTGTAAAAGATTTAAGTTTCTCCTGGTGAATTACATTTTTAATAAACTCTTCTCGGGCTCTGCACCAGTTGATTGGCTTCATGTTTGCCGACGTTTCGGAAAACGACTTGCGTCTTGCATCTCCAAGGCGTGTTACTCTGTCCGTGTCAGATTGTAAACAGAATGGAGTTGACCGTTGGTGGGGCCCAACAATTGAGCTCAGGTGCCATCTGATTGGCTGAGGTTTGACTTTTGCTCTTGAATTATTTTCTGGTTTTTCCTTATGTTTTAGTGCAATTTAATACAGGTGTCCATGTATTGCTCAGATGAAAGCCAGACAGACAGGAAAATGGTAGGTATTTTTACCAATTTTTTACATAAAGTTTCGTGAAAAAGATTCATTTTTACAAAAAAGGGTTCTGCTAATTACAGTGCTAGCTCCTGCAGGTGAAGTTTTGGGCTCTCTTAGAGAACATCTAATCTCATGAAGGCAGGTGCGATGAAGAGAAAGGACCATCTAGCCGAGAGGAACGATGGACCGAAATGACCGACCGATCGAAAGAAAAAAATGGACCTAAAGGGCAGATGGGCCGAAAGGAATGGTCATCCCGTACAAATCGGTCCTCAGTCCTTCCGTTCAGTTCACGGACCCGTTCCTTTCGGACCCATTCGTTCGCGAACGACCCACCTATAATTTCTAAGAAAGATTTCGATCATTTCATCTTATTTTCTGGCCCTCATTCTTCGAGTATGTACTGGGTGCAGTATTTCTGGAGATATGGTTGAAGCTGAGATCAACGAAGTGGAAAAATCAGCCTGCCAAATAGTCGAGTAAAAACGAGAAATATTTAGATCTGACGAGTTTCACGATAAGAAATTTTCCTTTCGTATATCCTTGCTTTAGAAGGAAGGAAGTACTTAGTATGGATCGGACTGATATTCGGGGCAAATGCAGAATAGATTAGGATTCTTATGATCCACGGAAGCAAAGCGGCTGGAACAAAATTGGATCTTAGATGGAAATGCTGAACATTAGCCAAAGGCCAGAAAAGAATGATGTTGAGTTTACCTTACAACGTCAATATCATTAGTCGTTCAATCCTGAGATTGGTTGACAGTAGCCATCTATCCTTGCCTGTACAATGCTAAATTAAACATGGCGGGTGAAATTTAAGAATAAATTACCATGAGAAAAATTCGGCCTGGACCGGGAATCGAACCACGGACCTATGGTTTGCCGGACCAATGCGCACACTGAAAAAAAAGTGCATACGCTCTACTGCTAAAACGGATTGGTGCTTTAGTTTTGCTGAATCAGCAGATTTTATAGCTGTGGAGGTATGTAAGATACTGTACAGTCAGTCGCATTAAGCTGGGTACCTGTAGATTTATAGCAGACGGTGTTTAGATGCACAGCGAAATGATTTGGTTGGTAAGCTCATCCGGTGAGCTGTACAGACTCGCTTCCAACTTGAGTCACGTGACTCGGCTCGGTCGCTTCTTAGCGGACCTATGGTTGTCTCATTCCGCCATTGTTTCTTTCTAGTGCAGAGTGAACCACGAGGTCAACATCGGGAGGTTCACCTCGGGTGATAACTTGAAGCCATAACAGAGATTTCAGGCGAAAATACCAAAGATACCGGTGGAATTGCTTTTCTCAAGTCTGGCGGATGCGACGTGTAGTACTGTTGCTGGATCAAGCTGAGCTTTTTAATTATTTGCTCTTAGTCTATCAGTGTGTTGTGGTACTTCGTAGTGCTTCATGAGTGTTTTATTCAACGAAAAAGGAAGAGCTAGTGAGATGATTAGTGTGGTTTTGAGCGTCGTAAAGTGGTTATCACCTCTTCTTCATCTCGTTTTATCAGTGCTATGCCTCACAGCATTATAAAGTGCATAAATAGTTGTGTTTGTATGGACTGTTTTTGGGGGTAACGATTGCATTTTTAAAAATCATTGGACGTTAGTGCTCTTTATTTGTGTTTTTAGATGATTACTCTACGAGATAAGAGCCCATTTTAAATAATGTGTCGAGGAGGAAGCCTCGTAAACAATTTACAAGTGCATATTGGTTTTCGTGACTACTGCATCAAGTGACGTGCTTCAGAGTAATAAACTCGAGTGTATTACTGTTTGTTGTCGTAGAAATATGTCTTACATTGATATAAAGACGTACCATTGTTATCGTATTGAATTGTAATGATTTCGCTCAGGTAATGATTGTCATTGCGAATAGGTTTACATCAAAGCGCTGATATGTTTACATTCTGCCGTAATTCTATTTCGTTTCGTTTTTGTTATGGTTGCAGAACGTTGTTATGGTTCACGCAGAAAAATGTTTTCTTCCAGTGCTTCAACAGTGTATCGCATCATATTTTATGTTTTATCTTGTAAGTGGATAAGTTAAATCAGTTTCGTTTTATTTTATGCTCAGAAAGGATTCATGAAGGGACAAATAGGTATCCAGATTAAATAGTGACAATGTTCGCTGTACCGTGTGCATGTTCGTTTTTCGTTTACTGAATGATGGTTAGTTTGTGAATGTGAGTATTTTTACATTTTCTGTGTAAATGGCAGATATTATCCATTAACTAGAGGCAAACATTTTCCATTTTGAGTTTTTTTATATTGACGGAACGGTGAAAACCTCAAGAAAGTACTGTGATTGTTTGAGTATAACTGATACCTTAATTTGGTGCGAGTGGATGGAGTACGTAAAACTTTGATGTGGTGAAGCTGCAGTGTGTCCAATTGATTTTATGAACGATCTGTGCAAGTTTGTGGTGTATTACTACGTGTGGCAAAAATAAAGTTTATAACAAGCACGTATTCCCGATTTTTCTATACATTCAGCTTCATTGTTTCTAGGGCAGTCGCTACCTACAATTATGTACTCCGATACGATAGTGGCGATAATAGCATACTAGGTTAGTAGCTCGGTGGAAAGGCTCTAAGAATACTATTTTTTCGTATGCGAGTAAGATCTCTTAGTAGCTGACTAAGTTAGTCACCTACTAGCACCTTTTTGCGGAAATCTATGGATACGGCCGTACGGGTCTATGTTTGACGGTAAGTATCAACTGCGAAATGTTTTTTATTATTTCCTACTAGAACTCTTCCACGGAAGAAATTTTTAAGCAAAACGTATTAAATAAGTTAGTAGCATGCGTTAGGTAAAATATTTTTCATTCCAGTATTGAGATATTTTTCATTTCATGCGATTAAACCTGTTCAAAATTATCCAGTATGCAGCCAAGTGTAATGCTTTCAGATTTATTGGACATCGCATATACTACTACAGGAAAGTTATTTTATCTGAAGAAGTATTTTATGTATAAATACATACATATTCGTAATATACCGTAGACCAGCTACAAATTTAACAGATTATCGGCAATATATCGAGCTAGTGGCTAATCTGCCTAGCTGGTGTTATATGCGAAGCAATCGGTTAGCTACTCCATATGGCTGGAGAGCTATACCGTATTGCCGTCTTCCTAGAAATATCTATTTAGACGGATTAGATGGCTCTGCTAGAAATTTCTCACTGTATAGCTACACGTCTAGCTGTCCCATATACTGCTAGATATTCTGGCTATACCGCTAGAATTATAGCTGTACAACCAGAGTTTTTTCTCAGTGCAGACCACTACTCTATCCAGGCTTCCTAATTCCTAAAAATTGCTATGGGAATTTTAGGAATTGAACTTATTTTTAGGAACTAGGAAGCATGGATAGCGTAGTGGTCTGCGCATTGGTCCGGCAAACCAAACGACCGTGGTTCGATTCCCGGTCCAGGCCGAATTTTTCTCATGGTAATTTCTTCATATATTTCACCCGCCATGTTTGAATTTTCATATGGCTAAGCACGGCATAAATGCTGGTGAAGGATACTGACTCTTGGTTGTGGCTTCTTGGAAGTCCTCTTCTCCCTTGCGTTGCCATCTTTGATGGACCGCAAGGGCCTAAGATCTAATTGCTTTGTATCCACCAAAATTTGTATGGGAATTAGGAAGCCTGGATAGCGTAGTGGTCTGCGCATTGGTCCGGCAAACCAAAGGTCCGTGGTTAGATTCCCGGTCCGGGCCGAATTTTTCTCATGGCAATTTGTCCAATGCTAGTTTGCTTATGTCCTGTTAGTTCTTCTTACGTACTTCATTCTTGATTTGCGCTATGTATCAATCCCTCGGCCTTCCTCTGACGACTTTTGCCTCTATTTTCCCAAGTCTTTCATTCTTCTACCCATTCTTCACAAACACTTCTTCATTACATTCTTCACAAATTAATTTTGCCTCAGGATGTGCCCAATACAACTGGTTCTTCTTTCCTGTACAAAGTCCCATTTGGTCCTTTCCTCTTCTACTCTTCTGTACACAACTTCATTTCCAATTTCATTCTTTCATTTGATCATCAGCATCCTCCTCCAACAGCAAGTTTAGAAAGCTTCTAGTCTGTTCTGGTCTACTTTTCCGACGGCCCACGCTTCCGTTCCATAGAGTGGCACGTTTCACGTGATTATTTTACTGCATATATAGTGCTGCCGTTGCTTCCTCTCTGGTACAACTTATACAAGGTAGGACGTTCCCGTGGTCAAAATGAATCTGTTCTGCCCTTGGCGTCATCTGGCTGGCACGGGCAGCTGACGACTCGAGAATTGGTATTGGGATGACGGATTGACGCTCCTATAATTTACTTTTTAGTGACAACAGAATAGAGCAAAGAAGATAGTTGCATTCTGAAGTACTTTCGTAGGACTTGGTATCACTTTTTAAAGGCCACCGGAATATATTCTCCAATAACCAAGCTAGAGAAGTTTTATAAATTTATTTCAGAACTTGAAAGTAAGTTTATAATACTGTGACACTACCTTTCGTACTCCACACCCAAAAACCGTCACTCTCCTTTCCCTCTCTGTTTGTTTATTCGCGCAGTCTCCTTCGCCGTTCTCCATTGTTGACATTGTTGATTTTTTTATTTATGTTCGATTTTAGACAATTCCCGATTAAGTATTTTAACTGTTATATAAATTAATAATTTAAATTAAAGAGAAAGCATGAAAATATTCTCAGAACAATGGTGAATACATGTCTCTGATTCACAGTGCCCAAATGTAGAATCGGTCAGCGAACGGAAATAAAAATATGTCACTCTAAAAGATTACTCAAAGCCGTTCAAATAACCCTACTTCCTTTCTGTGACGATAGATTCTTATTTCAATAACAGGGTCGTAGAAAGCATAAAGTTTCAATCGCACTTATTCGTGAACGATTTTCCGCAAATTTGTCCAGAAAATGGCGAGTCGAACGGTATTTCTCCGCAAACGGAGATTTGGATTTCGTGCAAACAGATTTTTTTTCAACAAATATTCCCGTGTGAACCGATTCATTCCCTTTAGAAACTTTTACTCGATCGATTTCACGCAGTTCGATATCCCACGCTTTGACCGTTGGTCCAGTCGATGGGCAAACATTGCAATAAAGAGCGAACATTTATCGTCCGGGAGAGACATTTCGGTAGACTCAGAAGCTGCAAAGGAAAGCACAAACAGCCAGAGTGAAGAAACGAACACTGAGCTTGTACGGACCTTTCATTCTTGAATTTAAGCTTTGAAAGTGAAAAATTTTCGCTTATACCAAAGAGAAACTTTAAAAAGAGATAATATATCATTCATTAGTGGTGTGGGTTTAACGACACAAATCGTTCATTAAGGGGGTTGTATACTTCGTCCGAAAACGGTCTTTTAGTCCTAACTTCTGCCTTGACTAAGGAGAGGCCTTGCCTTCATCCTTGTTTCCCGGCTTCGGACAACAGCCCACTCATTGCAGAGCGGAAAATGCGTTGCAAGGGTTCAGAAGAATGTTCACAGAGACCTTAAAATAAAAACTTTGTATCATTTTGATGACTCCCCATAGAGATGAAGGATTCTAATTTACAATCAGAGCGAAAATATTTAGAAATTTAAGCCGTACGCGTCAAGGCGATAACCTGATTTCCGACGAATTTACGTTACTTCTGCGGTCAATTTAGCTATGTTATAAGCAAACTCATTTTAAGTATTAATCTTCATTCTAGAGGCCAGCACAAAGATTAGCTTTAAGAAACAAAGAAGAGCCGTATATAAAAGGGTGTAAACGTCTGCGGCCGTGGTGTACTCAGCCCACTTAAGCCGTAAGGGCAGGAAACATATTATAAGAGCAAAAAAATTGCCTTACTTTCATCATCTGCATCTTCGGTTTTTCCAAAGAAATTTTGAACAAACTACTGTTGATGATAAATCGCTTTACTCGGTGACCAAACGAGCATATAATCCATTATTACGGTTAAAAGACATAATTCAAAATTCGATTAACATAATTAAACATTGATGTTGATTGAATGTATGTTATATTTTAGTCAAAAATTTAAACCTTGGTATTCGACTACGCCATAGCTGCATATGATTTTTATTATATTTTTCTTAAGTTTCATCCAATCCCAAATACATTCCATTGATTTCGTTTCCACGGGATTGCTCAAGAATGAAAATACCAGATCATATAATTTTATTCTGATTTGGTTCTTTCCCGGCGTATGGTACTAATGAAGTCTACAGAGGTTTCCCACCTGGTTAGGTAGCTGTTGGACGACGTTTCGACGGCTACCTCCGCCATCGACTTCAGGGCATCACACCCTTCATCTCCACCACCCCTTTGCCTGTTACACACCTGCTTTTCAATCAACTTTCATTTTTTAATGATAATGTACAAGGAAAATATAATAAAATAAATTTAAAAAATATTTTTAAAAAATCGCTTTTATTTAACAAAAAATGCACTAAAAAGTAAAAATAATTTTCGACTTTTTTTATGACTGAATATTGTATTGTCACAGGAAATGAACCTATGTGCAAACAAAATTTCAGATCTCTAGCTAGTCAGGAAGGTAGTTAAAAATGTATTAAAACATTTTACCCTGACACACAAGACTCTGACGCACAAGTGAAGTTAAATAAAATCGATTAAAAATATCTGAGAATATATTATTTCAAATTCCGAGTTATAGGATAGTGTTTCCAGTCAGAACTTGTCTTCTTCCCGAATATTCCGTTTCGCAAGGCCCCTTGAAAAGATCCCCGTCTTAAGAGAACAGAGAATCCAGGATACCATCCGCATCCTTTTCGCTGCATTCCTCACTAATTGCTTTTGAAATATAATTTAAGGGCCGCGCCCACAAGAACACCCCGGCGAGGAACACTCATACGAATGAGGAGCGGGGAGATGAAGGCGGGCGGACCCCGAAGTGGGGCGAGTGAACGAGAGGGGGTGACTGCGCTGTAAGGGGATGCAGAGGGAGAGGGAAGTGGACAGGCAAAGGGGGCGAGAGAAGACATGAAGGGCGTGGAACTGGGTGCCCCATTTAACAGCCAAAAAGGGCAATTCATCGACCAACAACAAATGGCTTGATCGATAACCGCGGACTCCGAAACTGCAAGGAAACATTCAACTTTTCAACTAAGATCAGAGTCAAATCCGTGGACCCGAAAGGAAACACAATGCTTAATTGTTATGTAAGACGATTTATGCCATTTTTCGATATCGATTGATCGATAACCGCGGACTCGGACACTACAAGGAAACATTCAACTTTTCAACTAAGATCAGAGTCGAATCCGTAGACCCGAAAGGAAACAATGCTTAATTGTTATGTAAGACGATTTATGCCATTTTTCGATATCGATTGATCGATAACCGCGGACTCGGACACTACAAGGAAACATTCAACTTTTCAACTAAGATCAGAGTCGAATCCGTAGACCCGAAAGGAAACACAATGCTTAATTTATAAACTCTTCTCGGGCTCTGCACCAGTTGATTGGCTTCATGTTTTCCGACGTTTCGGAAAACGACTTGCACCTGTCACACCTAGAGATGTGGTGAGGAGTCATGATAATATTCTCTGAAAAATATCAGTTCTGAATTTATCAAGAAACCTAACCTGGCATGTAGCCTCCGAGTCTCTAGGGACTCCCACCTTAATCCCTCTAACAGTTGCGAGACACTATATGTACGCTCGTAGCAGTTTATAACGAAGCGTGCAGCTTTCCTTTGTATTTTATTAATTTTTATGGTTAAATCGTTATTATTAGGGTCCCAAATGCTCGCGACGTATTCGAGGTGTGGCCTAATCAGAGCGAAGTAGCATCTCTCTTTGACTGTTTCATCCGAGGACCTTCCTATTATGCATTTAATAAAACCAAGTTTCTTTAATTTTGCGCCGCATGTGTTCTGTATGTGTAATCCCCACGATATATCAGAATATGTGAGTGAGTGATTTTTCTGAGTGCTTGTGAGTGTGATTGCTCTGTGTTTGTCCCTGGCGTGGACTTAATATTCCCGTATACATTCACAGAGAGTGTTTCTGGTCCAAACCGAGGCATCTTCAATGGGGTCTCTTAAGCTCTGTGAAGGATTCCATTTTGGCTTGAGTGTGTGTGTCTGAGAGTGGTCACTGGCGAGGAATTCACATTCCAGTAAATCACCACAGAGGGGTTTTCTCGTCGAGAGTCTGTGGTTGATCACTGACGTTTCCGTTAAACCAATACAGCAAATATTATTTTTCTTCATTTTGACGAGTGTTGCCAATAATTTACGGCCATTGGAGAAATGTTTTATCTAATAGTGTTACAGAAAATGAAATATTAAAAATTCTTTGTCTAGCGAACAAATTTGCATGCATTATAGCCATTCAATTCACAAATCCTATAAATCCTGGTGAAAAAAATCCTTGGAAATGTTGACCCTACTTTTAATGTATGTAAACAAAAATTTTGGTTGGGAATATTTCCCCGGATATAGCACGCTCCATAGCTGCGGAGTTGGTTAATTATGCTTTTCATTTTGCATATTTAATTTCCTTATTATACAGTGCGTGTACTTCCATTTTTTCCCTCTAAATATGAGATTCTAACCGTCACGAATTTTTTTTCCTGTGTACCAGCTCTTTCAAATGGAATGACTTTGCATTCCATTGTCATTAATAAGCTTAAATAATTTGTTTGGATTGCGATGGTGATTATGCTTTTATGCCACAGCTCGACAACGTAAAATGTAGAGGAGTAATTCGGCATTTTTTTTTTCATCGAAAGAGTTTTCATTCTGAACTTTAAGCTAAACTCTCCGAAAGTAAATTTACGCATGCCGGGGAGTAATTATCTCGAATTTCGCGATGGTGGTGGAGACAATGAATTTTCCTGAGATATCGGAGGCGAATTTATGGTTAAGAGCCCCAATGCATCCGCTGGTAATCCAATGCCCTTTTAAAAGCGTTCTCGTTCTCGGTAGCCATTTATCGCCGTTATGCTCGTCTGTAGCCACCTCCAACGTGTTTTTACTGACGCTTTTTACCTATTAGTAACGAATCTAACATTGTTCTTAGAAATACATTATTGACGTATTTCTTTGCTGGCTTCATTTCGTATTTAGAATTTGTATGTTCTTAAACTCAATTTATTTTTATATTTATTCTTTTAAATATAATTTTAATGTTGTTTAACCTTATTTTGTTAATTTTATGTAACTATTTTGATTTTATTTAGGTTATTAAGACTCACTTTTTAGTTATCGATGTACTGTTTACGGTTTATTTGTTGTTATTTATTTTTATATACGTTTATTTGATTTTATTGAGTTCTTTTCATTTCATTTATTTATTGATCTTTATTTTATTTTTTCATTCATTTTATTTTCTGTTTTATTATTATGTTGTCAACTTTCTAATTATTTGTTAATTTATTTTTACTTTTGCTGTTATTAAAAATTACCTTTTTATTATTATTTCATGTGTATTTCTTGCATTTTTCTGTTTTGTTACATTAGCTACATCTATATGAAGGCTTTTGCTGATTTTCACGCTATCCTTCATGTGCTGCCTGTGTTTTCCTGCAGTGGATTTTATCGTCACGGATTTCACCTTCTCAAATCCTTACGTTTTTCCCACAAATTTATATCTTTCTTTCATGTATTTTTCTGACGAGGGTTTAGATTGAAGAAGGAACTGCCTCAGTCTCAATCTCACCCCAATAAAGACATCTTGTTTTAATTATATCTTTTATAATAATACAATACAATACAATAAGATTTTACAGTAGTTCATTACGAGAAAAAAAGTATACCTTAAACTAACAGACAAGACCAATGAATAAGAAACTTATACAAAAGAAGGAAAAAAAAGAAACTTGAAACGTGAAAAAGGGGAAAATACACTTAATGAAGGCTTGAATGTTAAAAGTAATTTTGAATTATAATTTGTGGTCCTGCTAAGCCGTAGACTTGTCAGCAGGTGCCAATATGTATCTTATTGAGTGATCGGATACTCTGTTCGCTCATTCAATGGAAAATTTAACAACATTTCGGATATTTTACAATAGCCGTAGTGTTTTCTTAAACATGAAAAAAAATAAAAAATACATATACCAGCATACATATGCATACACACATACACACATGCATATATACTCAAACATACATATATATACATACACCTACATACGCAAATATACCCATACATAATATATTCATACGCACTTAAGTAAATATATGTATACTCATAGAGATTCACAATTTTCAATGTACTGAATGGTGCAAAGATAGTAGAAAATATATAACCCAAGATGTTTAGTAGCATTTTCATCATACAATCGCAATTTTGACAATTTGATACATCAATATGAAATTATATCTCTGTTAATATAAGTTCTATGAGTTAAAATTATAAATTGATGAGGCATGTTATTTATAAATCTGTTAACATGTTTTCTTTAAGCCAATGTTTAAACTTTTCTTTTAATTCTGATATCTTTTCAATTATTTGTATCGATTGCGGTAAATGGTATTATTATTAGTAGTAGTAGTAGCAAGGGTAAACCGTGAACATTGACATGGGTATGTAACTTGGGTTAATTTTAATCACGTACAAGGACTATATAAATAAGGAATGGGGGAGTAATTTTTTTGGAAATCATAGAAATGTTTATTAGGAAACGTGATAATGGCTTTTCTGTTGTTGCTCCTTGATCTGTGTCGAACTAGGTCTTGCGAGGAAGGAAGGTATTAATTGCACCTTATCTGCGATACAAAGAATATTATTATGAAACCTCACTACATCTCTAAGTCTGACAAAAGCGATAAAATAAGGGAGATACCTTTCCGAACAGATTGGTACAAAAACTTGTTCTTTCCGAGCACAATAAGCGACCTCCATAAAAACTGAGCTCCATTAAATACAGTCCCATAATACGCGTCACCATTTCACCTCCTAAAACCTTATCTTTTACATCTTTACACGGCAGGTTTCCTAACACCCCCTGCCTCACGCCAATGCGGCGGCTCGCAGGGTAGTGTGTAGATGTATGTTTGCACCAAAATCAAAAGGGTTGATGACTGATTTTATTTTTTTGCGCAACCAAACATGTTTCTGAACTTCTGTTCCGTATCTGAATACATTTTGATTATATCTTTGCGTCCGGGGCGCAGTAATCAGTTGGGCTTGATTGGCCAACTGAAAGCCCCGCGCTTTGTCGCTGTTGAACAACATACTGATGTGACAAAATATTTATCAACGTGAGCAATTCTGAAATCATTCTGAGCATCTTTTTTGCCTATAGTTCACATGGAAGGTGTTGTAGGGAACACTATCACGCACTAGAGTGACAGGAAAATCACGCATCACATGCTACTGATAGTCTAGGTGACAGTCTCCGATTGGTTGTGACTAGCTTACTCGAAGACTCGCGCTTCGTCTTGTTTAAAAAACTTAATGGAGTAAAGTAAAATACCTAGATCAATATAGACTACCTTCTATGTTGATCAAGTTTTCTTTGGTTTCCCACCAGATCAGGTACTTGTTGGCCTACGCGACGTTTCGATGGCTGCCTCTGTCATCTTCCTTAGGGCATGTCAATACGAAGTACTCTGCCTCTTTATGTACACGGACGGTAGGGTATCCAATTTTGCATCGATGCCTTAAAGTCACGGGTCTTAGGGTCTCAGACGGTGACATTTGATGAGAAAAGGTGGCGTGCAAAAAATTTCTGAAATTGGATTATAATTAGGGGTCGCGCACGCAGATTTTCGTTTAACATGGGGGCTCCCTTAAGCGCGCGCCGCCCATTTTTAAAGCCCGCGCTCCCGGGCTTTTGACATTTAACACGTATTTTTGCTTAGATACTCGACAATAATGTAAAAAGTTGTTGATTGTTTTTTTGATCGTTAGTGGATTGAATGTAAAATTGATCCGCGAAAGTTTAAATAAATCAAATATACGCTGTTATCCACTGCGAATATATAAAACACATTAAAAAGAAATTAGTTTTTGCTATGCGTATAATAGGAAGGTCCTCAGATGAAAAAATAAAGAGAGATGCTACTTCGCTCTGGTCAGGCCACACCTCGAATATGCCGTGAGCATTTGGGACCCTGGTCACAGAGATTAAACCAAAAAAATCAACAAAATGCAAGGAAAAGCAGCACGCTTCGTTAAAAACTGCTACGAGGGAACATATAGTGCCTCACAACTTTTAGAGGGATTAAGGTGGGAGCCCCTAGAGACTCGAAGGCTGCACGCTAGACTTAGGCTGCGTGAGATGTTCAGAACTGGTGTGTTTCAGAGTGACACAGAGAATATTATCATGACGCCTCACTACAGTTCGAGGTCTGACAGAAGCGATAAAATAAGAGAGATACATTGCCGAACAGCTTGGTACAAGAAATCGTTCTTTCCGCGCACGATATGCGATCACAATACAAATTTAGCTCCTCTGAATACACTCCCAAAGTACATGTCACCATTTCACGTTAAAAATTTTACATATTTACACGGCTGGTGACCTACCACCCCCTGCCACACGCTCATGCGGCGGCTCGCGGGGTTGTATGTAGATGTAGAACACTAAAAGTTCTTCTACTTTGCCTACCTCATAAAAAGTGTATGACGTGTTAGATAGGCATTTACGTTTTCCGCATCTGTTTATAAATCCTCTCATCTTGTCTCTGTGCCGCCTTTTTCTCTCCCTTCCTCCTCATCCTCCTTCCTGTGTCCCATTCGCCTATCATTCCGGGCCGCAAAAGGCACCAAGCAACCAGCCCGGATCCTTTCCGAGGGCCCCAGGGAACTGTAGGCATTGCATTCGAAGTTCATTACACCGAAAGGCGCACACCCTGCCTCGGCTTGGCACACTCGCGTCGCCGAGCGAAATTGGAACCACGCCCCCTCCACTACCCCATTTATTCTCACGTCGAATTTCTCATCTTCCTCAAAAGAATCCTCCCGGAATTAGCATATCCCGAAATTCGCTCGCTCATAGGGCTCTGTGAGGGGGAGAGATCCGAGACTGGCTTCGTCACTGCGTTCGCCTGTACTTCGTACTCGTAATTACGTGAAAATTTAATTGGGCTGTCTTCATGAGTTCAAGATTTCGAATTGGTTGCGAGAAAATCGGATGCGGGTATTACGAGGAGGGGGGGATGGGAGGAATGCAAATGTCACTCAGGATTGGCGTGGTCTCACGTGTCGTGGTAATGAAAGCACAGTTTTACTGATTGAACTAAAAAAGAAAATGAATTATTATCATATATTCCCCCCCGTCAGCATTGTTCTTCGAATTTTGACGGTCTCTGCTCACGCTTTCAGCGCGGAAATTTTAAATTAATTCCTTTTCAGCACCCGTATCCGTCCCTGTTTCGCACGAACGTACGTTATCCGAAAGCCCCTTTTGAAGTTTTTTTCAGTTCGAAATTCGGTTTGCTCCCTGGCCTACTTTCAATTTGCCGAAAAAAGTTTGCTCATGCGTCCGTGTTTCAGTTAAAACTCCGTCTTGTGTTTCTCCGTCTATTTCTAGCACTTTACGGAACGTGCTGCGCTGTGCTTTTTTTTTAAAAAAAATTCGCTCTTTTGATGCACTGCTTGGATTGCTAAACTTTCTGTTGATTTATAACTTCCGTAATATTTCCTCTACGGGGTGAATTATAATTTTTTTATGTGCCTGGGTTCGTTTTTCTATAGAATACGTATTGAGATTATAGAAAATACCTATATAGTTTTAAAGAACTAACTATGGTCGCAGTGAGTCTTCATCCCTGTGTAATACAAAGATAATGAAATGTTAATGCGCCTAGGATTCTTTCGAATTTTCCGGTGCCAATTGTGGCACGAGTGCTGTATAGCGGCGAAAAACGTATGCGGGCAGCGTTTGACAACCATTCGCCTATTTAACAGCGTGAATGGCAATATCTATGACGATTTTTTGGGACCTGAGACAAGGTCGGTTAGCCAGCAACTTAATGATGTGGTTTGAATTGGTGTTACAATTCCGAACTGTATCATTTAAATTAGTTATCGCCATGGTGATACCCAACATCCGTATCGGATAACGTAGAAGGAAACAATAAATATGCATTTTAACTCCTAGTTGGAACTTATGTCTCATTTCAATTGCTTTTCAATTATTAAAATCTTGGTGTCTACTTTAAAAATTGTAATTACCCAGTGAACCAAATGATAATTATATCATGGAAATGTTCTATTACAATTCACCTATGTAATTATTCTAAAGCTTATGTGCAGGCAATACATTATATTTGTTTGTATTCAAACTGGAAGTGTCCTCATCATCACGGAATGCTCACTAATGAGACCGTACATAGCGGTGAATTGTGGAATAAAAGGTCGCTAAATTTGTCCAGCATTATCCATAATTCGTGGGTATTGCTTTGTATTGAAGAGTTACATATGTTTAGAAATATTTCGTAATCGTCTCATCCGTCCTGTGTCATGCAAGAGATGATTTGCGTACAAAGGAAACTAGATAGAAACTTTTTTAACAAGTAATGAAAATGTTTCTCACAAACTATTTTCAACTTGTAATAAAAATGTTTCCCAGTGTGTTAAAAGAGAAACCAGGAAGTGTTAGTAAGGATGAATGAGAAAAGGAACAGTTCTAGACCCATAAGGAAGAAGAAGGCAAACTGGATGGGAGACGTGCTAAGGAAAGATGGAGGGAAAGAGAGGAAGACGAAAAAATAATACGTTATCTGATAGAAATGGAAGGAGTGACGAAGAGCTGAGGGAGGCAGCACAAGACAGTCGACAACGAATGGGTAATTAAATCATAGAAATTCAATTGAAACCTGTCTGAGGACAGATTCGCCTTTGAAGAAGAACAAAAATTCCTTGCTCATCTCAGTAGTTACGGTGTGTATATATATATATATATATATATATATATATATATATATATATATATATATATATATATATATATATATACCTGATGAGGGGGTCAACAGCGTAAAAGCGTTGCGCACTTTAATTCGATTTGTGGGAAACTCAATCTCGTCCTTTAATGATTTATATAGCCGTCCTCTGTGTTTCGCCAGATACAGTACTTTGTTTTGTTTGAGGTATGGCTTATGTGTGAAATGCGTGATTTTCGGCATATGTGGAAGCTATCAAAGAGTGAGGCCACAAAATTTTAAAAGCAAACTAATTAGCAACAGCAGATTTTTGGCTGGAACGAAAACTGCAAGCACCCATTTACTCGTTAGGAATAAAGTGAGAAACCCAGTCCCAGATTAAAGTTATAAGTTATGATTCTGCTGTCAGTTACATTTTGCACTCCTAACATTTGTACATTAGAAATTCATCATTGGTCGTTCAATCCTAAGATTGGTTGACCACAGACCTCCACCCTTCCCTATCTAATGCTAGTTCCCTTCCCTCTTGTTATCTCTTCCTATGTACTTTCCTCTTTATTTGGTCTACGGACTTATTCTTTCTTTGGCGGCGAATCTTCCTCTGTTTTCTTCTTCAGCCAGTATTTTCGTGTCTCATCTTGATTCGCGTTTTATCTTCTTGATTTTCTTGTATCGAAGATGGCTACTGGGTTGTGGTCTCTGTTCATATCCGCACCGGATATAGCTCTTTAATTGCTTGACTTGGTTCTTGTATCTAACTGTCACAAGTATATAGTCATTTCGGTACATGGCAATATCACCCAGCATATTCCATGTGTACCTCCTACGCGGATGGTGCTCGAAGAGAGTGTTAGCTACATATTAGAAATTACCTCTCCCAAGTACTAGTTAAGTCCGAAATGGAGTATGCGGGGTTTATGCCGGTTTGACCCCTGAGTACCTGATTTTTGGCGATGGATTACCGCGGCTCTAGACGGGTAGTGAGGAGTGGATGAGGATCTGGTCACGACACGATCAATGTTGCTCCAGTCGGAGGGCTTCCTTGCTATTATGCATAGTGGTCCGTTCAATGACAAAAATTTAAGAAAAAATCCCCAACTAAAGACTCGGGCTTATTGGAGTGGTGTGCTGTGGCCCAATTTATCGGTATGACCACTGATATATCGCGCGATAGGCTCTCAGGCGATAAATTTTACCGCAACGCATAGTCGGTTTCGGTTTTCAAGTGGTAATGTTAAAGGGGTCCCTATATATCGACCGCTACAACTTATATTTAGAAGTTTTAATGCGATGCATAAACGCCACTCTACGCGTTGCATTTTACCGTTCAAACAAATGGATGAGCTCTTTCATACGGAAAATTGTGCAGTGTGAAGCGGCAAATTGAATGAACGCTTGTACGATCGTCTCAATGACTGAACAGAAGGTAGATCCTGCTCCAATTCCATTAAGATAAATATGCAGTTTTTAATCTGACGGTACATTCTATGGTATATTTGTTTGTGTGCTATAGTGTACCGCGTAAAGTGGCCTTAAATATATGTTAAAATTTACTGAAGACCGGAATGTGTTCCTTAAAAGGCGGGTTTACACATTGAAGTCGTTTCCATGACAGTAGCCTTGGATGTTGCCTGTGAGCGACACTTCAATGTGTAAGCACACATTTCCATGACAGTAATGGTTGATAGTGGTGGTAATCGACTGCGGTTCCTATTATTATATAAGCGAGTTCTATACAGCCGTCGGCCGTCTCTCGCATCCTCTTCTCCAAGCCTCCTTGTCTCTCCAGTCTTCATTCTCTAATTGTCTCCTTTTCATATCTTGGGTGACTTGCTTTGTCCAGTCTTCTGGTGGTCGTCCTCTCTTCCTCCTTCCGGGTGGTTGACAATTTAATATCTTTTTTGGCCAACGTTTCTCCTCCATTCTGTTTACATGTCCATACCATTTTAGCCGTCTTATCTCTATTTCCTGTATGATGTTTTCTTCTTCTTGCATAATTTTTCTTACATTTTCATTTCTTATTCTTTGTAGTTTAGATTTTTTGCTGCTTCTTCTTAGAAAATCCATTTCTACGACCTCCAGTCTCTGCCTATCCCTTTTGGTCATTTCCCATGTCTCTGCTCCGTAAAGGAGTATACTCTGAATAATTGTTTTATATATTTGCAATTTTGTTTTTCTACTTATGTCTTTTGACCATATTATGCTATTCATTTTATTTATTGCGAGTTTTGACTGATGTATTCTATTTGTTATCTCTTTTTTACTGGTTCCTTCTTTTCCAATCGTTACACCTAAGTATTTATACTCACTGCAGACTTCGATGGCATTTCCTTCTATTTCCAGATTCTTTGCCTTCTCATTAATTACCATATAATTTGTTTTGTTGAAATTTACTTTCAGGCCCGCCTTATTGTATGTTTCTATCAATTTCCTCATCATATATTCCGCATCGTACTTATCTCCTGCAATTACTATTTGATCGTCAGCAAAAAGTAATGTGTATAGTGAGTCTCCGTCTATTTTTATTCCCATTTCAGCACATTTCTTCTTCCAATCCTTCAGAGCTTCGTTAATATAAATTTTAAAAAGAGTGGGTGAAAGGCAACACCCTTGTCTTAGTCCTTTATTGGGTTTAATTGACGGAGATAATTGACTTCCTATTTTTACTTTTGTTTCTAGGTTTTTATAAAGATTTTTTATTGCTATAATGTATTTTCCGTTTATATTACTTTCATCTAGAATGCGGTAAAGATTTTTGATAGGAACTGTGTCGTAGGCCTTTTCTAAATCTATGAATACCAGATGCGTTTCTCCGTTTCTTATTCTTAATTTTTCTGTCAGTAGTTTTAATGTAAATATGTTATCTACACAGGATCGTCCTGCTGTGAATCCACTTTGCTCTTCTCCGATAGTTATTTCATGCTCTAACCGCTCTTTAATAATTCGTCCATACAGTCTTCCACAAGTGGCCGTCACACTAATGCCCCTATAATTTTTACATTCCTTGTCTTAGTCCTTTATTGGGTTTAAATGACGGAGATAATTGACTTCCTATTTTTACTTTTGTTTCTAGGTATTTATAGAGATTTTTTATTGCTATAATGTATTTGCGGTTGCTACTTGCAAGTAAAATAGACTGATTTATATTTTGCCTGCAAGTAGCTTATCGATTCTGCGATAAAATCGCGTCGCATCCGGTGGAATCTAGGTCACATGACTGCTAACGGGGATTAAAAATGTGATAAGCGAATAACTAAGTAGGAGGAGGACTCGTTCACCTCGTTTACCAATCGAACTCAGATCGATTCGGCCGGTTCAACTCGGTATGGTAAACGCAACGGGCTAGTGGGTTCGATATGAGAAACGGCCCAACTCGGCCCTCTTTCTCTGCCAGTCTGAGATTCCAAATCGATATGAACCGATTCAAATCGATATTTCAATCGATTTCTTATTGGGAAACGAGGCGATCCGAGTCGGCTGGCTTAGAATTTTCGAATCGGTCTGAGTTTATATTGCTCTGAGTTCGATTGGTAAACGAAGTGATTTTTGCTCATGTAAAATTTAAATTGTACGTTTTTAAATGCTAAATAACCCCTTAGGCTAAGCTTCATTGCTTACCTCTTATTAGATAATTTACTTTCGCAATTGACGCACTTGATTCGACGTAATAATGCATAACTATTGTCATTTATACAAATGAATTGAACCAACGAATGCCTATAGGACTGAAGCAGCGCTATACGAATGCCATTTTTGCCAAATTAGGGCGATTGTCGCAATTACTATATTCACTGTTTACTTCCGTAATCTAATTGTTTGGAAAAACCAGGAGGTAATGTGTAAGCAGAACGATGCCCTTAGAAGTGGCGATACGATTCGAGATATTGCTACACTCGCTACCTCCATGTAAGTCGACTTCCATGTGTAAACCCGCCTTTAGTCACGGGAGAAGTCCTACGCATACTAAACGAGGAACTTTTTAATTGGAGCTGGAGCAAATGCGCTGTAATATTTATCTGGGCAACTTTTGCAAAGGGCACGAAGTGCTGTCGCGTCAATTCGTTGCTGCAGCTCACCACTGCGGGTCTTTCGCTTAAACAGCGAAATTGCAAAGCACAATTAGGAGCGCCCAGTGTTTCTTTCCCGTGCACCAAGATACGGGATTTGAAGCTTTGTGCACCGTGGAACGGAACATGCGGAACGGTGCATGAATGCCCTCCGCTTCCAAACATTATCGTTTTTTTTACGGGGCATTACATTTTTCTCCACTACTCCTTTGAACGCGACATGCATCGCGAATCTTTTTGCGCGAGT
Organism: Ceriagrion tenellum; assembly: GCA_963169105.1. Taxonomy (NCBI): domain Eukaryota; kingdom Metazoa; phylum Arthropoda; class Insecta; order Odonata; family Coenagrionidae; genus Ceriagrion; species Ceriagrion tenellum. Next base: position 65,182,550 of record OY720642.1, on the reverse strand, counting down.
TGAGATAAAGTATAAGTTTTTTTTTTGACCGTTCTTCATTCTTCGAAAAGGGTAAACACGGCAACAACTACCGCGAAGCCAAGTGGAAACGTTTATTTTTCGCGTGGGGCCTAGAAACGATGCGAATTTTCTTTTTTTTTTATTAAGCTACGTTTGGAGATTTCTGTTCTCTCTCATTAATGCCCGCTGCGGGTAGCGCAGGACGAATGCTAAATTTTTCAAATGCAACCACATATTTACGTAGTCAGCCAGCCGTCTGGTGGTCGTCAGGGAAGGGATAAAAAAAAACTCGAGCTACTACTGCGGGACTTTGGAAATCACGAAGCACGCCACAGCTGCCCCAGTGACAGATATTTAAAACTCGCTGAAAAACACCCACGCCACCAACGGGCGACCGGCGTGCGTGTTTATTATTCGCGTATTTTAACGCACGGAGCGCCCTGCTGTGGCGACTTCTATTGATCAACGTCATTGTTTACAGGCAGTCTAGCAAACACGCACGCGGTGCAGCAGTTAGGGAATTAAAAAAAAGAGAATCGAAATGCAGAAGGTTCATCATGAGTTCGTTACGGCATTGACAGAGGGCAGCACCTTTCTAAACGAGTGTGGACGGCCATGATATGTGTACCTAGCGGTATTACATGCTCTTTTCCAATTTAAACAAAAGGACGGGAATCGCCTGAATCGGTAGTTTTTGCTCTTTGTGGATAAAACCAAGCAATTTCAGGTAGGATGAAAAATCGTGCGTTAACGAAGTTGTGAACTGAGGGTGTGACATTCAATTAATGGCCTCTGGCTGGATAATTTTGCGTTATCGTTAGGTGTGGCTGTGTAATCACGAATTGAAGTAAAAGCATTATCATTGCTATCCCTACGGAGTGAAGGAGTTGTTTTGCTCGCATGAATACTGCTTTTCAATTTCAAGTGGGCTGTGGGCGTACAGAGATGCCGAAAAACGACAAATTCTGAAATAATGATTTAATCCACTTCGCCATGCACTCTCTGAATGTTAATGGGTGTGTAAGTGACGGGGCTTCGGTTCTAGTGAACGCTGAAAACTCAATCGGAAAAATCACACCTTTGATTAAAAAAAATGACCTATTTTTCTATTTTGGAGGGATTGTTTTAAAGCTCGAAATAATGTTTGTACTGAAGGTGGGGCGCAGTTTAAAGTTACATTCATTTATAAGTTGGTTGACAATTTTCTTCTGGCCATCCAAATGATTACAGTGCCATAGTTCTACTGATATTCCACAGTTTCCATTGCAAGTCACCTTTCAACATTGAAAAAGAATACAATAGCTCCATCTCCTTCTTGAATGCTCTCATAGTAAAAAAAAAACCCTGATGACCTTATATATGTGCAGTGGTGAAGGAAACCGTAAAAACGGACAGGTAGCTAAAGTACATATCGCACCACTCCCTCCGGCAAAATTTAACGCAAGCTTTGTCCATGGGACAGAGCCATATTGCGCAGTGAACGTAGTTTCCATTAGAGGAACATGAATATCATCAAAAAGAGTCCTCAGCAGCGATAGATTCCCCATGCCGTATCAAAAACTCAATGCACTATAGTTCCCCTATATTCGATACTTTTTTATAAGACTCAAACTGAACCTCAAGGTGTCACTGATCGTGATAAAGATGATGACGGTGAGGTTAATTAATTCAAGCAAAAATAAATACAGAAGCATGGCATATTGTCATAATTTATAAAGACGAGTAGGTTAAATTTTAAAGCCCCCAGAGGCTTGCATTTACAAACGGCAAAACCTCAACTTATTCATCTATTTGAAAACAATAAGAAAAATCGAGCCAAAAATGTGGAGCGAGCTGATGCATTCAATTTCATACAAAAATTGTCAACAAATTTATGATGGGGAAACGGAAATATTTATGTGATGGGAAGTATAGCCATAGATGAGTCGTATCAAACAAAAAAGTAGCTTGAGCTCTTGCTCAGAATTCGATTGATGAAAGACATGATTAGGCTTTGATTATGACAGTGCTGGCACTGATGACTGTGAATCCATTAAAGATATTTGGAAAATTAAAGGGATGATACACTTAGCTAGAAATTCCCGTACGTGCAATATACTTAGCTAAGCTATGCGAAATACGCTGCAATTTAATAAATTTATCACTGTTAGCGCCCCTTAATTGATACTTTGATCGCATGTATAAATTTTTTTCTAAGTACGTGCATCCAGCATTGTCATTGTTATTGAAAATATTTCATGCGTGTTTGAAAAGTGATGTGTGTGAAAAGGTGTCATATTTATTAGGTGAGGCAACATAGATATGTGCCCATTGGAATTAATCTTATAAATACTTTATTCCAAGGTAATTGATGAGGGGATGTGTGTGATAGATTTTTGGTATTAAAATGAGCATTGTTAAGAATAACATTTATGACTAACTTCTAACTGCTGTCCTGTTTCGATTAGTTTCGCAATAGGATCTTAATACATGGCCCTAGATTAATTTATATCGAAGAGTAATTTCAAACATTTGCCCATTAGCCTTGTGTTCGTGCTTTTACCCGTTTTTTTCCGCCAAAATTAAATTAGCCCTCCAAAATTAAATTAAATTAATTCCGCCAAAATTAAATTAAAATAAAATTAGATGATGGAACGGTGTATATTCCGAAATATCGAAAAAGGAGAAGTAACATTTGAAATATGACAAATTAATCTAATGATTATAACTGAATAACTGAGGTCAATATGAGGAGCGTTGAATTGTAATAATCAATGTGAACATTATTTTAAACTTGCACCGCAAATATTCGGGACGAGCTATTTCCGCACAATTTTCTATCGGTGTGGTCGCAGCTTCACAATTCCCTCTAAAGCATTTCATTGGACGCCCGTTTCGCTCCGCTACGTTTCGGCGGATAACCCGAAGGTTGGAATGATACCGACATATTATACGGATATAATAATAAGAACTTTGTAATGTACCACACTGTTTTATTACTATTAAACAAGCCTAACCGGTTTCAATGTATACACATCTTCATAAGAGACAAAATACAGCGCACAGAGGAGGTGGCTTTATATATATATGTGTATATATATATATATATATATATATATATATATATATATATACACACACACACATATGTGTGTGTATGTATATATATATGTATATATATATATATAAATACGTTGATGGATTGGAGTCAGCCATGCGGCGATGAACACACGATGTGGATAGGATGGAGGAGATAGACACACAAAAAAAGAGACGATCACACTTACATAGCTAGCTTTCGGAACTAGTCCGTCTTCAAGGCGTATCACGGAACAAATGTCGTGTGCGCTGGTGAGGATAGGGGTAGGAGGGGCGGTAGGTTAGGGGAGTGGGGATGGGGGAAGGGGAAGGGGTTTTTCCCAGCGGTTGACGAACGGTTCTTGAAAAGGGGAAATTTTTACCAGCTCGTGTCTTGGCCGGAGAGAGCGGAAGGGGTCGCAGTGAGGGTGGGGGGGGGGAGAGGGAAGGGAAGGGGGTAAATGGAAAACAACGGGGAGCGTGCGATTAATGTATTTTATTTAATCCGGGCGCGGCGTACGATTTTAGCAACCAGATTATGGCCAGCTCCTTCTGGCGCACTTCAATTAACGTCCGGGGGAAGGGAGATCAATATTGCCACCTCAAAACACTTGTCAAAGGACAAGCCATGCTTCCGCACATGAGTAGGGACGGGGAAAGTGGAAGATGGGTCTTTACAGGTGCACCGATGGTTATTTATTCTAATATTAAGGGGTGTAATACATTCGCCCACATAAAAACCGGGACATAGTTTACATTGTAACACATAAACTAAGTTGTGGGAGTCGCAAGAGCCGGAGGCTTTGATGTCGAACGGCGTCTCTGTGTTAGGACTCTGAAATGAGGATAGGGGGCGAAACATGTTGCACGTTTTGCACCGTGGTTTGTTGCATCTCTGTGTGGTGGGACGGGGAGTGTCATTCGATGTACCCTCTCGCGAAGAATTGGAGCGAAGAAGATTGGCTAAGTTAGGTGGACGTCTGAAACATACTGTGGGGAATTTGGGTAGGAGATTGGCTGTCGATCTGTTAGTATCTAAAATTGGGAATAAGTCTTTGAGGATGGTCTTGAGTTTTTGGACGCCAGGAAAATATGTGATGTGAAGATTTAGGGCGTCCAGGGGGGTGTCTTTTTTACGTGGGGTGAAATTAGCAGAGGAGGGTAAAATACGTTTTTTTAGAAGTGGCTCGGGATAATTTCTATTGGATAAAGAATTGTGAAGCTTATCAAGGTATTCGTGAAGTTTTTCTTTGGAGTTGCAAATCCGGTGGCCACGGATCGACAGCGAATAAGGAATTGAGTGCTTAGTGTGTTTGGGATGGCAGCTGTTGTAATGCAAATACAGTTGTTTGCTGGAGGGCTTGATATGGACCGAAGTCTCAAAGGTGTTATTATTTGTGATGGAAATGTCTACGTCGAGAAAGGTGATTTGAGAAGGAGAAGTGGCCGATGTGAAGCGAATGGATGAGAACTGATTTAGAGATTTGAGGAAGTTCGCTAGGGTATCCTCGCCGTGGGTCCATATGATGAAAATATCATCAATGAATCTAACCCAGAGCTCCGGTTGTAATTCCTGGGTGGCGAGGAAATCACTTTCGAGCTTTCCCATGAAGAGATTGGCATAAGAAGGGGCCATTCTTGTGCCCATAGCCGTTCCCTTGGCTTGAAGAAAGAAACGCCCATTGAAAGTGAAGGCGTTGCGTTTCAGAATGAATTCAACTAGCTTGATAAGGAAGTTGGTGGAGGGAATTCTAGGGTGATTTCTTCTCGAAAGGAAATGCGATATGGACTCTAGACCTTCATGGTGAGGAATCGAGGTGTACAATGAAGTAACATCCACCGTAGCCATGATGACGCTTTTGTTGGAGGGAATATTTACTGCTTTCAGGATGTCTAGGAAGTGATAGGAATCACGAAGGAAGGAAGGGAGTTTAGCAACTATAGGCTGCAGGTGATAGTCCACGAAGGCCGATATGCGCTCCGTTGGGGAATTGCAGTTGGAGATGATAGGGCGTCCGGGGACGCCTTCTTTGTGTATTTTGGGAAGGAGATAGAAATACGGGGTTTTGAAGTGAGTGGGCGAGAGAATATTGATGTCGGACTTGGACAGTCCTTCATCAGGGCCTGTCGAAATTAAGAAGTCATGTATTTCCGCTTGATACGCCGCAGTTGGATCCTCTGTGAGTGGGAGATAGGAAGAAACATCACCGAGTTGTCGCATTGCTTCGGCGACATAATCCTCCCTATCTTGAACCACAACGGTTGATCCCTTATCCGCTTTACTGATGGTAATGTTGGGATTGCGGCGGAGGCGACTGAGAGATGACAATTCCTCTCTGTTAAGGTTTGGGGCAGGAGTGAGGGAATTGAGAAATTGAGGATCTGACACACGATTTAAAAGTTGGTTGCAGAATACCTCGATTGGGTGATTATTGGCCAAAGGTTTAGGTTCATAGTTGGATTTAGGACGAAATTTGTTGATGGCGGGGTTTAAATTTGAAGTGTGGCCGTCGTTTTGTTTCCAAAAGTGCCGCCATTTGAGGTTTCTGAAACCTCAAATGGCGGCACTTCCTCCCCTCCCCTTCCCCACTTCCCTAACCTACCGCCCCTCCTACCCCTATCCTCACCAGCGCACACGACATTTGTTCCGTGATACGCCTTGAAGACGGACTAGTTCCGAAAGCTAGCTATGTAAGTGTGATCGTCTCTTTTATATATTCGACACTTAAGTGATCCTAAGTGCAGTTATATATATATATATATATATATATATATATATATATATATATATATATATATATATATATATATATATATATATATATATACAATTAAAGAGGAAACTTACAGGGGGTAAAAAGACGAAAGTAAAGAGAGAGTCTTACTCTCTCTTTACTTTCGTCTTTTTACCCCCTGTAAGTTTCCTCTTTAATTGTGTTTGTGGCCATTTGGCGAAGTTTTCCATTGTGTATATATATATATATATATATATATATATATATACACACACACAGGGTACCACACGTGGAAGGAAGTAAGGAGGAGGTTGGGAGAGGGGGGGAGGATATTAGTAGAGAGGCGAGGGATAACAAAGCGAGGACATGGGAAACTTTAAAACCAACAGCGTCAAGAGTTAAAAGAGAAGGGGAGAGGCACCGTAAAAAGGGGCGACAATTTGTCCGGAATATAATCTTTTAAAACCCAATGACTAGATTTTCTAAAGGCTAAAACACTTTCAAAATTTTCTAAAAAATCCAATTTGGCACCTCTGTCACAAATATATAAAATATTAGGATTAGAGATGTGAAACCGGTTAGGCCTGTTTAATAGTAACAAAACAGCGTAAAAATATTAAAAAGTTCTAATTATCAAAAATTCCACCAAGTTAACGCTTCAACTATCTCGTGTATTAGACGGACATGTGGAGAAGGAGAGGTAGAGTGAGGGAGTGCGGTTTTAATCCGATATCACGTCACGGCGTTGTTTCTGCAATTCGCGCCATCTGGGCGCAAGTTCTCTCGCCATTCTCCGCCCCTCTTACTTGAGCGGTAATCTCTTCGTCCGCCCGAGCGACAGTCAAAGTCTCCACCGCTGTCAAGGGTGCGGGCGCAGATGTGCGACCGTGTGACACACGCTTGGGAGTCTCCGCGCTTCGAGCATATGAGACGAGAGAGACGCCCAGAACGGTGAGAGCAGCCTCGTGAGCAACTCCTGACTCCAAACACAGAAACACGTCAATATGGTCCTATATTATTAGTAGTTACCAGCTGACCCATGCGAATATTTCGCACAGTATGCAGCTTCTTCCTGTTTCTTCCTTCTTTCTTCCTGTTCTTCTATCTGTCGAATATTTCGCACACTATGCAGCTTCTTCCTGTTTCTTCCTTCTTTCTTTCTGTTCCTCTATCTGTTTTTTCCCATGGACAAGTATATGTTATTTATGTTTCAGTTAAAGATACAGAACGTAAACGGTAAACGGTCACACTTAATGCATTTAGAATGTAAACAATCTAACTAAACTATGTGTTAATAGATGGCGCCTCCTACAGTCTTTTAAGCACGTAACCATAGCCAACATATCACATACTTTGTGACTGTGCCTACCCTGGAAGGGAACGGCGTGAATGGTATGTATGTATGTAGCTATTGATGTGATTATGATGTCATATCCGTCCAATCAGTAGCCACTAGCTATTAAGGAAAGATTGCACAGTTTGACCGATTCAAGATTAGCCTTCTGCCCGGACGTGTACTCCTTAAGTCCCCCTAATGGAATGAGAGCGTCGCTTTAACGGCGAAGTCATTTTTTTTTCCTTCAACCGCTTTCCCTGCTTTGCCGTGTGTGAGATACAACGTGGTGACGCATTCGAGTCGAGAAGCAAAAAAGTATAAATGAGCGAGGGGGTGGGTTTAAGAGAAAAAAAAACACGTCCCTTTCGGCGTTTTAATCTCTCCTCGTGCGGTCGGGAGGGTAATCCGCTCCCTAAATACTGGTTCTGTCTCTCTGTAATCGCTAATTAATGGTTTTCCTCGGATACACCTGAATTTCATGCTCGGGTGAGTCCCACGTAATTTATCTCCCGTCCTTCTCATTTTCCTGCAACCCGCCTTCCTCACCCCTCTGCCCTTCGGAACTGACTTGATGACGATTCATTATTCGATGTGGCCGTCATCAACACGGTTTGAAACATTTTTTTTCAGACTTCACTTCCCGAGGGCATGCGCTTTCATGACTTTATGCCCCGTTAACGTTTCTAAGATAGTGTACAATGTATTTATAAATAAAATAGAGGGAAAATCCCTCAGAGGAAGAGGCAGGGTACGTATAAAAATAACATATTTGTAGAGAAAAAAATGTTGTAAAATATTAAAAACAACACAAAATTAATCTAACATGAATACAATAATTATAAGAATATTTTATTTCACACTCCTAATGTTAATATATAATCCATTATACAATGATAATTGTGAATTAAGGAACACCTGAAGAAACCTGTAATGGGGGTTGCCATCAATTTGTTACTCTTTGTTCAGTAGCGAATAAAACTATATTTTATGATCAGCATTTGGCTTCAATAAATTGCTTGCATATTATACAATAAACACGTTTATCACCTCAATCTTTTTTTTCTGTTAACTTAGCTTTTCATCCTCGCATTCACGACACTGTGGGGTTTCGTGATCAACATCTATGGATTCCCTTATTTTTAGGAATTAAACAGTCGTTTGTTTTGATGAAATACTTGTCAGAATGGTTTAGGCAGTGTCAAATGGTAATTGTTTTATATTCAAATGCATGTTATAGACGCGTTTTTTGATATCATGCGCATTAATGCAATTGCGAATATATATTGAGCTTGAAAGTACAATGCGTTCTATTTAATAGAAAGGAAATTCCTGTTCCCCACAGCGTAATTGCCTATCCATGGTTTTTTTTTATTTATTTTTTTTATTTTTGCTGTCGGACGATTCTGTTGGCTCGTATGTTCCCGGAATCGCGATAGGTTGCTGAGCCTGTCATCAGGTTTTCCAGGGACCGGACCAGCAGAACTTGACGTACATCCATGCCCTGAGTGGTGAAAAACCCACCCAGGCGGGAGTCGAAGCCGCGACCCTCGGTTTAGCAGGCGAGGACTTTACCCCGCCGCCACCGGAGCCGGCGTTCATATTTTTTTATGTTATATTTAAATGCATTGCTCGAGAACATATTTTCTCCATCCCAGTTCGGAAAAATTAGGATATGTTGTGTTATTTTATCAAAATAAATTTCCAGCGGCGAGAATTTGCTTATCAACACTGTTTTACCCGCCTATTATCAACACTGTTTTACCCGCTAAGTGCCCAGGTGCTTTGTGTGTATAGATTCGCTGAGCCATGCTGTGGACTGTTATATTACCCTCCATTTTCTCATCTTTTCAATATCATTTGTCTCTTTAGCCTGTGGGAGTAACCTTGAGAGCTGTGTCGATCATAAGTGACTCGTTCATTTTGAACGATTCATTGGCATGAACCAAATGAATTGAATCACGTTCTCCGTTCAAACCATTCATAATGAATCAAATCATGTTGTTCTCGTTCATAGGTCGAGTGGAGTGGTTTGTGAAGAATCAAATGATTCATGAGTGATCGAGAACAACTTGATTTGATTCAAATTGAACCAAAACGCGCTGTTCATGAGTAGAGAGCGACGAGATTGGGACAAACCACATAATAAACATTCCTTAGTCTTTTGGTCGCATATAGATTTTACTGATAAAAACTGAGGAATAATTTTATAGGGGCAATCATGTTAAGTCGATTGATTATAACGCCAAACACAACCATTTTCACCCGAGCATCGCAAGTACATGAGTTTCTTAATATATAGTCCCCGATCTCCGAGGAAGTATGGGCGAGTTTTTAGGCTCCCAACTCCAGGCATCATGGTTGAAGCTGTTCTAAGGATAGGCACTTTCAGGTTCCTCAAGTCTCCCAATATTTCGACGAATAAACTAAATTAATCTGAAAATCTGATTTCATATCACGCATTAACTCCGTGTAGGCAGCTTCCCAACAGTAGGAATTGGTTGGATTTGGTTCCTTTGATTCTTCGCAGTGAAATAATTCATTGTCGTTAAATCACTCATCGCAGTCATTTGGTTCTTTCGTGGTTCATTAGAAATGATTTAAAAGAACGAGTCATTGATGTGAATTAAATAGCATGAATCGAATCTTCGATATGAACCGAAATTCCCACTTCTAGTAACCTTGATAAAATGCGTAAGCTACTTTATCTATGCAATGACATGAAAACTATTGCATCACTTCTTAATACTTGAGGAAATTATTAATAATTATTTACACTCGTATAGCAATCAATTATTCCAAACGTTTCCTTTGAGAATATCTTGGAATTTAGCATTTTGGGAAGAAAGTTTATCATTATGGCTCATGCAGAAGTATTGAACAGAAATGGTGGTGTGAATATTTTATTTGATAAAATCTCGTTAATTTTGGGTATAGGCTCAGAATTCTTTTGGATATAACCTTTGAAGAAATTTTAATTTTCCCTCTTTCATCAAAAGGATGATGATGACGTAAATTTTAAATCAGATACCTTCTCCTATATCAATATATATTTGATTCTTTAATTTTCAAATTTGTTTCACATTAAAAAATGACAGAATAATTCCGCCAGTGACATCTATTGGCAGTTTTCCTTGACTTTTGACGTCCTTCGTACAGTGTATTGAGTTTTGTGAATTCGCATTGAATGATGGGGCTATATTCTATAAAATGTAACTGACGTATTTTCCAGAAATAATTCTATATGAGGCCAGTTCGTGACAGGATATAGAAAAATGAAAACCATCTGGATAACACTTTCCATTCGCGCTTGTTTCTTGCAAAGTTAGCTCCTCGGAAAACCTTAAAATTCGTTACTCATAAATCCTGTTCATTATATGTCCATTTCAAATGACAATGCCTAATGTATGATTGGAATATCTCCTCCAAACGTTTTTAATCATACCTCGAGCGAATGTCAAATGCGTTTGGGTCAATTCTTAGCTGATTGGAACGGGTGAAATTTTTTTGCATTTAGGTGGAAAAAAATAATTTTTTAAAAAATGCCCGAGAGAAAACTCTTTTTACCTCAGAACTGAGCGCCGTACTGCAGCGCTAGGAAATTTCGAGAAGGTACGTTTGAATTTCATTTCACCTGTGCCTCTATCGGATCGGTCGATTCAAGTCTCCTTTATCTGCAATTTGAATATTCATGAGCTAATGGAAGATAATTCCTGAACTATTACATTATTTGAAGACTATACTCTCTGCTCAATTTAGGGTAAGTACACACATTTATAAAAGCTAACTTTTCAAATTTCGGCGAATTGCAATGCGTGAATTTTCCTACCTCACCCAATACCCAATACTGCCTTAAGATAGTGAGAACGAGATAGTTTCCTATCATAATAGAGACCATGTTCGACATATATACGTTTTAATTTCACCAGCTGTGAGACACACGAATTTAATATTGCATTTTTAATGGTGCAATAAACTAGTTTTACATGACAGAAATTGTAAGTAATCAAATGAAAATATCTAAATTAGTATTTAACTTGACTCATATTTTTCACGCGGTGCGTTTGAAATTCCATGACAACGGAAGGTTTTTTGAGATACCCAAGAATTAACTGCGGTGACAATATGATTAATTTTCAAAAATAGTTGAGAAAACACACAAACTTCGCACTGTAGATTTTTTACGAGATCTAAGTGTTAGAACTTCCTCATTTGTTAAATAAGGTCCCTCTATAGTGTATACACGTACAGGCATTTGTAAATGTCTGTGGGCAAGCTCGGTCGCGCCATTCGCGGCCATGTGGAGAACTAATTATTTATGTCGGTAGCGATTTGGGGAGCTTCCATATATTGGGTAAGGTTTATGAAGTCGAGAATAATTTGGGGATGTCCGAGTGCCGGGGTTGAATGGAGGCCACTTGTCGCCCCAATCGAAGGGTCTATGAAAGAAACTCTCAAGGACAGGTTTGCGTTTCCTTGTTTTTGCTGCCGATATTTTCCCTCATGCCGAAATCCACGGGCTTAAATGACTCGTGCGAACATAACGCATAATTCATACTCGTTCTGTGCCGAGTTTCCGTGAAGATCGTCTGTTATATATAGACCTGAAGGAATAGAAAAATTTAGCTTTGATAAGCGTGCACTAAAAATTTAATCCGCAAACGTCAAAGGCTTCAATTTTATATGTTATCTGAGTAAAGTGCTACCCATCTCATTGATGGAGGCTTTGAATATAGCAATTAATACCCCAAGATAATAAGTAAATGGCACGATTATAGCCTCTAATTTCTTAACTGCATATTTTGTCTTCTTTAAAATACTTTACTTGATGTATTTTATTTATTCATTAACCCTTCACAGTTACAAAAGTTCCTTTGGAATCAATCGCTTATTAATCCTTAATTTTTGAAGCCATACTGAGGACGTTTGGACGAAAGTATTTAGTGAGTATCAATCCCAAATTTCGGCAATGTTTTTTGTCTCTTCAGATTCATAAACATGGGATATCTTTGGGGACATCGGTATAAAACTCACCAAAGATATATTTTCATTAATATGACTTTCTGCGTTACTCAAGCTCAGAATATTGATCGCATCCTAACTGCAGAGACCACTCACACTTTCTCTCTCTTTAAATAAGATATGAAAGTTGCATTACAGAGCACTTCCGTGATTCTTATGAGATTTTTTCCTTGAAGTCGCGTTTGAAAAAGGTGTTGAAAGCTTTGGTCAGATAAATGTTTATAGCACAATGCATATAAATCAACGAAACATTAGAACACACAAACAAAAGAAAACCGGTAGATTGCTAAGAGAGGAAGGTAATGTAAAATGTGATTGTAAGTGAGAAAATTTATACCATGGATTCTTTAACGAAAATCTGGATAAGTGCAAAAATTGGCGTAAATTTATTGTGAAACGGTGAGATGTATCATTATCTTCTCGTAGGTAAAACAGACTCAATATCACAAACCTAGAGGACAAAGCATTAGACGTCCGAGGTTGAGATGATTTCCGTAACAGGCAATACTGCCTGATCCATTAAGTCAGCAGAAGAAGACTTGTATCGATTGCAAGTAATCATAATGAAATTCCTTGCCTCTCAGATTAACATCGCTAACCTTGCCTCTCAGATTAACATTATTCTGTCGATCAGATAGGGTATTCATTTATGCAAGGAACATGTCACTTCCTGGTGGTATTATAGGCATATGGAAAAATAAAACACAGCTATTTTACAAATGCTTTAATATTTTGCCATTTCCCCATGGCTATTAATCGTTTCTTGTAGCCTTTGTAACTTTGACCCTACAAGTTTTTGACACAAATGTGGACGCCGTCCAAGGGAAGTCCACATCTCCATTACGTGTTCTTCGGGAGCCTCAACGGTGCGAACACGCTCAGTGGACCACTCCTGGACCATGATTCTCCACAGATTCTCAATGGGATTTGGCAAACGTGAAGGCTAGGGAAGGATTCTGATTTCTGGACAAGTGTCCAAATATTCCCTCACAATTGAGACCTTATGTACAGGACCAATGTCCTGGCCAAACACAACTTCTTCTTCTTCTTGACCTACTTGGCGAACGTAGGGCATTAAGTTTTCCCGAAGAATGTCCACATACATTCCGGCTGTCATTCGGCGAGTGGTCCGAATCAACGGTCCAGGCCCTGATGCAGCCATTGCACCCCAAAACCAAGTGCTGATTCGATCAGACCTGTCGTTCCTGATCATATTTTGCGGTTGGTACCTGTGGAAAGAGCAAATGTTTATGGTAATTCGTTTTTTGTTTAATATAGAGATATCCCGAGGAGTACTAAATTAAGAAAAGGGGACGAAAGAAATAGTCTCTTTGTTTTAAACAAACCTTTAGCCTCTAGGGGGCCACAGTTCCACTCTGCCATCCTCGTCACTTTTGAAGGTCTTCTCATCAGCGAAGATGGTGAGATCCCAGAAGGCCTGGTCCACGTGCACGTAACTCTCTGCGAAGGAGAGTCGGGATTGCACCTGCTGGTCATTCAGACGGGGCTTTTAATGGCGTATTCCACCCTCGATGACCCGATTCCGGTAGGTCGAATAGCTGCAGCCACACCCGAATTCTTGTGGGAGTGAACCCACATTTCATTGATGGGGTGCCCTTCTACGTGGCCTCTTATCTCCAAGGCTTGGTCAGCGGTCGAGCATCGGGGCCTGCCGGCTCTTGGCCTGTTTTTCAAATCGACATCTCCTTCTCTACTTCTCTTCACCTACTTATAAGGGCAATTCCGGCGAACACCGAACTCGCGGGCAACATCGGCGACTGAACGCCAAGCTGCCAACAATCCGACCGCTTGTCCTCTTACGGCGGGAAAAGTCACTGAAATAGGAGGACGCTCCATGTCTGTCGCTTGTTGTATATTTAGATTTGTGTCATGAGATGGCCGTCGTGATAACTGTAAGTAAATATTTAAAGGAGAAAAAGGAGCATTCTTGAGAGAGAGGGACTGAGATGAAGGATTGGAAAAAATCTAAGTAAGAACAATAAAAAAATAAATATTCGAACATTTTAAACAAAATATAATTGAGTTATCCATCTCTGTCCTTCAGATTTTACTTCACATCAATGTATTATTCTCTACCTGTTGATAAAATGTGGAATTAGACTGGTGAGCTCAGTCCTGAAGAGTCAAACCATAAGGTTTGAATCTCTTAGCAGTTACTTCTGTCATTTTTTTAATAGTATGACCTTTCACGGGAATATCTTTTTCAACATCAAAAAAAATATTTAATAAAAATAAAAATACATTTCCTTAAACGATTTTAAATATCAAGTCCATTAATATTATCAAAATAGAACTAGCTAAATTCGATAATGAAGATATCATTGGTATATTTTTACACCTACTAGGTGATCAACTCCTGCCATTTGCCTATTAAAGTAGTATTACTGCGAAATATTTACATTTTATCCAATAATGTTATAATTCTGTTGATGTAAAGTAAAATTTGAAAAAGGATATCATAAGACCGTGAAGTGTCTTCCAAAATGATCGAAATTGAATAACGAAAGATTATTGGATAAAAATGTTAATATTTCGCATTAGTGCTACTTTAATAGGAAAATGACAGGAGCTGATCACCTAGTAGGTGTAAAAATATAGGAAAAATGTCTTCATTGCGCTTTATTCGCACGAGTCATTTAAGCAGCGGAATATTCCCGTGGATTTCGGCTGAAAGGAAAATATCGGCAGCAAAAACAAGGAATCGCAAACCTGTCCTTGAGCGTTTATTTCATAAAGCCTTCGATTGGGGCGACAAGTAGCCTCCATTCAACCCCGGCACTCGGACATCCCCACGTTATACTCGACTCCATAAACTGCCTCCTTCTGACTGACTTCTCGACTGCCCAAATCGTTTAGCAACCATGTAGTGCCAACCTAAATAATTCGTTCCCCACATGGCCACGAATGGCGCGATTGAGCTTGCCCACAGACATTTACAAATTCCTGTACCATTTCCCTTGTAAAAGGGATGGTATTTTTTTGGCAAATATCTCGGAAAGTAATGTGATAAGGGACTTGTTCTCGTCAAGTTCTTGATGTCAATGGAAAAGTGATATATTTTTCTTTAAAGTGAGACCATATTCATTCAAGTTTTTGACACAAATGCGAAAGCCGTCCAAGGGAAGTCCGCATCTCCATTACGTGTTCTTCCAGAGCCTCAACGGTGCCGGTTGATTTCTGGGTAAAATGATATTTCGCTCAAACCTCCATAAACGACATGGAAGGGAATTTTTATGAAATTGAATTAGATTTTTATTCTTTCGTTTGCTTTTCCTGTTGGTACCAATGTTTTAAGCCTGATAATTGAGTTTTGTACCGTTTTAGTAAAAATTTTGAAATACTTCAAACGGGGAATTTTTATTGTCTTGGAAGCATGGAAAATTGGTCTGCAAATTATTCCCGGACTTGTGTGCTCCCGGACCCGAGGCACAAGCGTCTCAGGTTATTTTATCCGTATTTTTTAGTTACATTGAGATTTTTTTTAACCTCGACGTCTCCCTATGTGGTTTTGTAACGGCCTTGTGGCATCTACATGTTACGCGTCCTATTGGGAGGGCCTTCGAATTGTTAATTGATTGTTGAAATACCAACAATTATAATAATTGTAACAATAATAACTCAGGAGTATTGCATCTACATGTTACGCGTCCTATTGGAAGGGCCTCCGAATTGTAAATTGATTGTTGAAATACCAACAATTATAATAATTGTAACAATAAAAACTCAGGAGTATTGCATCTACATGTTACGCGTCCTATTGGGAGGGCCTGCGAGTTGTAAATTGATTGTTGAAATACCAACAATTATAATAATTGTAACAATGAAAACTCAGGAGTATTTAGCTAAAGCGATTATCTTTAGCTAAGTAGCTTTCTATCCACTATGCTCTATATTTAATTTTTATTCAATTTTGTCACTTTACCACTGTATTAGATAAAACACCCGTAAATAGTTTTATTATTTGACCGAAAAGCCTTTAAAAAACTTGAGAAATATTATTTTTTGTTGACATTGCTGGTTAAATGTTTCACAATTTCACTGTATAGCCCTACGCTTGCTGTTAGGGTGCATTTTTTAAATGAATGAAATCAAACTCAAGTGAGCGGTCTCCTCTTGCAGTGACGGCTGGGCGGACCGAAGCGACGTGGTGGAGGGCCTGGAGAGCGAGGCAGTGGGCAGCCTGTCCATCCGAATCCACTCGCCTTACGTGAAGAGGTTCGATGACGTCTACTTCCGTCTAAACCCTTTCACCAACGACCGCAACCCTTGGTTCCGGGAGTTCTGGGAGGAGCGGTTCAATTGCACGATGCCGAGTGGGCCGGAGAGGATCAAGAGGTCAGCGGCGGTCAACGGGGGACGGAGGTACGAGGAGGACAACAACGCGACCGCAGAAGAGGAATCCTCGACGTCCTTCGAGGAGGTCGCGTCTCCGCTGGTGGGCAACGCGACGCTGACCAACGCCACGCCCCCAATGGCCGGTGTCCGAACGCCGTCGGCCGCCCCGCGGAAGGCCATCTGCACCGGTAAGCGTATAATACGAAAGTCCTCGGATGAAAAAGTGAAAAGAGGGGTGCTACTCTGATGATGACGACATTTTCATAGTCTTACTCATAAACTGAATATACCTACTCACCATGTCTTACTTTAGAGTAATCTACGTGGTGGAATTTGCTTGTTTAGTCTCTTATCTCATCAAGCCATAGCATTGGAATTTTTTCCAAACCAAAAAATTTCGGTCATTATGGCTGTTCTGGTTAGGCCGCACCTCGACTATGATTCAAGCATTTTGAACCCTGGACAGAAAGATTTAACCAAAAACTAAATAAAATACAAAGGAAAGCTGGGCGCTTCGTTAAAAACTGCCGCGAGTGATCATATAGCGTTTCAAAGCTTTTAAAAGCATTAAGATGGGAGCGGCTAGAGACTCGGAGGCCGCAAAATAGGCTTTGTTTTCTTGAAAAATTCAGATCTTAGGTGTTTCAGAGCGACACAGGGATAATTATCATGACACCTCACTACAATCTCTATGTCTGGCAGAAGCGAAAAAATGAGAGAGATACATAGCCGAACAGATAAGTACAAAAATACGTTACTTAAACGCACAATAAGCGACCATAATTATACCGGAGCTCCATTAATTACACTCCCATAATACATGTCACCATTTCACCTCCCAAAACCCATTTCCATACATATTTACACGGCTGTTGTCCTAGCCTCCCCTGCCACACGCACATTCGGTGGCTCGCAGCGTAGTACATTAAGTCCCCGGTATGCGTCGTTTCGATTTGCGTCCGATTCGATGTTACCTCGATGCAGACAAGGGCCGTCGGAAAAGTTTTGCCTGTTTAATGCTAATTAAATACCCCGTATGTTCATATGCTTGCGTTTTTTGATAAATGAGACATTATCATCCTGTCTGTAATAGCTATTTTTTTCCTTGATAAAGGCAAAAAACCGAATTTTGAAATGAATTTATCGCGGGGTTAAAGTGGTCAGGAATATATGGATCCGTTTTACGGTGTTTTACGTCGCTCTTTTTCATACCGCATCTACGACGTAAATCGAGGACTTACTGTATGTAGATGTAAGGCCCGCTTTGTTCCGTAACTAACAATTGATTGTCCAATTTGATCCGCTGACATCCTACAAGTTAGGAACACGCTCCTCCTCCGTCATGAAAACCTAGATTTGAATCAATAACTGAGTGAAAGGCTGGGTGTTGGGGAAACAGTGTCCTCTTCTGACCGCTGCAATGCTGTAGGCTTCAATATTGTTATAGTTATTTCTTAAAGCCATGCTCATCTTCATATGAAAGTACACAATTATTATAGTGACGCTTACCGGTGTAAATCTTGATATCATTCAGCTATTTCATCTGGCTGGCTTTATTTCTCATATCACTATATTTTGGTGACGCTCAATCTTACTAATGCGCATCGCTGTATGAATTACTAGGAATATAGCTGTTGATACAGCGGTCGATTCGTATTCTTCCTTAAGGTGGTGCGAGCGAGATAGTTCCCTAATCATAATAGAGACCATATTCGAATTATACGTTTTAATTTCACCAGCTGTGAGACGCACGAATTAAATATTGCATTATCAATGGTGCTACAATTTAGTTTTACTTGACAGAAATTGTAAATAATCAAATTACAATATCTAATTACGTCTTTAACTTACTCATTTTTTTCATGTAGTACGTTTAAAACTCCATCTGAACGGAATGTTTTTTGTGATCCCGAAGAATTTACTGCCGTGACAATATGATTAATTTTAAAAAATAGTTGAGAAAACACACAAACTACACACTGTTGATTTTTTGACGAGATCTGAGTGTAGGATATGCCTCATTTTTAATTTAAGGTCTCTAAGGAGTGCATACACGTACCATTTCCCGTATAAAAGGGCTGATATTTTCTGGCAAATATCGCGGATAGTAATGTGGTAAGGTGTTGATTTTTTTTTATGTCAATGGAAGGGTGAGATATTTTTCTTTTAAATTAGACGAAGTTCATTGATTTCTAGGTAAAATGGCATATCGCTCAAACTACCTTAAATAAGCATACTATTCACTTCGTCCGAAGCGGAGAGGAAGTGAATAAAATCCTTTTTTGTGTCCCTACAAAGTTTCTCTATCCCTTGAATAGATAATGGATAAGCATCTCAAAGCGACGCCTGAAACTATTAAGTCAATTATTAGCTCTTTATCGACTTTCTCTGCACGCCGAAGAACTATATAAATAGGTCGTGTGGCAGTAGAACATAAATCCTTCTGCTCTCTACCATTTTTTGTTTCGAGATCTGAAGACTAAGGGCCGTATTCATAGTCATTACCTGGGTGTCCCCCAGTTGTGAGGGAACCCCTTGGCTAAGAAATGGTATTCATAGTCGTTACCCAGGGGACTGCCGTCCCCTAACTCTCCCCCAGGCCGTCGATTTCCTAGATAAGGCATGAAGCTTACCTAAAGCTCCCCTAACGTAGTACTGCTGCCCCCGCGTGGGTCAAATTGATACTACTGTACTAAAGACAGTGCTCGATAATATCAGCAACTTTCCATAGTAACATCTTCTGTTTACGAACACGGGTACTTATTGAACCACCCTCGTATTCCTTACCATTCATATTATATAAATATTTTAGGAATATCATAAACATTCTCTTATATTCCTTCAATCATTTTTCTTCAACATTGTGTGACAGGATACTATATTATTGTTTATAGCGTGCTTGGTTACGGTGAAATATGAGCATCGAAAACATCGAGAACCATTCAGCGGAACCGTTCATATGTATTTTTCCGCGAGATTGTTGCCAAATCTCTTACCCAGGCGTCCCCTGGCTGGGTGTTACCCAGGTAAGGTTTAAGAATCGCTCAGCGTAGCTGACACCTAGTTTTTACCTGACTGGGGGATACCCAGGTAACCCCTAGGAATACGACTATGAATACGGGCATTATTCAATTGCTGAGTCCCAAGTCTATGAGAAGTGGTCAGAGAGAATACTAACCGCATATATATATATATACCTAGTTTGTCAGTGCCAGTTAAATTTCAGCATAATTGATTTTCTCCCTCTACTCTTCCCAGTTATAGCGCTGCATTTGTAGGTGACCTCAGCCTTTATTCCCCTTTTGAGAAGCGGAAGCACTAGTTCCAAAATAGTTGCACGTACTCCTGGAAAACTTCAAAGTATTTGAGCAAACCTTAAGGTTCTCCCTCTCAGGTGATGCAAACAGCTTAATTTCCAATTCCTTCTTCAAGTCATTCATCTTCTGTGGCCACGAAGCGTTCTTGTATTTCCCTTGGAATATTTTGGCCGGCCGCACCACGACTCGGAACGCTTAATTGAAATTGAGCTTCTTTTAAACTTCTCCGCAGTTTTAAGCGTGGCCTCGTGAAATTCTGGTTCTGTGGACGTATCCTCGAAGGCAGAAGTGCATTTCGTAATACCTTTTCTCAGAGAGTACCTATAACTTTGAAAGCATCCATTTATGTTTCATTTATACAAACTGTTTCCTTTCCCCTTAGCTCTTGTGGTCTGATATTAGCTGTTCTAATCGGAAGCGGTAAAGTTTACCATTGTACTCATC
The DNA here is from genome assembly GCA_963169105.1 of Ceriagrion tenellum. NCBI lineage: Eukaryota > Metazoa > Arthropoda > Insecta > Odonata > Coenagrionidae > Ceriagrion > Ceriagrion tenellum. Next base: position 65,162,286 of record OY720642.1, on the reverse strand, counting down.
CGTTCCGCCGCCTTTACGTCACCTCTACCGGCATACCTCCACGCCGCCCCCCTCCCCTCCCTCTCCTCTCTCCCCTCTTTTTCTCCCTCTCCCTCCACCCTCACTGTGTATATATACTCAGCCACTTACGTCAGTTGTACCTTGAAAAGGGCACTCAGTTGCTGAAACCTGGGTCGTTTTTAATAAATTAGTGTGGAATTAACCAAGTTTTATCTTTTCATTATGAATATTAAAAACTTCGACAAAGTAACGCCTGAAACAGTTTCGTTTGGAAGCGGTAAAATTGAAAGGTCGAGAAATTTCAAGGTATACATACAAGGTAAAAAACATGCATACATACCAATCACGCCGTTCCCTTCCTGGGTAGGCACAGTCACAGAATTTCACTCATAAATATATATTTGTATGCCTAGCTCTGCTTCAATAATTTCCTCCATACTGACCTATCCTTGCAAGCCTCTTTCGCCTCATTTACCCCCATACACTGCTTCATATACGCCCTCCTATATTCAAGACTCCTAAATTCCTCTTCCTAAGAATTTCCTCAACCACATTCAACCACAACTTTCCCGTCCTACCTCTACCTCTCGCCTCATTCATCTCACTCTTTAGATATTAGTTTCGTTATTCGACTCTCATCCATTCTCTCAACATGGCCAACCAACGAAGCACACTCCTTTCATATCTGTCCACTACTGGAGCATCTAACCCACATTCATTTATTACCCACTCATTCCTAACCCTATCCATCCTACTTTTTCCGCAAACACTCCTCAGATAACTCATACCCACGGCATTTAGTCTACTCCTATGTCTATCCTGACATACCCATGTTTCACTACCATACAACAGAGTGGGGAGAGGTACACTTTTGTACACGGCGATTTCGCTTCCTTAGACAGGCACTCATTCCTTGATATGCTCCACATGCTTCCTACCACTTTCCTTCTGGCATTCACACGTCTCTTCATCTCCTAATCTATCCGTCCATCTTTCGCAAACATCTTACATAAGTTCACAAAATCATCCACCTGTTCAATTACTTCACCATTCGCCCTCACCATACAGTTACTCTCCCCAATCTCCTCATCAAAAACTACTACTTTAGTCTCGCACGCATTTACCCTCAGTTCCATTCAAGGTTCCTCTATGTAGAATTCGATCATATTAATTTACCTTCAACTTATTTGAGATCTCACATATGTCCTTTAAGTATTCAATTTTTTACTATTTAGGGAAAGTGAAAGAAATGTTGGATTTACCTTGAAATTACAGCGGCAGAAGATAATTGCAGTAGATATATTAATTGCACTACAAGAAATATTTGAAGTTACTTTCTTTTTTAGTTATCAGCTAGTTATATCCAATTCCAAAATTTTTTTTTTCACAAGAGCATAAAATGCATTTAGAAACACAAATATAGCCCTGCTTCCGTGGTGATCGCGTCGCTCTCCAGCCGTCAGTCACTACATTATTTACAAATCGAACTCAGATCGATTATTGATTTGGTCTCGGTTCAGCTCGGTATGGTAAACGCAACGGGTAGTGGAATCGATATGAGAAGCGAGCTAACTCGGCCCACTTTCTCTGCCAGTCTGAGATTTCAACTCTATATGAACCCATTCAAATCGATACTCGATTTCGCATCGATCTGGGCTCCATTGGTAAACGTAGTGAGTGTTGCCACATTTATTGCACAGCGCCGGCAAGGTTGCTTTGCCGCGGAAAAATACCCGCCGCGCCGAGCAGTCGCATACGCCCAGGGGAGTAACAACGGGGGGGTGGGGCAAGGGGGGCATTGGCCCCCCAAGCACAATTGCGGGGGGGGGGGCATAGTCCCCCCCCCCAGAAATCAGAGGTTGTGGCACTCTTTTTAATGGACACTACCCGATTTGCAAAATCATTTGCGCCTTCATCCCTTAGGGGGTTGAAATTGGCAGACTCTGTGACCCATTTCGGTGAAAATTTATTTGCAGACTCTCTTCCTCCCCCTCCCCCCGCCTAGCTAGCTTATACAGATTTTTCAAAGAGTTTGCGCCCCCCCCCCACGATTCGGGGAGTTGTTGCGCCCCTGCCTACGCCCCACGAGCATTCATTCCTTAGGTCTGGCAACGCTAGGCGGCTGCATGGATTGGGAAGGAGGGGAAACGGGAGGGGGAAACTGAGGTGGAAGGGGGAGCGCCTCTGATTGGCTACTCGCTTTTACCCCTATAGCACCATGAGTTGGGGAAAAAGGTAGAGCCAAAACTCGACCAAGGGCAGGAATCTCTTCAGGATGAGACAGATGAAACCAATGTAACAAAACCCATTTCCGACAATATGTATCCATTAGTGGCGTGAAAAGTATTTTAAGTATTTGGAAAATACAAAATACTCGTATAATGTATTTTCAATTCAAATACAAATTACATCACCTTAAATTGCTGGAAAATTGATGGAAAATACAAATGTATCGAAAATACGTATTTAAAATACATGTAGTTTCGATAATGCCCTACTCGGAAATGAATACTGGGGAAATGTGACGAGAAAGTTAAAGAGTGATGTTATTTTTCTCCCGCAAGACCTCTCTTAGAGTACTCCACTAGTGTATGGGACGCATACGAATTAGATTTAGTTTCAGAAGATTATTAAGAACAGCAAAGAGCAGCAAAATATTTGAATATTTTATGGGATAAACTTATTGGTAAAATTTCATAGATATTCTTGCTTTACACTCTCTAAAGGCTGGGACACAATCAACGTGTACGTGTAACGTGAGCCGTTAACGGGAATACGCGGAAAGATGGCTGACGGGAAAGTATAGCGAACGGACACAATCAACGTGTACGCGAGAGATGGGCAACTTCCATCTCTTCCCGTGTCCCGTACACGGAAAACCAATCAGAATAGTCCTGAGAATCCGGGAATGGGAGCCATCTGTCGACAGATACATCCAACTGTTGATGATAGCTCTTGGCGAAGACAACTAATTTACTTCCAAACTTGTTTACACCTGATCTCTTAGCAGCGCCTGCGTTAGTCAATTGTTACTCCGGGCCGCGTTAACGTCGATTGTGACCGCTGACTTGCGTTCCCCGTCTCCCGTTGTCCCGTTAACGCCTCGCGTCACACGTACACGTTGATTGTGTACCAGCCTTTAGTCTTCCATTCCGTCGTGCCATCCGAACGAAAGTGAGAAAAAGAGCAGAAATAGCCAATATGCTTGTTATTTCCGTTGCCAGGCAACAGCTGCATGACGCAATGCCCTTTCCATCTACCGAAATGTGAGAAATGTAAGAAAGAACGATTTACGACAGTTACTTTGAAGTTTTTGGACTCTTTGTTTGTAAGATTGTGGTAAATTTAAAATTCCCCGAGTATTGGAAGGTTTTCTTTCTTATTCTTGGTCTCCCTCGACCCCGTACGGGCACGTGTGGAGGTAATTTCCCGATGCATTATGCATGGTCTTGCTGATTACTCTCCCTCAGCTAGTTAGCGTGTTAGCTGCTGTATGTAAATGAGTCCAATTACTCCGTGTATGCGTTTTAGCTTGCCATTAGTTCTGTAGTGAATTTAATACTGTTGAAAAGCGATGCTATTTTATCCATTATCGAAACCAGAGCTGAGGTAAATGGAATATTTTTGTTCGTGTTTAAACTGCACATTATTTAACGTTAATACATGAAATCCTGGTTAATTCGTGCTCAGTGACTTAAAAAATAAGTCTTCTAGACACAAAAAAGAACGTGAATTGTCTCTTTTTGATTCCTTGCTCATTGAAATTTATAACTCTCGCGTATTGAAATTCGTTAAAATAATTTGGCACTGGAGAAATAAGTTTTTGACAAATCATCATCTGGTGATCTGCCTGCTGGCAGGTCCCGCACACCACTGCTGTCTCCATCCGCTTCTGTCCCGAGCTTCCTTCTTTGTTTCATCATAGCTGATGTTCTTCACCTGATCCACCAATTTAATTCTTCTCCTTCCTCTCTTTTTCTTTCCTTCAATTGAACCCTCAAGTGCCACAGTTGTTATACTTTTCCCTCTCATCACATGGCCCAACCAGTTTCCTTTCCTTTTCCTAATTTCCTTTAGGAGCGATCTTCCTTCTTTTACTTTGCTCAAAACCTCTTCATTTCTCATCTCATCTACCCATCTTATTTTCCCATCCTTCTCCACACCCACATTTCATAAGCTTCTATTCTATTCCTTTCCCTCTTACCTAATGTCCACGCTTCACATCCATACATGAAAACGCTACATGAGTAAAACTTAGCTAGTCTCTTTCTCAGCTCCAGATCCAGGCTTATATTGCATGGCAAGTGTTTATTCTGGCAGAAGGCCTCTTTTGCCATTGCTATCCTTGCTTTTATTTCTGCAATACTTCTCCAGTCGTCTGTCACTATCGTTCCTAGGTACCGATAGCTTTTCACTTTTCCTATTACACCTTCATTTATTTTCACACTCATATAATTTTCACAGTTTACCGGCATCACCTTTTTTGACAAATATGGCATGTAAAAATTTATTTGCATTCCGAGTCAAATTTAAATATTGACCTCATTTGCGAGGGTGTGGAGTTTCATTTGCAGTGAACGAGGGCATCATCGCGGATTCAAGGAAATCTGATAGGACCAAGCGATTCATCATCATTAGTCGTTCCATGCTAAGATTGTTTGACTGCAGGCCTCCACACTTCCCTTTGTGATGCTAGTTCCCAAATCTCCTGGTTTCTCTTCCCAAGTACTTTCCTCTTTATTCGGTCCGTTCCAGGGTCTACTTTTGGGGACTTTTCCCTCAATTTTGCCTTCAATTATGTTCTTCACACACCCACACAACAATCTTAGCATGGAACAACAATCTTAGCGTGTCAAACAATCTTACTATGGAACGACTAATGATGATGAATCGCTGAGTCCTATCAGATCCCCTTGAATCCGCGATGATGCCCTCATTCACTGCAATTGAAACACCACACCCTCGCAAATGAGGTCAGTATTTAAATTTGACTCAGAATGCAAATAAATTTTTATATGCCATATTTGTCAAGGTGTGTCCAATCAATCTGGTTCTTATTTTCTGAATGGAGTTCCATGTGGTCCTATTCTCTTCTACTCTTCAGTACACTTCAACATTTCTTATTTTGTATGTCCATTTTATCTTCAGAATTTTCCTCCAGCACCAGGTTTCGAAGGCTTCTAGTCTTATCTGGTCATCTCAATAGTCCACGCTTCCAATACATAGTGCCATGATCTACACGAATTTTTTCGCGTACACTCTGCGATTAGCAATTCAAAAATAGTGCATTTATAGGTGTTAAATAATATAACTATCCGTCTGTGCCACAGGACTTTATTTCCTCCACACTAAATTGGTAATCATGAAGTAGTAATTAAAGTTTCATAAAATCCCCTTTGTCTATCCGTAACCATGTTAACGTCGCGTGTTATCTTCTACCATAGATTTCCACGGCGCTGAAACAAATGTTCCTCGATTCTCATGTGTACCCTGCTTAGGTCATATTTTAGCAGTGTTCAAATGTGGACCCCAGAAGTCAAGGGGTGTAAGTGACATTTTTGAAATAAATAAGTTAGGTACAGGAATGGGATGTGAAAATATTAATCTTTTAGGTGGTAAAGGGACCCAAGTGATTTTCTTTACATGTGCTGCTATCTATGGTAATGCCTCTTAACTACTCAGTGGGTTGTACCAAACATTTTCAACTTTGACTTAAGTTTTCTCAAAACAACGATTTTGTTACTTAAACCCCTTGACTTCTGGGGTCCTCATTTATCGGTATTTATTTATCGGTCTTCGAACTTTATTTTTTCTGAGGTTTTTATGTTAGAATTCCTTGTACTTTGTTTATGTTGTCCACTACATGTCTCTCTTAACAACTAATTCCGTTTATATCTTTCCTATAATATTTTCAAGAGTCTAGTGTGTCTGAGAATTCGTTCTTTAACTTTATATAAGTAAAAGTCATCAATTTTTCAGTTTACTCATCCAAGCCCAAAACTTTTTTATCCAATATTGTTATTTACATTTTTAGTATAGTTTTCTCTGTTTTTTGCATAAAGTTACACATATTGTGAGGATTACTCATGTCTTGGATGTGATTCTAGATTTTCGATTTATTTGTTCATTTTGAAAACGTGGGTTTTTTACAGTGCCACATGGGTACAAAACAATGGGGAAAGTTATCCAATAAAGATCATATTCATGTAATATCGGTGAAGTTACGACACTAAAGCATTTAATTTTCCGTTTCAAAACGATCTTGTGCCATCTAATTTCTTGTTAAGGTTTTAGGTAAACCTTCCAATGACTTACGCTATATTTTGCTTAACTTATTACAAAACGAAACCCTGGAGAATTATAATATCGACGGCTAATTTACCCGCTCACTTATAGTGAATTACCCAACAATTTAATTTGAAATTTGAAAAGATGAAAGAAAATCATTCTCATCAGCTCGAAGTTGATTATTTAATGGCCGACCGGGAACTCGGTAAGGAAATTTTGAACATTTGGGTAGTTAAGCACTACTTGATCGTGAATGACTGACGATTTTCTCTCCACTGCTGGATGGATTGGCTATTCGGGGAGGCCACCGACAACTTAGGTCATTTGCGCCATAGGGGACAGGTAAGGGATGAAGGGTGGATGGAAACCCGGCGTTGGCAGTACACCAGCCACCCCACCAACCCGATCCCCTTAGTCCACTGCTGTGGGAGAAATATTTCTTTGGCGATTTTATGCGCCCAGGTCTCAATCATTTTTCAATTACGCGGCTTTTCCTTTCCTTCCTTTTGTTTGTGCCGCTGTAATTGCCCAGGGTTCTCTATTTCTATGGAACACTCATTTGAGTTATTATTTACTCCTATGCTTGTGGAGTATTTTAAAATAATATACTTCTTTGCTCATGGCATATCTTCTTGTCTCCACTTTCACTGGTGATTTTACCTCTTACATGGAAAAATTCCTTCGCAAGTGCCAGTTGTTCCTATTCAAATCCTCAGATTGGTGTCTTCATGCTAATCAACGAGCCGCCGCATGGGCGTGTGGCAGGGGACGTTAGGACGCCAGCCGTGTAAAAATGTAAGGGATAAGGTTTTGGGAGGTGAAATGGTGACGTGTATTATGGGAGTGTATTTTATGGAGCTCAGTTTTTAATGTGGTCGCTTACTGTGTGCAGAAAAACGAATTTTTGTATATATCTGTTCGGCAATGTACTTCTCTTATTTTTTCGCTTCTTTCGGATGCAAGAATTGCAAGCAATCTCTGGATTAGCTGTCTCCATAAGAGCTCAGGCTGTAATCTCCACTATTGTTGTTGTATTTTATCATGGATATATCGCATTTCCACCAAGTTAAGCCTGAAACGATTTCATACGATGGTAAAACTAATTCGGAAACCGTATTTTATTGTCATCTCGGATAATAACACCCACTCTTAAGTTCTAATCTCATAACGATTACTTTCCAAGCTCTTTTTCAAGTATGAAAAATCACGCTATACTTTGTTTCTCGTAGTGAGGAGTATTATGTTTCAGTTCATAATATATTTGGAATTAAATTCAATCTAGTGGTTTTGACTAACGCTCCGTTTTGTTTATTTCTCCTTAAGTGGAATGTTCCGCGCACGTATTTGCTTGAAAATGTCTTTTATTTTTTTTCGATTCACACCTACTCGTGGAAAGAAAAATTCCAGCGTCATGATGATAAGATATGATATGAAGGACGTGTTGTTTCATTGTCTGGCACGCTACTCTGGCAAATGGCGAGGACTCAACAAAAAAAAAGAAAGTCCCATTACATTTTGGATCAGTGCCATGCCTCCGCTGTCATCTCCTCGGGTGCGATGATAATCAGCAAAAATACGCGTCAAACTGTTGCGCGCATAACGCAGGGGAGCTTGGATATAATTTATTCTGGACTTGTTGATCCCCTCTATAGCTTGAAAGGGACATTAATTGGCAAAATGATGCTGTGAAGACTTCTCCTAGAACGAAGACAGGCAATGGTGTTAGCTGCATAGTTTAATCCTTCGATCTTTTCAGCACTACACGCATCGGCCTAGAGGATTCACGTTGTATTTGCCGTCTGCGTCAACCTCTTTGGTTAGTTTTCATTACGTATTGATTTCGTTTATTGGTCGTTCAATCCTCAGATTGGTTGAAAACATTTTTTTCCATGATGGTGCTCTTACAATTACGAGGAAACGTAAAAAATATTATTTTCACAGTGTCTTCCCGCTAAAATTCGCGCTCAAAAATTGTCCACGGTAGCTTAGATGCATCAAAGAGTGTAAATATAGCTATATTTCTTTACTCACGTAACTATTTTATGTATGCCTACCTACTTGTGAATATGTGAAACTTTTTAGGTACAGAAACATTTAGGCAGACGAAGTGTCGTCATTTATTGTAAGTTCAATCCTAAGATTGGTTGACTGAAGCCCTCAACCCTTCCCTATTTAAGGGGGCTCACTACTTCTCCGATTCTCCTCGACTGGCTTCTCCCCTCCGAGACCTGAGTGGAATGGGAAAGTCTTAATCTTCTTGTCGAGGGGGGGGGAGTAGTTAGAGGAGGGGGTGACGGCAGAGGAGGTGGGGGCAGTCGGCCATATGCCGTGACTAGATCGCGAAAAAACACGAAACATGCGTTAGCATTTTAAAGTCTGAGGCCTTATAGTGACAAGCATAATAAAGTAGATGACACCAAATTAAATACCAAAGACCATTGTGTGATCTTACTACGTGATATGTTTCTTTTAGTGAATAAAAAGGGCAATGAAGAGGTCTGAAAAATGACTGAAAAAGGTCACTGAAAACACTAATTATCATTAATATGTCTAGTGAAGTGAACAGTGTATCTCAATGAAAGCTCAGATACATTCTTTCCTAAAACAAATGTGAAAACTTAAACTTCCTACACAAAAAAATAATAGGGTGACAATTAAAATAAAAGTGGTCTGCAGAGGCGATTTTAGCTGAGGTAGTGAGCCCCCTTAATGCAAGTCCTCTTACCTCATGATATCACTTCCTATGTACTTTCTTCTTATTTTGGTCCATGGACTTATTCCTGGGTCTTACTCTGGTAGCTTTTCCCTCTGATTCTCCTTCGCTTTTGTTCTTCACAAATCCATTGTGTCTCTGAGCGTGTCCAATCCACCTGGCTCTTCTTTTCTGTATGCTGTTTGGAGAAATTAAGTCTTAAAATTGACGAAATTTCACTCTCATCTTTCTTATGAGTGTGACTTGGAGTCACACAAACGGCTGTATCTCCAAAATTATTCCACCGTTGGATCAAAACATTTACACAATTTCGTTGGGGATATGTGAAACTGAACGCAAAATTTCGTTGAAACCTGAGATGGTGGAGTCCTCGACCATTCGACGAGGAATGTTCCCTATCCCTTATTATCTAGCAGTTAAAATTCAGACGTAGAAGTTGTTGGGAATGATGATCCTAAGTGGACTAGTGGCATATAATTACTTTTCAACATGCCTAACGAGAAAAATTCCAATTAGAAGTCTTCTGTGCCGCCCAGTTTAATTGTTTTGACTTTGCCTAAGAGTGTAAACCATGATTCCAGAACAAATTATGCTCGCAATCCCAGGTTTCACTCTATTTGTTACATGTATGTAAAAACACCAGTATGAAAATGCAGCTAGCTTTTTCGGGTTCACCATCGCATTGCACCATTTTCATGGACTACCGTTTCGCCTGCGTTCTAGTCGGCTTCATCAGGTCCTAATCTACATCTACATACTACCCCGCGAGCCGCCGCATGGGCGCGTGGCAGGGGGTGGTAGGTCACCAGCCGTGTAAAGATGTAAAATTTTTGGAGGTGAAATGGTTACGTGAACTATGGGAGTGTATTCAGAGGATCCCAGTTTTTATTGTGGTCGATTATTGTGCGCGGTATGAACGACTATCTGTACCTATCTGTTGTACAATGTATCTCTCTTATTTTATCGCATCTGTTAGATTTAGAAATGTAGTGAGGCGTCATAATAATATTCTCTGTGTCGCTCTGAAACTCACCAGTTCTGAATATCTCTAGCAGCCTAAGCCTAGCGTGCAATCTCTGAGTCTCTGGGAGCTTCCACCTTAATGCCTCTAACAGTTGTGTAACACTATATGTTCGTTCGCAGCAGTTTTTAACGAAGCGTGCTGCTTGTCTTTGTATTTTGTTAATTTTTTTTATTAATCTTTATGACCGGGGTCCCAAATGCTCGCGTATTCGAGGTGTGGCCTAACCAGAACGAAGTAGCATCATTCTTTTACCTTTTCATCCGAGGACCTTATCGGACCGACTGGTTTGTCGGCGAAACGGTTGTCCATAAAAATGATGCAACGCTGGGTAAAACAAAAAAAAAACCAATTAACAAGTTAACCGCGGAAGCCGCATGTAACTCGTATGTTACATATGTTTTGCCTGATGTTCCCCGTATGCTTAGTTAACCAACAAATGAAATTCACCTTCATTTTAACGTCTCAGTGCAAATTCTCTCCCCTTCTCTTCTCGTTTGCTTCCTTCCACCTCCGATAATGGCGGATCGGCGTCCCGTCGTCTCCGGCGGCCAGGGCAGGAACGGCTGAGCGACAAGTATCGCCAAGACCCAAAGCTGTCGTTCGTCATCAAGGCCATCTACGCGCTGGCGCACGGCCTTCACGGACTGCAGCAGGACGTCTGCGGCCGTGGGTCCAGGGGACTCTGCCCTCAGCTCTTCCCCTTCAACGGGTCACTCTTCAAGGTGAGTTGGCCCGACCCAGCCATCCTACCCTGCTTCCCAACCCTAAGTACTTCCTTTCTTTCTTTGTATATTTCTCGCCAAAGTTCCTAATTCTGCGCAGTGGACGAGTTTGAGAGAGTGGGCTACGGAACTTTGAAAATTCTGTGAAATCTAGGTTTGTAGGTTTTTTTTGATTGAGCCTAGGTTGTTAGCTCTACATGAGCTGCGAATGATTAATTCTTCAAATGGGTCTTTTGAAATTGAATCGTAACACGACGGGTCAATGTAGTTGCCTTAATTTCTTTATGCTAGCAGAGTAACCCATTGATTCTCAACTGTAGGAATAAGAGTATGGAATAATGTAGTGTTGTTGTCTTTACAGGAGTGAATCTCACTTCTCATTTATGATAAAAAAAATTTTAACAAGTGCAACTTGCCCTTATAGTCGAGTATATATTCTTTTACTGAAATTGTTTATTTTTTGAATTTTCAAAACTTATTACAAACCATTAAACTTATGCAATGGTTAATTCTGAAATAACGATTGCAAAATTAATAAAGTTTTTAATATGTTAAAACGATCTTCACATGTATTTTCTATAGGATCGCCTGGACCCGATTAGGGTCGAATTGATTCCAAATTTTGAAACGCCAAGAGTTCTATAGCACTCCTGTCTGATAAATTGGTTCTTTAGTTTTTGAGGAAAAGAGTAGTTAAAATATAGACAGACAACAGTACATTTTCATGTACTTTGAAACACTCCTTGACGACCACCCTTTTCAACGACCATTTTTCAGCGGAACGGTCGATGATCGCTTTATTCAAATTTTTTTGTATGTGTACATAAAATAAATATGCATTGAAATTTTTCAGGATCGACTAAAGGAATAGGAAATAAGCGCCACCTATATAGGTTTTAACAAAACCGTCGCTTTAAGAGTTTTTCCATTTTTTTTTCAGCCGTCCGTTCTTTTCCATAATATTTACTCCTAGACACTGATCCCGTCGAACGACCACCCCTCTTAAGGTAGTGCGAGCGAGATAGTTAGATAGACATAACAATAACAAATCCGGGAAACAAATACTTCATTCTTTTTTCCTTCCGATGGTGAAATTTTCAACCTCATATCTTGATTTCTAATATTTAAAAAAATAAAATAAACTATCCTTTGTACTGATTCAAGTGCTTTTGTTATGGAAGTAAAATATAACTTGCTCTTTTCTGGGGTCCTGGGGACTTGAGGCCTTTCAATGTAGCTTAAGTTGGTACATGCCCGAGAGTTATGAAAAATTTTAGGTAAATCGGCTCAGTAGTATTTGATGATAAAAGTGGCGATCATAGACACCGCTACACTTTGATATATATTTGTAATATAAATAAACCTTAAATTTCCAATAGTGTAGGATAAAACTCCAAACTTTAAATCCTCAGTCATTTGTAAATTTATTGAAACGTGCTGTCGCAGTATAGAATAGAGTAAGTTTTATTGTGCTCTGGGTTTCCCCATAAGAGCAAAAAAGAAAATACATATCAAATTCTGCTTTGATCGGAAAAATAACAAAAAATATATTTTTTCCAACATTTCACAGTGATGAAAAACAATGAAATTCAGAGTCACAGATATTTAACACTAAATGGAATGAAAAATTTAATATATAAAAATGGAAAATATAATATCAATCACAGAGAAATAACAAACAAACAATAATTTCTCAGATCATTTTGGAAACATATGCATAATACTATAAGATGATACAAATTTAAATTATTCGCATATATGCTGCTGTGATCAAACAATAGCAAACCCAGGAAACAAACAATTCGTTTTTTTTACCTTCAGATAGTGAAATTGTCAACCTCATATCTTGATTTTTAGTATTCAAATAGAAAATAAATTATCCTTTTTACTGATTCCAGTGCTTTTGTAATGAGAGTAAAAAATGCCTTAAGACATATGTAATAATTAAATAGTTTTTTTCTTAAAAACAGACAGAGAGGAAGAATTTTTTATGGATTCTTAACGGCAAGGAATTTCGGGGATTGGAACCAGAGATGAAAAACGATATACAGAGAGTAATAAAGTAAAACGTAAGGATCTCTGATGGGAGAGAAATCTTTCCAGCCCATCAGCCGCTGTGTATCACCCTGGTAACGACAGGAATAAAAAGATCCGACATCCAGTTGGATAAAAAAAATAAAAGAAGGGAGGGATCTGGTTGCGGACGGCAAAAATGGTCGTCATGAAAGAGACATGCGAGAGGTTCATGTGCGAAGGGACTTGAAAGGGGGTAGAGAGGAAATGAAAGGTGTACTGGCGCTCGTGGGAGGTAATGCGGGAGATACGGGCGGGATTTTTATGTTCGTGACGTTGGACGAAGTCCGTCTTATCCTCACAGGTACGGGTATATACGTTCGCATCGAGGGTTTGCGACTCCGGGAGCATCAAGGGAGTGACCCTGATCGAATCGTGAAAGAGATACGGTAACGTTGACAGATAAACGTGTTCTAGTGTCGTGACGTCTCCCCGCTATTCCGTGGATTGAACGCGGGACAACCCTATCTTGGGAAGATGTGCCCCCTTGGGGGAACGGGGAGAGGAGGGAAGATGGGCGGGGGCTGGCTTCTCTTCATCTACATCTACATCTACGTAATACCCTGCGAGCCACCACGAGGGTGTGTGGCAGGGGGTGAAGATCACCAAACATGCACTATTGCCAAGTAAGTAGGATATATAATGTAGACATGCTAGAAAATAGGGTCATAGTTTATTAGTTACTACAGTAGATTATTAGTTATTGCAAGTAATTGCAGTAGTTATTACAATAGAATATTAGTTACTACGGTATAGTACAGGTTAAAATATACATAATAAGGAAGGGATTATTGGTAGTTATTACATGCATCATGCACTACAGACTATTCTAACTATGTTTCACCTACCTATCCCTTTTGCTACTTGCCTATTGTTCTCTCTTATGGTACGCGGGAAAAATGACATTTTAAATCTATCGGTACGACAATTTATCTCTCTAATTTTGTTAATATGGTCAAACCTAGCATAATACGCAGGGGTTCTTAATATATATCTAACGTCATCTGTGAACAAATCGGTTTCGAATTTACTTAAAAGGTTTAACCTAAATTTTAACCTGCGTTCTGATAGTAATTCCCATCCTAGTTCTTCTATTAAACTCGTAACACTAATACAATTATCATAACGACATTTAACAAACCTAGCAGATCTCCTTTGCACGCGCTCTAATTCTTTTATCATACCTTCCTCGTAGGGATCCCATATACTAGCGGCATATTCTAAATGAGGCCTGACAAGTGTAAAATAGCTTCTTTCTCGGACTCTCTCATCGCATTTGCCTAGAACCCTTTTTACGAATCCTAATCTACGGTTTGCTACACTAGTTATTTCCCTGATGTGTTTCCCCCATGACATGTCTTCACTGATGGTGACGCCTAAGTATTTAATTGATTCTACGTTACATATTTTGTTTTCTTTGATGCTATAATTATTCCGGGGAAGGCTATTCTTTTTCCAAAAATTCATAATCGCGCATTTCTTAAAATTTAATTCTAGTTGCCATCTATCACACCAATCATCAATCGCATCTAAATCCTTAGCTAAACACTGTCTGTCCTCTTCATTTCTAATTTCTTTATACACTACTGCATCATCGGCAAAAAGACGGAGCTTGCTATTTTTTACTACACTATTTAAGTCGTTTACGTACAGAAGAAATAAAATTGGGCCTATCACGCTTCCCTGGGGAACACCCGATGTAACTTTTACTTCGCCTGAGCTGACACCATCTAATACCACCCTTTGAACGCGTTCATGTAAGAAATCTCCTATCCAGCCTACTATATTACTGTCTATTCCGTATGATGCTAACTTCGCGAGTAACTTACAGCGGGGAACCTTGTCAAAAGCTTTTCTAAAGTCAAGAAACGCTGCATCTACCTGTACGTTACCTTCTCCGGAAACTAAAATATCGTGCACAAAAAGACCTAATTGAGTTTCGCAAGACCGTCCTTTTCTGAACCCATGCTGGTTTGTTATTAATAAATCCTGGCTGTCGAGGTGTCCCATTATTGATGTAACTATTATATGCTCTATAATTTTACATGATAGTGACGTTAATGATATTGGTCTATAATTACATGTCTGTTCCCTATCTCCGCTTTTATAAATTGGGGTCACGTTTGCTATCTTCCAGTCTTTGGGAACCGCGTGTTCTTCGAGGGATTTGTTAAATATTACTTCGTACTCTCTGGAGCATTGATTGTCAATCTCAGTGCTCTCTCTTTCCATCTCTTCTCGACGTTCTCTTTTTTTCCCATTCTTTCGGAGTGTTCCTGTGTCAGGCGCGTCACATGAAATGAATACCCTTGTCTACATCTTTCTCCCGAAACGATTCGCCGCACTATGGCGGTCGGTTGGATGCGTGCATTTTGTGAAAATTTCCCGAGTTTTTTATGTGATTAGTAAAATTTAAAAAAGTGGGAAAAGTTGTCATCCTCACGTAAGGAGGATTGTAAAATTTATGTCGAATATACAGATTTTTAAAAATAATTACAGGTCATACCATGTCAAATATTCCAATGAGACTTTTAAGTGACCGTTTGTGAAGAAAATCAATGTTTAGTGCGCACGCGCCTCCATGAATTGTCAAATGAATGTGGCTCTTAATTACTTGGAATAAAATTCAATACCTGAATAAGATCGTTTCTGTAACCTGATTGCCGATCATGTCATTCCTGTTCTTGATTGACGATCGATTGTCAGTGAAACGGATATGGGATTTGAACTCACAAGGGGAGTGTCAGATAGCCGTGTCTCAGATTTTATCCAAACTTAGTAGTTGTACAGACCGCTCTATGTGGTTCATGAATCAACCCACGTATAGGGTTATATAACCAATAGTTTAAACAAAAAAGGCCTTTAAAAATTTCAAAATTCCCTTTAGAAGGGCCACCCACTTAACTGACAAGCTACGAAAAATTTTAATATTATTAAGAATTATTGCTTGCTTTTTGCTATTGCTATTGATTGCTTGAATTGTAAGAATATGAAGACAATATTATAAAATAATTATAGAAAATGGAAATCATGTGCATGAAGGAATGATGAAAATACGTCGTGAAAAGATAAGGAAGTGACCTAATAAGAAGGCTGCCTTCGACCGAAAAGAGAGACTAAGCCTGACGTCGTGTATGCAAATGAAAAATTTGCCTCGCGCAAAAATAATATTTCGAGTAAAAATAAAAAAAATATTGAGCGCATTTTAGGATGCCGTAATGGAAAAAGTAAAAAAGCAGCGGAAGAAACATACCCCGTATTGGAATCGAACCCGTGTCTCTAGACCGGAGACGAGCATGTCAGCCACCCGTTCAGCTTGTCAGTTATGTGGGTGGCCCGTCTAAATGGGAATTTGGAAATTTTTAAAGGCCTTTTTCGTTTAAACTATTGGTTATATAACCCTATATGTGGGGTGATTCATGAACCACATACAGCGGTCTGGACAACTACTAAGTTTGAATCAAATCTGAGACCCGGCTATCTGACACTCCCCTTGTCAGTTCAGAACATTTGACAACATCAGGACAGAGGGTTTAACAACCCCTTGCTTTTGATTATCACCATATGGGCGTTAAAACAAAGTTGAAACTTGTTTGCTTGTGGAAACTTTGGATATTAGGATGTTTCTTCGAGGCCATTGTAAATTGGCTGAAAATTATTTTCTAAGAGCTGAGATTTTTTGAAAATTTCCGCGTTGTTCTGGTCGCACCAGCTTTTTTGTTGAGACACGACTGTGACTTCAGGTAATCCGAGCGAGATAGTTCCCTAGTCATAATAGAGACTATATTCGAATTATACGTGTTAATTACATTAGCTGTAGGACACATCAATTAAATATTGCATTATTAACTTTGCAATAATATAGTTTTATATGACAGAAATTGTAAGTAATTGAATGAAAACATCTAAATAAGTCTTTAACTTGACTCATGTTTTCCGCGCAGTGCGTTTGAAACTCCTTCAAAAAGGAACGTTTTTTGTGATACCCAAGAACCAACTG
The DNA here is from genome assembly GCA_963169105.1 of Ceriagrion tenellum. Classification (NCBI taxonomy): domain Eukaryota; kingdom Metazoa; phylum Arthropoda; class Insecta; order Odonata; family Coenagrionidae; genus Ceriagrion; species Ceriagrion tenellum. The sequence continues at coordinate 65,145,466 of OY720642.1, read as the reverse complement.
CGTTGACAATATTATTAATTTTCAAAAATAGATAAATTTTACAAACTACACACTGCTAGTTTTTTACGACTTTTAAGTGTTAGAAATACCTCATTTAGTAAATAATGTCTCTCTGGAGTGCATACACGTACCATTTCCCATTTAAAAGGCCTGGTAGTTTTTGACAAATGTCTCCGAAAGTAATATACTAAGGGGTAGAATTTCTGGTGTCATTGGATAGATGAGATATTTTTCTTTAAAGTGAGACCAAATTCATTGATTTCTGAGTAAAATGATATTTCGCTCGGACTGCCTTAAATACTGAGTAGTTTTAGAACCATTATGAAGAGAATGAAGATTCAGATATTAGCGAAAGATCATTTTGAGCTGGAATTTTGAAATATCCGCGTTGTTCTGGCCACATCATCTTTTTGTGTTAAAAAACCCGAAGCCTGTGACTGCAGTACTGAGTAGTTTTAGAGCCCCCATGAAAAAAATCAAGAGACAGATTATTATCAGCTGGGTTCTGAAATTTTCGCATTTATCTGATCGCATGGGCTAGTCAGACAAAGTTGAAATCAATTCATTCTGCAAGTTGATCGCACGCCTTAATGTTTCTTACATCTATAGCGATGCTCGCGCAAGTTGCTCTGGAGTAGTTGGAATAATTTCGATGGAGCAGTGATTGAACATTCGGACATATTTTTGGCTACTTTTGCACGCCTTGGGTGAAACCAAACGGCTGAAGTGAAATTATTGCAGTTCCTTGTTTTTCGACTGGCAAAAGGCACCCATGGGTCGTCCGTTGCCTTTAATGTCACCCAATTATGAAGCAACAATCTATATATATATATATATATATATGTGTATGTATATATATATATATATATATATATATATATATATATATATATATATATATCATTCTATCACTGATGAAGGTGCGGGCGACCCACCGAAAATTTTAAAATTTGACGAAGTTTTATATTATATATATATATATATATACTCATATAAATGTTTATACAGAAAGATAGAAAGAAAGTGGATAGGAACACGTAAAATTTACAAATACAATGGTGGTGTGAAGATGAAATGATGGCCGATTCCAAGCAGAAAAAATTCGACTGGACCGGGAATCGAACCACGGACCTTTGGATTTCGCGTCCAATGCTCAGACCACCAAGCTACCCAGTCTACTAAGAAACTGCTGGAATCGGCGGGGGGTTTATATGAACAAACACTCCCCAGGGCATGACCCACGAGAGCGGCCAATAGATGGCGCGCTGGCTGCTTATCACCCACCGGCAGAGAAGGAATGACATACACAGAAGGCGAAATGAAAGAATAACTCAAGCACACAGACAGTGGTGAAAGATATAGAACAGGCGTTTCGGGGTACGCTAACCACTGTCTGTGTGCTTGAGTTATTCTTTCATTTCGCCTTCTGTGTATGTCATTCCTTCTCTGCCGGTGGGTGATAAGCAGCCCGCGCGCCATCTATTGGCCGCTCTCGTGGGTCATGCCCTGGGGAGTGTTTGTTCATATAAACCCCCCGCCGATTCCAGCAGTTTCTTAGTAGACTGGGTAGCTTGGTGGTCTGAGCATTGGACGCGAAATCCAAAGGTCCGTGGTTCGATTCCCGGTCCAGTCGAATTTTTTCTGCTTGGAATCGGCCATCATTTCATCTTCACACCACCATTGTATTTGTAAATTTTACGTGTTCCTATCCACTTTCTTTCTATCTTTCTGTATAAACATTTATATGAGTATATTTGCCGCTGAGCGGTCTGAGTGAATGGATGAACGATTGTATGCCCTGAACGGGTCATTTCCTACTTGGGTTAGCGTACCCCGAAACGCCTGTTCTATATCTTTCACCACTGTCTGTGTGCTTGAGTTATTCTTTCATTTCGCCTTCTGTGTATGTCATTCCTTCTCTGCCGGTGGGTGATAAGCAGCCCGCGCGCCATCTATTGGCCGCTCTCGTGGGTCATGCCCTGGGGAGTGTTTGTTCATATAAACCCCCCGCCGATTCCAGCAGTTTCTTAGTAGACTGGGTAGCTTGGTGGTCTGAGCATTGGACGCGAAATCCAAAGGTCCGTGGTTCGATTCCCGGTCCAGTCGAATTTTTTCTGCTTGGAATCGGCCATCATTTCATCTTCACACCACCATTGTATTTGTAAATTTTACGTGTTCCTATCCACTTTCTTTCTATCTTTCTGTATAAACATTTATATGAGTATATTTGCCGCTGAGCGGTCTGAGTGAATGGATGAACGAATATATATATATATATATATATATAAACGAATGTATGTCTGTCCTGTATGCATTACTACACTGTTGATCCGATCGCCTAGAAACTTTAAGAAGTTGTTGAGTACACTCTTGCGAAGGTTTTAGGTTTAAAAATTTTTTAAATATCGCCCACCCCCCCCCTCCTCACCCCCCCCACCCCCAAGGCCCTCTTATTTTTCGAATACTTTTCGCGCAACAACGCCCGACGGGTAAGCTAATAATCCTAACCTAATTTTTCAAATACCATTAAATTTAAAAATACGACCGTTTTGCTGAGTAATAATTCAAGGCAGGAGGAAAGTTTTAGGCTACTTTAAAATGATCTCAGGGCCCATAAAGGCCCCAAAAAGGGGCCCTTAGGTCGTTCGCTATAAGTATCGGGTTTTGTGCAGTGGTTTCATTTTTTACTTTTTTAAATTATTTCCGCTCAAGATAGAGAGTTGGAATTTTTTTATTAAATGCATGAAAGAATGAAGTTTTTAATTCTTTCAATTAATTATCCTTTTCACTTCGTAATTGACTGAAATTTGCGTTTTTAGCTGCAGAAATACATATTTTTCTGTGAAATCAACAATACCATATTCACTTGACAACCAGATTTCGGTCATTGCTGTTGGAATTCATACTGCTTAGTTGAGCCGATTAGGAATGCTAAGCATTGGGATTTGTGCAGCGGTTAATTATTTCGCTTTTTAGAAAAACTTTAACTAAAGATAGAGAGTTGAAATTCATTTTATCACATACCCGAAAGCATGATACTACTAAAATTAGTGGCATCATGCCCGAAAGAATGAAGTTTCTCTCTTTTTCAATCGATTTTCTTTTACGCATTTTCCTTGGCAACCAAATAAACAAACAAAAATAAGCATTAAATCAAATCTTAATTAACGAAAATGAAATTCTGAATAGCTACTCAACAAGTCAGTACTCGAACTTAACTATAATTTTCTTTTAGCCTAGCTGTGCAGGTAGTATGATTACAGTAAAAGGTTTCAAAAAATTGTCTCTCTACTCTATATTAACCCTCATATGGATTTACGAATTTAGTTACGTCGTTGGATTTACGGCGCCGCAGCGGCGCTTCGTTATATTTTGTCATTTTCTTTCAAACTTGGCCTTTTTTGGTATGTTTTCTGATTGATAATGCTAGTGACTTATATTATATTTATTTTCAACCGTGTTTTGCAAGATTTAACCCATTATTACAGAAGTTATAGCTAAAAATCTTTAACGCTGCATTTTTTCCGTTTGTTGTCGTAATACTCTCTTTTTTTGGTCCGTTAGACGGTTATTTTCAAATAAAGGTTTTAATTTCGTGTGTAATGGTTGTTTTAAATATTTTTTCTGATAAAACTCCGCTTTATCATGTACTCATTGTTTTACTTTTTCTTTATCCAAATACTAAAAATGAGGACCGAATAAAAGTCAAATGGGTCCATGTAAAATAATTTTGCTTCACAACGTCCACCCACATGTTATATCTTTGTAGTGTGCGCAGAAGCCTGAGTTCTTAAACGTTAATAATTGAAAAATTGTAGCTGGAGTGAGAAGAGACGAGTTATACCGTCGTGATTTTTAAGGGCTATATTCTGACGATCAAGGCAAATGTAACGAACATTCTGAGAGTTTATATCCTGCGATTTCTAAAAAAAATAAAGGATTAAAGACAGATGAGTTGTGAAATATGAGGAATGTGGGACAATCAGCGACGCATCAAAGAGTTCAGTGCCGTATTGCAGGGTGGGCTAGAAGAGCCGGTATTTTAGGCCTAGAGTGGAGCCCATTCCCTCACTGAGGATGTCTCCATAGAGATGGACAGGTAAATGTGATGCGGGGGAGTGCGGTAGATGAGGTTTTGCTTCTGGATTGGTGGGAAAGGCAAAAATAATTATTTCTAAGAAGTTTGGATTTAGGTGGTAAGGAAGAAGGAGCAGGAAATGGAAAAAACATGGAATACGATGGTGTGTTGTTTCTTCGGTCCGGCGCTGCGTGAGGGACCGATGGAAGAGGAGCTAGTGTTCTGGGGTGACCAAAATACCCTCATGCTGGGAGGACACCCCTCACCTTTTCTTTCCGTAGCATTACACTGGCCCAAACATTGAGACCATCCGTACTTTCCCATTATGCTTCCTTATTTGTCATCCTTCGCCTACTTTCTTCCCCACACAAAAACAGAATGAACTTCTCCTCACCTCCAATGACCCACCCGAACTAGACCTTCTCGGAATGGAGGGAGGGCCACCCCTGGGCGCTTTGCGATAAGGCGCGGATTTCCTGTCCCTCACGTAGCGATGGAAGGATGAAGAAAGAATAGTCTATTGTGTCTAATTGCCTCCTTGCACTCTCAACCTTTCTTCACGATACGGATTTTCTACGCTTACCTGGCCTAACGATTCCGGTATTCCCTGATCCTTGGCAGTCAACCCACCACCTTGTATCTCCACCCCTTCACCTCAAAAAAACCTCCATGGAATTACCCACCTTTCTCCTCCTCACTCATCCCTATACGTTGATAAACTTTGGAGGACTATAACCCCAGTGCATTTGTGTATACAAAGTAACGAGAAATACATTTACAAATTTTCACTACGAGGTAATTCGTCTATGCATTTGTTCAACATGAACAGATTTTTACCATGTAAGTACTGTCAATATCAATCCATAGGTAAACAGTAACATCCTGGGAAATAATATTATCGCCAGCATTTTGTGAAGACTCGAAGCCGTAAAGGAATATTTTCAAATGGGAGGTACAAGACATATAACACAAACAGTGCGATGTGTTCTTCACGGAGGTCAGTCAAACTTCTGAATTATCGTCCCGAGCCTCAGCTACTCATTCACCGGGAAATTTCCACACGAAGGTAAAGAGGCATTATTGCATTAATTCTGAAAATACATTGTGGTTAAATTTTCTTGGGATTACTGCTTGGTATAATTCTATACATAGTAACCCTGGGATGTCCCCAAAGGTAACCATCACCACAGTAGGTACGCGGATGAGGGGGAGGGACGCGGAGCGGAGAAGGTACCAAAAAAAATAATGCCGGAGGCCATGGATAAAACACCCTTAGGCTAGTCATGAGTTTCTAAGAATTATTCTTGCAAATAGATGAAGTTTTGTCAATGAAAATTATAAACAGGCAAAAATTATGATTATTAGATAAAAACCGAAGCAAAATTGGCATAGTAAAATTTTCCCTTTGTTAAACAATTACATTTTGTTTATACAGTTTAAACATTTAAATATTATGATTATAAATAAAAGATACCATTTCATACGAAACATAATAACTTTTAAATTAGTATTGAGAGTGCAGTCCCCGACATTGCGACGAGGAAACTCTCGGCGCCGCAGCGGCGCCGTAAATCCAACGACGTTACTTTTTTCATTAGAGGCCAATAAAATAAAAACTATGCGCACTATACATACAAAAATATATTTTTAGCCGAAGAATGCATAAAAAGTAGACTACTGAAAGTTTCAGAAAGATCCATGTGAATGAAAAATTTTAAAATCATTTTTAAAAGCACGAGCGCCGCTAAGGCGCCGAGAATCCATATGAGGGTTAAACAAGTTTTACAAATTTCATTGTTTTTATTTTACCATGTTATTTTTTATCATTCTGTAAATTTCTCAGTCATTTGACTTATAATTATTATTGTTCATGGGAGATATTGTCACATTGTTTACTTACTATTGTCTCACAATTGTATAGATGCCCTACAGAAGAAATTAATTTAATAAGACAATTACTTGAAAAGTAGTCTGTCAACACAACTACTTTTAACCCCTCACCTCTTATATAAAGAGTTTTGAAGGAAGTATGATCCCGAGCAACGCCGGGTAATTCAGCTAGTGTCTTATATTTTATATTATTCTTGTCATTGATGAATCTCCCACAATCAGACTTATTTGACGGTGCCTAACCCGGTGGAAAACGACATGATGGTATGGTTGCGCTTTGAACCAAAGCTGCAATTGTTTAATCTTTTTGGCGTACCCTTTTTACGGCGATGTTCCCTCAAGGTCGGGGATGTGATTCGGTTCTATATATTACACTCAGAAGTACGATACTATGTAGTTTCGTTTTTCATTCACTAAACCGTACTTGGTACGAAACAGATACGGAATATGATGCACTGAATAATGCTCGGTAGAATGGAAAGGGCACTTTATTCTTTCAGGTACGAAACTATATATTCCCATTCAATGTCGTGACGGGTCACTTTGCTCCAGAGGTTTTTGTTTCGGGCCGATAGGAAGTACTTGCAGTGTACGGTCAGCGTTTGTTTGGTAATTGAAGTGAAACATTTATTAAAGAGGGTGAGTGAAAAATCAAATCTGAGTAACTTCCCGTCGGCAATCTCAAATAACATCAACATAGGTAGGTTCTTCTTAACACTTTACTTTTTGACGTATAATAAAGAGAGTATAAAGTTACGTAACGGTACGAAACCTTATTGCTAGATTTCAAAATATTTAATGCTAAAATTTACTACACCTCAAATGTAAAAGAATACATAATTTGGGTTTTAACGCTTAAGCTTAATCTTCAGGTGTTTTAACCGGGTTTACAATGCCCTATGTACAAAAACTATGGGTATGTCAGGATAGACAAAAGAGTAGACTAAACGCCGTGGGTATGAGTTATCTGTGGAGTGTTTGCAGCAAAAGTAGGAGGGAAAGGGTCAGGAATGAGTGGGTAATAAATAAACGTGGGGCAGATGCTCCAGTAATGGACATATATGAAAGGATTATGCTTCGTTGGTTTGGCCATGTTGAGAAAATGGATGAGTGTCGATAAGGAAACAGATATGTAAGAGTGAAATGAATGGTGCGAGAGGTAGAGGCAGGCCGAGAAAGTTGTGGTTGAATGTGGTTGAGGAAATTCTTAGGACAAGCGATATTAGGAGTATTTAACCCTCTTAGTGCTGACCCCTGCCAGCGGTTCTGGTGAGAAATGCGGAGGGTAACTAGAATGAAATGTATCACTCTAGGAAAATAAATATTATAAAGTTATTGTTTAAAATATCCATATGCAGTTTTTCTTATTGCATATGCATTGAATTAGATAATAATAAAAAAAACGCTTATACTTCGTACAAAAAATAATTGTAATTATATTTGTGTGCAAAAGTTAAATGAATATATTTTGCCTATGAGCCGATATATCGGCCCGCCGCACTTTACGCCTGAGATGACAAAGCCGATATATCGGCCCGCCGCATTAAAAGGGTTAAATACAGGAGGGCATGTATGAAGCAGTGTATGGGGGTAAATAAGGCAAATAAGGTTTGCAAGGATAGGTCAGTATGGAGGAAATTATTAAAGCAGAGTTAAGTGTACAAATGTGTATTTATGAGTGAAACTTTGTGACTGTGCCTACCCCATAGGGAAACGTCGTGATTGGTATGTATGTATGTATATATGTATATACAAAAATGTTTGGGGGACGTGAGAGGGGAAGATTGAGCGATTCGGTTGGCGTGGATGCGGGTTGAAGGTCAGGAGAAGTGATTGGTCGGATGTTCAGTGGAGGGGGGAGGGCAAATCGTGAGGCAGCTGTGAGGATGGGAGATGAGGACGGGTACAAATGCTCATTTAAAATCTTCAAGTCTGGGTCACGCAATGTTTCAAAAATTTCCAGGTTGAAAAATATTAGATATTAAGATTAAAATCACTGTGGTGGCCATGGTTTAAAAGATGCTTTGCAAAATTACTCCTAATTTCACAATTGTTGAAACAATGTTCTCTGACTCTTACGCTGAAATCCCTTACTTGTCCCCAAACATTTTTGTATGTAAGGCATTGTAAACTTAAACGTTAAAACACCTGCTTACGAGTTGAATCCCGGGTCGTGTGTTTTTTTAAAGCTGTGGTGTTGTAAATGTTATCATTAAATATTTTGAAATGTGGAATACCACAAAGTAACAAAGGAGCTTGTATTATGTATCGCTATAGTGAAGTACCGAGGCGATCTATTGATTGGATTGGATATTTGGGGAGGCGACTGATAGCTAAGGTCATTTGCGCCATAGGGGATAGGTTAGGGAGGAAGGGAGGATAGAAACCCGGCGTCGGCATTAGCCGGCTCTTAACGAAAGGCGCCAAGGGGACCACGGGTTAACGTTTCATCCGTCAGACGGAGTACTCCACTTGAAGTGCCCTCCACTAGACACTCAAGTAGGGATCGAGTTCCTCTGAGAAACATCCGCCTCTGCAGGGATTTGAACCCCGGCCGCCCGTGTGGTAGGCGAACACACTGGCCACCACACCAACCCGATCCCCAACGATCCGATCCGGTACGAAATTATACGTTTAGTTTCATACAGGATCACATCCCTGTTCAAGGTACGGACATCACAGGCTGGTAACCGCTATTCCCAAGCTCGCAATTTTTCGGAGAAAGGTCAATAAATAAATATGCAGGCCAGGAAAAACTCCGCTCGAGACATGAATGACGAAGTAGAATTTTGGGAAAAGAGGAGTTCAAATATGGCAAAATCATAAGTAAATATTCCACGAAAGCCTTTTCCTTTTCGGAGAGGAAGGACACCAAATAATTGATACCCACGCTTGGGAAATGCCTTTAGGTTGGTCAGTTTCTATGTGTTTGTTTCCCCTCCGACTCCAAGCGGATGATCTAAATTGCCCTTATTTCGCGGTGTATTTACGATTCTCTTGGTGGACCATGTTGCATTCTCCGAGTGGAAGTCTAACCGTGTGGATGGGTCGGAACGTTCGCCTGGATTAGAATCCGGCGTTGCCGGGAGAGACGGAGGTTTGGACCGAGATGCTTGGGAGTGTTTCGAGGATTCCCCTGGGAGAAGGAGAGGGTGAGAGGTAGAGGAGCGAGGGGTATAAATTCAACGGATGCTCCGTTATCCCAGTCGGTCTGGGGAAGAAAAGGGTCCATGTCCGAGAAGGGGGTAAGGGGTTTGGGGGAATAGGAAGGGATCAGGGACACCGCCCCCTTCTCTCCCCATCTGACTTATCCCTATAGCCCTCCCTCTGTCAACATGGTGGGGGGATGGGGATCGAGAGGGGTCCAGGGTCGAGATAAATGCTAATATGGTAAATAAACGGCACCGGCGCGCACTTCTCGGGCCATCCGATTCGACGTGTGGGTCTGATCGATATTGCGATCCATCAATTGATGCGATGTTCGATGCTCCGGAAACTTTGAAGCGCTAGTCCGCCTTAAAGTTGACTTTACACATGGGAGTTGACTTCTATGGAAGTAGCGAGTGTAGCGATATCTCGAATCGTATCGCCACTTCTAAGGGCATTGTTCTGCTTACGCATCACTTCCGGCTTTTCCCGAACAAACAAATGACGGAAGTAAACAATGAGGACGGTAATTAACCTAATTTGTCTAAATTTGGCAATAAAGTCGTTCGTAAATAGCTGTCTGAATCCCATATGCATTCGTGGGTTTAATTAATTTGTTTGAAACTCATGAACTGTGCATTATTTTATCGTACTAAGCATGAGAATTGTGACATAAATAATTGTTATGTGTACCAAGCTATGTCATGAACGCGATGGCCTATGCATGTTGCCAGTTTTCCAGGTCAAAACTTGGTTTGCTAGTCGATGTTAACAGTTAAATATCGCGCTCAAATCTATAGGAAATATTTTATCCTCAAAATTTAAGCCCATTGGAAAATACTTTAGTTTATTTCACGTTTCATCTTGCTTATTGTTGTTGAAATTCGAGTATTTCACAGATATGTTCGGGGTATGGGTTTGTTTAAATTCGTGATATCTGTGACAAGTTATATTTTCATTTCATCACGTAATGCCTTGCGATATCACGCATACGATGTCCTTATATACTCATAGTTTTCGCGTTGCAAAAGTTGTATCACTGGTCGATGTTTAGTTTAATATTGCGCTGACATATTTAGGGAATATATTCTCGTTGAATTTGAAGCTCATTGGAAAATACTAGTTTCTTTAACGTTTCATCGCGCGATATACCATGCTTTGTGCAAACTGTCACAATTTTTTCGGTGAAAAACTTGTGTCGTTGCTAAAATTTGAGTATTTCAAAGGTACTAGCTGACCCGTGCGAATATTTTGCACAGTATGCAGCTTCTTCCTGATCCTTCCGTCTTTCTTCCTGTCGTTCTACCTGTCGAATATGTCGCACAGTATGCAGCTTCTTCCTGGTTCTTCCTTCTTTCTTAATTCTATCTTCCTTCTTTCTTCCTGTTCTTGGACCTGTTTCTTCCCATGGACGATTGCATGTTATTTATGTTAGTTTTAAAGTGTATATATTATGCAGCTTCTTCCTGGTTCTTCCTTCTTTCTTAATTCTATCTTCCTTCTTTCTTCCTGTTCTTGGACCTGTTTCTTCCCATGGACGATTGCATGTTATTTATGTTAGTTTTAAAGTGTATATATTATACATAACGTAAACGGTAAACGGTCACACTGATTGCATGTAGAATGTAAAGAATCTAACTAAACGATGTGTTAATAGATGGCGCCTCCTACAGTCTTTTAAGCACGTAACCATAGCCATCATATTAGTTGATTATATTGTCTGCAGATGCCACTGTATCATTTTTTAACAAAAACATTAATTTTAAATTTTAAAAAAGCTTTAATTTTAAATTTTAAAAAAGCGTTAATTTTAAACCATTTGTCTATTTTTCGTCAATAGCGGGGAACATAAGCTTTTAAACGATGTTTGAATCATTAATTTTGATGCAGAAATATGGGAGTTAAGGCGTTGCGACAAAAAAAAGAAGACCTTTTAGAAATAATATATATATGATATCAGGGTTGTGAGTCCGTTTTAATTCTTTATGCCAGTGAAAAGTTATACTTTCATTTCATCTCGCTATACATTGCGTAGTTCCTTATATTTTCATACATTCCGCAGTACAAAACTTGTATCGCCGGACAATTTTGAAAGTTGAACATCGCGCAGACGTATGAAGGGCGTGAGGGTTGCCGAGAGAAGCAGTGGGAGAGGATGGGATGTAGATTTTAAAGCGGATGAGGCGAGGAGGTATTTCTGCGGAAATGGACTGGGCCGAGCCGAGACCTTGTGGCCTCCTCTCTGACCTCACAGTGTCTCCGTCCTGTCGCAATTTGCTTATCCTCTTGGAATATCATTTCCCCCGATCTCGTGGTTAGGCCTCCGTCCGTCGCGTTCATTTAGCGATAGTTTACCTAGTGCGTGTATGTGTTTTCGCACGTTATGCTCTAATATTCATCTTTGAATGCTTGGTGATGAGCGAACAATGACTTTATTTCTGTCCAATGCGTTTTCCAATTGAATGTACTAATTAAATTAAACTACACTAATTATAAATCTTTAAATTTATTGGGGAATAATCCTATTGCTATTAAAATTTTCCAGATTTTATGGTGGTGGCTTAACTCCCTCGCCTGCCAACCTGAGGGTCGTGGGTTCTAATTTTCATCTCCGAATGCTTGGTTACCAACAAAATGACTTTAATTCTGTCCAATGCGTGTTCCAACTGTATTCAATGATTAAATCAAACTACACTAATTATACATATTAATTTATTGGGGAATAATCCAGTTGCTATTAAAATTTTCCAGATTTTATGGTGGTGGCTTAAATATGCCAACTGAGGGGTCGTGGGTTATAATTTTCATCTCGGGATGCTTAGTTATGACCGAAAAATGACTTTACAGTAAGTCCTCGATTTACTGTACTTTACAGTAAGTCTTCGATTCGGAGAAGAGTGCTGAAGAAGAGCGCCGTAAGTTTAAACAACGTAAAACGTATCCAGATATTTGTGACCTCTTAAATCCCGCGATAAATCAAGGCGTTAATTTCAAAGTTCGTTTTTTGTCTTCGTCCTGGAAAGAAATAACTATTTCAGATAGGATGGTTGTGTCTCAGTTACAAAAAAGCCCAAGTATATCCTTATACTGTCAATTTCATTTGCATTAAACAGGGGAAAGTTTTCCGACGACCCTTGTCAGCATGGACGTGACATCGAATCAGGGGTAAATCGAAAAGACGCATACCGAAGACTTAACTGTAATTCTGTCCAATGCGTTGACCAATGTTTATCAATTATTCAAGTGAATTACACGTATTATATATCTTAATCGATCGGTAAAAAAAATCCATTCTTATTAATATATTCCAGTTTTCATGGCGGCGGCTTGACTCCCACGTATTCCAACCGGTGGGTCGAGGGTTCGAGCCCTGCCTTGGATATTTTTCACCGCCAAAGGCGTATTTTTGTGTGTTCGTGTCAATGCACGTGTAGATGTGTGATCGGCGAAGGCTGTCGCATACACAGAAATTATTATTGTCATATTTTAATCGATTATTTGGAATGCGCTGCAGTTGCGAAACATGGTGGCTGTGGCCTCTGCGAGGGATGACCTGAAGGACGGGAAGGCTCGTGAGATAGGGGTTTGCTTAAGGGGCGGGGTGGAGGGAATGGCACATAGTGGGTAGCGTTGCGGGCACCTCGAAACGTACTTCCTGCATTCATTCTTCCCTCAGAATAATAAGTATTCGCTTTATTATTATTATTTAAAATAATCAATGGCAGAATATTAACCTAATATTAATTTGAAATTGAAGAAATTGTATTTCTTTTGGCAGTACATGGCTGTTATTTCCGCGCTTAAAATCATTTTTTAACCATGTAAACTCTTTGCTCTGGTCCTTCGTTGCATGTATACGTTACTGGCCTCTAATGCAGTGAGATCCTAGGGTTAGTGTGCCATATAAAATGTATGACTATGATTTGATTTCCTTATTTTTCTTTCAAAACGCATCCTTCCTTTGTTCTTGAACTTAGCAGTTATCGAATATTATTATGTTTTAAACCAAGAGCTTTTTGCGGTAGTGATTCAATCAATCACTCGAGGTCTGTTAATTACATTAGCGCTAATAAATGCCCGCGTGCCCCCCCCCCCCCTCTACACCCATTCGCGTGAGTTCGTCACTTTTTGCAATTTTTTTTTTTCAGGAGCCACGCCCTCGTGTTCATTTCTGGATCGAATTAAGCGGTTACTCTGTAATAGCAAATGGCGCCCCATCATAAATCCTTCCCATGCTCAATTAAACGACGGGGAATCCACGGCTTGCACTGCGCCATGTATGTCACCTTGAGGCGAATGGTGCGATTTATCTTTGTATGCACCGATTTTCGTGAACCTTTCCGCACGTAATATTACGAGGGTCGTTCCGAAAGTAATGCCGCCTATTTTTGTGTGGTGACTTTGGATGTCCGCGCCAGATGTCGTTGGTGCAGTGCTAATGCTTGAACCTTCCTCTATCATTTGCAAGTGGTTCCGTTGTTCTGCGGTTGATGGCGCCAGCAAAGGAGTGTTCCAAAATGGAGTCTGATATGGACGCGCGTATAAAACAGCGATGTGTGATTGAATTCCTCACTGCTGAAGAAATTGCGCCGATTGAAATCCATCGACGCTTGCTAAAGGTGTATGGAAACGATACAATAGACATATAGACACCTCGTATTATTGACACCTATAGAAAATGATTGACATAAGGCATCATTTTGATTTGTTTTTTTTTAGTAATTCATTACAATTCTAACGAATAGCCCTAAACATCCTAAAACAAATACATAGTAACACATTACAAACATTTTGTGATAATCCGATTACGCTCGCGCAACTTTCCTTCTAAACGCGAGATAATAGATTTATTTTAATTACAATGGTTCATAACGAATATAAATGTGTCCCTTCCGGTTCAACTTAAAATAAACTTATTACCATATAATTTCGTCTAAATTTCGAATACTGCGCTGAAAAATGTGGTCCAAGCTTGCTTCTCATTTAGGAACAAATTTGAAATTTCATTCCTGCCTACTTTTCATTATAATTGTCTTCATGCCGAGTTCCAACGTTACAGATGAACTTACATAAAATGTGGCCCATATCTCAAAGCAGACCAAAATTTCTTAGCAGTTTTCTTCAGAGCCTTTATCCCAGCCCAGAGCAGCGGTACAATGGGAGACGTGGGCTTATTTGGAAGCTCTCAAATGCGGTTTTAGGAAAACTTAACCATTTCAAAGTTGTTGTGTGATATCGATTTGACATAGAGTAATGCTTGGATTGGATATTGGGGGAGGCGACCGAGGCGGCTAAGGTCATTTTCGCCATAGGGGCTAGGTGAGGGAGGAGGGGTGGATAGATACCCTGCTCTCAACAAGGTCGCCAAGGTGACCACGGTTTAACGTCTCATCCGACAGATGGAGTACTGTGCTTGATGTGTCCTCCACAAGACACTCAAGTAGGGATCGGGTTTCCTCTGAAAACATCCGCCTCTTTTATATTTACGTGGGTCAGTTAAAAAGTAATGCCTCCCATTTTTTTTCTACTTAAATGAAGTTGGTTGAGTGAAAAATTGAATTTGGATTTTTTCCTGAAACTTTCTAACAATCCACTGCAGTAGCATATTTTGGCGTCATCAGGTGGCAGCACTGCAGTCGCTTGGAAAATGGCCGACATCGATGTTCGTGTTAGACAGCGTTCTGTGATTGAATTCTTGAATGCAGAAGGTGAAACGCCAATTCGCATTCATGAAAGACTGAAAAATGTGTACGGTGACGCAACAGTGGATGTCAGTACTGTTAGACGATGGGTTCGTCGCTGTAACGAAGCTGTAGGGGAAACACCGTTGGCTGACGAAAAGCGGAGCGGCAAGCCGGTGACTGCAGTGACTCCACGCAAAATTCAACGAGCCGATGACATCATTCGTGGTGACCGCCGGATGACTGCAGATGAACTGTGTCGCATTCTCTCCCTCAGTAAAGGCAGTGTGATGACGATTATTCAACAACTGGGGTACTCAAAAGTTTGTTCAAGGTGGGCACCAAGAATGTTAACCGACCACAATAAAGAGACAAGAAAAACATTAGCCTCCCAACACTTGCAGCGCAGAGGAGTATCTCGAAAAATTTGTGACCGGAGACGAAACATGGGTTCATTCATGGGCCGCTAAAAGAAGCTCATCGTGGGATTCACTTCGAAGATGAGAAGGCCGTGAAAATGTCCGTGCGTCAATGGCTTAGGAGGCAGGGCCGTGCTTGTTACCACGCTGGGATACATGCTCTTGTTAAAAGATGGACTAAAACTGTGGAAATGGACGGAGTTTATATTGAAAAGTGACAAATTAATCGTCAATGTTGTGGTTTTCATCCTATGTAACTGCATTTTCCGATTTTTGCCATGTAAAAGGAGAAAAAAATGGGAGGCATTACTTTTTGACTGACCCACGTATATGAAAACTTGATTTTTAATGCCCAAACTAACAAGAGATCGACCCGTGTAACAAAAACATTTTACATCCCCAAATACCGCACAACAAAATATGAAAATACTTTCCACATCTCATCCTGTAAATTGTGGAACTCGTTGCCATGGTATTAAATTTTTTAGGAATGTCTCACAATTTAAAAGGAGTATGGCTGACTTTTTGTCTCCCAAATGTTCTCTCGCCTCTATATGAGAAGACAAAATGATATGAGATGATATTGTTACATGTTACTTGCTCATTATAATCATTTGCTGTTTTTCTGTCTGATAAAATATTCGTTTGTTTGCTTTTCATTTTTTCTTATTATTAGATATTGCAGATTGTACATTTTTGTTTTAACATGCTATTTCGATTATTGATATTGAGACTGTTTTTTTCATTTTCATTTACCTCGCTCATTTTATATCTCTCTGCTGACTTGAAAGTAGTTTGTTTGTTTTCCTTTTTTTGTAAGGCTTTGTATTTTGTCTTTGTATTCCACTCCTCATGAAGGCATGCAAACTAATTCAATGTCCTAAGGGTCATTGTCTCAGGACAAAAAAATTGTTTTCTATCCTGTTCTATTCCTCTACAGGGATTTGAACCCTGGCCGCCAGCGTGGTATGCGAGTACTCTAGCCTCCACACCAACCCGATGTTTTCGTAGAAACCACAATCGTTGTTGAGGTTTTAAAGGCGCTTTAGTCTCTTTTTCCATTAATTTAACCAACATTGCTCTCACGTCTTTAATTTGTTTCCCTTCTGGAGAGAAAGGAACTCCTAGGCATTTCCATTGATCTGATCTCCTCAGGGATGGCAGTTCTATCCCATTAGCATGGAATTAACCGTTGGAGCCAACTGCCACTTTCTTCTCTTTGGGAATCCTTTTGACGGCTACAGTGGCGCATTTCGCGGTGTTGATTTTCTGTCCGCATGCCCTAAGGAAACTCACTATTATATCTATTTGATCATGTAAGCCCTTCTTTGTGGAAGCTAGAAGGATTATGTCGTCAGCAAATGCCAACGCGTTGATCTTCATTCCGGCGATATTAATTCCGTACTCTGATGGAATCCTTTTTAGAATCTCATCTATATATATAAAAACGAATGTATGTCTGTCTGAATGTCTGTCATGTATGCATTACTACACTGTTGATCCGATCGCCAAGAAACTTAAAGGAGTTGTTGAGTACACTCTTGCAAAGGTTTCGAAGGTTTTAGGTATATAATTTTTTTTTTATTTCGCCCCCCGCCCCCCAAGGCCCTCTTAATCTTTCGAATACTTTTCGCGCAACAACGCCCGACGGGTAAGTGCATCACTACAGTTTTAATCCTATCGTGCTGAAATTTTGCCATGTAATAGCTCAAGGCAGGAGGAAAGTTTAAGGCTACTTTAAAATGATCTCAAGGCCCATAAAGGGCCCAAAAAGGGGCCCTTAGGTGGTTCGCGGTACGTATCGGGTTTTGGTCAGTGGTTTCATTTTTTACTTTTTTAAATTATTTCCGCTCAAGATAGAGGGTTGGAATTTTTTTATTAAATGTATGAAAGAATGAAGTTTTTAATTCTTTCAATAAATTATCCTTTTCACTTCATAATTGACTAAAAATTGCGTTTTTAGCTGCAGAAACACATATTTTTCTGTGAAATCAACAATACCATATTCGCTTGACAACCAGATTTCGGTCATTGCTGTTGGAATTCATATTGCTTAGTTGAGCCGATTAGGAATGCTAAGAATTGGGATTTGTGCAGCGGTTTATTATTTCGCTTTTTAAAACAACTTTAACTAAAGATAGAGTTGAAATTCGTTTTATCACATACCCGAAAGCATGATACTACTAAAATTAGTGGTATCATGCCCGAAAGAATGAAGTTTCTCTCTTTTTCAATCGATTTTCTTTGATGCATTTTCCTGGACAACCAAATCAACAAACAAAAATAAACATTAAATCAAATCTTAATTAACGAAAATGAAATTCTGAATAGCTACTCAACAGGTAAGTACTCGAATTATGTACTTAACTATAATGTTCTTTTAGCGTGGCTGTGCAGGTAGAATGATTACAGTAAAGGGTTTCGAAAAATTGTCTCTCTACTCTATATTAAACAAGTTTTACAAATTTCATTGTTTTTATTTTACCATGTTATTTTTTATCATTCTGTCAATTTTTCAGTCATGTGGCTTATAATTATTATTGTTCATGGGAGATATTGTCACATTGTTTACTTACTATTGTCTCACAATTGTATAGATGCTCTGCAGAAGAAAATATTAATTTAATAAAACAATTACTTGAAATGTAGTCTGTCATCACAACTACTTACTAACTCCTCACCTCTTGTATAAAGGGTTTTGAAGGAAGTATGATCCCGAGCAACGCCGGGTAATTCAGCTAGTCAATTTTAAAGTTGAACAGATATGGTGACATCGGGTCGCCCTGTTTGACCCCGCACGTTGGATGTGTTAATTCAGATTCCCGTCCTCCATGAATTATTCGGAGTTTTCTATTCTTATACATATTTATGATGTACTCTATCATTTGGTCGGGCAAACCCTCTGCTTTCATTGCGTGCTCAAGGGCTGCGTGGGAAACATTGTCGAACACTTTGGCTAGATCCATAGATACCATAAATAAGGATTTTTGGTGGATTCTGTGGTATCTCAGGGCAAGATCTAATAAACATATATTTTCATTGCAGCCGTCTATTGCTTGAAATCCCCTTTGGCGTTTGTCTGGAGGAATTGATTTAAGTCGGTTGGCCAGAGTTTTGTGAAATGTCCTTATAATAACTGAAGAGATAGTGATTGGACGGAAGGATCCAGGGTCTTCTGGATTCTCTTTATTTGGGATTAAGATGGTTTTTGCCGTCAATAGGTACTCCGGAGCTTTGTTACACACGAGAAAGATGTTATAGATTCTGGCTAATATCTCTAATGGCATACTCCGTAATAGTCTTGCTGAAATCCCATCAGGGCCATGGGCAGTATTTTTCGCCGGCAGAGCTAATCCAATTTCTTTAGTCGAGATCAGTTGCCACAGTTCCAGTTTTACTTCCGAAGTTTTCTTTAGATCAGGGGCGGCCAAAGAGTCGCCCTTGAATATTTTCTCCCAATTTCAGCATCATGATTTCTTTAGAGAGAAACTTGGATTCCCCTAATTGATTATCTTTAATGGCTTTCCAACAGTACTTCCTCGTTAGCCTTCCTTTCCGTCCGCCGCACATTCTTCATCTTTCTCCACCCCCACATCTCAAACGCCCGCAGCCAATTCTCGTTCCTCCCTTCTTAGGGTCCACGTTTGAGCACCATACAACGCCACGTCCCATACCAAGCTCTTCACCAGCCTCTTCTTCACATCCTTACCCAAGGTCCACGTCATCATCTCCCTTCTATTACTATACGCTGCCTTAGCCAACGCTATCCTCCTCCAAAAATATGACTGGGCCAAGTCAGGAGGGATGAGGATAGTGAATTTTATCGGGATGTAAGAGATCTAGTGAGAAGGAATTGAGAGAGGGCTGTGGATGGACCTATCGTTTCGATCTGGATGAAGATGTAACTCCAATCGCTATTGCTGCAAACCATGCACGGGGGGATGACTGACGTGACGAAGGGGCGTGGTATGTAAAACTCCCTTTCATTACGCCTTCTTCCGCACTCATTTTCCTCGCTTAAGGCCCGAGATGCCTGATTAATCCCACAGGCTTCAGGCGAAAAAGGGTTCAATCGCGTTTCTTCTCCCGTAATCCTCACGACCCTTATACTAGCATCCGCCCGATTTACCGCCTCATTTCCCTTCCCCTACCCCATGCTCCGTCTTTCCGTACCCTATCCCCCTTCCTATCCTGTCAACAGGGCTTGAATCTTCTCCTCCCTCCTCCAAGGCGGCGCTTTCCTTTGGACCCCAGGGTCTCTTTCGCCTCGCGATAAATTTACAGCTCCGTGGTAACATCCCAAAATTATTATGCCCCTCCGCTCAAAAGCTGTGGTTTCGAATGGATGTGGGATTATGACTCAGTTTTCGCTGACGGCGTCGCCCTTACGTCGTGAGCCGAGTCTTGGATTTGATTTTCCTCCACAAGTTTCACCGCTGACGCTCAAGTAATCGGAGGTAATGTAGAGAAGAAGATTTATTATTTCTCCCAGACCGGTTATTTGGAGTTATATAAGGGAAAGTAACCAGAAGAGGCTATTAACGAATTCTATCCGATTATTCGCGAATTCAGCCACCGCGGTTCAAGCCTGAGGGCAGGGCGGCGCGTCATCAAAAGTTTAACCTGACAACCGAAACCACCATCACAATGGCTATTCCTGCTCTATCCCCAGTTCCCTTTTGGATAGCACGACGGAATGGACCAAGTAGTAGATGTAAAACAAAAATATTTACCATCTATGCAAAGCTTAAGAAAATTGACCGTTGACACATATATTATTAACTTTGTGCTATGGATGTTTGTCGATATTTTTCACCGGGAATGTGGATTATTATTATTAATTTAGTTGATCAAGAATGCACGTAAGTAGAATGCATTTTATAGAAGTAAATACATTTTGATTTCTAGTTAGTTCATTAGATTTATGGTCTAGTAAGACTTTATTTTCTACTCTCCGCTTCATGAGACCAATTGAGGTATATGGAGAGATCAGTACGTCATAAAACTGAAGCCTGACAACCAAAATAACAACCATATTGTTTAGTATTTAAATATCATTCTCGGGCTTCGCACCGGGTAATGTTTTCATAATCCGCCGACGTTTCGGAGAACGACTTGTTTTCCATTTTCAAGGCACGTGTTATTTCCGCCGTGACCACTATAACACTAAAATTAAACAAGATGTTGATTTCCCAACAATGAAGGTTGCGATCCCTATGATTGGCTGACGTGTTCCGCTGGCCGAGAAAGCCCGAGAAAGATATTTAAATGTAATACACCGGGAAAATCTTAAATCATATTGTTTAACCCTCCTCCCTCCTTAATTTCCTATGGGTAGGAATGATGGCATGGACGAATTAGTGACAGGTGCTAAAGTATGGAATTCATTACAATTAGAAATAAGAAGCTCTCAATCAATACGTGTGTACAAATCAAAAGTGTACAAGTTACTTCTAAATGACGCATGGCAGTTCCCTGCATAACTGATAACGCTGCTCAGTTAAATAACGTGAAGTGGGAAAGAAAGTATATATTTCATTTTTTTATTTGCTACATTTTCGAACTGTGATCTCTGTTATGGTTATGAATGTAAAAAAAATGTACCGAACTAGGATGTTGACTGCATTCCTGATATACATTGTGAAAGTGAAAACCGGCGAGTTAACATTTAATGGGATTGAAATGTATATTATTTTTTAAAAATTATTTCTTCTTTTTTCTTTATTTTTATACTTTTCTTACTTTAGTAATAACCATGTAAAATAGCTCATGGGCCAGGAAGGCCCACGATAATAAACGAATTGAATTGAATTAGCGTATGTAAGGCAATAATATCAACCATCTGTTTGAAATTTAAGGCAAGGAACTGTAGAAACATATATTGGCTTCTATTTTTATAAGAATTCCACCCGATTTGACCATAGTTTTCACCATAAATGCGTTTTAACATTAATTCTAAATAAATAGAATATTTATTCGTAACAAAATGAGGTAAAAATGTTCTCCAATGGCCGTGAATTATTGGCAACACTCGTCAAAAGAAAGAAAAATAATATTTACTGTGTTGGTTTAATGGAAACGTCAGTGACCAACCGCAGCCTCTCCACTACAAAACCCCTCCGAGGTGGTTTACGGGATGTTGATTCTTCGTTCAGTGACCACTCACAGGCACACACACACACACAGCCCAGAATGGAACCCTTAACAGGGCTAAAGAGAACCCGTTAAGGATGTCTGGGTTACAGCTCCTGGCTACAGGCCCCGGTGGCGGGGGGGAAAAGTCCTCGCCAGCCTAACTGAAGGCTAACTCGAGTCCCGCCTGGGTTGGTTATTCACCACCCAGGGCATGGATGTATGTCAAGTCCTGTTGGTCCGGTCCCTGGAAAACCTTAGACAGACTTAGCAGCCTATCGGGATTCCAGGGACATACGGGCCAACAGAATCGACCGGCAAACAAAAAAAACCTCAAACACACTTTCTGTGAATGTTTACGAGAATATAAATTCCACGCCAGGGACAAATACAGATCAATCATATTAAATAAGTAAGTGCATGCTGATTTCTAGTTAGCTATCGATGGAAAACATCGTAAAATGGCAGAATTAGCGCGTCAGTCTATAAACGAATAAGGAAAATCGGTGTGAACTAAGATGGCGGACAGGCTACTCTCACGGCACAGCCACGACCACCTAGAGACAAGGCCTGAGCGCTCATGCCTTTCACTTTGCTGACGTCACGAGTAGTAGGCGGGGATCGGGTTGGTGTGGTGGTTAGAGTACTGGCTAACCATACAGGCGGCCAGATCCCTGCAGAGGAGAATGTTTTTCAGAGGAAACCCGATCCCTATTTGAGTGTCTTGTGGAGGGCGCTTCAAGTACAGTACTCCGTCTGTCGGACGAGACGTTAAACCGTGGCTCCCTTGGCGCCTTTTGCTGAGAGTAGGCTAACGCTGACGCCGGGTTTATATACGCCGTTCCTCCCTTACCTCTCCCCAATGGTGCAAATGACGTTAGCTGTCGGTCGCCTTCTCTAAAATCCAATCCATCCTATGCAACGAGTAGTTGGCGACCTCTTTTCAGCCTATCCACGCCTGCAGTTTTTGTATGGTAGCCATTTCGGTGAAAACAGTGCTGAAGTTGTAGAGGTTTCGAATGTCTGTGCTATTTTAAAAGCCACTGTGGTGGTTTTTTGGCCCACGTTATTGAATATATATTTTAAACATGGTGTGTAAGTGTTGTGTGCCTCGTTGCAGGGGAGATTATGCGGAGGAGACGAAAGTCAGAAGTTTTTTTTTCAGTTCCCGTTGGACGACGATGCGAAGAGAAAATGGATTCAAGCCATTCCGGTGTCCATTTCTCTCGGTGGTCGTGGTACAGTCCATAGCATTGACCAACTCCCCTCCCATCTACCTCAATGGTCTGAACACTCCGCCGATTTTTAAGCGGGCCGCGTCGAAGTTTCCGGTGACCCGCTCCTCCTTCAATCATCCCTCGACGATCCCTTTTCCCATATCGCCCTCCCCACAGACCTCCCAGCTTCGTTCCAGCACGTATGCCAGCCTTCAATTAATTACCCTCTCCCCGGCACTCGCTCGGTCGTTCATGCAAAATCGTTCGGGAACGCTAGCGAGAACGAGGACGATATGAATGCAATTGGATTGTGGGGAGGGTGAGGGAAAGTGGAAGGGAAGGGAGAGAGAAAAGCAAATCGACGGTGTAAACAACGGCTGGAACGAACGGAACTTTCTGTGTGTGTGTTCACGTATCCCTTTGTAAGTTCGTATCGTCTTCCATTCATTGATTCGTTTCCGCGGTTACGGTCGCATGTCGCTTAGAGGACCGTTGTTATTAAAAGGATCGGGAGACGTCACGTGTTCCGCGTCCCGTTATTGCGTCAGCGCGGCTCGCGAATCCCAAAGGTGGGGGAGGGTCCGCGATTTCCAATCTCCTCCCTCTAGCGACACCCAGACGGAATGTATTCATGACGCATGCGGTCTATAAATTCTAAATCACGATGCGTAAAGCAATATATATCAAGGCAGGTTAAATCAACATGCCGCATAAAAAGAGTCGTTTCAGGCGTGATCTGGTGGAATTTTATTATAAAATTAAAGAAAATTATCAATTTTCCACAGTGTAAACTTAAATGCGACTGGTTTTGATGCACTACATCATCATCAGATCCGTGATGATGTAGTACATCGAAACACCTGGCGATTACGTCGTACGTCTAAACCGATCGCATTAAAGTGTTGAGTTGAATTTTTTTAGTTGAATTTTTTAATTGAATATTTATTGATAGTTCTGGGATCATGCCTCTTAAGAACAAAAAAATGTATACATATAGATGCGAGACAGTGAAAAAAAATCAAAAAATAAATAAAGATTATAGAATAGCAAAGGCGAATAGATGTATGATGCATTACATTTTTACATAGAAATTATACAGTACAAATAAGACATAGTTAACAAGTACCTAAGCAAAGGTAAACTGCGAAGTGTTACATATAATGAATTCAAAATTCAGCAGACAATTTCAAGATATGAGGATACAACAACAACATTAAGAATCAGAAAATAATACATTATAATAATTCATTTTGAAAGTTGAGAGAGAGGGACTATTTTTTATATATTTAGATAGATTATTCCATAAATGACACGCTGTTACGATAAAAGAATTTTGTAACTTAATCGACTTATAACTGGAAAAATATAAAAATTCTGAATCACACATGGTACACTTTTTACTTGTGGATGGCTAGGTAACAAAAACAAACAAATATAGTGGAAAATTGACAGTTTCCTTTAACAACGTGCCGTATTTTGTCTTCATGCCGTTGTTGGAAATTAGCGATTTTATTGTTGCAACATTTAGAGAAATGCCATTCTTTAATGTTTTAGCGAGTAAAAGGGAAATGGAAATATAATGAACACTTCCTATAATCGGAAATCAAAAACTTTCAAGTAATGGTCACAAAGTGAATATGAGATATGGAGAGGTTCCACAAAGTGAAGCCTGAATTTATTAGTAATACTTCCTGTAATGATTTTCCATGATTGCCAGAGAATTGTACAAAATTTCTAGCCGAAGAAAGAACTGTATGGTTCCTAAAAACGTAACTGACATCAGAATGTAATAACAACTTTGCACCCTGCCACCCATACCTCATGTTTCTACAAGATGTGGATACAGTTGGTGAAGACTGCTTGTTATTCAGTTAAACATTCTTCTAAGATGAATCTGCCCTCAGACGGGTTTCAATTGTACTCCTCCCTCCATGCTCGTCTGTCCTGTGCAGCCTCACTCAGCTCTTCGTAACTCCTTCCATTCATAATATCAGTCTACATCCACAAATGAAAAAACGACTTCGTTTGTTGGGCAAACAGGGCGTACATTCGAGAGAAGAATCGAGGAACATAAGAGATGTTACCGGAACTGCAATCTGTCGCAGTCCCATTTCGCCAAACATCTCTGGGAAGAGAACCACGAGAGCGACTTCATACCGGAGATACTACACTTTGAGATAAAAGGGAGGAAGATGGACAAAAAGGAGGAACTAGAAATAAGGAGGAATATGAGTAAATGTAAATTACTAAACGACATCCTTTTTGAAAGAATTTCCCCCCTCCTACAAGTCTCTCTAAACCTCACCGAAAGACGAACACCCAGATCCCTCCCGCCCAACTCCACACCTGCTGATAACCCACCTCCACCTTAACGACCCTTTCCAAGTTAACCCACCCCTCCCTCTATCTTCCATCCCCCGCCCCCACCTTTCTCACCAACGCGGTCCTCCTAAGGGTTTTCCCTAATTCTCACCATAACCGCCACCCCTCACCTCTCTCCGGGTTTCCCCCTCCTAACACCCATTCTTCCACCCCTCTCCAACCTCCCCCAAGACCCTTCCAGGTATATATTTGCTTGAATTTTAAAATTTTTTGTACTTGAAAATGACCTCTATGTGTCGAAACATGTCGTACCAAAAAAATAAATCAGTGGAAGAAAACGAAGTCGTTTTTTCATTTGTGAATATCAACTTCCACATAGTTGAGCCTGATACCATTGAACGTATCAGTCTACATTTTATTTCTTCCTTTCCCTCGATCTTTCCTTCGAATATTCTTTTCAGCAGGCCAGCTTTCCTCATGACGTGTCCCATCTAGTTCGCCTTCCTATTTCTTATCGCTCGTAAAATATTCATTTCCTCGTTCATCCTTCCCGGCACCTCCTCGTTTCTCACTTAATTGCTCCATTTTAATCTTTTGTGACACTCCTGCCGGTTACATTAGTTATGCTTAACTTACACACAATCTTACAATTACGACACATACATATAAATCACAGGCAAGGCATTTCAATTTAATAAAAAATCTGTCAAATAAAAAAAGTCACGTGTCTGGTTTCCCTCCGCGTCATTTCTTCTGCACCCGCTTTGCCGCGCCTGCACCCTTCCACAGCACACCGCCAACCTCTTTTCCTCGCTTTCACCTTTGATTCCCGATCTGCCGGACGCGTCCGCACTCTATGATTCTCAGTCTTACTCCCACGTTTTTCGTAACCCACGTAAATAACCACGCTCGGCTCCCCTATTCTTGTCTATTCTTTCAGCCGGGCACACTGCCTATTGTTTAGCCGGGTGTAATGCCAACCCTCTGGTGTTTAACGCGTACTGCCTATTGTTTAGCCGGGTATTACCAACTGTAGGTTTACACTTTCTATTCTTCTCCATAGCCGCATTTCAAAATCCTTTGGATATTCTTCCTCATTCTTCTGGACTTTCCAAGTTTTGGCTCCATTATAATTGTAATCGTTTCTTAACGTAGAGATCGTAAAACGTTTTATGCCATTATTAGTATTATTAGATTAATTCCCAAGTATGATAGATTTAGATGTAAGAGAGTGAATATGCTCAAGATTTTTGCTGGTGTTGGCCGTTATCCCCTTTCATGGCATCTTCCTTCATCTCAGCATACGCTCTTCCTCCCTTTATTCCATCCTTCGTGGCAATTCTCTCTCTCTCTCTTCACCTCCGCTTATTCTACTCTCTTCCCTCTATCACGGCCTTCTGCAACACTTCACCTCTCATCACATGCCCCTACCACCTACTTCGTCTTATCCTGATTTTCTCAATTTTTTATTTGTAATGTACTTGGAATAAAAAGAAAACTACTATTTTCGCAAAAAGCATTAGTTTAGAGATAAGGAAAAACTTAATGAAGACCTACATTTGGAATGTTGCGCTATATGGATGCGAATTGTGGACTGTAGGGGAAAGTAAAATGAAAAGACTGTTATCCTTTGAAGCATGGTGCTACAGGAGAATGCTGAAAGTAAGCTGGACCGAAAGGAAAACGAATAAAGAAGTCTTTGAAAAAGCTCAAAGAAGAAAGAAGCATAGTAAGAATAATTAAAAAAAGGAGAGCTAAACATATTGGACATCTACTACGGCACGATAATCAAGTGAAAAGGAAAATTGAAGAAAAAATTGAGGGAAAAATCTGCAGAGGAAGGCCCCGACTAGACTTCATGAGCCAATTCATGAAGGATATGAATTGCAGAACATACTTTACTTAAACGGAAAGAGGAGAAGAGAGATGAATGGTGGTCTGCCGCCAACCAATTCAAGGGTTGAAACGGAAGAAGAAGAATGTACTTGGAGGGGTTGAACGTTGAATTTCAAGAGAAAAGAAAGAAGAAAAAACAAAGATGTGAGGTAGAACTTAGAGGAAGCGAAAGATTAGCTGCGTTGAAAATCCACCAAATGGAGACGCTCGCACGATGGGGATTTTGACGTCAGGAGCCTTTCATTCCAGGATTACTATCATTCAAGACCAGTCTCTTGCAAGTTGTCGCCATGTCTCCTGCGCGTTAAGCACGGTCGGATTCAAATGTATCGCAAAGAATAGAGCGGCGCCAGTTACGCTTCTCAAGGAAATTGAGTTTCACTTACGGCGCTGTTATTCTTTGCTACGCAACGCTATCTATTCAGCTGTTTATTTGCTCGTATTCAAATCGTAATAGTTGACCAATTTCCTATATTGTGCTAATTTGTTATTACACTTTCGCTTTGGTTTGGATTTACGTATTGAGCATGGATAATTATTATTTATTAATCACAACTGTTACTCTAAATGATACATTCCGTAGTATTTGCCGTAGGTATATTGCATGCCAGGAACGATCTGTGTTTAATGATAAAGTTTGATATTTCAATTAATCAATACGTCGCAGCATGTCATTGTTATTCGAGCTGATCATATTATGTATTAACAAGTTAGCACAAAAAAAGCAATTGCTCAACTGTTAAAATTCAAATACGTGCAAATAAACAGCTGAATAGGTAGCGTTGCATAGCAAAGAATAACAGCGCCGTAAGTGAAACTAGATTTCCTTGAGAAGCGTAAGTGGCGCCGCTCGATTCTTTGCAATACATTTGAATCCGACTGTACAGGTAGCTCTGACCGACGGTCTGCGAGGAAAGGCTAAACTATTCTGCATCAAAATTCGAACATATGAACTCACTTCACTCAGTGCTAGTATGTCGCTGCGCGAGCGTCAATTCTTCAAATCCGAATCTTTCCCGATATGACCTCCCCGTTATATATTGAACGAATTTCGCATCGGCGACCGCGCGCGCCCTTTGTTTTGCGCAACGACTCGAGTGGCTCCCAAGTCTGTCATTTATTTATTCATCCCCGTCGGTATTCTAACCAAAATGTCTCGCGCGGTATTTCGTGAGAAGAATTACATTTCACGAAATACGTCACCGCTTCTTCTGTCTCCGTTACTCATCCATCACTGTGTTTTTTCGTAATTGGTGGAAAGCAGTATTTTGTTTCGTATTTCGTATATTGAGGATGAAAAAGAACCCCCCTACGTGACCGATGAGGAAGATTTGTGACAAGTTGATGAATGCGTTGTCGATGGCCTTGCTCGAAATCTTGTGCATACCCCAGAGTACAGAGCTACCCGGATGGGAATATGAATGGGTGCCCCATTGTTTATAAAAAAAATGGTAATAAAATAAAATTTAACTCCTATAAACTGTTGTTTAGCAAGAGCAGCGTTTTAACTCACGAAAAAGCAATGTTTGTTCTCGTTAGTATATTTAATCAAAAGTCTCCCGCATTGCTTTAATTTAGTCAAGATTAGGAATTGCATGCTGGGGAGGGGGGGCGGGGAGCATAAATAACTAATATTCAACCTCTTCTGACATCCCAGGTAACGGTATCCTTGTATCATATTTATGTACATCACAGTTAATACGGAATAAATATTTGTGTTTTTTAACAAATACAACAAGATGTTGTATAAGCAAGTATGGTATGGGTTAAATACCTAGTTTTTTCATGCTTTTTTTAAACTCACTTTTCCATGGATCCATGGGTCCATGGTTACCACTTCATAATACACTACATAGTGACCACTTCATTTAGCTCGTCATGAATCGAGTTGGACTATTGTTGAAGTGTCCAACAATAGTCCAACTTCCGTAGGTCATTCAGAGGCGTCGCATCGAGTCTATATCCTAGCGACTTTTTTTCTTGTAAACAATCATAGTTTTTTTAATCCTAGTTAAAAAATGAAGTTTGATTTGGTTAAAATTAGATAGTTAAAAAATGTTTATAAAACAACTTGTTGTTTTTAAGTATTTTTTAACCAGGACTAAAAAGTAAAAAAAAAATGGGAAAATAAAAAAAATAATTTTTTAAAGCATGCTCTTTTCAAAAGATGTAAAAAAATCTTCAAACAGAAATAATTACCGTCGCACTAAAAAAGAAAAACATAATGTTTTATCAAGTGAATGAAAATTTCGCCTAGTGCTGGGAATAACTAAATTCCATTCAAGGAAATGGGCCGCACAATGATAAGACCACAACGAAAAGCACGGGGCGCGACATCATTTATATTTTGCACCTTAACTTAGTTCATTTAACCCTTTGAGTGTGGCATGACGTTATATCACGTCATGGTTGTCCCTACGCTGGTGCTGATGACGTTATATCACGTCAAGGGTACCGTGAGTGTTCTAGCTTTCACTAGGGAACTTTCACTAGGAACCTTAATGAAAACTGGAACACTCACGGTACCATGACGTGATATAACGTCTTCAGCACCAGCGTAAAGTCAACCATGACGTGATATCACGTCATGCCGCACTCAAAGGGTTAAAGATTTTCTAGATAAATTGTATATTAAAGCTCTCTTATTTCATTGAATACCAAAATACGTATTCATATTTAATAATTTTATGTTGATAACGGTTATGAAAAGCGCCCCATGCTTTTCGTTGTGGTCTTATCAATGTGTGGCTAGTTTCTTTGAATTGAATATTATTACTCCCAGTGAGAGGCTAAATTTTCCTTCAATCGAGAAAATGTCATTTTTTTTCTTTTTCAGTGCGATGTTAGGATATTTCTGTCTCAAGATTTTATTGTATCTTTTGAGAAAAGCATGCTCATAAATTCTTTTTTTTTTATTTTCAAATAAAGGTAAACAGTTTTCCCTGCCTTTGGTATTTTTCATACATTTGACATACCCCGTCGGCCCCGGTGGCGGCGTGGCAAAGTCCTTGCCTGCTAACCAGAGGGTCGCGGGTTCGAGGCCCGCCTGGGTACAATTTTTTTCTGCCCAGGACATGGGTGTTTGTGTCTCGTCCGTTGTTACTGTCATATACCCGACATAATATGGCCCATTGGGCTGTATTCGGGATAATGAAGATAAATAAAATAAAACTAGCGAATATTTCGCACAGTATGTAGCTTCTTCCTGTTTCTTCTTTCTTTCTTCCTGTTCTTCTACCTGTCGAATATTTCGCACAGTATGCAGCTCCTTCCTTCTTTCTTCCTGCACTTATACCTGTTTCTTCCCATGGACAATTATATGTTATTTATGTTTGGTTTAAAGTTACATAGCGCACACGGTAAACGGTCACACTGATTACATGCAGAATGTAAATAATGTAACTAAACGATTTGTTACTATATGGCGCCTCCTACAGTCTTTTAAGCACGTAACCCTAGCCATCATATTAGTTGATTATATTGTCAACAGATGGCAATATATCATTTTTCAACTAAAATTTAAATTTAAAATTTTTATCAAAAACTTTAATATTTAACTATTTGTCTATTTTTCGTCAATAGCGGGGAACATAAGCTTTTAAACGATGTTTAAATCATTAATTTTGATGAAGAATTATGGGAGTTATGGCGTTGCGACAAAGAAACACCTTTGAGAAATAATATACATGATACATCTGCAATTTATATGAACCTTTTTAGAATTTTTTTAGCTTTGGCTTTTTAATGTATTTGACTTTGATTTGATTTGTAATGGAATGGATTGTTGCAAATCAAAAGCGTGGGGAGAACCTACATGGAAGCAGCTCTAAAAAAAATTGTTGGGAAGAACAGGAAGTGTAATGAAAATCCTGAGTAGAAGAAGGGACCAGCTTATCCGACGCATTTTCCGATAAAACTGGCGGAACGTTATTCTGGGAAGTGAACGGGAATAATCGCGGGAGAAGATCAAAATTGGGATATATCAGACTGAATATTAAGGATGTCATGGTGAAAAAATTACGCGAGGATTAAGCGGTTGGTTGGCAGGAGAGCGGAGTGGAACGAACCGATCTTCGGATCGATAACACTTTGCCTATTATGATCATGCGGTGGTAAGTATTTTCAAACGAAAGTAAGAAGGGTTATGTTACGCGCAACAAATGAAACGCATTACTTTTCTTACCTTACCTTCCTTACCACTTTTCAAACAAATGAATACATTACCTTTGTCATTAATCGAAAACGACTCGTTTTTCCATTTCAAGACAGTTGTGTTATTTCCGCCGTGACCACTATAACACTAATATTAAACAAGCTGTTGATGCCCCAACAATGAAGGTGACGATCCCTATGATTGGCTGACGTGTTCCGCTGGCCGTTGAATCATTTTCTCGTCTTTTTTTATTACATTTGATCACTGGCCACCAGGTATTACTCAGTTGGAATCCGAAGTCTCTATTAAAATTATGCGGATGCAATCGTATCTCGATGGCCTCTTTGATAATGCGGTCCCAGTAACGGCGTGCGCGGCAAAGGATTTTTGCATCGGTCCATTTAATGGCATGGTCTTCGTTGATGCTGTGTTCCGCCACTTCCGAATTCTCTGGTTGCGCCAATCTAAAGTGCCTCCGATGTTCTTTAAGCCTGGTTTCAATTGTTCGACCAGTCTCCCTGTTCGACCAGTTCGACCAGACATATGTGTAATTTTAAAATTTTTAAACAACTGCCCACCAGAGATATTGAACTTGGAATTTTGCAAAATTTTAAAAAGTTACAATTTGCCGGCTCTGTAAAAACAAAAATATGCAAGCTTCTGACTCATAATTATTTTAATATAGAGATTTAATGTCACCGTATATTATGAGTAATTTTTAAGGGTCGAAGAAAATTTCTTCTTCCCCAAAAAAATTCCTAAATATACGAAACCTTACGTTTTTTACTTTAAAGTTTGACTGTTGAAATAATCACGAAGAAATAACAATTCCACGTTATGACATACACAAAGTTGTAGTTCCATGTATGCGTATTGCATAAAAATTTATTTAATTTTCCTGTTACCGATGGTAGCTGAGTAATAGAAGTTAATGTCAAAGCTTTCAAATGGTAAAAAAGCTCTGCATCGAGATTGAAAAATGGCCGCCATTTGGTTGCCATGGAAACTAAAAATAAAATATAACTTGTTTTGAGCTGTCGAAACATAATAGGTATTCCACATTTTGGAATACACAGGTATTCATGCCAAATATATAGAACATGACCAATCAATAATGTTTAATTTCATCAAGTAACCATGCATGTACCTTTTTCTTTACGTCTGTCATACCTTTAAGATCATCAAGGTGTTTTGGCATGCAATTAAAACTGTGTGATACATAGTGTTTTGCTAACCTTTTACCGTTTGAATTGCAATATCTGTACGTTTATTCAATATTTTTAACTTATTAATTTAAATTAAAGTAAATTTTAAAAAATAAAAATTAAAATAAATAAATAATTTAAAAAATTTATTTAAACGGTAATGCTTGTGTTATATTATCGGTGACTTAAGATAAAAAATATACTTGAAGCTTCAATATCCAGTGTATATTGTGTAAGGTTTTGAACATTATTATTCTGGCAGAAATGGATATTTCAAAAGTTTGGTTCAGAGATACCTTCTCACGACCATTCACCTAATTGCTATCGTCGGGTCCATTTTGACCCGACGTAATTTGCTGTATTTTATTGTGGTAAAACTGTCGCTCGCAGCAACCTTGGCTAAGCTTGGCTTGGCTTGGCTTGGCCGTATTTGACATCGCTCGAAATGATTCCCGAGTACGTAACTAAGGAGTCACATGATACAACAACGTATGGGTTTAGAGTTTAAGCCACACGAATTGATAACTTAAGTATCTGATGTGTCGTACATGGTGTCCTTAATCGCGATATCTGCCTTCATGGACAATATTCCCTCAAAAAAACTTTATGTAGAAGGCTGCGTGAGATTTTTTTGAGTGGCTAAAACGAGCCATAATCTCGAACCCTTCGTGATTGTACCACGTGACTCCTTGGTTACGTGCTCGGAATGATTCCGTGTGATTTCAAACACAACCCTCTTGGTGTGTGGGAGGCAAAAGTCTACGAAAGCTGTTAAGGGTTAATATTGTGTATTTCAGCGTAAAAATTCATCCTTTTTAAACCAATATACCTTTGTTTAATGACCGATGACTTTGAAATAGTGTAATATAACTCGGTAGTAGAACTATAACATTAAAATTCATGATAAAATCGAGGTTGGCTATCGGATATGCCTAAAATAAACGTGTCATCTTAAAAATACCAACTCCACTACGTCGTGAAATATATTTTGAGGATAAGAAGCCAGATCGTCGTGCATCACGCTTAGTTTCCGTATATTTTCATGACGTCTCACTGCATCTACAGGTCTGACAGAAGCGATAAAACAAGTGAGATACGTTGCCGAGCAGTTACGTACAAAAACTCGTTCTTTCCGCGCACAATTTGCGATCATAATAAGAAATGAGCTCCGATAAATATACTCCCATAATACACGTCACCATTTCACCTCGCAAAACTTTATTCCTTACATCATTACACGGCTGGTGTCGTAACACATCCTGCTACACGCCCATGTGGCGGCTCGCAGTGTACTATATAGATGTAGGTTTTTGTTTTGTTTTAAAAAAACACTGCTATGAGGTAGGAACATTTTTCTTGAAACGGTGCGACAGTACGCTTGTATATGTCTATCAACAGCGTTTAAATACAATTATTACGTTGTAATCAAGAGACTAGGATTTATTTTAGACTGCACGCGGCATAAATTCCCTAGATTACATCAGCGGATTTATCTGCGTCTACTAATTAGTGTAGTCCAAAGATTGGGAAGATTAACTTTAGTTGGAAAAGTCTCTGCGTCTTACCCATAGGGCAAGGGATTAGTCCCGATGTCAATCTGTTTTTATTTTGCTCGTAAAAGGTTGTGAGCGTTTTAATTAGGCTCCGGGAGAAGTTGGCAATTTTTGGCGGTCTTTATCTGCTTGGCTGAGCTTTTATTGCTCATCCAACGTCTTGAGGGCTGGGTGAAATTTCCTTCTTGGCGATATATAGGCTATATGTCAGCTTATCGACTTCCCTGAGCTCTTGCCTCTTGGCTTACGGCCAGAATTCGACTCGAAACTTCACGGGAGCAAAGTGAACGGCCGCAAATAAGACGAAGACCGTCGACTGGTTCGGAATGAATTCCCGGCAAACTTGTGTTGGCCTCATGGGATTCGTCTTCACTTCAGGAATACACTTATGCGCTCCCAAAACGTGGCTGATTTGGGATGTTAAGTGTATTACATCTACATATTACTCTGTAAGCCATATTGACGGTTTTCCCATTCATACATTTGAAAATGAATTGGTAGGAGGATCTCTAATTTTCAATCAACGGTCTGAAAGCGATTCCGATCCAAATTGTTGCAAGAGGTCAGTAACACTAACATGAACATATATCATGATTAAGATGTTTGGAATTGTTGCCTAGGCTACATGTTGCCTAAATTTCCACTTTTAGTTCACCCAGTCCTTGGCGCCACTTCGATTAGTCTTTTCAGTTGTTAATGTAAATAGAAATACTTAATTGTTGCTAACGTGATACTTTGGTGAATATTCAATAACGATCGAGGAGATAAGAATTATTTGATGCTTTGAATAATATCTTGCTATTTTATTGACCTAAAAGTTACTTTGTAAATGCTAGAGAAGGAATATCTATTACAGAAAATGTGTAAGAGGTTCATGAAACGTCCATCGTGTGTCGACGACGATGTTTGTCAGACTCTGTTTCTAATTTGAATGCATTTAGCCAGTTCGGCTTAAATAAAGACTTTAGAATGCCTTGTTTAAACAGAACTAGCTTCGTACCAGGCTGCAAAACAGGGTATGCGTCTACGAGGACCCAAAATAGGAGACTTGGATTGAAAAATAATAATCTGTTCAAGGGGACGGTATGTGCATTCCTTTTTACCAACACTGAAATAATGGCCATAGGGAATACTCATGAAGTCACCTCGCATTATTATTAAATTTCCGTATAGCGATGTACACGAAGTGCTAAGGAGTTAATTGTGCATTTGTGTAAATAAATTTAGAGACTAATTAAATATATCTGCAGACCGGACAATATTAAAAAAGTGTATAATTACGTCCCGCGTGTAGTACTACATTTTTTATCCACTGAATTATGATTGATTGTAAGTAAAACCAATGTATATTCATGGTAAAACCAGTACGACGTGTTCATTTACAAAATATCCACTGTATTTACATTTGAACTTCCGTCTTTCATCACTAGGCGGAACCACTTTCCAAAAAGTTGTATGTTTACGGATTTCTAGACAATAGTTTTTGGCGACGAGATAACAGTCCGTAATATATATTCATGAATACTAACAAGACTATCATAAAGGCCTTTTGCATATCTTTCTGATCTTCTCTGAACGCGTTCAAACTCTGATTTTAAGTCTACGCCATGAGGATACCAAACACTGGCAGCGTAATCCGAGTGAGGTCTAACAAGGGAAGTAGCCGATTTCACTGATTTTACCGTCACTTTTACCGAAAGAAAAGTTAATATCTCGGAGATAGGCCTGCAAAGCTGTCACTGCCGTGATAGACTCCTCATAACTCCCCCATCTTTCCCTAACTCTTTTGCTTCAATGACACTCAGGCGCATACTCGCACTCCTGCTGTTAAGACTCCTAATTGTACTCTCGCGAGAATCTTGTTTCGACATTTACCCATGACCTTATCGGTCGAGCTCGTCCTCTCAAACAATTCACAACTCTCTAATGCGTCTGTTTCATTATTCTACGTACAGTCGGAGTCAAATGTATCGTAAAGAATCGAGCGGCGCCACTTACGCTTCTCTAGGAAATCGAGTTTCACTTACGGCGCTGTTATTCTTTGCTATGCAACGCTATCTATTCAGCTGTTTTTTGCACGTATTTAAATTGTAACAGTTGAGCAATTGTTGGTTTTGTGCTAAATTTTTATTACATAATATGATCAGCTCGAATAACAATGACATGCAGCTACGTATTGATTAATTGAAATATCAAACTTTATCATTAAACACAGATCTTTCCTGGCATGCAATATACCTACGGCAAATACTACGAAATGTATCATTTAGAGTAACAGTTGTGATTAATAAATAATAATTATCCATGCTCAAATCGTATATCCAAACCAAAAGGAATGTGTAATAACAAATTAGCACAATATAGGAAATTGGTCAACTATTACGATTTGAATACGTGCAAATAAACAGATGAATAGATAGCGTTGCGTAGCAAAGAATAACAGCGCCGTAAGTGAAACTCAATTTCCTTGAGAAGCGTAACTGGCGCCGCTCGATTCTTTGTAATACATTTGAATCCGACCGTACATCCACCAATTGTGTAAATATGCCATAGTGAACCATGCACGCTCTTTTAAGATACTGGAGTATACAATCTGCATTCTTTAGTAACCCATCCAATCCGAATCCAATGGCTTCCACGTCACCTTCTCACCTCTTGTTCCCAGCATCCACTCGTTCTGTGGTATTTTCAGTATTCTCATTATGTTTCCCGGAGTGTTTCCTCTTCACTATACAGTGCTGGAGTGCCCCTCTGGGTATCGCCTGCCTTTCCCGTGGCGAATTCTCTTTAATGTCATCAGTGGCGACAATATGACGTATTTAAAGCTCTGATTTTTGTTAAGGATATCTTAAAAAAAAAGTCACACAAAAGTAGGCAATGGGTAGGGAGGCTGAGACAGGACATCCATTTGAATTTTCGCACAAGTCTCACGAATTTACTAGGATTAGTAGCGGGCGCGATGCCATGATCGAGAAAGGTCGTTCTGCTCGACTGCTATCGAACAAGGAACGAATTTTGCTGCAACTCGATGCATGTTCAATTTTCGACAAAAATGTCATGATATTATCCAGTGAAGTTATATAACTTTCCAGCTAGTTCTCTGACAGTCTGACGACGGTTTTCGCACAACATATCTTCGGTTTCCTGAGCGGTACTGCCATCAGCTGACGTCGGAGGCCCTCCTGGTTGAGAATCCTCTTCAGCTGGCTGACGACCAATTTTATGAGTCGGGTTAACTATTCATTACACCGCGTACAATCAAGAGCAATGTCTTGTAAGCCTTCTTCTACATTTCTAAGGTTTCCGTGAATAACTTCCAAAGTTACGTGCAAAATTTTATGTTACCACGTTGATCCCCGAAACTCGAGCAATGAAAATATCGCCAAGTCGACTAAAACAGTCTCCCTTTATATGATGGATATAAAGCAAGATTTTAACAAGTAGAAACACATGGCTACTCGGGAGGAAGCGAAGAATGCAGTTCTGCCAACCATACGTCGCTATAACTATCCGTTGCTGAACAGTAAAATAATGCCTGTTCTTTTTTTTGAACAGGTGTCGTATTCGCTTATTAAATTTTAAAGTATTTGTGTAATTCATGATGAAAAGATAAAACTTGGTTGATTCCACACAAATTTATTAAATTAAATCCGACCCGGGTTTCAGTAACTGAGTGCCATTTTCAAGGTACAACTGACTTGAGTGGTTGAGTATATTTATGCGGTAAAGGTGGAGGGAGATGGAGAATAAGAGGGGAGAGGAGAAGGAGGGGGGCGTGAAGGTATACTGGTACATCTACATCTACGTGATACCCTGCGAGCCACCACGAGGGTGTGTGGCAGGGGGTGAAGATCACCAAACATGCACTATTGACATGCAACTAGGACATTTAATGAAGGCATGCTAGATAATAGGGTCACATGGTTAGTATCTACATCATAAGGAAGGGATTATTGGTAGTTATTACATGCATCATGCACTACAGACTACTCTAACTATATTTCACCAACCTATCCCTTTGCTACGCTGCCTATTGTTCTCTCTTATAGTACGTGGGAAAAATGACATTTTAAATCTATCGGTACGACAATCTATCTCTCTAATCTTGTTAATATGATCAAACCTAGCATAATACGCAGGGGTTCTCAATAAATATCTAACGTCATCTGTGAACAAATCGGTTTCGAATTAACTTAAAAGGTTTAAGCTAAATTTTAACCTGCGTTCTGATAGCAATTCCCATCCTAGTTCTTCTATTAAGCTCGTAACACTAATACAATTATCATAACGGCCTTCAACAAACCTTGCAGATCTCCTTTGGTAGAGGTGACGTAAAGGCGGCGGAAAGGATGGGTGCAATTGGGTGAAAACTGAGTAATTTGTTGGTAAACAAGAACAGATTGGAAGACTAGGACGGTCGTCTGTTGTGGAAAGAGGGAAGTTTTATGTTAAGGAGGGGGGAAAGGGTGGGGAACATATGGTCATTACATAAATCACGCAGACTATTTACAATTTCAAATTGCTCTAAAAAATTGTACTCATCCTTTCCGCCGCCTTTACGTCACCTCTGCCAGTATACCTCCTCGCCCCTTCTCCTCTCCCCTCTTTTCCTCCCT
The DNA here is from genome assembly GCA_963169105.1 of Ceriagrion tenellum. Taxonomy (NCBI): domain Eukaryota; kingdom Metazoa; phylum Arthropoda; class Insecta; order Odonata; family Coenagrionidae; genus Ceriagrion; species Ceriagrion tenellum. The sequence continues at coordinate 65,107,157 of OY720642.1, read as the reverse complement.
CTCCCTCCACCTTTGCCGCATATATTCTCAGCCACTCAAGTCAGTTGTACCTTGAAAATGGCATTCAGTTGCTGAAACCCAAGTTGATTTAAATCTAATAAATTAATGTGGAATTCGCCAAGTTTTATCTTTTCATCATGAATGTCCAAAACTTCCACGAAGTAACGCCTGAAACAGCCTCGTTTATTTATGTAATGACATTTTTTTTTCATCCTTACGAATCAAAGTGAAGAGCCATCGTCTGGAAAACCTTGCTAATTACGCCCCTTAATTTCGATAGTTATGGGAGAATTTAAAACACTTGTGGCCAGTTGCAGGAACGTAACATATGTATTCTATAAGTTATGGGACCCATAAGCCATGGAAACCATTCAATAAGTGTTGCACAAACATTCAATAAATTCATTGGTCTCATAACTTATTGCATGGAGTTACGAGTTCCATAAGTAGCCAAGATGGCGGATGCGCAATGAACCGCTTGGAGTCTTAATTACTTGATTAAAGAGTTGTTTTGAGACAAATGACCAGTTTTTTTACTCTTGCTGACTAATTATAATGTGCATTATAAATTATTCATGGGCTAAACTTTCATAAATTTTATCCGGCGGTGGAAGATTAGATCAAATATTCGAGGCTAGTAACTATTGGTAAATAAGTTAAGTAGCTAATAGATGTGTTCATGCAACCCGAATATAGTTATGAGCTCTATAACTTTATGGATCTCATAACTATTGATTCCATAACTAAATTTTCTTGCAACCGGCCATTAATAATATTCCACAAAGATTTATTTTCCCAACAGGTTTCAACGCTGACGCGTCATTTTCAAGGGTACAATTCTCAAAGTTCTTAGGAGGTGCGCCACGTATATATATCCAATTCTTTTCTTCTATCTCTTTTAAATGACTGTTCTGTTCTTAAATATTCTCCGTTCACCTCTGTGCTACACCCACAGCCCCTTCCCTCACCTTGACGGTTGCTTCCTCGCAATACCCCCACCCTCCCTCCCTATCCACCCCCCGTTCCTCCCCCCCTATTTTTAGTCAACCTCCCCTCTCCCCCCCCTCTTCTTTGAGAATTGAATATATATATATGTGGCGCACCTCCTAAGAACTTTGAGAATTGTACCCCTTGAAAATGACGCGTCAGCGTTGAAACCGTTAGGGAAAATAAATCTTTGTGGAATATTACTAAGTGTTTTAAGTTCTCCCACGATATGTTATTCCACCAAGTAGAGCCGTCAACAGTTGAAATATTTGATGGAAAGCCATCACAAAGATGGGGTGAGCTTCTTACGGCTAGACAATGAAATAAAAGACAGAAAATCTGCAAAATCCGTAAACAATTGGCACCCTTCGTCAATAAACACCAAATTTGCTGTATTGGTGTGCTGGGAAAACCACAGCAGAGACCAACCACAGCCTCTCAACCAAGAGAAGCCGCAATTTTTTTGTAGCCAAAAATCTTTTGTAGCCGAAATACGCGTATTCGACCCCCACCCTCGTCCTGTTGTGTCGATTTGACCACGCTCTTTTTGAGCTGATTTTCCCGGAAGTTGGGCCCATTTGTGTGTGTGGGTGAGTGATTTTGTGTGCTTGTGAGTGTGCTTGCGTAAATAACCGGGCATCCTTAGCGGGGTCTCATTAGCCCCGCGAAGGATCCCAGGTTATAACCCATACGTCCTTAGCGGGGTCCCATTAGCCCTTGTAAAGGATCCTATTTGGGTTGTGTGTGTGCGTCTGTGTTTGATCCCTGGCGAGGAAGTAACATTCCCGTAAACCAACACAGGGGGGTATTCTTGGTTGAAAGGCTGTGGTTGGTCTCTGCTGTGGTTTTCCCAGCATACCAAGACAGCAAATTTGGTGTTAATGACGAAGGTTGCCAATTGTTTACGGCTTTTGGAGATTTTCTGTCTTTTATTTCGAAATATTTTATAGTTATATTTTCTGTCAACGAGAGACGCAAGCTGTCAACGGTGCACGTTTGCCTCGCATGCCTCATCCACGTAAGTCCGATATTCAATGAATTCCTCAGGCGAAAGCGACCCTTTCCGCGCGTTTCAGAGCTGTTGCGGCGTTTCAGAGGTATTGCGGTATCGCGAGTGCCATGCGCCCGGTTGAGATTCACTGGGGAGAAGGCTTCGGATATGCTTTGGTATTGGGAATAGAGAGAGGGAAGATTTATTTGAATGGAAAGGCAGTGGCCGGCAGTTTGTCTGCGTTTGCGTGTGCGCCGCGTTTGGTGACCCTCTTCAGTGGATCCCGCCGTGTTGAACGAGCGAGGGGTCCCTCTTGCCGGTCCAAGCGATCGGTCTCATTTTTTTCGATTCGCTCTGCGCGACAGTTCGGTTCACCCGCGGTTTTGCGTTCTCACATGTCCGTCCATCAGCTGACTCACGTCTCTGATGTCGTCACCTCTGCCATCAGTGAACCAAACCTGTCGGCGCCGGTGGAGTTCAGTCGATGTTTTACCAGGGATCAGTAAATGACTTCGATGAAATCAGTCGATCTGATTGAAATGCTCCAAGTAAAAGTTTAAAAGAGTAGCTCTTTTCATTATCGGCTGATGATATCTGAAACTTTTATTTCATTACCTACTGTGCAAAGATTTTCCAAGTTTTTCAGGAAAAAAAGGAATAATTGAGACAAATATTGTAAAATCATTCAGATTAATTTTTAAATATTGTAAAAAAAAAAATATGATGGCTCAATGTTAAGACTCGAAGAAAATACTTCTTTGGTTGTTTCTTGTGTTCTATATTCAACGAAAAATCCTCAGAATATCTGTGAACAAATTTGTTACCAAGCCATCCACAAGTAAAATGTGTACCATGTGTGATTTAGAATAATTATACTTTCCTAGTCATAAGTCGATTAAGTTACAAAATTCTTTTACCGTAACAGCGTGTAATTTATGGAATAATTTATCTAAATATATAAAAAATATTCCCTCTCTCTCTACTTTCAAAATGAATTATTATAATGGTTTCTTTTCTGATTCTTAATGTAGTTGTTGTATCCTCATATCTGGAACTTGTCTGCTGAATTTTGAATTCATTATATATAACACTTCGCAGTTTACCTTTGCTGAGGTACTTGTTAACTATGTCTTATTTGTACTGTATAATTTCTATGTAAAAATATAATTTATCATACATCTATTCGTATTTGCCATTCTATAATCTTTATTTATTTTTTTAAATTTTTTTCACTGTCTCGCGTCACTAGGCATGACCCCCAGAGCGATCAATAAATATTCAATTCAATTAATTTTTATTGCGGCGTGTTTTTTGTCCAATAGTATGGAAAATTGATTTTTTTACTCCTGTTAAACACGCATCAAGGTATTATTATATTTTTATCGACTTTTAAAGGTAAAAAAATTCATTGTTTATAGATCAAAGCTGCAAACTTGTGTTTTTTTGGGTGAAAATCTTTTTAGTGACTATTACATCTAAAATTTATTTTGTACAATAGCAAAGCACGTCGAGTAATCTCTATGCGTTTTGCAACGGAAAACGTTGTTTATTGAAGATCAACGTGATTATTAATGGTTGATTTTTCATTGGCTAACTTTTTTGAAACAAGTCTTTTGTTAATTTAAAACACACGGATATAATGCTGTTAAATCGAGGAAACTTGAGCTCTACGGCCTCTTACAAAATACAAATAAAGAATAATTCTCCAATGGCCGTAATAATTGGCACCACTCGTCAAAAAGGAAGAAATTAAAGTTTACTGTGTTGGTTTTACGAGAACGTCAGTGACCAACCCCGGCCTCTCAACCAGAATACCCTCCTGTGATGGTTCACGGGAAAGTGACTTCCTCGCCAGTGACCAACACACCTATTGAAAAATCCTCAAGGCCGTTTATAGAAGTGGTGAGGCCATGATGTTTTCATAGATAAAAATCATGTCGTTATTTGCCATACCTATGTAATGTCCGACTTGTGTGAAGTAATATATCTGACCAACCTCATTCTTCCGTTTGCAAATTCGGCTATAATCTTGATTTGCAAGTCTGTACAATGTTTTTGGTCACTCTCAACAACCTTTTTTTATGCATCTGATATGCAGCCTCTATTATAAACATTATATATCTCGTACTGAATCACGGTGTAGTTCAATCACATATATTCTTTGTTATGTCTATAAATAGTCCTGATATTTCGTGTTGGTGTGTTACCAGAAGTATCCAAAAATAAAATGAGAAATAATTTTTTTTTGCAATTCTTGGCGGTTAACATAAATGAGTTTCTTTCATCAGTTTGCGTGCAATATCTCTTAATCAGTTCTTTGCAAAAAACGTTTTTTTTCCTCGTATACATGTTCCTGAATTAGAAATTATGGATGGGAGATATAAGATAGCTGATGAAGGAAAGCGGACCTGTTTTGCATGGCTCAGAGTCTCGCTGGGGACAGTTACATATTTGTCTTGGGACAACTCTAATCCTCATCCATTTGATTCTAATCTCCGTATCCATGGGTTCCTTGAAGATTCAAGTTTGGAGGACTTGTCTCAGTTTTGAGTTTAATCGAGGAGACATTTTGCTGGTTCGGACACAGCTGCGATGGAAGAGAGACTGAATTAGTGCTACCCTTTTTGGGCAAACTATTTCTTGAAAGTGTTGTAGAAAAAAAGTTAAAAGTTCGTTTGAGTCGGACGTTTAAGATGGCTTTGGCTTCACTGTGTGAGTCATGACAAACACTTAACAACACATTTATATTTATTCAGTTAAAAAAATCCTGCCTCCACTGACGAAATGAGTTACATCTTGAAAACTAATATTAAGGTACAAAATATGCTCATTATTCCATGAATGTACTTTTAACAACCACATTTTTCCGGTCATAGGAGTCGAATGCAACGCCATTTGCGTCGAACTACCTTATTTTGACTTAAATACATACATACCAATCACGCCGTTCCATTCCGGGGTAGGCAAAGCCACTAAGTTTCACTCATAAATACATATTTGTACACCCAACTCTGCTTCAATAATTTCCTACATACTGACCTATCCTTGCAAACCTCTATTGCCTCATTTACACACATAGATATATATATATATATATATATATATATATATATATATATATATATATATATATATTTATATAGATTTGATAATATATAGATTTGATAATATATAAATTTCCCGAATTATTCGAATCTATAATAGTAATAAGTAATGTACTTTTCCGCAGTCATTTATTGTAATTGTACTACGCGTTTCGCAGCTTGTTGCATATTCAGGTACAACTGTTTATCTTTAAAATATTAATTGTCATGATATTAACCTTACACCAAAATGGGGGTTTGGTGAACAAACTAATTTTTGGGAGGGAAGACAGGGGAACATAGGTTATGGGGTTGTGAGGAGGGAATTTTTTTTCGGAATGGAGTGGGGAGGGATGCGAAAAAAAGTAGCTCATAGCAAAAGTTGCTTGACTGTCTGATAATTTCCATCTGTTCCAAAGCGTGCATCTTCAAGCGTACCCGTAAGGTTACTATCGTAACAATCAATAAATAAAAGAAAAACAATTCCATTTGAATACACAGCAAGCTGCGAAACGCGTTGTACGATTACAATAAATAACTGTGGAAAAGTACAACACTTAAATTCAATGTGGATTCGAATATAAAATACTTCCACGATTGATTACATAAAATACTTCACCGAAGTGGAGCCTGAAGGTGTAAAGTTTATTCAACATTAGAATAGAATAGAAGAACCCATGAATATATATTGTGGATTTGGATTTTTGCATTGTTGCCTAGGCTTCGTGTTGCCTAAATTTCCACTTTTAGTTCGCACAGTCCTCGGCGCCACTTCGATTAGAGTCTTTTCAGTTGTTATTGTAAATAGACGTAGTTGATTGTTGCTAACGTGCGACTGGTGAATATTCAATAACGAATGAGGACATATGAATCAATGGATGCTTTGAATAATATCTTGCTATTTTATTGACCTAAAAGTTACTTTGTAAATGCTAGAGAAGAGATATCTATTACAGAAAATGTTTAAGAGGTTAATGAAACGTCCATCGTGTGCCGACGACGATGTTTGTCAGACTCTGTTTCTAACTTGAATGCATTAAGCCAGTTCGGCTTAAATAAAGAATTTAGAATGCCTTGTTTAAACAGAACTAGCTTTGTACCAGGCTGCAAAACAGGTTATGCGTCTACGAGGACCCAAAATAGGAGACTTGGATTGAAAAATAATAATTTGTTCAAGGTGGCGGTAAGTGCACCCCTTTTTACCAACACTGCAATGATGGCCATTGAGAATACTAATGAAGTCACCTCGCATTATAATTTAATTTCCTGTTTGCGATATTCACGAAGTGCTAAGAAGTTAATCGTGCATTTGTGTAGTTAAATTAGGAGAGGAATTAAATATATCTGTAGACCGGACGATATTAAAAAGTGTATAATTACGTCCCGCGTAAATTACTACATTTTTATCTACTGCATTGTGAAAAATTGTAAGTAACACCCATGTATATTCATGGTAAAATCGGTAAGACATGTTTATTTACAATCTGTCGACTTTATTTACATTTGAACTTCCGTCTTTCATCACTAGGCGGCACCACTTTCCAAAAAGTTGTTTGTTTACGGAATTCTAAGCAACAGTTTTTGGCGATGAGATCGCAATCCATAATATATGTATATTCATGGAATAACCTTTATTATACTCTGGGACTCTTCCCTTAGAGCAACAGTACGAAACAAAGAAATAGCAGCGAGGTAATTAACAAATTAACGAATGATTTAGTTCAAATCGGAAAATATATGGAGCTAAATAACATAGAAAAAGAAAGCCAGCAACAACTACTCTCAGTGAAAAACAATAACTGTACAATGTAGAATGAAAAGCCCATAAAAAATAACAATTTTTGTCTGGAAAAATTTGGTAAAGAGAATTAATACTTAACGGGCTGAACTATTTAGGAAAATATTCATCAAATATAATTCCATACAATTTAGATTTAAAATTTGCCAACCACCGAGTTTTCCTCAAATCTATTGAAATAGAATTCCAGAGTTGTGAGGCGGCCATAACAAACGACTTGTAAAGGGTAGTGATTCTGTGGGGTGGAAATAGAAGGTTACTAGGCTCTGTTCTAGTAACTATTGCATGATTAATAGTTCTATTAGGAAACATGAGCTGGGTAGGAAGGTTCGTTGCTGGAAATGGTAGTAAAATGAAATGTTCTAAGTAGGCATTTACGACTTGGGCTGGTATTCAGACAACCTTGTTTTTTTGTAATAGAGGGTGAGGTGATCATCATTGCGATAATTTAAAGTTACTCGAACTCTTGAATTTAGGATACGCTGTCGCTTCAATGTTCTGCTCTGCCGTAAAATCGTTATAATCAAGAAAACAGTAATGACAACTTTCATCTACCGTCCATCAGTAGCGAACCCCCATCCCCCCAGATCAGTTTGAGAAGGGAATTCCATCAACTCCGTCGCGACCCCCACACTGAACTTAATTCCGCTAATTCATACTCGCGTGTAATCATTCCTCGCCCGCGCAGCGGGACACAGTTTTCACCCGGCCTCATGCCCGCCGCGCCGTCGAGCTCCATTCTGTTGCAATTTTCGTTCGAGAGACGTAAGAGAGATAACGAGAGAGAGAGAGAGAAAGGAGATATGGGAGAAAGGTCCCTAACCTCTATATTCTCGGAATTTGGTTGTTAAGATAGTTTGAGCGAAATAAAATTTCACCTAGAAATCAATGAATTTGGTCTCGTTTTGCCGAAAAACATCTTACTCTTCCAAAAATACTAAAAATGTAACCTTAACCCCTTTGTGTGCGGCATGACGTGATATCACGTCATGGTTTTTTTACACTGGTACTGAAGACGTGATATCACGTCATGGGTACCATGAGGGCTCCAGCTTCCTCTAGGGGGCCTAGTGAAAGTTCCCGTGTGGAAGCTGGAACACTCACAGTGCCGTTGACGTGATATCACGTCATCGGCACCAGCGTAAAAAAACCATCACGTGATATCACGACATGCCGCACTCAAAGGGTTGCCGAACTATTTTCTGAGATTTTTGACAAATAATAACAGCCCTTTTTGCAAGAGAAATGGCAAGTGACGCTCTCCAGAGAGACCTTATTTAAAGAATGAGGCATGTCTAACTCCTAGATTTCATCAAAAAATTAATAGGGTGTAGATTGTTTGTTTTTTTTTACTTTTTTCAAAATAAACCCTATTGTAACCGCAGTATTTTTTTCAGAATCGCAATTAAACCTTGAAGGACTTTTGAACGCAACGTGTGAAAAAATGAGTCAAATCAAAGACTTATGCTGATACTTATATTTGATTTCGCAGAATTTCAGTAAAATATAACTGTATCAATGTACCATTAATAATACTCTATTTTATCAATACTTACCATGGCTGCTAAAATTAAACCTTATAGTTCGAATATGTCTCAATTATGACAAGGGAACTATCTTGCTCATACAACCTTAAATGCAAAATTAGTTACATGATAACTGACTTGAAACATCATAACCGATCGAAGTACATGACTAGGTACATCGAACTTTATTGAAGACAAAATTTCTTATTAATTTAGACGACTGTTGAATAAATAAAATACAACAAAACTAGGTCATTAGTTTTTCTCCTCTCCTCAAGAGGAGGCATATAAAAAACAATTAAAAGGTCTCTGTAGGGAGTGAAATATGATAACTTGCATTTGATTGAAATTTCTCTATTAATTTTTATTGTACCCTCTCGAAGGAGTTAGGAGTTATTTGCAGAAAAGGGTGACCAGATTGGTGAGCAGTATTTAATACGAGACCGTACAAAATAAGAATGTAAAAGGTTTATACAGTACAGCTATACAGCTCTGCCCGGCATGCGTTGCAATGCCCCTATTTCTTTCTAAAGGCAGGGACACAATCGACGTGTACGTGTGACGCGAGACGTTAACGGGACAGCGGGAGACGGGGTACGCAAGTCAGCGGACACAATCCACGTTAACGCGGCCCGGAGTAACAATTGACTAACGCAGGCGCAGCTAAGAGATCAGGTGTAAACAAGTGTGAAAGTAAATAAGTTGTCTTCGCCAAGAGGCATCTTCAGCAGTTGGATGAATCTGCCGACAGATGGCTCCCATTCCCGGATTCTCAGGACTATTCTGATCGGTTTCCCGTGTACGGGACACGGGAAGAGATGAAAGTTGCCCATCTCTCGCGTACACGTACTCCCCGTACACGTTGATTGTGTCCGTTCGCTATACTTTCCCGTCAGCCATCTTTTCGAGTATTCCCGTTAACGGCTCACGTTACACGTAGGTACACGTTGATTGTGTCCCAGCCTTAAGTCGGCACACGTGTAAATAACAGAAAGAATAGAGTTGGAGACGTAGTCCAATGAATTCCTCGTATCTACACTGGAATTCGTGACGCACAAACGAAGGCATGAGTTTCCATTCTATGCCTATGCTGCGGTTTCCAAGTTAATAAAATATTCTATTGCTGAAGTAGTGCAAGAATTTAAGATATTCGAACTTAAAAATCCAATTTTAGGAAAAAGCGAAGAATATGCAGGAATCGAATGCAAGAATTCATCAAAAGTGCAGGGAAAGAGACCACTATACCAAATCTTATTCCACATACAAATAGATTACGTACCTTTAACGCAAATTATGTCTCACTGATTCGACTCTGATGCACGTGATAGAGCAACTCGTAAACGACCGGCTTCGTTGCTTGATTGTCGTTCCTCGATTGTTTGAGAAGCTCGCGTGCCAACACTCATTTGTTGAAACGACTGGCGTTTCACCTATTGTAAAATTGATATAATAATTCAAATACCTTCGCGTACGCGCGTACAACAACTCACCCAAGTTCAATCGTAATTTGATAAATGGTATTGGAACGCACAGAATACGAACAAACAAACATTCTTTTTTATATATTTGATACATTGTTCAATTTTGCAGTCTGATTCAAATGTATTGCAAAGAATCGAGCGGCGCCACTTACGCTTCTCAAGGATATCGAGTTTCACTTACGGCGCTGTTATTCTTTGCTATGCAACGCTATCTATTCAGCTGTTTATTTGCACGTATTTAAATTGTAACAGTTGAGCAATTGCTTGCTTTGTGCTAACTTGTTAATACATAATATGATAAACTCGAATAACAACGACATGCTGCGACGTATTGATTAATTGAAATACCAAACTTTATTATTAAACACAGATCGTTCCTGGCATGCAATATACCTACGGCAAATACTACGTAATGTATCATTTAGAGTAACAGTTGTGATTAATAAATAATAATTATCCATGCTCAAATCGTAAATCCAAACCAAAACGAAAGTGTAATAACAAATTAGCATAATATAGGAAATTGGTCAACTATTACCATTTGAATACGTGCAAATAAACAGATGAATAGATAGCGTTGCGTAGGAAAGAATAACAGCGCCGTAAGTGAAACTCAATTTCCTTGAGAAGCGTAAGTGGCGCCGCTCGATTCTTTGCAATACATTTGAATCCGACTGTACATTCTGCCGCAATTTTTGTCAGAGGGACGTTGGAAGGATAGTGAGAGAGAGAATAGGAGTGTGAGAGAAAGGTCCCCAAACTTGATATGACGAGGATTGACTGAATGAGAGAAATTATATTTTGGCAGGGTTAGTTTTCGGAGCTGATGGGGGGGAGGGGGCGTGACGGAGGAGGGTGTACGTGTGGGGGAAGTGGAACGAGGGTGGGGTAAGGGAGTAGTATATATCCTAGGGAGATTTAGAAGGGATAAAAGGGAAAGCTCCCGGCGGAGAAATTCGTCGGAAAATCCCCACGGCTCAAATTAAACCGTCACTCGCAACGTACGGCCTGAGGGGGGAAATTGAGAATGGAAATTGTTTAATGAAGACGGGTAAAACATCGCGGATAGAAGGATGATTTAGATCCGGGGGACACATCAACCCCCACTCCACCCCCCCCCCCTAACTTCTCTTACCCACCCCTGTCCAGATATGTTGGCAATCCGACCGGTTTATTGTGCGTGGGATATTAATTGCCCCGACGCGGGGGCATCGGGTGGCTGCGAGATATGTTACCGGGAGGGTTGACAAGGAACAAACATCCCGTTGGTCGAGCGATGCGACGAGGGTGTCATGGGAATAGCGGGGGGGGGGGGCAGGGAACAAGACGTCGGGCGGAGGATGGGGACTGATGGGGAAAGGGGTTAAGGATGTGCCATCCGAGATTGTGAGCGTGTCTAGGGATCTTAGGAGAGGACCCTTAGACTTCGTGCGGTAGTAAAACCCTGCCTTTATCTCACTTGATTACTGGTGGATCTTCTGAGACCTTATGTGTCGGTAGTCCCTACTTAAATAAATTACGTTAGCCAAGAGATTGCGCGAAAGCCAGGGTAAAAAAATGAATTTTTTCTCTTAGATTCGTGAGTGACTTTTTCACCGTTTTCTTCTTTCTGTGAATTTTTTTTCCGTGCTCTGTTCTGTGAATCCTGGTCCCCCGTAGCCATATGCTTGTCTGATGGTGCCAATTTAGATATTTACATATGCAAACAAGACAATACAATATAAATTAATATGATTGAAATATTTATTAATATGCTTGAATTTTTCATTCTCTCTCATGCTCTCATTAGGGACGACTCCCTTTAAGGAGGATCCACCGTGACTGTATGAGTCAAAATACGAACTAAATTCCTACTTTTTTTATATTTTTACTAGCTGTGATCAGCGTACAATGCCCTTTGCTACGGTTTCCAAGTCAATGAAATATTCTATCGTTGAAGTAGTGTATAAAATTTAAGATGTTAGAGCTTATAAATCCAATTTCAGGAAAAATCGATGCGTTTACGAAAATCGAATGCTAGAATTAAAAATAAAAAGCAGACAAAGTGACCACTGCACCAAATCTTATTCTACCCACAAATAAAATACGTACCTTTCAACACAAACTATGTCCCACTGATACGACTCTCTTTCACGCGATATTATGTCTCACCGATATGATTCTGATGCACGTGATTGGGCTACTCGTAAACGATCTGCTCCGTTGCTTGCTTGTCGTTCCTCGCTTGTTTGAGAAGCTCGCGTGCCAGCACTCATTTGTTGAAACGACTCGTCCTCCTCCTATCGTGTAATGGATGTAGTAATTCAGAAACCTTTGCGGGCGCGTGCACAACTACTCGCCAAACTTTCATCGTAATCTTTTGAATGGGATTGGAAGGCATAGAAGACGAACAAACAAATATTCATTTTTATATGTTAGATTTAATATTTAGTTTACAACAAACCTGGTCCCCCATAGCCATATGCTTGTCTGATGGTGCCAATTTAGATATTTACATATGCAAACAAGACAATATAATATAAACTAATATGCTTGAAATATTTATCCTTTTTATATGTTATAATATCTCTATAAATTGTATTTGAGTTTTTACATACATTTTACAGCATGTATGTATAGATGTACAGATCATAAACTACTATTAAATATACAGTTTAATAGATCAATTGTTACTATCAACCGCTGGTAAATTTCTTTTTTACCTTTGAACCCGTTTTTAATCTTTTGAGGTGTGCCGGAAAACCATTTGTGTTTTTGTTATTAACTCATGTTTTATTTGTTTCAGAAAAACCATGCTTTCGCTGATAACATGTTTCAATGATTGAAAATCGTAATTAAAGTGCAAAATATGCGGGTTATCCCACGAATATATTATTATGAAAACTGTTACATTGCCATGGAAGCCGAACGCAGCGTCATTTCTATATAATTACGTCATTTCTCCTCCAATTATCGCCGCAATCAGTAATTAAATTAGTCCGCCGCAGGTCAATCGATAATTAGCTAATAAATCAAAAAACAAGACGATAAAATTATGTTTTATTTTTAACTCAATTTCTTTGTGTTTTTGCTTCTTATAAATATTTTTTCGTGAAAATTGGGAAAATGCTAAATAGTACATATATTAATATTTTCACCCGTGTCTCACTCACTGTCGCATTGATCACCGTTTAATTGAAAGCTAGATTGGCATTAAAATTAGCGTTAAAAGGTATCATTTTGTTGTTCACGCAAGATAAGTTTTTGTTGTTCAAACAAGATACAGGGCATGTTTACTGTAAGCACTCAAAATATAAATCGAATGGCATCGATGTTAATCGTGGACCCCTAGAAGTCAAGGGGTCTAAGTGACATTTAAAAAAATTAATTAGGCACAGGAATGGGTTGTGAAAATATAAATCTTTAAGGTGCTAAGCACGGTGCATGCATAAGGCATATATTGGCGATCCTGCGTGGAGGGACATATCCGAAAGATTAAAAAAACCTAGTTATCTGGCGAGAAGAGATCACAAATATGAGATAGAGCCTCCAAGGCAGCTCTCAAACACATTGAAATATTCCTTCCTGCACCGGGGGATAAGGGATCAGAATGAGTCACCCAAAGAAGTATTAGAGCCCTTCCCAAATAAGACACTGACGTTAATGACGAGATTGAGGGGAGTTGTACTGTGAGGGTTTTTCCCCCATATTTTTCTAAGGTAATAACTTTGCTTTTTTTTGTATTTTTTGTAATGTCATTGTTTTAATTTTTACATGTATGTATAATGGTATTTTCTCAGTATCTGTGTTACCACCGGGCCATATGGTCAACTTGTAGCAAATTCTTAATAATAATAAAGGGATCCAAGTGATTTTCTCGACATGTGATGCTATCTATTTCTCATATTTTTCTCATATTTTTATTTATCCTGGGTTAGATGGGACAGAACCGTCCCCTCTTCTTCTAATCTTAATCTAGGGTATCTTCTAATCTTAATCTAGGGTAATCTAATCTTAAAATCTAGGGTAATGCTCTCTTCGCCTGGGTGAAATTATCACCACTCGGGGCATGGATGTTTGTGTTTCACTCTTGTTACAGTTATGCACCCGATATAAATTGGCCCAAGGCGCTGTGTTCGGGGTAGTTAAGATAAAATTTTTTTTAAATTTAAATTTTCAAGCAACGAAAAGACAGACTATGATAAACTAGAAATAATAAATTTAATGGCTTCTAAAATGTTTACAAAATGGGAACGTGTGTTAACAAATGAAGCGAAGCCCCTAAGTTGTAGCCGTAATGGAGCTATCATAAGTTTTGCTATGCAATGACTTTTACCGTAGTAAATAATAATTAAAAGAAATTGTCAGAATGAAAATATGTACTGCTTTGAAAAAACTCGAACGATTGCTTTATTAACTCTAAGCCTCGAGCTTCACCGATCAACGATATAAAGTAAAAAATAATGACTAGAGCTACATCATTCATCGAAAATACAGAGGTATACTTGCATATGCATTCATACGCATTGATCAATACATATCTATAAACATTCACACCTATAGATACGTGCACACTCATACACACAGACATACAGGTTATTTATTTATGTGATATTCATAGTGCAAAAAATCTCAGAATCAGTTCATTTTGCTTAGGTATGAGGTAATTCAAAAAATATTGATGATTATGCTCAAAGATTTAAGTAAATATCTCAGTTATTATTAAAGTCAATTATTATAGGGTGATATTCGCTTTGTCTCTCTAGCTCTCAATACCTGATGGAAATGAGTGATGGGAATGAGTGGGTGAATTATAGTGGGTTGTACCTAAAATTTTAAACTTTGACTTAATTTTTCTCAAAACAACGATTTTGTTACTTAGACCCCTTGACTTCTGGGGTCCACAATTACAGTAAAATTATCCTAACAATCCTCTCTAGGTAGTTTGAGCGAGATAGTTCCGCAGTCATAATGGAAACCACATTCGAAATGTATGTTTTGATTTCAACAAATACAGGAAGCATGAATTAAATATTACATTATTGATGGTGCAATATTATCCTTTTATATGACTGAAATCGTTATCAATTAAATGAAAATATCTCTACAAGTCATTAACTTTATTAATTTTTTCCACGTAGTACGATTAAAACCACTACAAAGGAAGGTTTTATGTGATTCTCAAAAAGTTATAGCAGTTACAATATGATTTATTTTCAAAAATGGTTGAGAAAGCGTACAAACTACGTGCTGTAGGTTTTTTGATGAGATATAAGTGCTATAAATTCCTCATTTTTTTAATAAGTTCTCTCTGGAGTGCATACTCGTACCATTTTCCATGCAAAAACGCCGGAGTTTAATGGATAATACCGCTTTGCAGTTCGGTCAGGGGTTGATATTTTGACAAATTTCAAAGGGTGGGATATTTTTCTGTAAAATGAGATCAAATTCGCGTATTTATAGGTGAAATGATATTTTGCTCAAACAAGCATAAAACTGCATTAAGAATCAGGATGCCAGGGTCTCTTTTTGCTCTACGATTCGTTTCACAAATCAAAGGTCTGTGGATCGATTTCCAGTGCTGGTGGGATTTTACCAAAGACTATGCCTGAATCTGCAATAGATCGCTGGAAAGTGTGGGCGAAAAGATTTTTCTTGATATCCCAAAATTTCTAAGTAGTTTTTGGGAGCCAGTTTTATCGACGTAATTATCTCTAAAACTTTAAAGTGACTAAGATTAGCCTAGATGATCGAGGTTGCTCGTTCGTTAAATCATCGGATTTACGACCCAGTGGTCGCTGGTTTATGTCTCACCTCGGGGATGGATGTGACGAGTGTCTTGCGAACAAGGTTATATGTCGCGATAAAAACTTGGTTTGAGGACTACCTCGAAAGTAATTCTGAAGGCATTACGCGGTACCCTGCCAAATACCCTAGCTACGTAGTTCATGGTAAATGTTGTGATTATCATTCAATGTTTCATTAATAATTGCTTAAAGGTGATGTTTTTCCTCTTCGAGAAGTATAAAGAAAGGTTTTTCAACATTTAAATTAATTTGAAATTGTAAGAAAAAATTGAATTATGTTGCAATCCCATCCATTGGATTCTCACTTCCTGTTTTCATCTTCAAAAGAAATAGTCAACGAATATCCACGAGGAAGTACTTTTGATGGATCCAATCCGATCAATCAATCGGTCTAGTGATCCAGGTTAAATGTATCATTTAGGTGCATATTTTTTGTTTTTTTTTTCACCATCAAATGCAAAAGTTCATGTCAAAAGATGTCATTGAAAATTTAACTTTTTCTTAATAGTTTTGCCGTCGTTCATCATCATCATCATAGGTCGTCAAATCCTAAGATTGGTTGAATGCAGCCCTCCACCCTTCCCTATCCAATGCTAGTTCCCTTACTACCTGGTATGCGATGCCTGGATATGGGATCCGTACGAGGAAGGTATGATAAAAGAATTAGAGCGCGCGCAAAGGAGATCCGCTAGGTTTCTTAAAGGCCGTTATGATAATTGTATAAGTGTTTCGAGTTTAATAGAAGAACTCGGATGGGAATTACTATCAGAATGCATGTTAAAATTTAGGTTAAACCTTTTAAGTAAATTCGAAACCAATTTGTTCACAGATGACGTTAGATATATATTGAGAACCCCTGCGTATTATGCTAGGTTTGATCATATTATCAAGATTAGAGAGATAGATTGTCGTACCGATAGATTTAAAATGTCATTTTTCCCGCTTACCATAAGAGAGAACAATAGGCAGCGTAGCAAAGGGATAGGTAGGTGAAATATAGTAAGGGTAGTCTGTAGTGCATGATGCATGTGATAACAACCATTAATCTTTTTCTTATTATGTAGATACTAACCATGTGACCCTATTATCTAGCATGCCTCCATTATATATCCTAGTTACATGTCAATAGTGCATGTCTGGTGATCTTCACCCCCTGCCACACACCCTCGTGGTGGCTCGCAGGATATTACGTAGATGTAGGTGCAGATCTATCTTTCCCTATGTACTTCCCTCTTTGTTTGGTCCATGAACTTTATTCCTGGGTCTTCCTCCGGGGACTTTTCCCTCTATTTTACCTTCATTAATGTTCTTCACAAACCCATTGTGTCTCGGGGTGTGTCCAATCCATCTGGTTCTTCTTTCCTCAATGGTGTTCCTTGTGGTCCTTTCCTATTCTACCCTTCTGTAAACTACATCATTTCTTATTTTGTCCGTCCATTTTATCTTCAGCATACTCCTCCAGCACCAGGTTTCGAAGGCTTCTAGTCTATTCTGGTCTGGTTCTCCACTTGTGGATGCTTCCGATTAATAGATTGCCACACTCAACGCGAATGTTTTCACATATTGTTTTTTTAGTTTGGCGTCCTATTTTCTTTAAACGCAGTGGTTGTCTTTCAACTGTGAATGCTTTCTTAGCTTGGCCATTGTTCGATTGGTGTCCGTTGTACTTCTTCCGTCCCTCGTGAAAAAAAATGATGGTTGAACTTTTTCTTAATCTGTTTATTCCATCCTTAAAAACGTATTTTTTCCAATCTGGAGCTTTCTTAATGTACTACTCTCGATTGGTATTCGCTAAATTCGCTTTATTTTAAGATTATTTTATTTACCCAATGTTATCCTTACTGTTAATGTTTTATGCTTCCTTGAGTGTTAAGTATGAACTGTGTGTTGTTTGCCAATTCTAGTAACCTGGGGCTATCAACTTAAAGACGATAAAATTAAATGTCTAGTATAGCATTGCAGATAGTTGATTGATAGATTGATACACATGTAGTGGCTATAAACATTGTAAGTTTATAGCTATCGCGTACCTCCTGTTGTTTTTTGTCTGCCGGTCGTTAATGGTCTACGATAGTATATAATGATTTGATGATCGAGGAGTACATTTTTTGCTAAAAATACTTTTACTGTCGAAGGATTTTAAACATATTTCATAAAAAATACGAACCCTCTGTGACCTCAAAATTTAAAAGCATGTAATTGATGTACTCTTGGCTTTCACTAACTGTCACGCATCGATAATTGGAAAACTTTCATTTTTAACAAACATGACAGACGTTCCTTCGACATGTAGCAGGCATTTCAGTCATTGTAGTTCAATTGTATTTCTGTCTCCATGAGAATTGTAGCAGCATAGATTCATATTTCTTTTAACAGCGCACCGATAATAATCTTGTGTATCTGTCGACGCATGGAAACATCTTAGGTTTTAATTATAATAATAAAAATAAATTTATTTAGAACCTGGGGTACTCTGTCCCCTAGTTTCAAGTAGGCAATGCTAAAAATATGTAAATAATGACTGATAACATTACATTGTGAATTCCACGATTAAGGCCTTGAAGGGCACCTTAATTATTAGCAACACCAAAAAAACAAAAAAAAGACAAAAAACACGGAGGTGGATTAACTGAACATTACCCTTCTCTAAAATAACGTTTCATATCAACCAAACGTAATTTCACATGAAATACAACTCATGTGGCAATAGCAGAACTTCAATGTAAGACTTATCGGTTTACTTACTATGCAACAGTATTAAACTGAAATTTCTTTGAAGGCTTCCGCGACTCTTATAATTGTTAATATTGCTCTTTTCAGGTATTTCCGTCGCGTGTTTGGTTTTTTTGACAACAGTTTCTCCCCTCTTCCTGGGGGCGTCTTCAGGTCCGTTGGACATTTTGTAATTGTTATTTGTAATATTTACAAAATGTGCAACGGAGCTGAAGACGCCCCCAGGAAGAGGGGAGAAACTGTTGTCAAAAAAACCAACCACGCGACGGAAATACCTAAAAAGAGCATTATTAACAAGCATTTAACTGCATTAGGACCGGATATTATCAATTTAAGCGTATGGAGTTAGTGGGACATTCAAAAATAATTTTGATCGGAAAGAATATATGGATGATGCTCTACGCATATTTTGTGGGAGGGAATTCCATAGTTTTACAGCTTCAACCGAGGAGGAGTTATGGAGTGTAGTAGTTCTGTGAGTGGGAATTTAAAGTATGTCCGGGGGGTTGCACAGAAATCTTTGTCGGACGTCAATGGTGAATAATAAGAACTTCGTTAAGGTAGTCCGAGCGAGGTAATTCCCTAGTCATAATAGAGACCATAATCGAATTATAAGTTTTTATTTCACCAGCTGTAGGACACATGAATTAAATATTGCATTGTTAATGGTGCAATTATATAGTTTTATATGACAGAAATTGTAAGTAATTAAATGAAAATATCTAAATAAGTCTTTAACTTGACTCATTTTTTTCGCGCGGTGCGTTTGAAACTCCTTCAAACGGAAGGTTTTCTGTGACACCCAAGAACCAACTGCGGTGACAATGTGATTTATTTTCAAATACAGTTGAGAAAACATACAAATTACTCTCTGTTAGTTTTTTTTACAACATCTAAGTGTTAGAAATTCCTCATTTTGTACATAATGTCTCTCTGGAGTGCATGCACGTTACGTTTAACGTGTTAACGGGCTGGTATTTTTTGGCGAATATCTCCGAAAGTAATTTCTTAAGGGGTAGAACTTTCGGCGTCATGGGATGGGTGAGATATTTTTCTTTAAAATGAGACCAAATTCATTGATTTCTACGTAAACTGATATTTCGCTCGGACTACCTTATGTAGTCAGATTTTCTGAACTTGAGGATTTTGAATAGGAAGAATTCGGAGATTTATTTTCTTTTCTGTATGTAGGAATAGATTATCCTGCCGACCACATGCCGCATCTTGATTTTTGCTGCATGCACCGTGTAGAACGTGAATGAAGTTAAGTGAAAGATCAGTGATCACGAGAGCGGTGATCCATTTATCAGAGTGAGGGGCGTTATAGCCGTGGAGTGACCAGTAGCAATGACCGCTTAAGCCTAACTGCACGGAGCGCACGAGAAACGCGATTCAATGAACCTCCGAGGAAGATTGAAACATGGAAATTGTGCATGTTTCCGGCGTAATCACGGGAAGATGAGAATTTTTGCGCCCTGATCAGTGTTCGGTGGATGAATGGCTCGAGACTAATGACTTTGCCGTCGGGGTAATTATCCCACGGAAATGTTTTCTTCGGCCGAATTTCGGCAGTTGCCTTCATATTCCCGTTAGACAATGCGTGCGCTCTGTCGTCGCCATTCGAGGAATCGAATGGGGCAGGGTTAATCGGATTTGTGCTCAATTCAGAACGAAGCACGTCTGTTTAGCAGCTTTTGGTGATTGCTGCGGATGCCATCTGAAGGATCTCGTGTTCAAATCCAGGCGAATTCACTTGGGACTCCATACCAGCATGAATCCAATTTGGGTGGATTTCTGGGCCTGGGGTCGTTCTGGGAAACGACCTGTGGCACAGAGAAAGGCGCTAAGCATCACCAAACTGCCGTGTGTTGATTACATTCGCCGCTTGGCTAATTAGCCCCTCCATTGCCTCTGTCCGTTGAACTTTCGGTGTGAGGCGACTCTTCTTACAAAGTTTAATTCCTTAAATTAAAACCTTAAATTTCTAATTATTTTGGCCAAATTTTTGGTAAAATTTCGTGTTAAATAATTATTTAAACCCGAAATTTCGATTTTTATTCTTTAAACATTGTGTGGAAGCCAGGATAGAGGAGGAAAATGACGCGATCTATTTAACAATGGAGGTCACAGCTGGATGGTATGAGAGAGCTGTAAGGCAGAGTGCGCCTGACGTAGTCCGAAGCGGCATCAAAACCTTCTGTTGCAGGTCACGTGACACGGGTACTCTTTGATTTATTATTTGTCAATCACTTTCATCGCAAGAGATGGCATCGTCCTACAGTGCTTATTCCTTTCCTGCGTATTGGTTTAGTTTGTGAAAAAAACACGTAACGTGTACCTCTTACTCTCAAAGTTTTCACCACTTCGAGAAAACAGAAATAAGATAATCCGCTATATTTGTGGCCTAATCTACTCCCGAAGCGGTTAAAATTTTTGGGTTTTTCTGTGTAATTAACATCTTATAGTATATTTGTCTATAGTATATTTGGTTTCCCAAATTTAGCGATTTCTAATGATTTTTCCCCCGTACGAAACGTATTGAAATATGTTTGCGGCGTAAGGTAGTTCCAGTGAGATAGTTCCCTTGTGATAGTAGTTTCATCATGTAGGAATTAATGGTGCAATAATATAATCTTTTATATGCCTGAAATAAAAGTATGAAGTAATTAAATAAAAATATCCATGTGATTCTTTAACTTGACTCATTTTTTTCACGCGGTACATTTAGTACTGCTTCACAACGGAAAGTGTTTTAGTAATTCTGAAAGAATAAATGCGGTAACTATATGATTTATTTTCAAAAATACTTGAGAGAATACACAAACTACCCACTATTGATTTTTTGACGAGATCTGAGTGTTAGAAATTCGAATTTTTTTCCATGAATACACATAATGGACTCAAATGTTTGGAATCGTTGCCTAGGCAACGTGTTGCCCAAACCTCCACATTAATTTCACCCAGTTCTTGGCACTACTTAGAAAAAAGTCTTCTCAGTCGACTCAGATGCCATGGTAATATTAGCAGATGATATGCAATCACTTCAAAGGTTAATGAAGGTTTTGGAAGAAGGAATGAAGGAATATGGGATGAAGATAAACCTAGGAAAGACAAAGGTTATGCCAGTAAACTGTGAAAATTATACGAGTGTGAAAATAAATGAAGGTGTAATAAGAAAAGTGAAAAGCTACCGGTCCCTAGGAACGATAGTGACAGACGACTGGAGAAGTAATGCAGAAATAAAAGCAAGGATAGCAATGGCAAAAGAGGCCTTCAGCCAGAGGAAAAGCTTGCTTTGCAATAAAGGCCTGGATCTGGAGCTGAGAGAGAGACTAGCTAAATGTTATTCATGGAGCGTTTTCATGTATGGATGTGAAGCGTGGACATTAGGTAAGAGGGAAAGGAATAGAATAGAAGCTTATGAAATGTGGGTGTGGAGAAGGATGGGAAAAGTAAGATGGGTAGAAGAGATGAGAAATGAAGAGGTTTTGAGCAAAGTAAAAGAAGGAAGATCGCTCCTCAAGGAAATAAGGAAAAGGAAAGGAAACTGGTTGGGCCATGTGATGAGAGGGAAAATTATAATAACTGTGGCACTTGAGGGTTCGATTGAAGGAGAGAAAAAGAGAGGAAGGAGAAGAATTAAATTGGTGGATCAGGTGAAGAACATCAGCTATGATGAAGCGAAGAAGGAACAGAAGCTCGGGACAGAAGCGGATGGAGACAGCAGTGGTGTACGGGACCTGCCAGCAGGCAGAACACTCGATGATGATGAGTCGACTCGTAAACGGCCGTTGTGAATTGTTGTTAACGTGGATCTGGTGGATATTCATGAATGATGGGAGAGATATGAGCTACTTGATGCTGTGAATAATAGCTGGCTATTTTTGAGACCTAACAGTTACTTTGTAAGTGCTAGAGATGAAATATCTGCTACTGGAAGTGTGTAATTAGCATATGAAACTTCCATTGTGAGCTGGCACCGACGGTTGCCAGACTCTTGATCTTAATTTGAACTTATGATCTAGGTAGATTGATGTGGATGTAAATGTGTAACTGACTATTCATGTGTGACCTCGGAGTAGGTTCAACAATCTCCCCTTTATTTGCTATTGCTTTTTGATTCTTCTACTCTTAAGAGTAGGAAGTGACTTACAACAAAGGCTAAAATGATAGTTATTGGCGCAATTACTTATCTATAGAATATATTGTCGGATCTTGGTTTTGAAGTCTTGTGTCCTTCCTCTAATTAGTCAACCCTTTTCACCTCGCATTATTATGTAATTGCCGGAGAGCGATATTCACGAATTGCTAAGAAGTTAATGTACATTTGTGTAATTAAATTTGGAGAGGAATTATACATATCTGTAGACCGGACGATATTGAAAAAGCGTGTCATTACATCCCGTCTATGGTACTTCATTTTTATCCACTGCATTATGATTAGTGGTGAGTAAAACCGGTAGGACGTGTTTATTTACGATCTGTCGACTGTATTTAAATTTGAACTTCCGTCTTCCATCACTAGGCGGCGCCACAATCTACAAAGTCGTTTGTTTACGGAATTCTAGGCAACAGTTTTTGGTTACGAGTCAACCATCCATATGTATATTCATGATTTTTACAATAAGGTCTCTCTGGAGTGCTTTCACGTACCATTTTCCATGTAAGACGGCAGGTATTTTAAGTCAAAAATCTCGGAAAGTAGTTTGGAAACGGGCTTACATTTGTGGAAGGATGAGATATTTTTCTTTAAAATCAGACTAAATTCATTGATTTCTAGTTGAAATGATATTTCGCTCAAACTACCTTAAGCTATGTCCCTTAGATCGGCTATTGGCGGAGATACATTTATTCGCCTTGCTGCTGTAATAATGTGTGTTTTTGGATAAGTATTACTGGTGCGTGGGCTCTGCCCTGACGGCAGGGATTACTTTGTGAGACAACGTGACATTTTTCTGTGATTGTCCGCGCAGTATTTTGCTCCCTTCCCCCCTTTGTTATAATCGGATGGAAAGTATAAGATTGTTCCTCGAGATCAATCACAAAAGGTTTTAGAGGTTAAAACTAAACTGTATCCGGCAATTTCCAGTTTGCACAGGTCTCCCATCTTTCAGCAGAATGACCGTTCTACCGATTCGTGCAACTTGACACGTTTCGTGTCTTATAGGTATTTTTCAGAGCACTAACATTAAGTCACTGAGGCGAATAAACATTTATTGTGGAGTGTCTGTCGGCTTAGAATTATCAACAACGAAGTGGCGTTTTATTTAGGATCTCAGTGACAAAATTATGTGCAACTGCACCCTCGAAATTGAAAAATAGTCAGCTGAATTCCTTTTGTGGAAAATTTCGTTCTGCATTTTTAATCACTGTGTCATGGTAAAATGTATATAAGCTTTTTTCTCCTATTCGAGTAGGGTTATACCCCAGTACATTTTCTATGTAAATTCAGATGGTTGCGGTGATGACTCATTCATCATTCTTTTATTCACTAATTCTCAATATTGTTTGTCCGTTGAATTTCATAATTGTGAGAAAATTCTCCGTCGAAAAATCATAAGTGTCCACTATTACCTTTTTCAAATGTCTTGGGGGCTAGTAGGCGGGTCTAAAATTTGTGAGGGCGCCATTCATGCGAGTCCGGGACTGCTCGTTACATAGCTCTGCTATATTTTGAGCAATAATAAGCAAAATGCAATGAAGACTTTGATGGGCATGGAAGAAAGCAGGCCAAAATACATCGCATATGTTAATTTTTTTCAATCACTTAAACTTGACATAAGTTTGATGACTTCTTTGCAAAGCTTTTTTTTGATATCCGTACACATTTAGATCTTAACATAAATAATTTTTTACTGTTAGCATTCATTATATAAAATATATTCTTACAACTGCCTATTGTCATTTGGTGTAGGCTCATTCGGTCCCGTTTTCAAGAGATTAATTTTCTCTTCATCGATAATTTATTACCCAAAATTCATTTTACTCTATTCTCTATCGTCCTATTTAAGCGGTGCTAAAAATTAAAATAAAACGTAAACAGTACTTCATCATATTCCTCATGATGTTCAAAAATGGGATCAATATGGTAACGATACGGTGCTTCAAGAAGTTTTATTTGGACAGTCTTAATCATTTTAGTATATTTGCATTTTCTAGCATGTAAGTTCCAAAGTCATAGACATTGGTTGTTCAATCCTAAGATTGGTTGTCTGTAGCCCTCCAGCCTTCCTAATCTCCCCTCCACTCTCTAACACCTCTAATGCTAGCTCTCTTACCTCCTGATGCCTCTTCCTATGCACTTTCCTCTTAAATTGGTCCATGAAGTTCCAAATTATGAAACAATAATTGACTCCAAACATAAGTGAAGTACTACCAACATATTTAGTCATTTTATGCTCCGAATCGTGTGCCTTGAACGCAAGTAAGAGTCGAAAAATTGGAACGAATGATCCAAGCCGCGATTCATTTTTAGTCCGGACTTCAATGGCGATCCTCGGTTGCACTTCCCGTTCTTTCTCTCCGGAAGCTCGTTGTTAAAGAAGTTGGACGGTCGCTAAAAAAAATAGGTGGTGTCGCTTC
Source organism: Ceriagrion tenellum (assembly GCA_963169105.1). Lineage (NCBI taxonomy): Eukaryota > Metazoa > Arthropoda > Insecta > Odonata > Coenagrionidae > Ceriagrion > Ceriagrion tenellum. Next base: position 65,082,190 of record OY720642.1, on the reverse strand, counting down.
GGTCTTCCCGTCCAGGGGACTTGGCAAAGAGTTATCAAAGGGAAGTTCGGAGTGCATACGTGTTCGAGAGTGCTTAATCACAAGCCCAAGAGCAATGGAGGAAAATGAAAATGTGTCGGATGAGGCGATAGGAATGGGAAAGGAGAAGGTTTTGGAATTGGAGTGTACAGGCGGGTGCTTGTATACAAAAATGGCCGCGTTTCCTCGCATCGTACTTGGACAAGGTGCATGCCCAAGCCAATAATGGGACGCTCTCTTGAAATTCTTTTTGGAATTTATGTTCGCTTCTTCGGACTGAACCTTCTTGGATATTTTTAATATCGAAAAATCGACTATTTTTTTGGTTAGGGACTGCACTTTGTGAAAACTTTGGAAATGCTTCACCCATATCTTCCGAAATGATACTTCCTTGCCATATTTTTTTTAATTTGGAGTATTGTGATTTGATGCTGGAGTAGTTGTGTTTGGAAATGCTTCTTCCCTCTGGTTAAGCCACACCTCGAATACACCGCGAGCATTGGGGACCCTGGTCATAAAGATTAAACCAAAAAAATTAATAAAATACGAAGGAAACCAGCGCACTTCGTTAAAAACTGCTACGAGCGTACATATAGTGTCTAACAACTTTTAGAGGGGTTAAGGTGGGAGCCCATAGAGACTCGGAGGCTTCACGCTAGGCTTAGGTTGCTTGAAGAATTCAGAACTGATATTTTTTCAGAACGACACAGAGAATATTATTATGACTCCTCACTGCATCTCTAGGTCTGACAGAAGCGATAAAATAAGAGAGATACATTGCCAAACAGATAGGTACAAAAACTCGTTCGCAATAAGTGACCACAATTAATATTAAGCTCCACTAAATGAACTCCTATAATACTTGTCACCATTTCACCTCCCAAAATCTTTCATCTTTACACGGCTGGTGAACTAACACCCCCTGCCACACGCCCATGCGACGGCTCGCAGGATGAAGATGTAGACTTGTGGAGCAGAAACATGGACAGTACGGAGGAAAGAGGAGAATTATCCAGAGGCTTCTTCGGACTGAAACTTCTTGGATATTTTTAACTATCGATAATAGAATATTTTTTTGCTTTGCGAGTGTGTTTAGTGGAATGTCTGGACATGTTTGACCCATGCCTTTCGATAGGTACTTTTCGACGACAATATATTCTTTAAATTGCAGTGTTTTGCTTTATGGAGCAGAAACATGGACAGTCAGGAGGAAAGAGGAGAGATATCTAGAGGGTTTTGAAAGATGGGTATCGTGAAAAAATAAATTAAATTGGAGTAAAATTGAATTAAAAAATAGTGAAATGAATGGTGAGAGAGGTAGAGGTTGGCCAAGAAATTTGTGGTTGAATGTGGATGAGGAAATTCATCGAAGGCGGAATAGCATGAGTCTTTTAAAAAGGGGAGCGTGTATGAAGCAGTGTATGGGAGTAAATGGGGATAAAAAGGTTTGCAAGGATAGGTCAGTATGGAGGAAATTATTGAAGCAGAGTTAGGTGTTCAATTATTGTATTTATGAGTGAAAATTTGTGACTGTTCCTTCCCCGGAAGGGAACGGTGTGATTGGTATGAATGTATGTACGCATAATGAGAGAAACGAGGAATTACTGCGCAGGGTGAATGAGGAAAGGAATATTTTAAGATCAATAAGAAAGAGGAAGGTAAATTGAAATGGACACGTCCTGAGGAAAGATTGCCTGCTGAATAGAATGTTAGAAGGAAAGATCGAGGGAAAGAGAGGGAGAGGAAAACGAAGAAATAATATGTTGACGGATATTATGAATGGATGGAGTTACGAGCGAGTTGTTATAATTAAGCACCTAGACGACATTTCGAAGTTTTTTTCTAATTTATAATGGTACTTTATCACAACAACGACGCGTTTTGACGCCATTGCGTCATCCTCGGGTACGAATATCAAAGTTTTAAAACTGAACTTTTATCATAAATTTCCGCATCTCGCCTGATATCGTTGAATATATTTACCCATTTGTGGCCGTATCCTATTTCTTTTCTTATAATTTTTACTGATCATTTTAATATGTAAGGAAAAGGATAAATTTAAGTCCTCAAAAGAAAGTTTTAACCGAAACTTAGATATGAGAATTATCCCCACGAATTAGGGGAATGCTGTGTCCTATGGGTCTTTAACATCCAATGAAGATTACACGTATATCAATGCCATATGAGGACCCCAGAAGTCAAGGGGTCTAAGTAACAAAACCATTGTTTAGAGAAAACTTAAGTCAACGTTGACAATGTTTGGAACGACCCACTAAGTAGTTAAGAGGACCCTAGATAGCAGCACCTGTCAAGAAAATCACTTGGATCCCTTTACCACCAAAAAGATTTATATTTTCACATCCCATTCCTGTACACAACTCATTTTTTTCAAAAATGTCACTTGGACCCCTTGACGTCTGGGGTCCACATATATCCTTTAAAATGCAGGATATAAGTGGATAATCATTCTTTTAGTTGAGAATATTCTTGATAACAAGCAGCATATAGGAAACACAAATAAATTAATGGCAGCATTTTAGATTTCATTATCACATAAATACGTACAAATGTGATACCAGTAATAAAATATGAAAATCGATCTGTACCTGGAATTGAAAACTAGCTGATATATTTTAGTTTTTATTTCATGTAATGTTGGATAAGTCTTTTCAAGAGTAAATCTTGGGATGATTTATCAGTTTCTACTTTTTTAAATTATATGTATCAATGCCATAGCTCCTTTAAGTTATAAGAGACAAGATGATAAGTATTCTTTTTTGTCGAAATTCTTCTTGATAAAAAGCAGCGTCTAGGAAAAACTAATTCATTGATGACAACATTTGAACGCTTATTGTCACAGATACGACTGTATCTAAATGTGGTATCAGTAATAAAATATGAAAATCGGTCTGTGCCTGGAATTAAAAACTAGCTTATGTATTTTTGTGTGTATTTTATTTCATATTGGATAAGTACTTTCAAGAGTAAATCTTAGGATAATTTATCAATTCTATTTTTTCAAAAATTATACTTATCAATGCCATAGCTCCTTTAAAATGTAGGAGATAGTTTGATAATTGTTTTAGTTGACATTCTACTCAATAAAATACAGCATCTAGGAAAAATGTATTCATTACTTGCAACCTGAAAGTTAATTACCACAGGAACGACTGTATCTAAATTTGGTATCGATGATAAAATATGAAAGTCTGACACCGAGCCTGGAATTGAAAAATCACCGATGGATTTTTGTACATATAATATTTAATATTGGGTAAGTCTTTCAAGAGTAAGTCTTAGGCTAATTTATCGATTCTATTTTTTTTCGAAATTGGTCGCTAACGGACAAATTCGGCGTTAATGGGTTGGTAAATAGCTATGTCGAAAGAGATCCTCGTTCAAGGGCCTCCCTTGGTGCAAAATGTTGAACGCTGAACTATTGGTTGGGTCTCTGGACGTGTATGAGGCATTGCCGCCGAGAGAAAGGCAGTTATACCTCGGCATGTTTATGGGAGCATTAATCATTCGATCGGCGCACCGATTCGGAGCATCCCACCTCTTCCCCCGAAGCTTTCTCGAAGCTCCCGCCGCGAATTCGGCCGTGGCTCTAGAATCAACCCGAAGGCACGAGCGGTCCGAATAATTGATTCGCTTGATTTCCATAATCGTCATCATCACTGGTTAGTCACTGTAATGAAATTGAGAGACCGCGTGCGTCAAATGAGCCCTTTTTTGAAGCCTTGTTACTCTTCTATGTCTATCTACATCTACATTCTACCCTGCACGGGCGTGTGGAACGACACTAGCCGTGTAAAGATGTAACGGCTATAGTTTTGGGAGGTGAAATAGTGATGAATGTTATGGGAGTGCATTTAGTGGAGCTCAGTTTTAATTGTGGACGCTTATTTGTGTGCGGAAAGAACGAGTTTTTGTTCCTATCTGTTCGGCAATGTATCTCTTATATTTAATCGCTTCTGTCAGACCCAGAGACGTGGTGAGGCGTCATGATAATATTCTTTCTGTCGCTCTGAAAAATATCAGTTCTGAATTTATCAAGCAACCTAAGCCTAGCGTGTGGCCTCCGGATCTCTAGGGACTCCCACATTAATCCCTCTAAAAGTTGTGAGACACTATGTGTTCGCTCGTAGCAGCGGATTTTAACGAAGCTTTTTGCTTTTCTTTGTATTTTATTAATTTTTTGGTTAACTTTTTATGTCCAATCCCAAATGCTCACGGCGTATTCGAGGTGTGGCCTAAGCAGAGTGAAGTAGCATCTCTCTTTGAGTTTTTCATCCGAGGACCTTCCTATTATACGCTTTACAAAACCTTTCTTCCCTAGGAAGGGCTATACCCCTGTATGTTAGGGGAAGGGCAACATCTTGGAAGGGAACCTTGGCTTGGCTTGGAAAAATGTTCTCCCATCAAGTGACTTAATTAAATTGATATCTCATACGCCGCGAGAATTTGGGACCCTAGCCATAAAGATTTAGCCAAAAAAATTAATGAAATACAATGAAAAGCTGCGCGCTCTGTTAAAAACTGCTACGAGTGATCATATAGTGTTTCACAGCTCTTGAAGGGATTAAGATAATAATTATAATTCGTCTTTATTTCGAGCCTGGAGCGGGAATCGAACCACGGACCTTAGGTTTGCCGGACCAATGTGCAGACCATTACACCCTCCAGGTTTCGTAATTCTCGTGGAAAAGGTCCGTGGTTCGATTCCTGGTCCAGGACGGATTTTTCTCGTGGCATTTACATCGTATTTCGTTACAAGCTTATTTCATTGTGGCCTCCTCATAAATCCTTAAGGTAGTTTGAGCGAGACGGTACCCTAATCGTAATAGAGATCATATCGGAAGTACACATTTTAATTTCAGCTGCTGTAGGAAGCATGAATTGACAGTTGAATTATTAATGGTGCCATAATATGCTTTTATATGACGGAAATTTAATTAATTAAGTAAAAATATCCATTTATGTCATTCAATGTTTCCCTTACATCTGTGTTTCTCGGTTGTGTACTGCCCATCCTTGAGTACTGTTCTCCCATCTGGTTGACTGCGTACCCCACTACACTTAAAGTGCTCAACCGCCCCCTTAATTTCTTTTTGGCCGTAATCCGGCATCGCTTGCCCTCCCGTAGACACAGCTCTCTAGTTGAAATTCTTTTGTCTCTAGGTCTCTCACATCTCCCCCATTGCCGGCTGATTTCCGACCTAAAATTCCTTCACTCCATCATGAACGGGTCCCTCCGCTCTGATCATCTTCTCTCCTGTTTTTCACTCCGCATCCCTGCCCGCACCACTCGCGATGTTAGTCTGTTTCACGCGCCCAAATTTCGTCTCTCCACCTCCATTTTCTATCGCCTACCTTCATTTTTTAATACCTTGGCCAACAGTCACTCTAGCCTTGACCTTTTCTCCTCACGCAACATCTTTTCTCCCCAATTTAAACGCATTGTGTCCTCCTCTTCTTCCTCCCTGCCACTAAATTGAATTTTTTTCTTTTTCTTTCTGTTGATTATGTTTCTTATTATTTTTACTATATATTTTTGTTTTATTTCTTAACTTAACTTTTGTTTATTTAAACCCATTGTAAAGGCCCCAGTTGCTGGTTTTGGCGTTTAAATAAATAAATAAGTAACTTGAATAATTTTCTCCAGGCGGTAAGTTTAAAACGCCTTCACGTCGGAAGGATTTTTATGATCCTATTGAGGGATTTTTACGAATACTGCACGATGTGATGACTTTGAAACAGCGGTCTAATCAATGAGAAATCAAGTGGATTTACTAAGGCCTAGTTTCATTATGACTGATTAATTTGAACCGCTAATCAACTTGGTCTTCACGTTAACTCGATCTCGACGCACAGGGTGAGTCTTTTTTAACACAAGGCCCACCTTTTGTGGAAGTGACGGTTATCGAAGGGAAAAGGAATAAATGCAGGAGTTATCGTCCGTGTCTTAGTGAAATAAATAAAAATGCTCCAGAGAAAGTTTTGATAAATTGTTTCCTTACATCCACGCTTGTGTTTCTAGCTGTAAGTATATTCATGTTTCTAGTAGAATGCCCTCTTTGCCTGGGCTATTCTGCTCACTGTTTTATTCTTTCTTCGTCCATCGCTGGTTACTCGGATTCCCAGGTGACAGTACTCTTTCACCTCCTCAAGTTTTACTCCTCCTAGTTTAACATTTAACATGCGTCTACACGTATAAAATATTTAACAGGTGATCATAAAATTTTGAGGCTAATTGTTTAACTTTCGCAACACTTGAATTTCCTCAATTTTGCACAAAATCAATGCGCCAACCTCACCAACTACAAACCACACTAAGTACAAAAACTCAATTCAACGCAATAAAGGCCGATTAGAATTAGTGAATTCAACATTCATAGTAGGTACATTTAGGTCGATAAATTTTCTGACCTCCCGCGTACCTAATTTTTTTTTTCTGGGTTCGTGTTTTTTTTCATTTCCTCTTCGAGTTAAAACATTTTTTTCTTCGCGTGAGATATTTCAGTTCCGTTTTTTATGACGCGCGAAGCTCGAATCCCAAATGAGTTCATCCCGTCATCGCAAATGAACTTCAATAATTCTTTGCAAATTGTTGCTGCGTATTTTCATCCGTCGCCGTTTTTTTTATGATATCTTATTTTTCATAAAGCAACTCCTGAAATTAATCAACTCTTAATTCATGATAACAGATTTTTTTTATATAAATATATCGAGGCATAATTTCGCGTTGAAAATTACGCTGACGTGTGGAATAGGGACGGATAGATAGGGGAAATTGACCAAATAGTCAGATGAATTAAGGTGCGCTCATCATCGCTTTCAGATAATTGAATGAGCAATCAGACTTCACTCCGGCTCTTGCTGCGGGATTACTCGTAAAAATTTCATTAAAGTTAATTGCAGTGTGTGTTGAAATTTTGTCGCTTATCATCGTAGCTATTATATTTTTCCGAATGTCTGGTATTCTAGGAGGCAGGAAAAACATTTGTGGGGGCGAGTGAAGAGAATTTTGCTGGTCACGTGACTTTTCCAGAGCCAATCATGGTACTGTAGGCGTGTCATAGAGCCTCGAAAATTCAGTCGCTCTCAGGCCTACATTGTGAGAACTGCCTCATTCTGCTTGCTGTGTTCCTAAACCTCGTAACAACATGGCCTCTCTCACATTGAGGGTCACGCGGTTTTCCTGGCTAAGGGATAATAATCTCGGCAACATCGAGCTAGAACCCCCCTTCTCGGTGACAGTTACCTGCCCACCGGTCACGGAGTCCTTCGAACAGTTCCGGACCCGCGCGTAAGGGGACCGCCCCCACAAATTTTAGGCCCGTCTCCTAGCCCATTTGAAAAATATGATAGTTTTTGTGATGCCACGACTGCATTTCGATGGAAGCAAATCCCCATGTACGGCGGTTAAAATGTGATCTCCCCAATCATGTGTGACAATGTCCGTATATTTTTCCGTATGTCTGGGGTTCTAGGAGGCCGGATACAAATTTGTGGGGGATGAGCGAAGCGAATTTTGCTAGTCACGTGACTTTCCCAGAGCCAATCAGGGTACTGTAGGCGTGGCGTAAAATCTCAAAAGTTCAGTCGCTCTCAGACCTACTTAGTGAGAACAGCCTCATTCTGTTTGCCGCGTTGCCTAACCTCGTTACCTCATTGCCTCTTTCATGCACCGCGGTTTTGTGAGGCCACGACTGCATTTCCATGGAAGCCAAGCCCCACGTACCAATTCACGGGGAGCTTACCTAAATATCCAAGACTATACATCATTTGGAGTGTCAAACAAAATTTGAAGCTCTAAGGCCGGTATTCATAGAGGGGATAAATAATCAATGATTGCTGAATCAACGATTATTCGTCAATCATTGATTATTTGATTTATGTATTCATAGACAGAAACAATCTTCAATTCATGAATCAGTGATTCAATCTCTAATTATTTGGGATAGTCTGTAATTGGTGAATTACAGATTGGATGTATGTTTATTTTGAGTGGTATGAGAAATTGAAGAGGCAAAACATTTTGTGGGTATCGTTAAATTTTTATTCAAGTTGAGCATATAGTTTTATTAATTGCATATTGGAAAAGAAAATAAAAAATGGATTGGCAATGTTTTTTTTGATAAAAACGAATTAGCCGTGCCTACATTAGAATTATTTCTTATGATTATTCGACGTTAATGAAGGCAATGCTAGGGAAAATCAACTAACAGTAATCTCGTATTCCGGCAAGTGTTGATGATGTAGCGTGTGCTGTTTAACGTCAGGAAATGTCCGACCATAAGTGTGGTCTCCTCTTTTTTCTATTCTCACAAAGAGACACCTGAGGCAACTATTCGTCGCCTGAACATCATAAGAATCTGATGGTGTCAGCTATTTGGACGGCCAAAAGATTAGTAATATATTTCACAGTTTTAGACACCGTTGGCTGCGAAACAGAACTAGCAATCCCTACATATGTACGTAAAACACCAAAGAAGACGAAGAGTAGCAGTAGCAGCATTTATAACTGATCATTACCGATAAAGAAATTTTGAAATATGTAATTAGTAGCAGTTGATGATAGCTTACGAGTAAAACATTCATGGCAATTTCGGCCGAGGTTAAATTCAGCTTGAAGATTTTTTTAAATACTGCGTGATTAAAAACCGCTGCGATATACTTTTCAAATTTGTAATATGTTTTCAACAATTAAATATTGATGCCTAAGCGTAAAATCTCAAAGCAATGAGCCACAGTAGCACAAGAGGAACTGTCAGTCCTCGCGGAAAGTGTCGATATATGAACATTAGTTCTAAGAAGAATATACTCGATCACTACGGGTTTTGGGAATCGGTATCCTCAATTAAACTCTTCGTCTGTCAACACTCATGTCTATTGTTACAGCAAGTTAGATTACGGATTTTAAACAGGGATTGGCGTATATCATAAGCGGTCCATCACCAGACCCCAGTGAGGCCATTGACATTATTAATTCACCCTGGAGTATACATTTTGTGGAAAGTATCACGAGAAAAAAGGCGAGGTGAAGTCTTACGATATGACATGTAACTCGGAGGGAAAATTTCTCTGGTCGTGAATATAGAGATGGAAAAAAAACAGCTAACGGGAGTCTCGAACCGCCTAACCCTCACGTACGAATCCGCGGCGCTCACCACTACACCAAACAATCCTCTTTAACCCATGTTTGATAATAATAGTTATAAGCGAAGTCGCTTTGAGGGTGATTGAGACGGGTGATGTGAGGCTCCGGAACAACCTAGCGAGAGTAACTTTTCCTAGCTTTTTTATACTAAGGGCGGATATTTATGATTATAAACTGATTAATTACAATACAACTAGGATATGTTTGACGAAGTCCAAGGCGAACTAGCCTTTGACCTCGTGCACGACATAGTAAATACGGCATTCAAATCGGCGAGTCAGGGTACGTAGTCTCCCCATGTGAGTAATTTGGATTTGTTGAATCCCTAATGGGTGTTTTTTGCAGCCTTTAGTGATACGCTGGTACGTCGTCATCGGCAATCACATACGCCAATATATCCGAACGAATTTCCATTGCACGGAAATCCTAATCAACTCAAGGTAATCAATAATCCTAATCAACTCAAGACGTTCATATAGAGTATTCTATGCCTTTAGTACCGTATAAAATTGTAAATTTGGAACGTAAAGACACGAATGTCGTAAACAATCACAGAACTAACGACGTCCAACAAAAAAAACTCTAATTAATTACGTTCGAGAGCTTAATTCATGAATCAATGATTATTTGGCCAAATAATTACAGTTTGTTTACAAATAATTACAGTTACAGTACAGCTATGAATACTAGAACTATAAACAATGATTATTTGACGACTATGACTACATATTAATCAGAAATTGATGAATCTCTGATTCAAGAATCATCGATGGACGAATCACTGATTCTTTGACGACTATGAATAAGAAACAGTAATTAATTAGAGACATAATCATAGATTAAAACGAATCTGTAATTATTGAGGACTATGAATACCGGCCTAAGTATGGAAGTTGTCTGAAGAATTTACCATCAGTGAACACTGTTTTTGGCCGACTGCGGCCTCACTATTTAATAGAAACACAGAGATTCACCGTCAATTATTTCAGTAATGTGCTAATGACAAAAATAAATAAGACAACAATGTGCCTAAATTTTATTTTTCTTCGACACCTTTAGAGTTTTCGATTTTCGTGAATTTGCTCGCGATGGTTTCATTGGAACTTTGTAGGGGAATACTTCTTCCATATTTTATCCATTTATAGCGCCATCAGGCGACATGTTCAAATATCACTCAATTGCAAGAAAAAATAAAAGAAATCGGTAACATGAAATTCTTTTCACGTTTATCTCTAAGTATCCCTGATAGCGACTTTTCCTGCAAAATCTGTACGTAAACAGAAATTTGATCCCGCCTCCTTAACCAATATGTACCATATTCCCACAACAGTCATCAAACCTCGTCGCTTTTCTGGCTCCAGTCCTTTCCCCGTTACTCTTCCACACACCATGGCAGTGATGGGGGAAATATCCGCTCAGGGATTCGACCGACTCCCTCGACCAGACGAGCACCCTCGTTTATTTATTTCATTCAATCCCGAATCCGTCCCTCGAGTCGACCCATTTGTTAATGTAAAAATCCTCTGCTGGGCCCCGCTTCGAATGTCTCCGGTCTGCGTATCCATTTGCAATGTCCGGTGAATGTCGAGTGAAGTCTCTCGCTGGTGACTGAAATATGACAGAGATAAAAATATGATCAAGTTGTTCGATACAAATCGTCCTGGAACTCCCCAGCCATTGTCTGAAAAAAAACGGTTTGAGCAAGCAGATTCCCTCTGTGACCTCACATTACTGTTTTGAAAACAATATGTTTCGTCTCCATGGAGTTATTTTTGATCTCTCTGGGCAATATCTTTCGTCGCGACATAACGGGGAGTTTACCTAAATATCTCAGACTATATATCATTTTAATTAATGGCTTTATAAATACACTGCGTGAATTAAATTCGCACTTAAATCACGCTTTTCCGTAGCATAAGAAGCCAATTATAGCACTGCACTGCGCTGACTACAGATTCATTATTACACCAGACTTCACTTCACGAGTAATTGACAAGTATTGATTACCAGAAGCATGATTTATTAAATCACAGTTAAGTGCATACTTCATGTTAAAATTATACATCCGAATACAAACTGAATCTAAACGAACTTGAATTGTAGCCAGTTATTAAAATTAAATCCGTTAACTTCTTATTCTAAGTAATGAAGCTCAAACGATTTCGTACTGTCTACTAATTTTTATTTCACCTCTTGCTACACGTGTTTAGACTGACTAGCAGTCATCATCAGGCAAGACTGTCTTGCCTTATGATGACTGCTAGTCAGTCTAAACACGTGTAGCAAGAGGTGAAATAAAAATTAGTAGACAGTACGAAATCGTTTGAGCTTCATTACTCATTATGCTGTTCTACGATATCTCGCCTGAGAAAGTGGAGTTTATTCTTATTCTAAGACTCATTCCTTATCACCAGTCCACACAGCTTTACTAGTATATCAGATTAATTAAATACTAACTTATGTGAACCACCATCTATTGTAGCACTGTATTTATAGAACATAAGAGACTTAATTGAAATTACATCTATTGTATCTTGTAATTATGATCAATATATGGATTTCTTTTAATGGCTATCTTGGTTCAGGTGATATTACTCCTTTAATTCGATTGGAATTAAATGAGCAATTTTTTATTTATTTAAAAGGATGCGATGAATTTGAACATATGTAGATGAAGTTGACACTGGCTTAATCGTATCTTCTAACGCATCTTAAACAACGTTTGTAGTTTTGACTCGTTATTTTTAAACAGTTCCGGAACTTGTTGGAAGATTGTCTCTCAATAGACAGCTCAAATTATCTCATCGATTGTAAGGCAATCTTATACCGCAAAATCAAAGAGATGGCTCAATTTTTTTATAAAATATTATTCATTATGCTCTCAAAAAATCTGAAAATGAAGAGTAGACAACGGTAACTGTGTATAGCTGATTGTAAATACTCGGCGTGTTATCGCCTTCACTTAGCTCGGGCGCTAACTTCACGCAATGTAATAATGAGCCACTAAAGCACTAGTATCCTAATGTTCTATTAAATCATAAATTTTAATTCTGTGATCACGTATACCACTTAAATGATATTTGGAAGATTAGGAAGACACTACTTTTACCAATCGAACTCAGAACTATATGAACTCGGACCGATCTAAACATTCTAATCCAGCCGACTCGGATCGCATGGTTTATCATTGCGAAATCGATTGAAATATTGATTTGAATCGGTTCATTTCGATTTGAAATCTCAGACTGGTAGAGAAAGCGGCCTGAGTTAGCCTGCTTCTCATATCGATTCCACCCGATAGCCCGTTGCGTTTACCATACCGAGCTGAACCGGCTAAATCGATCTGAGTTTGATTGGTAAACGTAGTAATAGTTTATGTAATGGTAATTGTATACATATTTTTTATTCCAGTTTTCAGTTTGTGTTTCATTTTGTTTTTTTATTTACTAGTATAGTGAGAGGTGACTACAAAATTACTGCAGTCGATATGTGTAAAAAAATTCATGAGGAGCTTACTTAATGATTTGGGACTATACAGGCACAGGGTGTAGGCAAACCTTTGGGTGTTGTTGATAACGGCGTTGATTTTAGCGTCGTTTCCTAGCATTCTTGTATTGTAAACTGTTTACGTTGCATACGAAGAAATCGACTTCGCCGTGGAAAGATTCACTCCATATAATTTCTGGACGTTCGTATTCATAATTGAGTAATTTGATTTCACTTTGTTATGAATGCGGAATCCATGTTCTACAGTTTCATTGCTACTACTGTTTTCTCATACCTTGACTGTGAATTTAAAATGACAGTCTTTTTGGATTGTGCACGACAAAAGCAGACTTGGAACTCAAAAAGATACTTCAAAGTGTAAGACGTTTTCGAAACTCATTTTTCTACATCTACACTCTACCCTGCGAGCCGCCGCGTGGGCGTGTGGTAGGCGGTGTTAGGTCACCAACCGTGTAAAGATGTAAGGGATAAGGTTTTGGGAGTTGAAATGGTGACGTGTATTGAGGCCGTTTTACACGGGGCATGTAATTGCACAAGCTACTGTATGTGCAATCGTGAATTTCAAAATGCACCGTGTAAAATGGCGAATTCAAGAACGCATGCACAAATGCATGAATGCGAGACGTCAGAATAGCCCCTGCTCTAATTCGGTGGTCGTATTCTTGCAATTTGTACGAATAGCACTCCATCTAGCGATCGCAGAATTAACGACATCCAAGTTCACGGGAATTTGACTGACGAAAAGGTTCGATAACCTGAGCGATGGGTGTTTACAGTGGGGAGTGTGAAGAAGTCATCTCTCATCTTTGTGTGGGAGGATATTTGCAGTTACTTATATTGTTATTTATTTAGATAGATATTTTATAGCTCGTTACATTGTTCCTCTGTCATCCGCATAAAATTGCGGTAGCCATTCCTGTTTTCTACAGCCAGCTCCTGTTGGACCATATTAAGAATGCCCGTTCCCTCCTCTCGCTGACGGATCCACTCCCGCATCCAAAGTTACGACTTTCTATGAGCTCTGCGGCCCCGATCATAATTCCCACTACTGCTAGCTCTGCAGCAATCAATGCAGCCTCCTACTGATCCATTATTTTTCTCACAGAGAGAGAGAGAGTGACTCAATGTCAATATCACAGAATCCCACAATCACCACAACCTTATTTTTCACTGAATGTCAACAACGTCGCGTACAGAATATCGTATCTCTCCTGTTTGAACAAAACACTCGCTCTTAGCGTACTCATCAGACGACTGGAATTCACGAATGAATGCATGCTTACGACCACCGTGTAAAGCAGTCACGCATTCGTTTTCGCAATAATTACTGCACGGCAGATTGCGGAATTAATGCAGTGTTGAGTTGTGCAATTTCGTGCCCCGTGTAAAACGGCCTTTATGGGAGTGTATTTTAGTGGAGCTCAGTTTCTATTGTGGTCGCTTATTGCGCGCGGAAAGAAGGAGTTCCTATACCTATCTGTTCGGCAGAGTATCTCACTTATTTTATCGCTTCTGTCAGACCTAAAAATGTAGTGAGTTGTAATGACAATATTCCCAGTGTTTCTGTGAAACGCATCAGTTCTGAATTACTGAAGAAAGCTACACCTAGCGAGTAGCCTCCCGTGTTCTTAAGTCTCAATATTTAGTCTCCGACATGTTTCGTTGAGAGAATAACGCCGCACACCTGTCGATATCTCTTCCTCTTAAGGGCTTCACATGGATAAATGAACATTATTTTATAAGACAAACTTTGATTGCTACGGTTAGCGATAGGAGCAAGGCATTTATGAAAGAAAGGCTTTTGATGCTGATAGAGTTGTTCAGTGGAGGAAATGAATTTGGAATAAAAAGCTCATTTTATTCCAAATGAATTGCATATCTCTTCAAATATTTATTGAGTATTCAAGAGCTTTTTTCCGCACTGCATGTGAGACTCGCTCATGTCATTCGTGCTATCGATTTTTATTGTAATGTTTTTTCTGCGGTGTATCTTGCGTTAGTTATTCATGCCTTTATGTCGTTATTTAAATTAAAATCTATTTGATTCTTCTCGACCAGTGGATGCAAATTAAAAGTGATGTGAAGTGCATTCTGGGTAAGATATCAATTGCAAAGTGAATACGGGATTCACGATTTATTTGAAAGGTTGAAAATAAAACTCCCCTCTTCATAACACTCTCAACTGGTAGACTTCATTTTGTTCTCGTCGATATTGACGAACTTGCTTTCAACCGATTGTGAATTTGTGATTGTGAAAATCCAAGTGATTGCAAGAGTATTTCAAATCGAGTCCTTGAAAAAATTTATTTTACCGTGACGAGCGTTCGTGCGAGCATTCGTGTCCACGTCGGGCGGACGTTCCTGATCCCCAACACACTGGCGGTTAACCATCTAACTGAGAGTGCTTGATATCGGCATTTTTTTGTTTTAACTCTTGCGACAAAAGGAAAAAAAATTGGGGTGTATCTGAATCCATGAACACCAAATTCTCTCACGTGTGAACATGTGCTGCAAAATTGTCATCAATCGAAGGACATGTAAAAGTGTAATTTTTTGTCTGTTTGACCTGAAATGTGTTAAAATGTTGTTTGGTCCAGTTTTTGTAACGTCTTTTAACGACGATCATGATATAATCTTTACCTTGCCTTTGGGTTTTGTGCTTTACATTAGACTGTTGGCTAGTTGACTTAAGCGTTGTCTATAGTAGAGCGTATTAAACTCAAGCTTTCATGCAGTAAAATTGGTTTAAGTGAGATCATAAAACTGGGTGTTATTGTTAGAGTGATAATCATGCATTAGCATTAGCGCTGGTTCTCCACCAGCGCTAATGAGAACAATTGCTTTACGCGTGCCTACGCGAAAGCGATTCCATTTTGCATGCGAAAGCTAATTGAAGAAAGTTTTGATTTTTATTTATCATAACTTGGGCCATATTTTACTAAAATTTTTGCAATTGCAAATGCGTGTAAGACAAATACTAATGAAAACCAGTGGAAGTATTTAAAACGTCCAATTTACAACGTTTTTGAATTATAATACTTGCACCTCATTCAAAAGGCGCGTAGCCGTGTTGATGTGATATTTTTACGCCCTAAAGCAGTGGAAACCAATGCGTATCACTCAAAATATTAAAGATATGCACCATCTGGGAGACCGTTTCAGTGAAACCTCTTTTCTAGACGTTTCACTGAACTCTCCTGTATGAGTGGCTGATGACCAGAGACTTTTATTTTTCCATATCATGATCTTTATTCTATGACGTTCATTACTTTTATTTTCCTGTTTCATGACGTCTATTTTTGGAAATCTAGTCATTTCATGATACCTTAGATAAAAGTATGACGTCTATTTCGCTGTGAAATTTAAGCTAATGTTACTATCCGCATAATGGATATTTTATTCAAAAGAAATTATCCAATACTTAATAAATACGGAGGTATATTTACCTACTCGGATTCCCTACTAATTCTTCCCTTCTTTCTCCTCATCAACGCCGGAAAATCCTAACCCAGCCTAGCACTGTCCTTTTCTATCCTACCCCTCATCTTCTGCCTCCTACCCACAACACCACTCTCCAACTCCCGTCCCTTCCCCCTCGCTTCCCCTCTTATACCCAACCACCTGGATTTCTTCATTCGATTCGCAATTAACTTTTTGTCACTTCTGTGACCTTGACTGTGCCCTTTCAGGGGTCACGGTTGCATTTTCGAACTCGAAAGCTCTTTTAATGTGTTCTTTGTGCCCAAAAACCTAATAATTGAAAGTTTCGCAAAATAATTCCGTCTTTTTTGCATTTCGAATAATTTAACATTGAAAGCTCATAAGGCAAAATTTGGATTTTTGGTTGGACCTTATTTCTGGGGTCAAAAGGTCAAATTAATAAAATTTTGCTTACTCTCAACAAAACTTACAACCTTTTTCTACCCAGATACCAAATTTCATCCGTATGGCATGAAATATAGTGCCTAAAATTAGAGGTCAGAAATGACACACGTTCAATGGGACACTGTATATACGGATGTAAAAATTATCAATGTTCCAGAAGATGTCACTACGTGATGAAACCTGGGTCGTAAGAAATTATTCAATTTAGTGAACCATTACAAAGTGTAAATTTTAGTTACCAATGTGGAGAGGTTCCATATAATTAATCCTGAAGTGATTACTTTTTATTTATGAAGTTTATTACGCAAGGTCACATTTCATGCCTTTTCGGCAAAAGCCGGCTATTTCATAATGACACCTATGACTGTGACGTTTATGACTTTTTCTCGTCTCTGCTAATGACTATATCCCCGTACAAAAGTTGTACCTGTAGCATAAAAATTGACTCCCCCCGAGCGTAAAATCTGACTGCAGGTTAATCTTCATGATTACCACAAAATATATGCGGCGTTTTTTCCTTCATTGTGACTCATGGTGCTTTCCCGTTTACAAATGCTGGTTGTGAAGTATGTTCGATATCTCCGCCAGGTTACATTCTGCATCTCTGCCAGACGTTCGTTTCTATGGACGAGTGCTCAGCCGAGGAATCTATTTTTGGGGTATATGATAACAGCCTTATTTCACTTATTTTCGCAAAAAAAAACCAATGGGAGCGTAACGATCACACGAATAATCCGGAATTGAGTGAAACAGCCTTTCTAATTCGCCACAATGTGGTGCATAATTACTGATGAAACAGGTGGGAAATACGATTACAAATATAAAAGACGTGGTTTTTATGGCAGCAGTTCATAATACATAGGTTGCCCAGGGAAAATATTGCTCACGAACCGATTACGAGGAAATTTATCCCGATCGTGTACATTTTTTCGTCGACAGCCCTGCAAACTATGCTCAGTGAAATTTTATAAGCTCTGGTATTTTTATCTGGATAACGAAATGTTCTAGGGAGTGTTAACTGCGCTCATCTTTGTGTTTTGATTCCAAACTTCAAGTTCCAGACGTAATTATTTTTTTTATAAATTAGTTAGATTTTTATTAAATATATTAGTCATAGAAGGGAGCTGAGGACGGGAACATTGGGTAAGGATGTGAAGAAAAGGATTGCGAAGAGCTTGATATGGAGCGTAGCGCTGTATGGTGCAGACACGTGGACCCTCTGAAAGGAGGACGAGAATAGACTGCAGGAACTTGAGATGTGGGCGTGGAGAAGGTGAGACGGACGGAAAGGAAAACTAACGAGGAAGTGCTTGAGATGGTGGGCGAGGAAAGGAATCTTCTGAATAAAATTCGAGATCGGCAGAGTAGGTGGCTGTAGGATGTCATAAGGGGCGAGGGGTTGCTCAAGAATGAGATACAGGGAAGGATGTTGGGCAAGCAGGGAACAGGAAGAAGGAGAATAGGTTTCATGGACAGGGTGAAGAAGGGGCAGATCGTATTCTGAGGCAAAAAAGGATATACTAGAGGTAAATAGGCCCCTAAAGTATAGAAAACTGAGAGGATATTGATAAAAGATCGTAGACTTTCCCGGCGAATACTATAGATAAATATTTCTCGGGTTTGGCACCGGGTAAGGCTGTTTAAGGCCAACGTTTCGATGAGAAACTTACTCATCGTCATCAGTCAGTCTTAGCCCTGATGACGATGAGTGAGTTTCTCATCGAAACGTTGGCCTTAAACAGCCTTACCCGGTGCCAAACCCGAGAAATATTTATCTGAGAGGATATTCTCTGATATTCAGCAAAACCTACCTTTACCGGTAAAATACTTGGAAAAAAAATGTGGTGAAGATCCTGCAATATCTTTTTTCCGAACTTGGAAAGAAATTGAGCTTTTTTCATTGGAATTCCAAGGGCATATGATTACCTTTCGCTTATGTCTCGTCTCTTTTTCTTCCAGAACTATTTAATGAATGTGACATTCGAGTACTGGGAAGGAGATTTGTCGGAGAGCGTTGAATTCGACAGAAGAGGAGACCCGCCCGGAAGGTTGGTTTTCTGTGTTTGTGTGTTCCCGAATCCCACAAGTGTTCTACTTGTTGTTATTGGTCTCGCTGTGTGTTATTTTTAATATAGCCAAGGAAAACCGACCGTGTTTTTTCCTTCTTGATCCTCAGAAAATTACTTGATAAACAATTTATACCAGATTAGTCGAAGGAGTTTTTTTCCTGCTCTCCTTCGGCCCCTTTTTTCGTCTTGCTAAAACTTTTGAGAGGAATATCCCTTGTTTTGTTTTCCCTGGAATCGGATTGATGGAGCGGATTTGTTTACGAAATTGAATGATGGAAATTTTCCAATTCTGGGAACACATCTCATATACAAAATTGTGACACTGTAAATTTAGTGGAAACCTTCGATCGTCATGAATGCTGGGTCGTAGGGATTGCCCATGGATGAACCTTTGCGATTGTTGTACTGATCTTCATGATATGTGGCACCGTGGGTACAATCCGCTACCCCAATACGAATAAAAGAAAGTAACTGACAAAATTACATATTCCGAGTTGGAGTTGATTTTGTTTTTCTCAACCTTAAGGATTAAAAATCCTAAACAGAAAAAACGTATATGTAGCGGTCTGCCTGATATCACGTTCTGCTTTCGCCGTATCTACGGTATGCTTGCCAGTTTTATTGGCCCGATAACATTAACGACAAGTCTTTCTCCAAGAGTATCTCATTAATTTTGTTCCCTTATGATTTATCTCCATTTCGTAGTTTCCGCACTCTTAGTAGTCACCAACTAAAATATGAAATATCTTCGAAGATGGGCTGGATTAAGAATCGAAGACAAGAAGATGAAAAACTTAGCGTGCAATTACTCAGAAACAAGAATGATGCAGTGACTGTCTTTCAGCTTTGCAGGGTAGAACTGTACTGCTATAGTCTTCGCTTCGTGGACATTACTGCCCTTCACATTTGAAATTAAATGCTCTTGATTTTCCATAAGTATTTCTTTTTTTTCGCGTCATGTTTCGCCGACTTTACCCTTCCATATCGATAATCAACAAAAGTCAATACACAATTATTATGGATTGGCCTCATTAAAATATCGACCTCATTAAAAAAATTCTTCGTTCACCGTAAAAAGTCATTTTTTTTAGAAAATTAGTTGAATATCAGATGCGTTGCGAAAGGGTTTAGCGGAGCTCACATGGATCCAGAAAGGGTGCGGAATGCGGAAAGGCGTCTAGCCAATGACAAGCCAGGGGCTCTTTGCGGGAACGTGCAGTGTGCGCGGAGCGTGAATTCCAGTATAGTAATTAAAAAATTCGTGTATTCAGCAATTAGATGATTGTATTTCACTGCACATTACATAAATACTTCTAACTACAAAAAAGGAAGTCCGCATCCTACATATTATAAGTAAATATCGTTCTCTTAGGATAATAATCGACTGAGAATGATAGTATTTCCTTAACTACGAACGATATAATTTGCTTATCTATTTCACATGTTAATAGCAATGAAGAAAGATTATGAAGTTAGTACATCAAGTTGAGTTAGATAGGTCCAAGAATGCTGACCTCAGATGCCTTTTCAGTCACCGTGTGGTTTATTTTCTGGAGATTGTGGGTATCTTTTCCCAGGGCCCGTATGTAGCTAGCGTATATATATTCAGAAATCATTAGTGCAATTTCCGCAGAGTTCCATATTCATGTGAGAACCGCCTTACGAAATCATCGGGTACCAAAAATTCAAAGACTAGTTTTTTTTGTTATTTTTAGTCAAAGTCAGGGGATGTGCGAATCACAATATTTCGGGAAAGCTTAAGAGGACGCATCGTACCTTGCGGTAAGGAATAGTTCTGTCAAAAATCCACCAGATGGCGTCACTTGCACCCGACCGAGGCGTTTTGGCGTCAGGAGTCTCTTACTACAGTATAACTCTCGCACAAGGCAACCGTTGTCGGTAAGTTGTAGCCAAGTCTCCGGCGCGTAAGCATAGGCAGCGCTGACATAAGATCTGTGAGAGAAGACTGAACTAAGTGCGACACCGTCCGAGCACATCATGGCCGAAAACCATTCAGGTAGCTCGTCGAAAGATACCATTTACAGATTTCATCTTACAACCGTGATGACTGTTACTTGGAATTCTGACAAGACGGATTGATACATCTCCATTAGTTTAAGATATGTCAATGATAGCAGTAGTTTTTGTTAAAATATACCCCGCATCTTGCCGTTTTCTCGATGGGTTAATTATGCTCTGGGATAAATTTTTCATATTTCAGATACGAGTCTCCCTTGGAAAAGGTCTATTCTTTATACTATAAAGATTCAAGTTGATGACGTAAGACTTTAACAAAAAATCTGGGGTCGGAAATCATCACAAATTCGGCCAGTCGAGCGGGTGTGATGCGTCGCCTTAAGGAACATGGTTGAGGAAGGTACGGGCCTGTAAAACCCAGGATCATGGACCTGGAGTGTAGGCAATGCTACTGTTTTTCAATTATTTTGTCGTACAAGACTGGGGAGAATGATTATTCATATTATAGCAAGAATTAGTTAGGCCTGCGGAGTGCCTATCAATTGGCTCTAAAACGTCGATTTCTAAGCCCTTGGGAAGAACGTGTTTTTGTGCGAAGGTCACCGTGTAATTAGAATGAATTTCTTAACAGTAAAAATATTATAATTCAGTTATGATCATCTATTACACTTAAATGAAATTCCCAATCTGTGATAGTATTATCAAAAGGACTGAAATTTTCTAAACGAATAAGATTTGTAGAATCTTGCATTTTTTCACTACCTCATTTTTTTTCTACGCCGTGCTATGGTCGCAATCTTGGGATATACAGTCAAGACACCCATTGTTGAACTCGCTAAGCCAAGTTACTGCTGACGCAGGCCGCGCCTCTATCTGCCAGCAAGGAAAACTAACCTTCCCATAGGGCTATGCTAAGCAAATACGCTAGAATTAATAAGATATATGTCGGAGACCATTCATTTTAGTTGAGCAAAAGCTCTACTGCTCCAATACAGCAGTATTAGAGAAATTATATTTTCAGCTATTTTTCTGTAATTTATTTCATTTCTTCAAAAAATTAGTACGAGAATAAGTCAGTTAATAAGTCGCTAACGCCAACATTTGATCATCAGCATCAGCCGTAAACATTTTATTGGGAACGCTTGGAACATCCACAGTACCGTCTCGACTTAGTCTCCCAGTGACGGACGGACAGTCTCCGGACGGAAATTCCGGACTTCGAATTGCCGAATTCTCAGACGCCAAGTCAGAGTAGATAACGGCTCGTAATGAATACTAACTTCCCGCGTGCCCATGGGACCAGTCGACTACAGAGACGCCGTTCAACAGTTCCAGAACTTCTACAAAACGTTTATGCTCTGTAGCACGGGGCGAGACCTCCATAATATCAATCTATGTTTGTAGTGGCTCCTTTTTTACTACTTAAAATAAGCTTTTACCTTCTCGCCACCTAGCTCCGAGCTGCAAGTTTAAGTTGCAATTGTTTATTGGGAAACTTTTCTCTGGTGCCGAATCCTAATCTAGTTTCATTGGTCGTTTCAGATACAATATCATGAATTTCCAGCAGCTTCCAAATGGTTCCTATGACTACATTCACGTTGGTGACTGGATCAACGGATCGCTTAACCTGTGGGAATCTGTCAAGTTCGAGCCGAGGCTACCACCCGTCGTCAACTCCGTGTGCTCCAAGCCTTGTCAGCCGGGTTATTTCAAGGTATTATGGATAAGCGGCATGGTGTGGTTTCTGAATTGAAACTGTTCCTTAAAGTCGAGTGCTACTATTCACTTAATGCTCCTTTTAATCGATTTCTCTGGCACAATTCTATCGATATTTATTCATTTGAACCAAATGTTTACTGAATTAAATGCTCCGAGAGGTACCATTCGCCTTGAAAATAGGGTTTGCGTTGACCGGATTGCGGACCCCGATCTCCGGATATACGCTTAGGTTTGTGTGCCTCTTATATCACCAATGATTGGAATTTAGTGGCTTTGGGTTTAGCTGTCCAGCGTACCTGTGCACAATTGGGAGATCTGGGTTCGTATACCGGTCAGGTCAAATGATTTTGAGCATAAAAGTGTACTGATTTTTTTGCCAAGACTGCTCTTTGTTATACAAGTGGACGGGGTATGAGTCAAATGATATATAGACACTGACAAGCTATTGTCTTCAAAAAAATAATAAAATATGGAAACATCATAAAATAAAATTTAATGGGGCCAAACACCATCCATTTTATGTTTGATGCATTTGTGATGATAAAAGATAAGGGTTTATCACCTCAGGGGCCATAGCATGGCTATTATGCATGAGCAATTTAGTTAATATCTGATGTGACGAACTTTAACATCATTAGGCATGTAAATAATGCATACTGATTACTGCTAGAAAAATTGGTTCTTGTTGATTTGAACCATAAATTAGTTCTGGAACGGCTAACTTAAATGTTTCCCGACGAAAGAAAAACATAAAATTGGCCAAATTTTCAATAGAAAATTGGTAGAATTGATCCAAAGATGAAAATAAATTTTTGCGCTGGAATATCGGCGATTGAGGGTAACATTTTCTGATTTCTATAGGCTTATTTTACATCTTGTTGTATTGTTGGTCCCACTGATTTGTTTTTCAATAAAAAAATCGCCTGAATTTTACAGAATTTCCAAAGCGGTGGCCAAGAGCAGCGATGTTGTTGGGTGTGTGTACCATGTGACAAACACGAAATTCTCTACGACGAGATCACATGCGAAGCCTGCCCTCCTGGCTACTGGCCAGATGCCAACAAGACAAGTGAGTTGCATTGACGCGCCTAATGATTCGAGTCCAGAACTTTTTGATTCCCATTTGCCCCTAAGGCCATTTATCCTTGCTATCCAAGGACAAGCTAGGAAAGAATATGAAAAAGCAATATGATGGACATTTTGGCTGTCCGAGTGCAGTTCAATGATGGCATCTCCATCTAGTTTAATGCACGTATCCCTCTTCTGAATTAAAGAGTCGTTTATACAACTGCCACCATGTGTCATCCGTTGGGAGGCGGGGACCCAATGTCCTCCTTTTGACGGCAATCCGCCTCATGGTGTCGGCCTCCTAGTGGATGTGTTAACTAACCCTTCCCATTCTTTTTCCCTTCCTTCCCACTACTTACCATTCCCAATAATAAGCTCGTAGCTTCAGACTGAGAGGTAGGTTTTTAGCCCGCGCGGAGATCCGAACCACCTGCCACCATGTATCGTCATCATTATGATTACTTTATTTTATTAAAGGATGCGAGCAGATCCCCATCGAGCGGGTGCGTTGGTCGGACCCAGCCGCAGCCGTTGCCCTGTCCTTCTCTGCGGCCGGTTTCATCTCCGCGGCATTCTCCGCCGCCGTGTTCCTGCGCCACAACGACACGCCCGTCGTCAAGGCGTCGACGCGCGAGCTCAGCTACTTGATCGCCGGCGGCGCTTGCATCGGCCACGTTGCCGCCATCCCCCTGCTCGCCACTCCGTCGCCGCTCTCGTGCGCCCTCGCGCGGACGCTGCCCGGACTATCGCTGGCCGTCATCTACGCCGCACTCCTCACCAAGACGAATCGGTAAGAGGGAAGGGAGGAGTTCCTCGGTTACGCACTCGGAATCATTCCTAAAGATTTCAAACACAACACCCCTAGAATTCTATTTCGCTTCGGCCCCGGTGGCGGCGGGGTTAAGTCCTCGCCTGCTAATCGAGTCCCGCCTGGGTGGGTTTTTCACCACCCAGGGCATGGATGTGTGTCAAGTTCTGTTGGTCCGGTCCCTGGAAAACCTGATGACAGGCTCAGCAGCCTATCGGGATTCCGGGGATGAACGGGCAAACAGAATCGTCCGGCAGCAAAATAAAAATGGGTACGGCATCCTTTTGCTTGGAAACACTGCCTATTGATGATTCAGACTTGCAATTATATGTCGTGATGCCTCCCGGTTAAATATTCCACCAACCGGACCTCCGAGTGGGCGCTACAGGGACCTTATCTGGCCATTGGTCCGAAGTCTGGAACAGCTATTTGCCTCCCCTAGCTATTGTCCCAGAATTGCGAACAATAACTAAGAAAGACAAAAATTAAATTGAAAAACTTATCCACCATCCATCAAACTCCAATGTTAAACTTGCCTCCGTCAACAGTGTAGCGCATAAGCATAGGTGTTAAATAATATAAAATCTATACTAATCATATCTATTGACTGGATATTTCTCCCGTCACTTTAACTGGTCATTAGAGAGTCAGTAATATGCCCAATTATGGGAAAATAACTTACAAAATATAACTGGGGCAGATCACAATTACTTAACCGAAAAGTAATCCATGGGAAACGAGTAAAAACTTGTTACTTTTTGTACAGAAATCGATCACTTAAAATTAATTATAGATTTCAGTTACTTTACATGCCAACTCTAACTCTGGAATTACTACAGAATTCAATTATAAGAGCGATAGTCTTAGGAAAAACAGCAATGCGACATGATGTTTCGAAGAAATTGTTTCCTGCGGAGATCCGGCTCAGAAATGCACTGATTTTGCTGAAACGAACGGGGGTCAAAACAAAAATCTGATGAATCGAAATGAGCGATTTTGAAAAAATCCTGTCTGTCGATAGCAATAGAAATTTCGAGTAATTGACTTAATCACTGACCAACCACGTGCCGGTTAATAATTATCATGAAAGTAACGATTATACAGATGTGCCGAGTAACAGTTGCCTCTCGGGCCATCGTAAAAGATGCTTGCGGTTTTATTCGGAAAGTTTTAAAAATACCTCGTGTTCCTCCCTTCTATCGTAGAAGTATAATTAAATTGTTTAAATGTTATAAGTACTCTTACCTTATAAGCTGCCCTGGAGAATTACTCCGAGAAAAATCCATTTTTATTCCCGAAAAGATACAAAAGAAGATTGAAGGCTTTGATTTACCCTCATCTTTTAAAATTCATGTTTTTTATCACCATGTTTGAAATGTATCCACTAATTTGAGTGCCACTCAATGGAATTTTAGATTTTTTCATTGCTTAAATTTATAAATGTGAGCATAAATTTCATTAGTGAAACATCTTTTCGCAATTTAAATTTTGCCTAACTGATTTCATCGCTGATTAAAATATCCTTTCGTCGTAACTAGTTTTCTTCGGACGATAAAATGGAAAAAATCGGTTTTTTGTCGTGGCTAGTCTTATTTTGACTTCCCTATGCAAACAGCTCCTCCCTGAAGTACTCGTATCTGCGGATAGTGCGCGAAAAATTTTCTCATCCTCGCCAAGCTTGTTCCTTCTTTCTGCATATTCCTAGTCGTGAGAGTATCAAAAATTAAGTCTTATTCTGAGTCGAGTCCATTACTAATTGTGCAAAGGTATCTTATCCATTTCGAATAAGCACTGTTGAGTAATCTATTCAGCGCCTTCTTGATAGCTGGCCTTGAAAATTTAAATTAAAATATTAAAATGACTTCCCATGTGCTACTTCTTAGAAAAAAATGCCCTCCATTTTTTGTATGGATATCTTTTTGGTGGGTTCATTCAGAAAATGAAGATAATTGGCTGCAATTCTCTGTATTAAGGACGATGGCGATTTTAATCTTGTTGAGTTTTTCCCAAAGGTTATACTTTATATATGTGTTATTTTATTTCGTCGCCGTGAATACCTCGGACTCCTTTCTTATGAGGTACTGCGTAACCAGATATTGTATTTAATCTACATTCATTACCCGGTTTGGAAGACATTTCAGCTGTAAAGGAAGTACATGTGGTTATATCTCGTTAATTGCCCTGCATTATTATCTCATGCCCCTCCTTGAAGGGAATAATGCAACCCCACGTGGTGTTCGTATGGTGGACGAAACGCTACCGTGTCAAACCATGCCAAGTGGTCCAAATTGGTATCTCGACCATTTAATATCTACATCTACGAAATACCGTGCAAGCCACCACTACGGTGCGTGGTACGGAGTGATTCCATATCAGGCATGCAGCACCCGTCCCAGTTCTAGTTAGAACCGCGCGTTTGCCTCCCAGCCGCTGGGCGCAGGCCAAGAATCACCCAGGATAAAAATGCGCAGTCGAGCCTAAGGCTAGGAGACTGCTACGTAGACAAACATACTACCATGGAGTACACTGTTTAAGATACAACTACTGATTTGTATTAATTTGGTTGACTATCAGTACTGCAAGGTAATAAATCATGCGGAAAATTTCATGCGGGATGAGTTGTTAATATTAACGCATTTATATTTTCAGAGGCGATAGCCTTATATTTCAACAGTTCGAAACAACTTTTATTTTATTTTTATTTGTCCTGGTCACCGCTTTGCGGCCATCGTTCAATCTTGGAGCGAGGCTTTTTCTGTTTTCGAGCTGTAGAAGTAACCTCTTTTCCTCAGCTGTGGTTCTTTTAGGACAATGACGTAAAAGTTGTCATGTTGTTTATGTTTAGCTCTAATATACCATATGCTTAGTAACATGGAATTACTAATGCCTCATAATGAACTTCATTACCAAAATGTGTAGTCGAAATCGCAACAATTGCTATTTTCAGGATTTTTTTTTACGAGAAAGGCAGTTTGTCAACTTCTTCATATTCGTCCATTACGTACCATTTCATCAATACACCATGTTGAAATAATTCGAAGTTTGGAGCATGTTTGCATTTATTTTTTCAGACAGACGGAATGATTTTGATAAATTTCCTGCTACTTCTGAACATTTTTACGGCGTTTCAAAGTAGCTCATGATGGAAAAATTGAATGGATGAATTTTCAAGTTATATTTTATTGTTCAAGCGGTCGACACATGTGGTCGATTATAAAATGGCTTTCCCGCTCCTCAAAACACATGATAATGACGTGATGTGCACCTTCTCTACTTCTCCATAATCCATGGAAAAGGTCAAATTGGCGACTTGGAAGAGGTCGTTTCTCGGGCCGTATTTAAGAAGTCCTTCCGCGGTAATGGCGCCATCTTGAAATATGCTGATTTGATTAAAAAATAAATGAAAGTTTGACGATTTTTTAACTTTCGTATGATTTAAAGATGAACCTGCGCTGCGATGTAGTAGATCTGTAAAATTTGCTATTCAGAGTCAATTTAGGTTCAGTGGTATCTTTTATATATTTTAAATTTCATACAAAGTCTCCTTTGGGTAAAATTGTATAGATCGATATCATCCATACTTTATCTCTGGAAATTCATGTTGACTATCAATTATATCAAATATTGATATGATTGTCGAATTTAAGTTTAAAAAATATATAGTTCTAAGTCTGTGGTGATGACATTTTCCTTGTACGTCATCAGAAAATCGATTCCGCGCTGACATTAACGAACATTAAATTTTCTTCAAAATTTTCCCTGTGGTCAAATGGTCTTCCGAGGGACCGGAGAGATCTTTGAAAGGTTCCCACCGAAGTGGTGATCCCTTATTGGATCATTCTTTTTATCTGCTATAACGTGTAGAACGATTACCGAGAGCCAGTTATTCGTGCTAGTTTCGATAAAAATGTGCCGAACGAAATCTTCGTTCTCATAAAAATAAAAGCAGAGGTAAATGCTTTGAAGCTGACTGATTCATTTATCAGTGACTTTAAAGCAAATATGTACACGGTGGTCATCAACTTTAAAGCACTGAATGAGCAATCTCAGTTCTATCGGCCTTCGTACCGTTATGCACAAAAAGATAATAGGCAAATCTATTCGGTGGAAAATAAGTCTGATGAAGGTATGTGTCTTACTTTGGCCTATGAATGCTGTATGCTTTCTGTTGATATATTATCCCTGGCTTAATGTAGTTTCAAGATGCTCACGCTATTTTTCGGGCTAAAATTTAAAATATTAGGTTGTCGGATTGAGGAGCGTTCCATCAATCGTGAACCTTACGGGCGTTACAGAAAACGTTTTTGCCAAACTTATTCTCCACGTTCTCTTTTAGTTAACTAGGCTTCAACTGCTAGCTAAAGAGGGCAAATATTATTTACTTTAAGTAACAATATTTACATGCAAAATAACTAGTAAATACTCATTGAATAAACTGCATGGCTCTAGATAATGATTTTCCTTGTGAAATTGGCAACATCGTTCCTCCAGCCTTATGGCAATTCAAGGTTGAAAAGTATCTCCCGAAGAACCCATATTGTTTAATCCTTTCACGTCATTAATCGACAAAAGTCGATTTGCAATCATTCGAGCATCGCCGCAAATATCGGCTTTTGCCCACGTCCTAAAAAACTTTTTATTTAATGCGGTGGTCGAAGCATCCGATGCTACATGAAATCAACAAAAAACGGTAAAAGAGCGCTTTTTAACCGCGAAAATTTTGTTTCGCCTGTCTCATGAAGGTATGGCATCAAAAACGCGAATTGAATAATACAGTTTTTACCCTATTTTTTCCATTGTAAAATGACATTTTAAAGAAAACTGGTCGATAACCAGATACGCTGCTAAAGGGTAAATAAGTGTTGAACTCATAATGAAGTAACTTTCGCGTCTATACTTTTCTTTCCACGAGATGTCGATTATATCCTAGCCGTTCCATATTATCCTGAGTGGTATGCAACCCCTGTACCTGAAATGTGTACAGAATTGCATATACCGCAGGAACTTATTCTGCCGCTGTCCTGCATAAATTTCTAATGAAGTTTATTTTCTTCTTTTGTGACAACTAACCGTAAACATGCCCTGTTTTTTTCCATATCTAGGGGATGAAATACTTTGGCTAGTTATTTATCTAGGGAAGAAAATTTTTGACCTCCCAGCAGTAGAAGATAAGCTTGGAAAGAGCTTTAAAAAAACCACTTAGGAATTTGACAATTTTTGTGAGCCCGAGAAATCTTGTAAAAATATCATGCTCTGAGGAGGCATTTAAATGCGATCTCACGTAAACCTCATTGTATTCTGCCATATCAATGAAAAATTTTCAGACTCTTAACTTCCACAATTTTTAATCTCTTCACTTAATTGACCTCGGTGGGGCGCGTCCCTGAGCGTTGACAGGTTGTCACTAAACTGAGTTTATCAGTGACTTCCAGCGGGGTGACATGGTCGTGTAAATACTTTTTCACGCTGACAACAAGTTATGGCTGATGTTTTCAGGATTTTGTTTGTACTCTGGTAATTTTGATAGCCCTAAAAGTTGTCGTTGCATATTCACCTGACCAGGCTTAAGCTTGAAAATCATTGTAATGGGCTAACTTTCTTGACAAAATTAACGATAAAGCAGTAGAGTTATAAAATACGAATCAACTAGTCATATTTATTCCTGCAGTCATCATCTCCCGTGATAAGTTATGACAGTGTATTTCTAATGAATAGTCTAGACGATATTTCTACCTGAAAACTCGTATTGGTTAAATTATATTGGGACATTATTATTCTGGTACAGTGTGCAACTTTTTGTTATTATCGTCATATTTGACAGCCATGTGAAAAAAATATGTTATGGCAATATAATCAAGTAATTTTAATTTAGTTGCTACTTTGATTAAAGGAACTTTGTTTGCTGTGACTCCCCGCTAAAAGGGGGTTTATATATGGCAATTTCGTGCCTTTTGTCGGTGATTTATAATGTCATGCGGAACGCATTTATTGAAATCATGTCTCCTTTTAGTTTTTTTGTATCTTTGCTTATGGTGTCATTTTTTTCTCGCTGAATGACAATTGTTTGTCTAGTACCATTTTTTTCTGAATGTTAGGTGTTAAGGATGTTATTATCAGTAAAAATGACTTATCTAATTTAATTATTTCCAACGTTATCTTAACTGGGCAAAGAAATATAACTCTGCTCTTCACCACTTGAAGGTAAATTATATTCATTGGTATCGTTATTTTTAGACCCCAGTCAATTGTTTTTTCTTGTTTGATGAATCATTTTTTACGTGATAAAATGCGCTTGGAGGCCATTTCCGGCCAAAATACTGTCAAATGAACTGTTTCGCCTGATTTGTTTTATGCTTAACCCATTCGCTGTTTCTCTTAATTCTTACTAATGCTTATTACAAGGATCGATTTTTGTGCCATACAGAAGGTCAAATACTATTTGTTGTTCCTTTAATTGTGTATAAACCAATCCTCATGTTGCTAATTATTCTTTGTGTCCACTATGGTTGTATCAGGCTCGATAGAAACATTTCAACGGCGTCTGACAAAAAAAGCTTGTTGTCATTAATAGCAAGTAAATTTGAATGTTAGTGAGGTGAGGTGTCTCTCTGTTAAATCTTTCATTTAATTAATTTACATTCCGTTATTACGCTAGAGATTACCTGGTCTCTTTTATTCTGTTGATGAATTTCAATGAAGAATTTTATTTTGACAAATGACGATGAGCTATCGTGTCCCTCATTTATTCATGGATTTAAAAAAATATCCATTAGTTTCTCTTTCCGATGACTGAGTAAGCCAGTATGTCTTGCAGATGCTAAACGAATCCCTCCCTATTCCATAGGCATTTATAAAAATAATTTTGCTATTTGTAGAGAGCAATATATTGAAATAATTGGTATATATTTCAGAGTAATGAGAGAAATGGTGACGAGAGCGATGCGAGGAATCTCTGAAGACAAAAACTGCTAGTTTAATTGACACAGCAATTTAAGTTTGACCCGATTTTCCTCCGCGAAGAAATCCAAGGCATGCGATTTTGAGGTGGGATTCACGGAAGCAACTTAACATGGTCTAGCTCGGCTAGAGGCTATTATTTAGTTGCAGTAATTATTCCAGCCTTTGTCCTCTTTGCTCATTTTTTTATTTTCTTAAGTGAAGTGTGTTGAACTTCATGGTGTTTCCCTTCTTGCCCCCCCTCCTCCGGTGTCACCCCCAATGAGAACCTTCTCCCGGGTGACATACTCTGTTATCCTGCTTCACTTAACCCTGCAAGGTCATTACCTGGCGAAACCTCCACCTTGTACGTCTTGCTCTCAAACTTTCCCGCACCCCAACAGGCCTAGAGTGAAGCTACTGCCAAATGGTGTGTTTTCTTCCACACATGTCATTTTAATGATATCCATGTGAAAAACATGAACAGGGATGCGTTTTAATTGAGGTATTTTTTTAAAAAGTGGTTGAGAAGTTATTCGTCAGTAATGTGTCGAGTGGGGTTGTATTTCCAATTTTGGCTTGAACGTGCAACACAAGTCAAAAGTGTTATAATAGAACGTATTTATGTCATAAAGAAGTCAGACTTTATTTTAAAATTATTTTTTTGAACGCTAGCTGAGGAACTACAGCCAATTTAGTCAAGGAATGGCAACCCCAAAACTAGAAAGTATTTCTTCTGGGGTGCCCGATTTCACCCCCATTCTTGATTTGTTCAAATATCTGGATATTTATTTGGGTGAAATAAATTATATTCTATTCCATATTCTAATTTGCTACGAATACTCGTTCCTGCAATAGGGAGGAACCTGGGCTTCAAAGTACTGTTTTCTTAAGATGTACAAAATTTGCTGTAATAAGTAAATTTAGGTTAATTGCTTGGCTGTAACTTTTTTATTTTAATTGAAATGCCCCTTTTTTGTAAATGTTTATGGAATAAATCGTTAAACCGAAGCTTTTACGCTGTTACGAAAACCAGTAATTACTCCCAACCAGTACTACAACTTCCATTACTATATCGGTTGGATTTGATATCTTGATTATATAACACACAAAAGGAAGGGTATGATTGTCTTTAGGCTTAAAATATTTAACAATATGTATTACATTCCTAATTATGATTAAAATTAAAAAATATATTTGATTAACGAGAGAGACAGCAGAAGTTTCCCGTAGCTACGTAGCCGCATGCATCACAATATGTCGGCGATGCGCTCCGACGCGAACGGAAGTATAATATTTTAACCTAAATACTCGTGCTATAATATCGATGACCTAAGTTGAAAAAATACATTATGTGTCTCAATATGTAGTACATGTTATTCAAGTTTTTGAACAGTATAATTTCGGCGAAAATTGAGAAAAAATAGTTCTGAGAAGAGATGTCATCGCAGTGCCACTGAGGCAATGTATTTCAGCGTTACAATTCATCGGTTTTAAACCAATATCTATTCGTTTAATGACCGATGACGTAGTCATATTTTTTCGTCATTGATAGTAGAAGTATTACTTCATAATATGCATTAGAATCGAGGTATGTTATTTGGATTACCGAAAACGTAGGTTCCTCATTAACGAAAACAGTACAGCTATTCATGTATGACGCAAAATAACGATGGACTTCTATGCTCTATTCAGCAAAGGATATGCTCTGTTGATAATATTCTTTCCTTCTTCCTTATTCTTTTCCTAAAAAGTAAATAGATCATAGCAATTCATTGCAAAAGCCTCATTTGTGTTTCGATCACGATATTAAAATCTCAAGAGATCACGTAGAATTTTGGTTTTCCTTGTTTATCTTCTCAAATAATCGTTGACCAATTCCGTTAACTTTCACTTACCTATCTGGACTGCAAATATTAAATGTTGATAAACAGTAGAGTGTTAAGCATTTCAAACATTTTAACAAGTGTACCTTCCACGTAAATAGAATGTGTATGAAGCACCAGTCTTCAATGAAAAAATATATCACAAACATGCTGTTTTTTTAAGATGCGAAACATTTTACTTTGGTACAGCATTTATTCCCCGTTCCATCAATTAGCTTAGTTATTGAGCCTCCTTTCTTGGTGTCATTTTAATTGAGAAAAAGAATTGCTAACTCCCAGTTTGCGCTGACCTTGGTAACTTTTCTCCGCTCAGTTACACTCACCAAGGTTATCTACCTACAATAGTTATTTCTACTACTCGAATGCATGTACTAACTATGGCCCTGTTCCTATCTTAATCAACTCCGAGTGACCGGTGGTTGATTAGAATCAAGTATGGTGCTTATAAGGGGGCAATTACTAGTCTTATATTGGTGATTGAAGACAGGTGCAAAATCATGTAGAAATTACCCATTTTTTGCACCCTACCCACGTTAGAGTGTAATACTATTTGTAAGTTAGCAGAAAATTACGCCACTTTTGCCATAAAGTAAAGACAACACTGAGGACATGTTATTTGTTTATGCATTTTATGTAAATAAAATAAAATTAGGGTGCAATAGAAAAGTAAAAGGATTTGCATAATGAAAAGTTCATCATTGGTTATTCAATCCTGAGATTAGTCGAGTACTTATGATTGAAAAACCCGATTAACTCTTAATTACTTCAAGTCCTTTTACTTTTCTGTTGCTCTTTTTAATGTTTATTATTTACTAAACAAAAGTAAGAGTAATGATACCAGAAGCGCCTCATTTACACAGTATAGCGTTACTAAGTCAAGCTTAAAAAAAATAAAAGAAACTCTGCAAATGGCACTCAGATCAATGATATCGTCTTTTAATAATGAATTTGTGTATCTCGCTTAATAGACCTTTTTTTTAAAGTTTTTTTTAATAGATTTTTTTCTGTTTCAATAAAATTAATTATCTTATTATTGATAACCTACGTTCACGGTCTTATCAATATATTTTTCTTTCAGGAGGAAAATCTTTCTCACTTACGGCCGGTCGCAAGAAATTTTGTCATTGGAATGATAAAGTTATAGATCTCATAAAAATATTCGGGTTGCAGGAACACATCAACTATCTAATATAACTTACATACCAATACTAGCTTCCAATAGTCGATCTAATCTTCTACCGCTGGAAAAAATTTATGAAATTTTTACCTATGAATAATTGCAAATACTCGTAATAATTATTCGGAAAAGTAAATTAACTGGTAATTTGCTCAAACAAGTCTTTCATTTAGTAATTAAGTCTCCATGCGGTTCATTGCGCATCCGCCATCTTGGGTACTTATGGAAATCATTACAACATGCCGTAAGTCATGAAACCAATAAATTTATGGGGTTTTCCTGCAAAACTTATTGAATGGTTATCATGGCTTATGGGTCCCATAACTCGGTAGAATACTATGTGTGTTGTTCCTGCGACTGATCATTAATAGTATGCACGGAATGTTTTGATTGATCAGCCTAATTTTATTCCGCTCTTTCAGAATTGGGACTTTATACAAAGTACTTAATCATGAAATTTCGCATGATTCTCAGAATGAACTTGTCTTCCTAATAGGATAGCGAGGATAATGGCGGCCGCATCGGCAACTTATGTGTCTGGATCCGGTAGTGGCGGCAAACACATCCGCTTTCCAACGAGGAAACCCAGGCTCATGTCCGCTGCAGCGCAGGTACTTGTGAATTTTAAACAATTTTTAAACTAATTATTTAATGGTCGACTTGGGGAGGGAGATTTATTATTCTGATAACGTGTTGATGTGGATCACTATTGCCCATAATGCGTTCATCCAATAGAACGTTGAATAAATCCCTTTTTATGTGCATAAGTGTCTACCATTGAAAATTAAGGAGTATTGTGGCTTATACATTTTCACATTCATGCTGCATGTGTTGAATGCTGCATGTGAACTCCTGCTTCCAATTCCAAGCTGAACATGATTAATTTCTATCATTGAGCTGTATGGAGAGGGCATTACGTCATCAAACTGAAGCCTAAAAACCATACTGCTTAACCATGCTCTGTCCTTACTTTCCTATGTGTAGCACGACAGAATGGACGAATTATCGGAAATAAAGCAAGAATATCGACTATATGTTTGAAGTGTAAGGAAAGTAACTCTCGAAACATATATAAGATGTTTAGTGCTATGGATTCTACTCTAGTTTTTCAATTTGTTTTCATCGGGAATTTAGATTATTATTAATTTTAATAAATAAACAATTTATTTACGGAGATTCCATATGAAAGAAATGCATGCTGACTTCTAGTAAGTTATAGATGGATAATCTCGTAACTTCATCAACCTTCATCCCTCTTAAAGGTGTTAAAAACTGTAAGTTCGCTCGTAGCAGTTTGTAACGAAAATATCCGTGCAGAATATACTATTTCGTGCTGAAAAATCATTCGTGATATTTTTGGCGAAATGTACAGCGAAATATATTCACTTTTTAGTGATATGGATTCTACTCAGTTCTGCAATATTTTTCATCGGGAATTTAGATTATTATCAATTTTATTAAATAAACAATTTATTTACGGAGAATCCATATAAAAGAAATGAATGCTGATTTAAAGTAAGTTATAGATGGAAAATATCGTAACTTAATCAAATTTTATCTCTCTTAAAGGTGTGAAACACTGTAAGTTCGCTCAAAGCATTTTTTAAATGAAAATATTCGTGTAGAATATATTTTTATTTCTCGCTGAAGAGTCATTCGTGATATTTTTGCCGAAATGTGCATCTATTAATTGTGGAAAGTTGTCAAACACGAGTACAAAATTAACAAGCAATGTTCAGCCTAATCGTCATATACTGAAAGTCATGCTACTTTGCAAGAATTGTTAAAAAATTAAAAAACTATTAACTGAAACATTTGGGAGTGTTTTAGGGCTCCGTAACGTTATTAAAAATTGAAAAAAATAAGTAAATAGATGATTAAACTAACAAAGCTACCCATCCTTACCACAAACATTATTTAATGTTTCGATCATTGATACCGTGCTCCTTAATTGTGCGTGGAAAAGATAATATCTTGAACATATCTGGGCTGCAATCTGTCTTTGCCTGTAAATTTGTTCTTCAGCTCGTAAGCGCTGGGGCGAATTGGATGTCTAACGAATTGCTTACCCCTGTACATTCCAGAGAGATACCTAATCCCAAATATTTGGGTGACGGGCTCTCTCGGTTCATCAAGATGTGCGGTAGGTCTTTCGCGAAAGCGGGGCCGACGGTTACTCGTCTCAGTTGTTTGGGGTAACCAAACTAATACGAGCAGTTCGGGGAGGCGGAGGCCCAATTGAGGTCCTTTTGACCTCAATCCGCCTCATTGGTGTCGGCCTCGAAGGGGCTGGGGTTTCGCTAGTCCTTCCCTTCCCATCCTTTCCTCTCACCTCTTCCTTACCCCGGGTATAAGCGAAAGCTTGCAAACCGGGGCGGAAGTTGTAATCCTGCGGCGAGAGCCGAAGCATCTGTACATTTTATGTCTGTCTTTGGTCAGGATGGAGAAGTAGGCGTATTGAATTAGCGAAGATGGGGGCCCACGTTACTGTGCCAAGCATCGGCCTACATATCTAGCCCCCTCCCCATTTCTCTTGATTGGATTGGATATTTCGGGAGGCGACCGACGGCTAAGGTTATTTGCGCCATAGTGTACAGGTAAGGGAGTAAGGGTGGATAGAAACCCGGCGTCGACATTAGCTTGCTCTTAACGAAAGGCGCCAAGGAGAATACGGTTTAACGTCTCATCTGACAGACGGAGTATTCTTCTTTAAGTGCCCTCCACAAGACACACAAGTGGGGATCGGGTTTCCTCTGAAAAACATCCGCCTCTGCAGGGACTTGAACCCTGGCCGCCCGTGTGGTAGGCGAGTACTCTAGCCACCACACCAACCCGATCCCCATTTATCATGATGGCTTCACTCCATTGCTCCCCAGTCATCACTGCCCTCCCCTTATTCTATCGCAGGTAGCCATCACGAGTGCGCTGATCGGCGTGGAGGCGGGTGTGGCGGGTGCCATGCTGGCCCTGGAGCCCCCGGACGCGGCGCTTTTCTTCCCCGCGCCCGGCCGCGCCCGCCTGGCCTGCAACACGAGCGCCCTGGGCGTCGTGGTGCCGCTCACCTTCGGCTTCACGCTGCTCGCCCTCTGCACCGCTTACGCCGTCAAGACGCGCAACGTGCCCGAGAACTTCCGCGAGGCTAAGTTCATCGGGTTCGCCACTTACACGACGGCCGTCATCTGGGTCGCCTTCGTGCCCATCTACTTCGGTTCCGACTCGAAGGTGAGGTGGCCCCTGGAACCCCTGGTCTTCTGAAGACTGTTTGACATCCTTCGTGAGAAAAAAAAATAATCGGCCAACAAGTCTTTCCCTGAGATATTTCTTACACTTTCCACTAACAGAAGCAAAGAAAAAAGACTTTTATTTATTATTTTATCTTACTAGCATATTTCCACTTTTAAAACTTTCTTAATTTCGACTGAGGGGTATGCAACTCTGGGAAATGGTGTACGCTTGTTGAGAAATGGTCACGAAATGGACATAAATGGCTACAAATGAACAGAAATGGTTAGAAATGGACAGAAATGAATAGAAATGGTCGGAAAAAGACAGAAATGGATAGAAATGGACAGGAATGGATTTAAATGGACAGGAATGGATAGAAACGGACAGAAATGGATATAAATGGTCGGAAAAAGACAGGAATGGATAGAAATGGACAGGAATGGATTGAAATGGACTGGAATGGATAGAAATGGATAGAAATGGTCGGAAAAAGACAGAAATGGATAGGAATGGATATAAATGGACAGCAATGGATAGAAATGGTTAAAACGGTCGGAAATAGACAGAAATAAACATAGAAATGTACAGGAATGGATAGAAATTGACAGAAATGTTTAGAAATGGATAGGAAAGAACATAAATGGATAGAAATGGGCAGAAATGGATGTGAATGGTTAGCAAAGAACAGAAATGGACAGAAATGGATGGAAATGGTTAGAAATGGATAGAAATGGCTGAAATGGAAATGCGGTGTACACTTGTTTTTGAAGTTGCGTACCCCTCGATTTCGACCTATCTTCCGTCATCCTATGCCATCATCGGGTGATGTTTTTTATACAATAATTTTATTAAAATAGTCTTTTACACAATTCGTTTTTAGTTACTTCCTTGAGCCGTACATTTTTGCTGATTAAGCCTGAGATCGCTAATTCACTGTACCCTATGCCAATACAAAATGGTCCAATTTTTTTATGTTGCATATTGAGCGTATTCAGCGCCAATGTGCGCTCAACATCGTGTTGAAATAGGCTCCGAGGCATCCTTTATATTCAGGCCCGAATGGGAAGGCAAATTTTAAAAATTTAAGTAGATAACGAATATAAAATGACAAAAATATTGGGTAACCCTGGCGGGTAAGAACTGATGAAGTGTACAGAAGCGTAGAAGAGGAAAGGACCATATGGAATACCATAGAGAAAAGAAGAACCAGATGGGTTTGAGACTTCCAGGGACACAATGAATTCGTGAAGAACATAATTGAAGGTAAAATAGAGGGATAAGTCCCCGGAGTTAGCCCCAGGAATAAGTTCATGGACCAAATAAAGAGAGGGTAGTACATAGGAAGAGATAACAGGAGGTAAGGGAACTAGCATTAGACAGGGAAGGGTGGAGGGCTGCAGTCAACCAATCATAGCATTGCACGATGAGGGAATAAACTGGTCGGCATCGAAAACATTTTTTCCTCTCCCGAAGCAATTAGAAAACTCCAGTGACTTTGAGTGTAATTTAAATATGGTGAAATAAAAACCGTGCTATTGGAGTTTATTTACATGCTGTGGAAAATTGCACGGTTTTATTTCATCTTCTCCTTTTACTACCTGCTTTATTTCTGGACATGCGCGTGTTTCCTTCAGTACGCCATTGTACTATTATGGGTTTGTAAAAAGCAGACGCTTATTTCCTTTTAAAATGTTTATTTTAGAAATAAAAATAGCTCAACACCTTGGCTCACCCAGCCGTACTAGTAAGTCTACACCCGATGATGGCTCCGTAAACCAGATAACATTTGGTATATCTTTGGTGTACTTTTCGCGAGTTTGAAAAAAATTATGGAGGTGACGATATGATTTATTTAAAAAATAGTTGATAAAACATACATGCTACACACTGTTAATTTTTTGAAGAGATCTAGGTGTTAGTAATTCCTCAACTTTTTAAAAAACATCGCTCTGGAGAGCTAACACATACCATTTTCCATAAAAAAGGGCTGGTATTTTTCCTCAAAAATCTTGGAAAATAGTTCAGTAAAGGGCTGCTATTTTGGGGTCTTTAGAAGAGCAAGACATTTTCCTTTAACATATTATCAAATTCATATAACTCTAGGTGAAATGATTTTCCGCTCAAACTGCATTAAATGCAAGGTTGCGTGTTAACCATCGGCCTAACCTCTAGGTTCCGTAAAAGCTTTCGGTTCTATCTGGTAACTTTTTGCTTCCCCATTTAAAGCATCGCATTTCTACGGCAGCAAGTAACAATATACTCCTGCCCATTAAGTAAATCAATTGATCACAGAATGAATCGTGAGCTTCAGCGGGATCCCCCTTTTAAAAAGTCATGTTGGAACAAAAGATTTTGGAACTTATTCTGCTTTGTTTGAACTTATTATAACTTCTTAATTTATGGAATATTGTTCTTTTTAAAACTTTTCGGAACTTTTACTCGTCTTCCCCAATCTTTTATGAATGTTGAGAGAAGTAAAATTTTGGAAAAACTAATATTTTGAAAAAGATTGAGAGTTATGAAAAGGTTATGAAAGCATAATATACATATATCGATTGATGGTGACGAAAATATTCGGTCACCTCCGCCGTAAATGTTTTCCTCGCTCTCTAGTGCTGGCTTTGCATTCGTAAAACATGAAAATAATTTTTAAAAGCGTGAGT
Source organism: Ceriagrion tenellum (assembly GCA_963169105.1). Lineage (NCBI taxonomy): Eukaryota > Metazoa > Arthropoda > Insecta > Odonata > Coenagrionidae > Ceriagrion > Ceriagrion tenellum. The sequence continues at coordinate 65,042,089 of OY720642.1, read as the reverse complement.
CAACCTCTATGTGAAGTTTCTAGGGCTCGTAGAACGAGCGTAATACATTTTCTCGCGTCCGTGCGACAGAGCCAACTCTTTTGTTTTCTAACCGCTGGGAAATTGCAGTCGCCATCTCACTCCTCGTCTGTTTTTTTGCGTTCGCGTAATCTTCGTTCTCTCTCTCTCCGCAGGTCATAACAATGTGTCTGTGCGTCACGCTGAGCGCCTCCGTCACCATGGGATTCATCTTCGTGCCGAAGCTATACGTCATCCTGTGGCGACCGGAGCGGAACGACAGGGCGTATTTCACGACGGCGACGTCTATCCGGTGCCACGTGGGCGGGACGAGGCCGGCGCAGAAGTCTTCGGCGGCGTCCGCGGACTCGGGCCACCGCAACGCGGCCTCCGCCGCCCACACCCGCGCCATCGCGCCCACCCACTCGTCCAACAGCGCCAACAGCAAGAAGGACTCCCCCACGCCCCCACGGTGAGTGCCAATCTTTTTAAGGCGTTTTGATATTAACGGTACTAAAACATAACAGCCAATGTAAAATTGGAAAATGTTGCCCTTCAACAAGTGAAAGAATTTAACTAATTGGGAAGTAAAATAACGTGGGATGGAAGAAGTGCACGAGATTTAAAATGCAGAATCAACCAAGCGAAGCTAGGATTCAGTAAAAAGAAAACTCTACTTACGTCAAAAAGCATTAGTTTAGAGATAAGGAAAAACTTAATGAAGACCTGCGTTTGGAGTGTTGCGCTTTATGGATGCTAATCTTGGACTGTAGGGGAAAGTGAAATGAAAATACTGTTATCCTTTGAAGCATGGTGTTATAGAAGAATGCTGAAAGTAAGCTGGACAGAAAGGAAAACGAATAAAGAAATCTTTGAAAAAGCTCAAGAAGAAAGAAGCATAGTAAGAATCATTAAAGAAAGGAGAGCTAAACATATTGGAAATCTACTACGGCACGATGATCAAGTGAAAAGGATAATTGAAGGAAAATTTGAGGGGAAAAACTGCAGAGGAAGGCCCCGACTAGACTTCATGAGCCAAATCATGAAGGATATGAATTGCAGAACATATTTTTGAACTTACAATGAACGAAAAGCTGAGAAGAGAGATGAATGGAGGTCTGCTGCCAACCAACTCAAGGGTTGAAACGGAAGAAGGAGGTACTAACGGCCGATGGGAGTGCTGACCGACCGTTTCAGGCCTCCTTCTCACTGTACCCGTGCTTATCACTCAACAACGGGTTAACTATTAAAGATAACGACATCTAGTTTTCTTTATTTTGTTCAGGAGATATTATTCCAAAAGACGTTGCGAAAGAAAAAAAATTATCTCTCTGGGTTAGTTAGGAAACCTACCACAACTTTGCCTAAAAAAACTCACTTCTCCGCCAGAAATTTTAAAATCAGCCTCCGGCTGCATTTTTCTTCGTTTTATATTAATTATATTGTATATGAATTATACGTTTAAATTTCACCAGCTGTAGGACACATTAATAAAATATTGTATTCTTAATGGTGCAATAATATAGTTTTATATTACTTAAATTCTAAGTAATTTACTTAAAATATTTAAATAAGTCTTTAACTTGACTCATTTTTTTCGCGCGGTACGTTTGAAACTCCGTAAAAAGGTTACAAAAGGTTTTTTTTCGTGATGCCGAAAAATTATCTGAAGTGACAATACGTTTAATTTTCAAAAATAGTTGAGGAAAGATACGAACTTCACACTTTTAATTTTTTGACGAGATTTAGGTGTTAGAAATTCGGCATTTATTTTTTAAATGAGCTCTCTCTGGAGTGCATACACCAGACAGCCTTCCCCTCATCATCCTCTTTGGGATATCCTCTTCAGCCATTCTTTCCACGCTTCCCAACCTGCGGACTTTCTGGGACTTTTTAAACCTTACTATGCTTTTTCTTTCGATCAGTTGATCAGTTTCTTCATTTCTTCAGATCAGTTTCTTTATTTATCTGTTGCCTCATTGTATCTTATCCTCCATGCTCATTGATCTTACACTTGACCGTCTAGTCTGCGGAGAATCAGCCTCTCGAAGATGCAGACCAGTTTCAGAGCAGTCACATACCAAATGTCTTTACCTATGACCTCATTCTTTCATTTACCTTGGTCAACTGAGTACTTATAAAACGAAAAATTTGTCTCCACTTAACCCTCTATGGACGGAATCATGAAACATCAGCATGAAAATAATACTGCTACACTATTATAGTGCTCGCAGAGTTTCTGTGCACTGGAGAGTTCCTCCAAGCCTAGCTGCCCATGGTAGATGAGCAGCGATTGGCTGCCGGTGTCCAATCCCGTAAACCGGTTCTTAGCTCGGTGCGCGCCGCGTACGAATACTCTAAGTGGGGCGACCCAAAAGAATCGGCGAAAACGAACGCTAAGCCTCGCGGACGCGAGGGCCCTTAGAATAAAAAAACTCTGGACGAGAAACTACTATGGATATCGAATCAAAACTTGCAGTGATTGCAATAGTCATCGCAGTGAGGTAAGAAAGTAATCCCCATCGGCGCAGGTCACCGTGGTTACACGATAAATAAACCAAACTTAAATCCTCTTCACCACATTTTGAAAAATACAAATACGAAAATGGCGACTAATTATCATAACAACCTATATTTTTATCGCTGGGAGAGATATCAGAATTTATCGAATCATATTTAATTCAGTAAAGAAAGCCTGGCATCCGCTGCAGGATAATTTAAAGTGAGTTAAGACTCTTTTGGGTCGCCACTGACGGTATTCGTACGCGGCGCGCACTAAGTCAAGAACCGGTTTATGGGATTGGACGCCGGCAGCCAATCGCTGCTCATCTACCATTGGCAGCTAGGCTTGGAGGAACTCTCCAGTGCACAGAAACTCTGCGAGCACCATAGTTCTATAAGTGCTATTGAAGCATTTTTATAGCAATTTATTTGATAATAACATATATTTTGAAATTCTACCTATTTATAGGGTGTATATTTAATTTAAAATAATGCTTTACATTGCATGATAATATCTACACTAGGTAACATTAATCATTACCTTCATACCTTTTTAAACTTTCCCAATTTTTTCTTCATATTACAATTGAAACGGCAAATTAATTTCAGAGCTCCACCATGCACGCCATCGTCAGTGAATACGTCACACATTCATCTATTCAAATTGTTTGACAAACCGCCGAAAGAGACGCAACTTTCCACACTTAATCCGAAGCGTTACAATTCTGTCTTGCACAACAACTAAATGGAGAAGCCTCTTAGAAAGCAGACATTCTAATGATTTTGGAACGTAGCGAATTTGATTCGCTCATGCGTAGAGGGTCAAATATTGCATTATTAAAGGTGTAAAAATATAGTTTTATTTGACAGAAATTGTAAGTGATTAAATGAGAATATATCGGTAGGAGTTAGTATTTTTGTTTTGACAAACAGTATCGCCTTTTATATTCATAAACCATTGAATAAAATGAAAAAAAAACAAGAAAAACTGATGCTTAAATTGTTTAAATAAGATCAGAGCTTCATAAATTCTAGAGACAAGATAACACACAATTTGAGAATCATGTTACGGAAGTATTCATCAACAAATTTCATTGTGCTTGGTTTGCTCTGTTGCGGTTAATAAAGTCATATGCATACAACTAAAGTGTATTGATAAATATACTTAATAGTTTCGGGCGTAACTTCGAGTTACTTTGCCTTGAAAATAACTGTACAAGTCGAAACCTTGGCATACGAAGTTAAACCATTTTTTGTCGACCATACTAAGATTTTTCTTTTACTTTACCGGAAAAATATCCTGGGTGTGCATTAATTCAGGACAGTTTACCATGAAGGACTATTTAATGGAAATAATAACGTTCAAATATCCGCCTTTGAATGGATAATTGAATCGTTTTCACATTTTCCTCTCGGCAATATCGCTTGGAACATTATGTTCAGTTGCTGCGAGTCAGTGTGTATTCAACCGATGGATAAATAAAAGTCACATATGTTTTGATGACTCTGATTTAGGTTATTGGGAGTTGGATGAATTTTCTTCTGTAAACTCACAAAGTTGACCCAAGGTCATTAATTTTTCCCCATAGTCTATGTAAATCATTAGTGAGCATGAATGAGTTTGGCTTGTTTGAATTGAATTTCGTGTTCGTCAGAGATTTACATCTACTTATTATCCTGCAAGCCACCACAATAGTGTTTGGCAGGGGGCTTTTTTGTTCACGTAGGGGGGAACTTTTGTTCACGTAGGTGATAAGTGAAAATATTTACTTTCACCAAGAAGCCCCGCGCTATCGGTATACCACAAATGCTACATAAACTACTAAAAGTATCCATTATGTAACTATGAAATCGTGACACAAGAGTCATGTAGGAAACATGCAAAACATGTTGTTAGCACTACTTGGTAGATTTAGAAACATGCGTAAGGGTGAATATGTATTAATCAGCTACTCTGCCTGTCTACTATTCTACTTCAAAGTCTTAACGCAGTCGTTATGGTCTCTTATCGATCGCGGAAAAAATGACATCTTAAAACCGTTCTGTTCAACAATCCATTTCCCTTATTTTATTCTCATGATCTGATCTACCGTAGTATGTTGGAGTACATATGATAATGAAAACTTCGTCGGAATATTAACCGGTTTGAAATTTACATAATCCGTTCCGTAGAGTTTCACAACTAGGAAATGTGGCCGCTGAGGAAAGGTACATATGTACTCGGTTAGTATGTTACGTTGTATTTCTGCACTATTAAAACAGTCTATAATGTAACTATGAAAACGTGAAACAAGAGTCATGCAGGGAACATGCAAGACATGATGTAAGCACTATTCGGCAGATTTAGAAACATGCATTAGGGTGCATATGTATTAATCAGCTACACTACCTGTCAACTATACGACTTCAAAGTTTAAACGCTGTAATTGTGGATTTTTATCGATCGCGGGAAAAACGACATCTTAAACCTTTCTGTTATATAATCTACTTCCCTTATATTATTTTCATGGTCTGATCTACCGTATTATGTTTGAGTCGGTAATGTATTGAAAACTTCGTCTGAAAATAAACCGGTTTTAAATTTACATAGTCCGTTCCTTTCAATGTCACAACTAGAAAATGTAGCCGCTGTAGAAAGATTCATGTGTACTCGAGTTGTATGGTACGTTGCATTTTTTTCATCCGCACTGCACAAAGTTTTTCATTGAATTACGTAAGGGAAGGTAACTCAACATACGGCGATCGCGTCCTCATTACACGTTGGGAGAGAGGAAATATGGCCGCGCTCCGCACTAACCTGCTCGGCTCTTGTAGCAAACCACGAGTTCGCCCGCGAATCTTTTCACGACGGGAGTGCGGAGATAAAAAATAAACGCAGTGGGAGGGGTGACATCGCTGCTGGAGCATTCACGGGGTGGAGGCATTTGATATCCGCTGCGGACATTGCTTGCCTGCCCCATTCCGCGGAAAATTTTTACCGCGACTTTTTTTTTTACCTTTGTCCAAATGAATATACTTCTTCATCATTACTGCCACACCTTCAATCGTGCCTTCAAGCCTTTCATAATGACTTATTTAGGTCATGCTCCCAACTCGAAGGAATTCTTATGCCGTAAGAATAAAACCTCTATTTTAAACCCCGCTCATTATCTCAGGTGAATGGTGGACGAGAATGATTTCCTTCAGAAAGTGCCCGGAGAAAGATTAGCGACTTCTGTGGCTGTTCTTTTTCTTTTTCCAGCTGACGTTTCGAAACCTGCTTAAGATCGCTCTTGCTTAATTGTCACTGATCCGTCAGAGCGGAAGAGATTACGGCCCCCTATGTAACGCAACCTGAATTACTCATTATGTTGCATATCTTCCAGGAATCTGCTGGATATAGCTTTGGAAATACATAGGTGAATTCAAACTCCAACTAACCAATGCAGTTGGTATTATTTTTCGGCGTGTTCAACTGTCATTCGCGTCACTGGTTACGTCTTAGATAAACATTCAATGAATATCGAGCCAACTTTTACAGACTCAGAATGTATAACAATAAAATCGCTACGCTTTCCTGTGGAATAGTAATTCTTGCAGTGGAGTAAAATATTTTATGAGAGTGATAAAGTCCATTGTAAAAACCTTACACCAAATCTATTGGCAAAAAGAAATACTGCTCGAAGATTGACGTAGACAGAACCAAAATTCATGCTTGCGAGAGACGTTGGCAAACATGGGTATCACGAACTTAGCGTATAAGGGATAATTCTGTTATTTGGGAAGTTGAATCTTCCTGTGTGGAAGAGCCCAAGAAAATACAGTATTCTACCCGGAGAGGAGCCTGCTTACAGCTAGTAACACGAGCGAGGAAGTAATGGAGCACTTTACCGTAACTTAAATTTGGATAATATTCTTTTATGGCAGTGAAGCCAGGAAGATAACAGCTAAGGTGTGAAAGAGTTTGGAAGCAATGAAGAAGTGGCGTTACTGAAGAATTGTGAAGATTAAATGAACGGAAAGAATTGCCTATAAAGAATCTCGACGAAAATTCAGCATCTTGCCTCAATGCAGCCGTATTAAAAAATATATTTGAAGATGAATCGATTGAGAAGATTGAACGAGGAGGTCCGAGAGTGAAGGATAGATTGCACATGGAAAATTATGTAGGACCTCTGGGTGACGAAATTTGTGGGAATAAGAGAGATAGGAGAGTGAAAAAAAGTGCTAATGTGATCAAGTAATATACCGCCGCGACACCTCTTGTTTATTTCCCTATGCATAGCTACAGCTAGACACCCTCAAGTCTGAGACTGGAAACCTCGGTTTCACTTCTGATTGGTGGGCCACGGAATATGGCGGAACCAATGAGAATCGCGCATTTTGATCGAAGAGTGGCTCAATTAGTTGTAAGCATTGCATAGTAATAGCGTAATTTATACTTTTATACGAGTGTTTATTTATTATCAGATATGTAAATAAATATTTAATAATTAAAAATAATAAATCTAATAAATTAGTAATGTTATAATCAAATACTTAAGCGGATAATTGACTATTTGATTAAATTAAGCACCCAGAGATGGCCATCAAACAGGGCTGGTTTCCAGCTGCTGACTTGAGGATCTCTATTAAAAGCCAAGGTCCTCATACCCAGTGGACTTCCAATATATTTATTCTGTGGTTTTAGTAGAAGTTTTTATTACTTATCCATCGTTTTATTAAATATGGAGTACCACAGATACCACAGAGTTACCAACGACGACATTTTATTTATATGTATATTAAGATATTTTTTTGTCACGTCCGAGACAATTTTCCACTAAGTTACGCCTTCAACCATCAATGTTATGGAGTGTTTTACACAATATTTACCGCGTATTATTCGGCGGGAACTATCTGTGCTTAGCAATAAAGTTTGGCGGGCACACGTGTGAAGCCACAGAGCTCTCGTGTTCCTGCTAGTCTCGTCCCTGAGAGTGTTTGACAGGCGCCATCTTTCAAGGCGAGGTCCACCACGTGGTGGCGATTTCGGGTTTAAACGCGCCCGGGCCCCACGGCACCCTCCATTTCCTTATTTTTTTGGGAAGGGCGAATTTTTTTTGTCCAAGTGATTCATGTGAGGTGGGATGGGTGAACCCCCCTCCCCCTCTATCCCTTGAATTCGTCCCCTAGGGGCGGCGTTAGATGGGTGGGTCGTGGAGGAGGGGATTCGGGGAGGAGGAGGAGACCTTCTGAAAAAGGAGGAGGCTTTTTAAGGAGAAGAGAGTGTGCGTGGGGGAAAGGTTAAGCCACGGCCTTGTACTTGGGTCGAGCTCGGGGCGAAAGGAGACGGGCGGGAAGAGGGAATGATAAGACGACGAGAGGCGGCAAGGGGGTAAGCGGGGTGTGTTCGTCGTGGCTGTGTGCGGAGAGGAACAAGAGAGGTGTAGGAGGAAGAAGAAGGAGGGGAGAGGCGACGACGAAGGGTTTTCAGGCTGGGAGGAAAAGGTGAGGATCGATGTCTTTTGGTGGGAGGCTTATTTTCTGGGGATTTATAGTGGTCTAAATTTGGCGATGGACGGTCGTTAGCTCTTCTCCCTACCGTAACCCTCCAAGCAAGCTGCACACTGGGATCCTGGACCCCTCCCCCACTCCGGGGGGGAAAACCGTTTCCCTCACGGCTTCCAGGTGAGAAAGGTAGGGGTGGGTCGTTCGCGAACGAACGGGTCCATGGATTGAACGGGAGGACCGAGGACCGACTTCTTTGGAACGACCGTTCTCTTCGGTCCTCCGTTCCTTTCGGTCCGTCGGTCCCCTCGGACCTTCGTTCCTTTCGGTCAGTCAGTTCTTTCGGTCCTTCGTTCCTTTCGGTCAGTCGGTCCTTTCGGTCCGTCAGTCCTTTCGGTCCGACGGTCATTTCGGTCCGTCGTTCCTTTCAGTCCTTCGTTCCCACAGGGGTAGCCTTGACGCTTTCTCCAGCGGGGAGAATTCAAGCCGAATTTTGCGCATTTAGCCATGTTGTGATTATGAAAACATTGGGTGATCCTATGCAGAAGCATTGAAATCTGTTGACTTTCGTGGCTGTGTTGTGGCTCAGTTGTGGATGTATTGAGTCCATTGAGGATATTAGTGAATAAAACGTGCTTGCAGCTGCCTTAAAAATCAACACCGGTGCCGTAGTCTCGCGTTTTATATCGTAAATTGGGAAAATAAGGCGAGTACCGCGAGCGTCCATCTGTGCGGGAAAAATTGCATCGTGCTCTGTGTTTGTCTGCCAAAACAGAATAAATAAGACATCTAAACAGCTACTAATATTATTGTCTTTCCCAAAAACCCTTGGTGTTGAAGGTGTGCTAATAAAAAAATGTTGCCCATTTGCCGTAGAGTTCTTTTCGCAGGGAGTGCACTACATGTTTTGGGCAGCTTTTGCATTTCATTATTACATTTATCATCTGTAACCCACAGGTTCGAACAGTTACTTGTGATGAAATATGATCCAATGTGATGGCTAACTAGTTGCCATCCGTGTCCTTGACCTTTTTTTGTCAGACCATGCTCACAATTAGTGTTGGTGAAGACGTAATGGGATACATTGGTGATATCAATTATTACGTACATATGTAATTAATTGAGGACTATTGAAGAAAAAGAAAAAAAACATTTGCACCCAGCAAATTCTCTGACGACGATTGAAACTACTTGGAATGCGAAATGGACACGATCAGTGGGTATTCGGTATTATTCGACATCGTAGCAGACGATATTTAAGGCATTTCTGGCATACGTCTTTACGTCAATTTGTGATTAACGGAGACAAATATAAGCTTTGGAACTGTCATTTATACACAGGAGTTTCCCCAACGATACTTGCATGTAGTATTCATGGGAAATGGGAGGTTTTCTTTAAGTATTAGGTTTCCAATGGCATCGTAACAAGCGATATTGTAGGCATATGTTATTTTAAAGAATTCAACTGAGATATGGTACTTTTTTCACAGTTTTTTATTTCAGGTCGACCGGTTTCGTCACATAGGCGACATCATCAGGTCTGATGATGTCGTCTATGTGACGAAACCGGTCGACCTGAAATAAAAAACTGTGAAAAAAGTACCATATCTCATTTGAATTCTTTAGAATGGATTTACACAAAGTTAAGCCAGAATTAATGGAGTATATGTTATTTTCTCTATTGCTACGAACTGTCGCGAATTGAAGAATCAAAGCAAGCATTTTTTAAGGGACAAAGGTTAATATTAATATATAATTACATTTCACGTGTTATATTAGCTCCTGGGTCCCGTATTCGATAATAATTGTACCGATGAAATACACGGAGTTAGAGGGAAGAAGGCAATGTTTTAATCGGCAGAACATGGCTATAGCGCAAGGCTGGTGGCTTCATTTTTCTCGCGTAAGGTTACCCCTGTGTTCGTTCCTTTCGGTCCGTCAGTCCTTTCCGTCGGTCGGTCCTTTCAGTTCGATGGTCCTATCTTAGTGAGATAGGATATTATTAATAATACCCCAAAAATAAATTGTTGGATCTGGGGGTGTAATTAGCAGTACTTTTTTTCATATAAATTAAACCTATTCACGAAACCATGTAAAAAGTTGGTAACATTACCCTCCATCTTTGATTTCATCCATTATTCTTAAACTCCGTCATTACGGTATACTAATCATATCTAGGTTTTCTTGTATTCTTTAAACTCTAATAACGTGCTAAAAATAAAAAAATACAGTATCACCACTAGAAAAAGACGGTGAGGGAATGAAATGTAACGGGTCCCAAAATGACCGGTCCAGAGTGAAATTTTCCCAAGTTCCAAGAAGTTCCCAAATTTGAACGGGTTTGCCCATCTCTAGAGAAATGGGACTGCCGTCGTGGTGGTGTAAGAAGGTGACTTCTTTGGGAGGAAGTTCCTCCCCCTCATTCCTCCTCTTGTAAGACTGGGCTTGCGTTTCTTTTTTTTTCAAGTCCTGAGCCTCGCTCTCCAAGGAGTTTGGAATATTTTAAGTAGTCCACCTGAAGCGCGTCATGTATTTTTTTAAATGGATCCCTCCTCCCTCCATTTGTAAGAATTTCTTTATTTTCATTGATTTTTTTCCTCAACCGTGAGTGCTTGACTCCGTTGACGTTCTAGTTTATACATATATATTCATCCCGGGCGTCGCGACGCCGCGATGTGACGGCCGCTTCTTACCTCCCGTCGCCCGCGCGGTGATGCGAGATGTTTGCACGTGGAAACTCGATGCACGTGTGATTTCTCCGCGAATGTTTTTTTTTAAAGCGTGATATTTATTTATTCGGGGTCGAAAAGTAAATCGGGCGTCATGACGTGAAGGATATGTTTATTTGAATGAAATAGACCTGAGTATTGCTCTGGTTAGGACACACCTCGAATACGCTGCGAGCAGTTGGGACCCCGGTAATTAAGATTTAACAAAAAAATGTATTAAAATACTAATGGCCAGTTGCAGGAACGTAACATATGTATTCCATAAAGTTATGGGACCCATAAGCCATGACAACCATTCAATAAGTGTTGCACAAACATTCAATAAATTCATTGGTCTCATAACTTATGGCATGGAGTGATGAGTTCCATAAGTAGACAAGATGGCGGATGCGCAATGAACCGCTTGGAGTCTTAGTTATTTGATTAAAGAGTTGTTTTGAGACAAGTGACCAGTTCGTTTACTCTTACTGACTAATTATAATGTGCGTTATCAATTATTCACAGGCTAAACTTTCATAACTTTTATCCGGCGGTGGAAGATTAGATCAAATATTCGAGGCTAGTAACTATTGGTAAATAAGTTAAGTAACTAATAGATGTGTTCCTGCAACCCGAATATATTTATGAGTTCTGTAACTTTATGGATCTCATAACTCTTGGTTCCATAACTAAATTTTCTTGCAACCGGCCATAAGAAAAGCTGAACTCTTCGTTAAAAACTGCTACAAGCGAACATGCAGTTTAGAGGCATTAAGGTGGGAGCTTATTTTGTTTGAGATATTTAGAACTCGTGTGCTTCAGAGCGAAACAGAGAATATTATCATGAGTCCTCACTACATCTCTAGGTCTGACAGAATCGATAAAATAAGAGAGATATATTACCGAACAAATAGGTACAAATACTCGTTCTTTCCGCGAATAATAAGCGACCACAATAAAAATTGAACTCCACAAAATACACGTCTCCATTTCTCCTCCCAAAACCTTATCCCTCAAATATTAACACGGCTGGTGTCCTAACACCCCCTGCCACGTGCCCATGTGGCGGCTCGTAGGGTAATATGTAGATGTAGTATATATCGAATTTGTCTTATGACGACGGCATCAGTGAGGATACTTATAGCCTTCTGTTATGAGGATTTTCAGAATGGAATCCAGTTGTTACTCCTGTTTTTTTCTACTTGGAGATGAAAGATTCTGAAGAGTTCATATTGATTCATTTAAATAGTCTTGCCATAATGTTGATCTTAGGATGTATGTACATACTGTCCTGCAGGGGACATTTATTTTTCTGGGAAAGTTATGTAACCATTATAGGTATGGGCCAAATGTATTCATTCACTGGTAATCGAGTACCCAAATCAATACATGGGTACTCGGATGAGTACTCGGGCAAAATACCAGGTATTCATTTGATTACCCAAATACGTTTTTTTTTAATATTTGAGTACCTGAGTACCGCAATGAAGACTCGAGTACCTGGGTGAATACGAAGTACTCAATGGCTCATGCAATTGTACTCGCCCATGCAATTCGACCGGATATTCACGAATTCATATGAGTACTCAAATTAATATTTGGATGGAATTAGAGGGATTTGATATAGATGTTCTCGTGATTTCGCATGCAAGTTGGAAATATTTATTCGAAATAAGGCCCACTAAATACTTTCTATGCTCAATTTTGATAGAATCAAATCGTTTGGTGGTGCTCACCTCTTGGAAATTTTATACGTTCATGACTACTCAGGAAGTTTACAAATTTTTCAGTAGTTTAATGTACGATCTTGTCCTTTCTCGGCGAATTATATGAATAAATAATTCTCGGGCTTCTAGCCGAGTAAGTATTTTTGTGGCTGACGTTTCGATGGATAACACTTCCATCGTCCTCAGAGCAGTAATGAAATGCAGGGCTTCCTTCCTGCGTTTATATAGCCGCTTAATCTGGGGGGCATTGTTGTCTCCTTCTTTCCGTTATTTTTTGAAATAACTGTCTCCATTCCCTGCTTAGTATGTACCCAGAGTCGCGATTTAAGTTGTTCTTCTCCAGCCTGATCTCAATGGCTTCTTTAAGGAGACGATCCCAATACATATGGGTCTTAGAGACCACTTGAGCTTCATCGAAGGAGATGATATGATCTTCTGATAAGCTATGCTCAGCCAGGGCAGATTTCTCCGGGTGGAAAAGCCTAATACACCTCCTGTGCTCTTTTATTCGGGTCTCTATCTGTCTCAAAGGATGGCCTGCATTTCATTACTGCTTTGAGGACGATGGAAGTGTTATCCATCGAAACGTCAGCCACAAAAATTCTTACTCGGCTAGAAGCCCGAGAATTCTTTATTCATTTTCATTAGTTGTTCTGTCCTAAGGTTGGTTGATAGTAGGTTTTCATTTGAGTACCCAAGTATTCATCCGAGTACTCATGTACTCGTCCGGGTACGCAGGTATTCATTCAGGTTCTCGATTACCAGTCAATGAATACATTTGGCCCATTCCTAAACCATTTTTAGCCGTCAAAAAACAAGTGAAGCTACACGATACACCAGATTTTCACTAGAATGAAAAAGACTAAAATTCGTTCATTTAATACCATTCGTGGTGACTAAATTGGCCATAATACTTATGCAATGTGGTTAAAAGCTCTGCTCAGACCAAAATCTAACCAAATATTAATTCCTACCTACTTACCTACACCTAATATTAATCCCATTATGGAATTTTTAATAGTTGTCATAATTTATCTTCATTAATATCGAATTTAGGTCCGTATGGTCCTCTCTTCAAATTACCTAATGTGAGGCACAAAAAACACCCATGTCCGGGGTGGTGAAAATTCCACCCACGTGGGACTCAAACCCGTGACCCTCAGGTTAGCAGGCAGGGACTTTACCCCCCTGCCACTGGGTCCGACAAAATAAAATATAGCAATTTTTTTGATCAGATCTCGCGAGCGTTGCCCTAACGATGCCATTTTGAAAAAATATTACAAATTGCCCAAAGATGCGCCCTGACCCCGAGAGTGATTGCAGTAGAACTGGCCCTCGTGAAGGGTCGAATGCAGCCCAGAAGGCATTTGGAATATTGCCCAATGTGCAAAGAGCACTCCGTAGACGTGAGGAATGCGTTTGGAAATCAAGCGCTTAGGGCTCAATAAAACATTTTCAGTGCAAGCACACTATTAAGAGGATAAAATGCTTCAGGGGAAGGAGAGAAAATTTGAAACCATAGCCACTGTTGATTGCCAGCGTAACAGTTTAGCACAGTCCTACACAGAGCACAGCGTCGGGCCGCCTGTGTTCTCCCTTACATAGGGTCTTGGACGGTTACGTCTGACTGACCATTGTTGTTAATTCTTTCCGTTATTATTTTTGAAATTAACGGTTTCCACCATTGATTTATCGAGTACCCCGAGTCCCGATTTAAGTTATTTGGCTGAAGATGTATTTCTATGGCTTCCTTAAATAGCCTTTCCCTATAACCATTGGCCTTGCATATAACTTTCGCATCACTAAAGGAGATGAGATGGTCCTCCTTTAGGTTATGCTCCGCCACGGCGGATATATCAGGATGATACAACCTAATGTATCTCCTGTGTTCTTTTATGCGCGTTTGAATTGGGCGACCTGTTTCACCAATGTATATTTTCCCACATTGGCATGGAATTCGGTGTACTCTCGGTGTCTTGAGTTTTTCGAGTTGAGTGTTAAAAAATATATTTTAGGAGAATGCACATTTTAATATTATTATTTTAAATCGATTTAATTTAACAAAAAATGCACTAAATTACATTCAATTGCACCCATTTCTAGGGGTTGAAAAAATTGTCTTCGTTGAGACGCTCAGCAACATTATTACTCCGTCGGGTTGGCACACAAGTTGACAATACTGCATACACTACAGGATAAAAAGCTATTTATTTTTTTAAACGCATTTCTTGAATATTCATTATATTTTCGACTTTTTTATGGTCGAATATTGTATTGTCACTGGAAACAAACGTATGTGCAAAATTTCAGATCTCTAGCTAGTCAGGAAGGTAGTTAAAAATTGATTACAAAATTTGATCCTGAGACACAAGACCCTAACACGCAAGTGAAGTTAAATAAAAGCTATTAAAAATTGATGCGTAATGCTTAGGAATTAACAAAACTTTGTAAGTATTTCATGGAATATTTATTGGACGACCGATTTCGTCGAATAGTCGACGTCATAAGGTGATGTCGATGTGCGAATTGTCGACATCCTGATGACGTCGCCTATTCGACGAAACCGGTCGTCCAATAAATATCCTACGAGAAACTTACAAAGCTTTGTAAATTTCTGAGATTTATGAAAAGTTTTACAAAGCTAAGGGTGAAACTATCGAATAAGTGAATGCATGCTGATTTCTAGTAAGTTATTGGAGGAAAAAAATTGTAAAAATGCATAATTATTGCGTCAGCCAGTTAGCGCTGAAACAAAAACCGGGGTTAACAGAGATAGCGGACAGGCCACGCCCACGTTACAGCTTCTAGCATTGGCCACCATAGCAAGCGCCCTCTCCATCTATCTCAATGGGCGAAACACGCCCATCAGATTATCACAGTGATGTTCCTGATGACAATGAGATCTCCACAGAGATTTTCTCATCGTAGCGCATTGTGTAAAATATAGGCTCGGGGTGAATATTAAGAATCTGTTCATTACATTGATGAAGTACGTTACGCTGATTTTTATTTCTTCAAATCCAAAATGAAATATGCGCGTGATCCCATAGTATTTTCATGGAACAGAAATGAGACACGCCGACCTCTCGGGATTTATATGGTATCAGATAACACCAATGAGATGAGGTGTCATTTTTTATCTTACGGCATCGATACGCGCGTAGAATTTGCATTGTTTTTACGGTACTTATTTGAAACATCACATTTGACTAGGAATAAAATATTTTAATATTAGTAACTCTCGCAAATTAAGGAAGAGATAGCACGAAAATAGATGGCGTCGTTAAGTATCTGCAGCTCTTTGCAGCTACATTGGTTATGTGGTATGCGAGAAAAACGCGTTTCAGAATTCATATTCCAGTGAAACCTGTATTAAGCGACCACCAACGGTTCCGCTGAAAAGTGATCGTTAATAGGGGTGGTCGTTCGACAGGGGTTCAGTTTCTAGGAGTATTATGGAAATGAACGGAAGCTGATTTGAAAAAAATATGGAAAACCTCTTAAGGTAGTTTGAGCGAAGTATCGTTTTACCGGGAAATCAATGAATTTGCTCTCATTTTAAAGAAAGATATATCACCCTTCCATTGGCACCAAAAATCCAACCCCTTACCTCATTACTTTCCGAGATATTTGCCAGAAAATATCAGTCCTTTTACATGGTAATGATGATTGCAAGATTTACAAGCAAATTAATAATACTTCTGACTGTATTCAACTTCAACTTGCCTTAAATCAAACTTCCCTGTGGTGTGATACCTGGAAACTTAACCTAAACCCTGGAAAATGCAGCATCATGACTCTTGCTCTGAAAACAAAACCCCTGACTTTCAACTACACAATTAACTCAACTCCCTTAAACAGAGTGACAACCATGAAAGACCTAGGCGTTTTAACCGATCAAAAGCTAAATTACTCCGCCCACATTCAGACTGTAAAAAATAAAGCGATGTCCCTATTAGGCCTTCTTTACCGCTTCACAGAAATTAAAGATCCAATAGCACTCCATTCCTACTACTCAACAATTGTCCTTCCCATAGTATCATATTGTTCCCCAATTTGGTCTATGTCAGCCCCAACAAATCTAAAATCCCTCGATTGCATCTCTCACTTCTTTGCCAAAATATTCAAGCACAGAGTCTCACATTACCGTAATATGTCCTCAAACGCTGTGCTGTCCTCTCTTTCCATTTCTAACCTCGAAAACCACAGACTTAAAATGGATTTAAAACTCCTCCACAATACCCTTAACTCGACCATTGATTGCCCTGAACTGCTTTCTCTCTTCAACTTCAGGATACCAACTCGATCCACCCGCACTCATACTCTACTCCATCTGCCTATTCCAAGGATATCTCTCACCAAGCGCTCACCTTTATTTCGCCTCCCATCCCTTCTAAATTCACTCCCCCACACTATCGATCCTTTTTATTTACCATGTAACTATTTCACCACCCAAGCGATATCCCACCTGTCAACAAATTAAATATTTTCCCCTTTCCATGTTGGGCTCTCGTTGCTTATTGTTATGCTGTTATTGTGTTTTTGTCCTCTTTCTTGTTTTTTGTTATATGTTTCACTATAAATTGGCGCTCATGCTGTATGTGAACAATTTTATTAAATAAATAAATAAATAAATAAATAAATGGTAAATGGTACGTGTATGCACTCCAAAGAGACATTGTTTAACAAATGAGGGATTTCTAACTCCTAGATCTCGTCAGAAAATCAACAGTGTGTATTTTGTTTGTTTTCTCAACTATTTTTGAAAGTTAATCATATTGTCATGGCAATAAATTCTTCGGAATCACAATAAACATTCCGTTTTGGTGGAGTTTCAAACGTACCGCGTGAAAAAAAATTAGTCAAGTTAATGACTTATTTAGATTTTTCATTCGATTTCTTACAATTCTGTCATGAAAACGATATTATTGCACCATTAATAATGCAATTTATTTAATTCGTGTGTCTCGCTTCCGGTGAAATTAAAACGTAAAATTCGAATATAGTCTCCGTTATGATTAGGGAACTATCTCGCTTGCACTACCTTAAAAGCGACGGTTTTCTTAAAACCCTTGCATATGGCGTATATTTCCTCATAATGAAGTTGCTCCGGTGAAATTTAAATGTATATAAATTTGATGTGCACATACAGTGAAGCCTATGTTAATTAACCGCCGACGGTTCCGCTGAAAAATGGTCGTTGAGATGGGTGGTCTCTTGATATGAAATGAAAATGAAAATTAAAAATGAAATTTATTATTCCGGGACAAGTGTGTCCCTTAGGAACATACATGATTATACATGTCTTAGAGTCAACAAGTAGTACATACAATAGGAAGATTTACATGATGCATCAATATCACAAAATCCGACCTAATATTTAACAAAATATTTAACGAGAAGGCAAATGTAGGAATACACATAAAAACATCTGATTTTGTTCAATGTAGCACAATATTTAATTCATTTACAATATTTAGTTCACTTGTAGTAATATTTCATGGTATTTCTATTTGAATTGACTCGCATTTTCAGATTTTTTTACGTCGTTTGACAATGGATTCCATACTTCGCAAGAGGTGACATGGAAAGACCTAGCGTAGACAGATTTTCGACTGTGTGGTATATAAAGTTCTTCCACGCGGCGTGTTGGACGTTTATTTGTTCTAGCACTATATTGTACATTTCGGCGTAAGTATGTGGGAAGTTCTGTCGTTATTAGCTTGTACATGAATGTTGCCTTAAAAAGTAAGCGCCTATTTTGTATTTTTAGCCATCTTAGTTTTTCAAAATATGGTGTCACATGTTCATAATATGTGATGTCAAAGATATACCTCACGCATGAGTTCTGAATCCTCTGGAGTTTTAGATTTAGTTCGTGTGTAAGGTCAGAATATACCACACAGCAATAGTCTATGTGTGGGTAAACAAAAGTATCAACTAATTTTTGGCGAAGGGGGACAGGAGGAGTGGTCGTTAAGAGGGTTCTCACTCTATATGATTTCACTCAAATTATTCCCGGTCTTCTATAGTACAAAATAAAATTATCCTGAAAGAATATTATTGGAACAAATAAATACTTTTTATTGGCACAGTAATTGAAACGCATTTTATTCTTATTTTTTTAAATACCGTGTAAAACATTTGTCTATCTCAATTTTGAAAAAAATGTTTGATTGCATAAAATTTTTCTAAAAATTGGCATTACTAGCAAAATATGCTTTGGCAACATCTTATTTTTTTTAGGAACACGAGGGTCGCTTCTTTGGTTCGAATCATTTCACTAGCATGTCGGCCAGTATCGGAAGGGCCCGTTATATTTTGGATCGTTTATGTAAAAAATGGGGCCGTACAGAAATTTTTCTGTAAATATTGCAGCAATATAATATTATGTTCCTTTCATGCGCGTTTGAGTACAGTGCCATTTGATAAGAGGTTAATATTTCCTGTGGTCCGTTTTTTAATTCTTGATTTTGGCTGTAGATGACATACGACTTGAATAATTCCGTATTCTCATGCTTTATAATAAGCCTTTTTTGTTCCGAATGGGTTGACATTTTCATTTTCTTCTGACCTCAAGGTATATACAACAAAAATTAAAACCTCGCTTTCAATATTAGTCTACTCCAATAAGGCATCGAGTCGTTCGGTGTCAAAGTTTAATGGCTTAGTGGTGCTGGTTCTTCACTTCTTCCGAACATCTCTGCTGTCAGGCAACAAATAAAACATTTCCGGAAAGCAAACACCCTCAAACAAAAGAAAAAAGGACTGGCGTCATTACTGAATTCGGAGTACTTCGCAGTTACGCAGAGCGGGTCAAAAAAATTCGCGTACCTGCTTCAAAACAGTCCGCTTTTAATTTGAGGAGTTCGCCATTATCACCGGAGTGTATGACCTCGAAATACGACCTATAAAAAATAACATAGCAGCTTTAAAGAGAGTGCAGGATGTAGGATATCTCCTGTCCGGCCGCGTTAACACTGTGACCGCGTTTTACGTCGCTATAGAAATTATTCCTCTCGCTCGACCTCCCCCCCTCCTCGCTTAATCACGACCGAGCTGGAAGGAGGTCCACACCGGAAGGCGTCGACGTGGGAAAACCACGTTCCTGGGCGCCCAGATGAAGCCCTAGGCCGCCAAGGTCGCCCCCCTCTCCAAGTCTCTTCGCCAACACTCCCTACACCCACCCTCTTAAAACTTCCTCGGACATCGTCATCGGCGCCTCGAGAAAAAAAATTCTCACGCCTCTTCGCCGTACCCCCTTCATTTGTTCCCATTTCAGTCCCGTTTCGCAGTTTTTCGGAGCAAAGAATCCGAGAATGGAGTGTGTCCTTCGGACAAGGCGGACAAAATGATGATTGCCGGAGAGGGGTTTGAGACATAAAGAGAGTGGGAGGGAGGATACGAGAGGGAGGTATCTGTGTATTATTGCGCTGGCGTCCTTCCGCGCTCAACGTCAACAACAGTTGCCACGAGTAGACAATAGGTGCCACCCCACTCAACATTTGCGAGGAACCCTGCCAGAATTTTGATATAGGTATGGTAGAATTTCATTTCATTTCATTTGATATAGGTCTATGGTAGAATTTCATCGGATTTTGAGCAAGTGGATTCCTTCAAATATCTCAGAAGTACCATCACGTGGGATGGAAGAAGTACAACGGACATCAATGGGAGAATAACTCAAGCTAAGAAGGCGTTCATGGGAAGAAGACAACTGCTGTGCTCAGAGAAGAGAGGACTACAACCCAGGAGAGAGTACATAAAAATATTCGTGTGGAGCGTGGCACTCTATGGATCGGAAGCATGGACCATTGGAAAAGCTGACCAGAACAAATTACAGGCCTTCCTAACCTGGTTCCAGAGGAGGATTCTAAAGATAATGTGGATGGAAAAAACAGTAAATGATGAAGTTTACAAAAGAGTAGAGGATGAAAGGACCATGTGGAATACCATCGAGAAATGAAGAACCAGATGGATTGGATACACCCTGAGACACAATGGGTTTGTGAAGAACGTAATTGAAGATAAAATAGAGGGAAAATTCTCCAGAGGAAGATCCAGGAATATATTTATTGACCAAATAAAGAGGAAAGTGAATAGAAAGTAAAGGACCTAGAATTAGATAGAGAAGGGTTGAGAACTGCAGTCAACCAATCTTAGAATTGAACGACCAATGAATCACGATCGGAAATTTACGAAATATGATATTTAATGTTGGAGTATTTGGCCAATCAGAGGCTTTAGTTTATCTCCACCCCAGCACCCCGGTATCACTCTAACTCCCTTCATCTTGTTGGCATGGATGGAAAATAATAAATAGATGAGAATTGAGCGATATGTCATCTTCAGGGAAATTTCCTCATTTGTTAAATAATGTCTCTTTGGAGTGCATATACGTACCATTTACCATGTAAAAGGACATATTTTCTTGCAAATATCTCGGAAAGTAATGAGGTAAGGGGTTGAATTTTTGGTGCCAATGGAAGGGTGATATATTTTTCTTTAAAATGAGAGCAAATTCATTGAGTTCTCGGTAAAATGATACTTCGCCCAAACTACCTTAAGAGGTTTTCCACATTTTTTTTCAAATCAGCGTCCGTTCATTTCCATAATACTCCTAGAAACTGAACCCCTGTCGAACCACCACCCCTATTAACGATCATTTTTCAGCGGAACCGTTGGTGGTCGCTTAATACAGGTTTCACTGGAATATGAATCCTGATACGCGTTTTTCTCGCATACCACACAACCAATGTAGCTGCAAAGAGCTGCAGATACTTAATGACGCCAGCTACTTTCGTGGTATCTCTTCCTTAATTTGTGAGCATTATTAATGTTAAAATATTTTATTCCTAGCTCAAATGTGATGTTTCAAATAAGTATCGTAAAAACAATGCAAATTCTACGCGCGCATCGATACCGTAAGATACAAAATGTCACCTCATCTCATTGGTGTTATCTGATACCATATAAATTCCGAGTGGTCGGCGTGTCTCATTTCTGTTCCATGAAAATATTATGGGATCACGCGTATAGACTTTCATTTTGGATTTGAAGAAATAAAAATCAGCGTAACTTACTTCATCAATGTAATGAACAGATTCTTAATATTCACCCCGAGGCTATATTTTAAACAGAAATTGGATATTCTTGCTTTTCATCCGCAATAGATGAGGTATATTAACATCAATCCATTACGGTAAGTCTGCTTCGGTGGAGGAAAATGTTCTCGCCTACCCTTGAGCGTGGTACAATTCTCACATCCGAAATGTGACATACACTTCATATAGCATATTTGACAACTTTTCTCAGTGACGTCTGTACCTCAAAAGACTTTTCATTCTTTTTTGTAGTGGGGACATGCGCCGCACCACTCCTTACCCCACCTTACAGAAGAAGTGCTCCGCTGGATCGGATTGCTTCGCAGCCATGAATCAAGGTGAGCTTCGGAGCACGCTGTGCAATGACGAAGGTATCGATTTTTCCTATTGGCCGCTGAATCCCTTTCCTCTTGAGTATACTCTACGCTCTCAATTGTCAAATTAGAACGCGACGCTGTTATTTGCAGTGAACTTTGTGTGATATTTGAAAATAAAATTATGTTGACTCGGTGAAAGTCAAAAACAACAAGTTTAAATCGATTCTCTTTCTGAAATCTTGGCAGAATAACGTCATTATTTTCTGAATAACGTTGATGGATGTAGTCCATTAGATTTAACTTCAATCGACCCTGAGAAAAAAGTTTGAGTGATAGCTTATTTGGAATCAGCAAAATTTACCATCATTCCCGCACATTTAACAATGAGAGTGCCCTTCAATGATTCTGCAACATTTACCTATCAAAAACTACGACATGACTTGATAGAAATAATGAATTGAACATGTTGGGATGAGAAAAATGAGAATTTTTCGTATATGTGCCCTAACGGGTTCACTGGGACTGAGGAGGTTAAACGTCTTCGTTTGAGAAGACTCGGCGGAATTTTCAATTTGTTCTCACCCATTGGGAAATTATTTACATCAACCGTTAATATAAATTAGACAATTCTGCCAATCCCCACGTTTTCGAAGTATAAACTGCACAAGGTCAGCATAAACATGGTAGGCGGAAAAATATGGAAATATGGCAGAAAAATGTGGCAGAAAGATGTGAGACGCAGTGTAGTATGCACCAGTGTATATCGCGAATAAATTTTGTCTTGCACAAATAGCAAAACTATTCTTTCGATGCTTTGAAATATCGATAAACTTCCAGAAATCCGCCCAGCGAAAGAACTCCTTGGGTTCACTAGTCATTTCAAATATTAGAAAATATTTTTTTTCCTCTTCATCGGTAATTTTAAGCAATGGTGATTATTTTGCCATGGATAAATGTTTTAGATGTAAAAAATGCTGGAGCACCTTTTTCGATTGCAATTTTCGCCATGTGTCTTCCTTGTCGGTCATTTTTTTTGTATATTCATTTTTAAAAATATATGGTAATTAATGAGAAGGCAAAGAATCTGGAAATAGAAGGAAATGCCATCGAAGTCTGTAGTGAGTATAAATACTTAGGTGTAACGATTGGAAAAGAAGGAACCAGTAAAAAAGAGATAACAAATAGAATACATCAGTCAAAACTCGCAATAAATAAAATGAATAGCATATTATGGTCAAAAGACATAAGTAGAAAACAAAATTGCAAATATATAAAACAATTATTCAGAGTATACTCCTTTACGGAGCAGAGACATGGGAAATGACCAAAAGGGATATGCAGAGACTGGAGGTCGTAGAAATGGATTTTCTAAGAAGCAGCAGAAAATCTAAACTACAAAGAATAAGAAATGAAAATATAAGAAAAATTATGCAAGTAGAAGAAATAGAGAAAAGACGGCTAAAATGGTATGGACACGTAAAAAGAATGGAGGAGAAACGTTGGCCAAAAAAGATATTAAATTGTCAACCACCCGGAAGGAGGAAGAGAGGACGACCACCAGAAGACTGGACAAATCAAGTCACCCAAGATATGAAAAGGAGACAATTAGAGAATGAAGACTGGAGATACAAGGAGGCTTGGAGAAGAGGATGCGAGAGACGGCCGACGGCTGTATAGAACTCGCTTACATATATATTTCTTAATAACGTTCATAAAAAAAAAATATATATATATATATATAAAGAGGAAACTTACAGGGGGTAAAAAGACGAAAGTAAAGAGAGAGTCTTACTTAGAGACGTTTCGGGTGTTATCCCTTCTTCAGTGATTCTCTGTGTGACTGAAGAAGGGATAACACCCGAAACGTCTCTAAGTAAGACTCTCTCTTTACTTTCGTCTTTTTACCCCCTGTAAGTTTCCTCTTTAATTGTGTTTGTGGCCATTTGGCGAAGTTTTCCATTGTGTATATATATATATATATATATATATATATATATATATATATATATATATATATATATATATATATATATATATATATATATATATATATATATATATATATATATATATATATATTTATTTATTTTTTAATTTTTTTTTTAAATCAAAAGTTCCTAAATAATATTTTATGTGTCGATCAAATGACGACTGTTCACGGAAAATAGTGTCAGGGTACATCTTTGATGATCAGGTCTCCTTGATTTCTATTCTAATCAGTCCTTTGTCGCCTCTCCAGAAAGCTATTTTACGTAAAGCCTATCATTGTCACCCCGGGGCTTTGTACAGTCCCAACAACGTCGTGTGTAAATTCGAGATTCGCTATAATTACTGCGTGAAGGCACAAACGACGGCATGGAAAATAACTCCTGCTTAGATCCGACGCATTCGCATTTTGATTCAAAATAGATCCTATTCATCTAAATCACCGAGCCTTTGCGCTGCGACTGCTGCTGCCGCAGATATAGCCATTGGTCTCATCCAATTCCATCTCTGCTTCCAAATCGGATATCCATTCCTTTTTATGGGACAAACAACGTTCGCATGGAGAGAATATCCCATGAACTCCATGACCTCACCGTATCGTAGTATTTTACTTCATAACGAAGCAGCAGATTTTGCTGGCCACCCGCGCCACGGGCACATTCACCCAAGGAAGGTCCGTCAAACTTCTCGTTATTACACTAGGGTTGAAATTTGACATGAAAAAATCATTTGACTTGACCGGGATTCGAACCCGAATCTCCCAATTGCCGGTCAGGTGTGTTAGCCAGTTAAACCACCAAGCCATCTTCCTTCAAGGCGAATTTCGAGGGGGGTTTATGCGAACTAGATGTTCATCCGGGTTCGAATCCCGGTCAAGTCAAATGATTTTCTCATAGCGAATTTCAACCCTGGTGTATATGCACCCGTGCGAGTGACTTCGTACCACATCATTTGTTACATGCAATGTTTGGAAATTTCTCGTATTTCTTGGGCGATTCCCCGCAAACTCTACCAAATGGTCTCTTGGCTTGTTTCTCATCATGTTTGGGAGAAATTAATATCACAATGTAGATGTGAGTTCTAATAAGTATTTACCATGGTTTTGTACAAATTTAAAAGATAAGCGCTTTGAATATCCGAAGTTCGGTACTAAAAGGCATCGGTACACCTCTTCCTTGTAAATGCCGCGTCTATTGATCCATTTCTCAGATTTCAGATATGAGGTTATAACCGAGGTTTATATTGTACTCTGCTCGAGGCACCTCCCTGGTGCTTTCGTCGTGGCAACGCCCTAAGCACGGATGCTTGATACGCAGACGAGCTTTATTAATTAATTGATTACTAATATATTCGATTGATTTAACATAAGAGAAATCTTACTGTACACGGTCCCTTTTTTGGGTCAACCTTTATCAGTTGCTGAGGAGATTTGGGCGTGTATCTGTCACCCTTAAAAGGTATTAAAAAGGTGACGAAATGTGGTCTCTAGGTGATTAGGATAGCGAAAATTATAGCTGGGAAAAGATATTAGTCATTTTCTGCAGAACCGTCATGTTCTTCCTGTTTGTCAAAGAAAAGGCTGTGCCCGTCATTCCATGCTTTACATCAGTACGGGTATTGCGGTCCGATTTGATGGTGACTCGGACAATGAACAAATATAGAGTGACCCCTTGTTTGGTCGGGACAGCCAGGGACACGACAATATGAGAACATCATCGTGGCTTATCGACTGCATGAAAAAAATGACTTGCTTTTGCGCAACCATTTGGATTAAACGGGACAAAAAACTGCTTTTAAATTAGCATCGGCTTTACATTCGAAGTTGTTTGCAATCGAACATTCCTCTCTTCACCATTACCTGCGCGAACTGACACTGCTTTGAAGTGATGAACTAGACTTGATAGTGGCTATCTCATTAAAAGCAGGTTCTTGGAAATCACTAATATGATTCTATTGACTAAATAGAGACATTATAATGATTCTGTATAATCTCACTGTCATTATAATGATCTATAGATTCTCGCTGTCATGCGCAATCATAGTTTTTATCTTTGGAAAAGACGGATGACTACGGAGAAAGACGAACGGACCACGGCAGTGGTTCTGAGGGTTAAGACGACGTAAGATCTGCGCTCTTGTCTCGGAAGGGCACCCGAGCACACGACTCACTACCGGCGTGACCTCATCAATAAAAAAGGTCCTTCATATCTCCGCTTCCATTGATATAAGAAACAAGTCATTGCTGCTCATTTTTTTCAAAATTCTGGTCGGTGCTTGATTGCTCGTATTTTTTTCAAATTTGAACAAGTGCTTGTTTGAATGTCCTCTCTCCCGAACAAAAATTACAGGCTTCAATTGATTTTCAATTCATACGTTTGTAACTTATCAATCAACGGAGGGTAGAAATTATCAACTCTTGGAGGGCTCAATGACGATATATTCTATCATCGTGACAAAAGTTTGACTTTACTGTGACTCGCAATCGTCGCTCCACAAGGCTGTAAACGTGACCAAGTCCTGAAGTCGGGCAATTTTACCGTGTTTTTATTTTAATTATGATTTTACTTTCACGTCGAGCATGTGAATGGCATTGGTCATAAATTCATTTCATTTTAAGTTAAAATAACTTCTTTTATCTACGTAATAAATATAATAATTTAATTAATTTCAGGTATTAAAGTGTAGTACAAAATAGGATTCGCATGTATTGATTGTATGATCTACATTCGTATGCATGACCTACAAGGATTCGCATGTATTGGGACTACTATCAGTTAGTCAATGCAAAAGCAATAATAATAATTATAATAATATATTATAGCCACAAACGAAAAATTATTTAAATTTTCCAATCAAATGTTTTATTATACAGTGAAGAATTTATAAACTCATACAAAAAATGACTCAAACATAGATAGAGTGATAAATTCATGTTAACAGTGGTTACAAAATAGGAGACACATAAATACATGGTCAGATATACTTAGTATAACAATAGTGTAACAAAAACGCTTCATTTTTTACATTCAATTCAATAAATAAAGCATGCAAATTACAGGAAAAACCTCGATGTTTTTCATAAATAATAACCAATTTTTTATTTCATTGAAAAATTTTTTCTTCCTTGATGTGGGTCGGAAGGACATTAAATATGTTCCACTGCATATAGATGTACAAAGCATCTTTTAAATAAGGTCAGATTAGGTTTTGGCAAAGAAACAGAATTTTTTCACGTAAACTAAGGACTTGTGTCCTGGGTGGCATATTCGCTTCGTCACCACTTGTTAAATCAAAATTCTTTAAGAATTGATAAAAAATACATGTATCTTAGAGGCAGTATGTTCGAACTGATCAGTTCTAAGAACAGTGGGAATGCATGAGAGAAACGGTTTTTGTGCATTATTACAAGTACTATCCTCTTTTGCAGAAACAGTACGGGGTTTAATGTATTTCTGTAGGCTCCTCCCCAGCAATTTAAGCCATAATTTAATTTTGACCATACAAGTGCCAAATAGATAACTTTAAGACAATTCAATCGACATTTGTTTCGTAAGAAATATAACTTTGAGATGCAGTGCCGAAATGTTTTAGTTAGGCAATTGACGTGGTGTTTCCATTTTAATTTATTGTCCAGGATTCAGTTACATTTCCAACCGAGATACAATTTAAACAATTTCCTACTGAACAGTCTGGAGAATGATATATTACTTCCCAGTCAATTTTCACACATAGTCACATGGTACAATATGCTGTGCTAGGTGAGCTCAGTTGAAATGTGGAACGCGTCCGAGTCCAGGTCCAGAGCTGTTTAGACGCCGACATTAGTAACTGTGCTGTAAAATTTCTCATTCATCGTCACTTTCTCCCACAGGTCGAGTCGAGCAGAGGACTCTGTCGTGCCAAACGAGCGAAGAGCTCCTCCAGCAACTGCTGGAGGAGGTGAAGGGACGACACCGCCGGCGCTCCCGGGGCAGCGAAGGCCCTTTCTCGCCCCAGCAACAACAACAACAGCAACAGCAGTTGCAGGGGTGCGAGGACCACGAAGACGACAACGAGGGCAATGACCACGAGGGCGACGTGGAGGACGGGGGCGGGAGCCCCGGGGGCCGGGTGGAGAACGGAATAGGCGGACAGAGGGGCAAGAGAAAGCGGAAGAAGCGTGGTGACAAGCCCCCTGGACAGTGGTCCGAACTGAGTCCCAAGGCCCTCCTCCTGGTCATGCAAGATCCCACGGCGCATATCGTGGAGGAGAGCGCCAGCGACGGCGACGGCGGCGGAAGTGGGAAGCTCAAACACATCACCATCAGCCTCGGCGGGGGTCCTCCCCCTCCGTTGGTCGGGACGTCGTGGAAGCAGGACAGCTCGCTGTGAAACGTTTTTGCGCCCGGAACGACACCAAAGAACTCTAATTTTTTTTTACTTCCACAGTCTCTAGATCGAAACTTTTTACTTCGAATTTCATTTCTGATCCTTGCTGTGGGATTGAGAATTCTGTTTCATACTTCACTGCCACCCCCTAATAAGTGTATTCAGGCATCACACTACAGTGCGAGATTCCCTTATCTTCCTTGAAAAATGGCAGAGATTGTATTGAAAATTGCTGGAGATAAAAAGGACTTCCCTGACCAGAAGGATAACCAGAGATCTGTGGATTTCTCAGGTCAATGCGCGTACCTCTTTGATCCCCAGGCCAGGATACTATTTATCCTTTGTCTATTTCCAATGGATTACAATGATGTATCCACTTTTTATAGTGCTGCTTAGGCTCCATCAATGTGCAAGCCAGTAATTGCCATGGCCAGATGAAATTATTACCAGTGCACTTGCATGAAAATCACAATATGTTATTGTCTATTCTTTCTTTGTTTGCTGCTGGTGTACACTGAGAATTCCTCAAGCATGACAATTCTTGCTGGGAATACTGCCAATAGCTTTGAAATATAAAGGTCTGATACATTTTAATTAAAAAGCATTCAAGCTACTAATGCTCTATTTAATTGGAGTTTGAATGAAAACATTTTCAATCCAAAATGTACAAAGATTTTGAATGGCAGTGATTCAAGTCAGGAACTGCAGGAACATTACGTTAAATTTTAGCCTGATTGATGTGCTCACTTTTATCATCAGTTATCTCTGGGTCCTTGATATCATAATGTGAACACAAATCTCCTTTATTACAACCTAATTCAAAGTGTGCTGATTCAATGAAGTTAGTTGTCATTATTTGATTTAAATGTGAAATTGTAAAAGTGCAAACTCAATGCAATTTGGAGAAAAGGAAACACAGGTTTTAATATTTTGGCGGCTCACAACCGCCTTCGTCAGAGTAATTGACTATCAATGAACAGCATGAAAAATATATTAGAAGCCATTTATCCCATCGTTAATAATAACTATTCTACTTCCCTCCTTTTACCTTCTCCCAAAATTCCCGCTAACCTGTGTGACATTCTGAAATCAACTAGACCTTCCCTTCAAACCCCCTGCTGCCCATCTGCCGGTTTTCTCAACCTGTAAGTGCACTAAGTGCAAATGCTGCTCCCTCTTCTGCCTTCCCCTCTCCCAACTGATTATCCTCCATGGCTGACTACACCACTAGCAATATAGTCTACTCGCCTATCTTATCACTTCTGCCTTGCCTTATAAGTATGCAAGTGCATCACCTCCTCAAATATCCATATTAAAAGTAATCACTGTCATGCCACCAAATATCCACCTTTTCTTGAACCCATCCCTAAACAGTCTGTTTTCCATAGCCAGACCCTTGATAACTATTTTACTCTTGCCACTATAGAAGCCATCCCCGAATTTGCCATTAACTTCAAAGTGAAGACACATGAAATGGTCCTTATCTGGGTGAGGAGAGCATTTGAAAAGCCTGGGATAAACGTAGACCACTTGCAATAAAAAATTAATCCAATAGCCATCCTTCTCTCCCAACCTTTGGCCTTCCACCCTCCCCTTCTTTCCCTACTCTCGAGATCTCTGCCCTTTTCCTCCTCTTGGGAACAGAGCACTTATTTCTCTTCTGCCAATGATGAAGACCACATAGTCGAAATGTCCCAACTATTTTTTTTGTCCTTTATACGTGTTTATATATGTTTGGGTATAAAAATCAGGACTCTTGAGCATGACTTTCCCTTTATTGCTTTGTCATGCCTTGTATGTACTATCTTTTTTTATGTTGACCCATGTGACAGTTCATGGCTATAATTATGGTATAATGGCTTTTACTAAAGTCTCTAAAATACTGACAAACTATTAAGCCCATAGTATTTTTTGAGCCTCATCAGATAACAGACTTCATTCCCATATGTTGCATGGATGTCTGCATCCTTTGATCATTTCAAGGGTGATTTATTGATAAACTGCATTAAGAAGTATAATTTTTTTAGTGTCAAATCCCATACATAATATGCTTGAAAAAATTGAACTGCTATTGTGAGGCTGATTTGACAAAATAGGTAATCAGCATGTTTAAAGAGACTGTTCTCTGATATGGTCAACTTCTTATTCCTTACTTTTTCCTTATTTACTTCAATTGATTCTTGTAATTTCACCCATTTCACAGCTCTTTTGGCACTAAGCAGTGATTTACACGTCGATGAAAAATAGCCAATTGCCTTCTCTGAGCATTAGTATTCAGTCGGAACATTCTGCAATGGCTCTATAGCAGCTACCATGACCAGGGGCAGATTAAGAGATGGGGAGGATGGCCATCTCCCTCATAATACCTGTTATGATAGGAAAAATGTTGGCCATGAGGTATTCCATACCCACCAGACCTCCAGAAAGTACCAATCCACCCCATCCCATATTCATAATGATTAGGAGATCCAACATATTTTTAGTTAAAATTCCTTGCCTTTTGAAAACCCAATGAATTCCCCTCAGACAGTCCAGCATGAAAAGCAAGGACCTGCCATGGAAAATGAGGGCGGTTTTCAGCCGGAGCATTTCTCTTAGCCACAAACATTCCAACATCAGAATTGCAGAGAGTAGTTTTTAAAAATTGTGGAAAAGTGATGGATGCCAGTGATGCTGACTGAGCTGAAGTGTGATGCCTGAATAGACCTTTCTCTTGGCCTTCCCCTTGGAGTGATCTCCAAATTCTTTTGTTTGAATCTGTCTGCTGCTGGTGTTGCCGTACAAAAATGACTCAAATTAACACTCCCAGCAGACAGACAGACCAGCTATCTTTGGGAAACTCACCTTGCTCTCTCTTTCCCCTCTTCCAAAGGAGCAAAAATGCTAAAAGATGATTTCCTGTAGTGCGTGGAAGATGCCTCCTCATCCTAGTCACTCAACCAGCTGAAAAATCTTTGAAAATAAATCTTCTAAAACTACCTCTGTATACACTCATTCTGTGGAGACATCTACCATAAATCGTAGTTTAAGTGAATTATAAATTAAATACATCAATGCAAATTTGTAAATGTACATACAAACCTTAGCTGGAAGTGCATGTCATTCAGTGTTCTATTTTTGCTAGGGTTTTTGTGATAATTATGTTGCCAAATCAATTCTTAATATCATGGATCCTCATCTAATCCTACAGCTCATATCTCATTGGCTTATTGTCACATTATGTTTTTTTAGGTGAAAAACTAAGTTTCCTGAGTACATGCTAGTCCACACATCTTCGTAAGCCAAGTAATCTTCATGCATACTACATAATAATTTATATTAGTTTTAAAAGCTATTATCGATTTGCCTTATATCATTTGTTTATTTGTACCATTTTCCATTGTACATTCACCCTAAGTATGTACTAAAATCATTAAATTTAGTTATATATAACCATTTTCAAGCATAAGAATATCCATGATGAAAGCCCAGGATTTCTACAATTCAATATGAAATTCAGGCAGAAAACCATTGTCATGCAGCTTCGACCATTGAATAAATGGAGTTTTTAGGAGGGGATTATATGAAAAGTATGTTTTTCATGAGGAAAGAGAAGAAGCTATCCCATTTTTCTCTAAATTTTGAGAAAACTTATTTTTATCATAAGTGTGGAAATTTCAGGAATACCAAAGTAGGAGTCTGCTTACAAAACTTCTATCATTAAACTTAAGAATGAGAAGATTCGTTATTGAATAAAGACAAATTGAAGACCAAGTGAAATGGAATTATTTATTTATAAATGAGGCATTAATTACCATGCTTTGAAATTAATTTTGTTTAAAGTTTAATTCTTATTCACTCATTTAATAACTTTACCTATGAAAAAAGGAAGCATTGTATACAATGGTGTTCTAATCATAGTGTTGTATATCTGAAGTTACTCTAAACATTGTTCATAATTACATATCTGATAGGTAATCACTCCATTTTCTCAGTTGGTCACAGTTCGATCCGAAGTCATTCTTTGAATTTATATTTGTAACTCATTTGCTACCTCAAATTGATCTGATGTTCACCGAACCAATCCTAAAATGCTGTTGATAATGATAAATTCATGGTATACAATGTTAATACATGGTTAAGAGAAGAGATTCAGTAGTCCCTTCTCAGATATGGGGACTATATCTCTTAAAAATTTTACTTGGTAAGGTTATTGTGATTATATTTCTTATTTCCCACCTCATAAGATGCATTTTTTTCTCGAGAATGTTTTTCAAAATCAGCCTGCGATGTATGAGCAGAGAAGTCTATCTCTCTACTGTAGTCTGTGCTATGGCTGCAAATCAAAGGAGTGCTCACCATTAATCCTTAGTCTCTTAGATTCAAGAATTAATAACTATCGTAAAGGTGTGAATTTCCACAGAGAAAAAAATCATTTTTTCTCTGTGGAAATCCGCACATGTGTGCATTGCGGGTGACTCCGCAAAAGTGGAACTCCATGGCTAGTCCCGGATAGCTTAAAATTTGTTTTTCATACAGGTGTTTTTTTTGGAAATTTCCAATCCTATTTTCATCCTGTAAGCAGTAAACAGTTAATCTTTGACATGCCTGGGGTGTAATGAGTATTTCTGTACTGACCCATGCAGTCCCCACCTTCACTCATGTGAAGGAGGCCTGCTGCCCCCTCCACCTAGACAGTGGCTGCCTATTGGACAAAATTAATGTCAGTAAGTTGTGAGTTCTTCACAGGCTTTTGCTGCAGTTTTGAGCCATCTTACCCAAGAAAACTCCCTATAGCCTTTAAATGTTTTGTGCGTTCTACTTTTTGTG
The DNA here is from genome assembly GCA_963169105.1 of Ceriagrion tenellum. NCBI lineage: Eukaryota > Metazoa > Arthropoda > Insecta > Odonata > Coenagrionidae > Ceriagrion > Ceriagrion tenellum. The sequence goes on along the minus strand of OY720642.1, from coordinate 65,009,102 downwards.
CTCAAGTTTTTACTTGTAGATTTAGATCTCATATTCTGCTGGTAGTCCATGATATTGTCAAATCAGGAGAAGTAAAAAATTGATTTGGTGTATTATTCCTGGATTTCAAGAAAGCATTTGACAAGGTTTCTAAAAAAAACTATGTAATACTCAAATTACAATCATGTGGGGTACGAGTAAAAATAGGGTATCAGATGTATGATATTCTGACTGATGGGAAACAAAAAGTACAGATCGACAGCATCAGTTTTGATGTGGTCAGAATGACACAAAGCATCCCTCAAGGATGTATGAACCTCTTATCTGTTATTCATCATTGATTTAAATAATGTAAAGTTAAGAGTATATAATGAAATTACATTTTATGCTGACCTTTATGTCATGTACCCAGAAATACTCTCTTAAATGTTCTCTCATTGTACCTCTACAATATCAAGTCATGATGTATTCTTAATATTACTGGCTTAGATATTAATAGATAATAGTATTACTGGCTTGATTAAAGATGGGCCATTCTGAAAATTACTATGGTAATTTTCATAAATTACTATGGTATTTTACGTTATGTACTGTAGCTCCAGAAAATTACCCTAATTTGGAATAATATTCACATCTTTCTCAGATATTTTTCATGCTGGTATATTCCAAACATATTATCTTCAGCCAGATCTTTATATATTTAATACAATTTTAATTAAAAATGAATTCACGTTCAACTCATTGGTGGTATACAGTAGACCCCCACTTGACGATTGGTTCGACTTACAATGGATTCGACTTATGATTTGAGCTGATTTTGTGTGCGCTTTTTAAAATTTCAAATTTCTCTGATTTTGTTTTAAATATCAATAGTGTTAAGTATTGGTTTAATAATGTTTTAAATAATTTTAATCCAGGATATTTCGTATGCATTGTCTCTGACGGGTACACTGAATGGATTGGCACTGATGCTCTTTAAACCGATTCCTCGTCCGGAAATAATGCTGATTCAACATACGATGGAATTCGCTTTACGATTGGTCCTCTGAAACAGATTTATATCATAAAGTGAGGGTATCTACTGTATTTGTACTAGTGAAATACTTGTGGGGCAATCGTTTTCAATGGTTTGAACGGAAACTTCCCATACCAAATAGAAAAGCACATTTGCATGTCAGCTACCGTATTCCTTTTTCATTTTCTTTATTTCTAATATATCGATGTAGGAATAATAATGGTTTGAAGGCAGTTAGCCCTTGCTATAGATTTTCTGTTGAATCCTCTAGTAGCTATTATAATTGCAGAAAATTGAAAATGACTGGAAAAGTATGGTAATTTTCGAAAATTATTGTAATTCATCATGGTAATTTACCTCAAATGAAAGTTATGGTAATTTAAACATCTCAAGGCTTGAATAATTGTTACCTGAGTGAGTAAATCCCAGAGAGTTTACTTTTTACTGTAGAAATCACATGAACATCATATCCATAAAATGGGAGGTCCATATACAAAGGAGTCAGATTGAGTAAAATACCTTGAAATCACCTTGACTTCAGACCTATCAATGAGGAAACATGAAATATATGCAGTAATACATTTAAGAACCAGGCTTTATCAAATAAATATGTATGTACCTAGTAGGAAGGCTCTCAAATGAACTAGTGGAAGAGGGATGCTACTTTGCTCTGGTTATTTTACATTGAATATGCTGCATACCTTTGGAACCATATTGAAAAAGATTTAATTTGTGCAGATATAATACAAAGAAAAGCCGTAAAATTGTGAGAAGCGAAGGCCTTAGAGCTCAAGTTTACTTCATTTTATGAGTAATTCATGGTCATTTTTTTCCCTGGAGAGGTTAGGGGAGGGGAGATGCAGAAACAGGTAATTTCGCCTTGGGCACAGTATGGGCTACTTATCTCTCCCGGAAGTTACCTACCATCCACAACTCGGAGGCTGAAAGCACAATCCATAGCCTATAGATATACGTATCTCAATTAAAACCAATGACTGAATGAGTTCACGAGGAAGGATTCTAAGGTGGACGACTGAAGGAGAGAATATTGATCATAATATTGCACAGTCACTTTATTCTCATCCACTACTTGTACAATATAAATGAAATTTATGAAAAAAATAGATTCAACAAATACACCTTCCCTTTCCATTAATTAAAAAAATAATTGCAATCTATCTATTTTCTACAAGATGAGTCAAAAGTGGAACAGTACACTTTTATCAATTAACAATCAACAATATATTTAACAACGTAAAGCCTTTTTCAGTCCTTGGCAGTACTCACAGAAATTCAGTCTTTATCAATGATATTACAACAATCACTTGCAGTTACACATATTTGGTTCTAACATCATTAGTCAAAACATAATAGCCTTTTAGATGACTAAACCAAAACTATTGGGCTTTGTAAAAGATACTCAGAAAGAGAATATGCTGCAACTGCCAACAATATGTCTGCTTCCATCACAATTTGTTCAAAAAGGAAAAATAATGAGCTCAATGAATACAATCAAGCCAATAAATAAATAAATAAATTAGAGATATGTGTGGTAATTACCAAAAACTATGAGATTAGTGTGCTCACATAAAAAAAAAACAAAATTATCACATTCAATATTTCTTACAAGGTATTCGTTTGAACCATTGCTCATAGAATCTCTAAGAATAGCCTTAACATTCACTGTAACTTTACTGTGCTGGCCTATATTAAAGCCTCCTCTTTTCATTTCTAAAAATCAACTGTTTCATAGCTATTTTCATGGTAAAAATATTCTTCTCATTAACATAAGATCATGTTTTCTCATTTAATGAATTCAATTCAGTCCAAAAGGGTTTTATGGCACATTAATTGTTACAGGATGAGTAGACGACACCAGTTCCATCGATTAAGCACTTAGAAGATTTTACACCTGCACCAATTCTCATATTATCCCCACATACTTTTGACTTTTATTTTCATTTGATGGATGAAGGTCCACTAAATTTCCACAAGTTCCCATGAGGTTAGATAAATTAATTTTCTACCAGCTCACATTAATAACTCCACATTCAACTTAATATCCATTAACACAAATATAAAAAAATAGAAATTAAATTTCACTTTCTCATCGCCTGCATTATTGCAAATAAAACTTTGACTTTGTGAGGATACATTTAAGTTTTCCTCAGTAGAAGTGACTGGATATCAATGATTAAAATCGATCCAGAATGCTGGAAAAAATCTGTATGTTGCAAATTAACAAATGACAAAGGATATCAAAATAATTCAGAAATACCTAGCTGGTTAAAAGCATGGACAATTTGTTCTTTCTCGGGTTTCAAAGTCACATTCCAGTCAAATATATGTGACGTGTTCATGGAAAACAATACTTTACTGAATATGAAAGCATTTTCTCAAGCTGCTGGTCACATAATTGGCATTTTAAAAAATTCAATTAACGGATGAATATTGACCACTATTCTTCCAATTGTGCACTTAATGCTGGTCTACCTAAGGATGAGTGTGAGCACTAGCCAAAATGTGACACTTTTTTGTGTTCAAGTATTGGAAAATCTGTCACCCACAGCAATAGTAAATTAATATCATACACCAAGTCCTTACATATACCTCCTCACTCTTGATATAAATTGACTGCTCCATTAGCTCTCTAGTGAATTAAGTGGTATGTTGAATTGCGACTTTGCGTAATATGTGCTAGATATCAAATTGTTTTCATAACTTTTAACTCTTAGTGGTTAAAATTACACACACATTCAGAAGAGTTTAACATATTTTTTTAGTCCCAAGTCTGTAAGAACAGGTGTGCAATAATTCAAATCTCAGTGACAGCTATTCTGCTGATAATCTAAACAACTTGAGGGTAAAAGGCTACAGTGTATTGTAGAAAGGTACTACTTGACTATATAAATTTATGGCTCGAATTTCTGTAATGCCAGGTATCAATCTCATTTCCTCATGCCACTTTTCACATTTATTTAAAAATATTCAAAATATGTTCAGGAGGCAAATTTTGCCCCAAAACTTACTGAGGAGAAGGAATTTTGTTTAGAACCCTGCCTTTTTGTATCCAGTTCTCACTGAGATTATCCTGTAGATCTAATAACTTCAAAATTTTACATTTATAACATTCAAATCACATATTTACATCAATGATCATCAAGCTATTAAGAACTGACCTTCAATTTATATGCACCATCCATAAAATAATGCCGATCTTTTCAACCCATTATCAAACTGTGGCCAATTTATTGAACAATTATCTGAATCTGACAAGCTGGAAAAACAGTATAGCCCTTCAGGTGCAGCTGTGGCTGCTATGTATTTTCATTATCACTGAGTGAAGGAGAAATTAAGGAGCGCCCCATCCAGCAAGGGCCAAAGAGCAGCTGGTGGTTGACCTATAGCACCCAGATTGAAAATTTTCCACAAATGGGGAAAGTGGAGAGTGAGGAGCACTAGTCAGAGATCCAAAAGCTAAGAATTTATTTACCTCACTTTCATTGAGTACCTCACTTTATTTAAGTACCTCACTTTCACTGAGTATGCACTTCACCATTACTTTCATTGCTGTTTTCTGATTGCCAAATTTCCCTGCCCACAAGATACATTTTTAAATTTGAAAGTGTGCTTAAAAATGTTCAAGTGTGTTTGTTGTGCCTGCATCTTATGCGCTGAGCATAAAGCTTCATTGTCATGCGTTCAGTTTTCCACTGCTGTCGGAACTACCAATCTATCCACTTTCACCACAGATTATATTGTTCCAGCAAGCTAAAGGAGTGCTCTCTATTATTCATATGCTTCTGGGATTCAATGTCAAGTAACTTAAACATCATAGCTATTTTTGGAACTTAACAATCCCACATTCTACCTATCAACCTGCAAAATCACAATTTATCTTACCGGGAAGTGAATGGGAAATTAATTAATTTCACACCAAATAGAATTAAATTCTTTGGTTTAGCTGGAATATTTAAAATTAAAGTTATCAGGAAATGTAGGCAAAACTTTATCTCACCACTCCTTAATTAGGTTGGAATGGAGGACTATACTATGAAATAATAAGGAATAGTAAGCATTTGAGCCTCTCTTGGAAAGGTTGGGCCATAAACATGGTGAGGAACTACAATGGAACCACGGGTGCTGGTCAAGCGTGCACATTTGTTTTTCCTGCAGTCACCCATGAAAATATTAAATTACATTATCTAGGGCAAATAAGATTTAATAGTGGAAGATTTTAACTAGGCTTCATTTTTCACTTGATGTCAGTTAATGCATGCATTGTCCCATGCCAGTCTGGAAGTTAATTTTAAATTTTGAAATAGGAAATAAAAATATATTTAACTCTTCATCTTCCATTTTTAAAATGGAGCTATTACTTCAGTAAAAAAGCATTTTAAGAATAAAAATCAATCAAAGTCACTCATAAATATTGCTGAAAGGGTAGTATCATTAAAAAAATCATAAGTTTCCATCAGGATTGCATACAGAGGCAGCTCAAGGCCTAGGTGCTTATTAGGGATGCTCTAAGGAGTGCCAAATTAGTCCCAGGACCTTAATTATTGAACAGATTATCAAACCTATATGGAGCTTTCAGAGAAACAATGAATTTGCTTCTAATTATTTCACAGAAATGTAACATATCAATGAATGATAGCATTATGGATTATCAGTACATACTTTTTTATAAATCTAAGTATTTGAAAGTGTCATCGTACATAATATACCTTGGAAGACAATCATGGAAGGGGAGATGAAAGGCCTTCTTGCTTGGATCCAAAAATTCCCCTAAGCTGCCCCTGATTGAATGAATTGTTTGTATCTAGTATTTTGATGAATCTTATGCCTAAACCTGTGATTTCATTGCTGTTAGCCATTTAAATACTGATTTCAAAATTGTTAGCCAAGGAATAAAAACCAAATGGCTGTCAACCAGCAGACTACTAATGTCTGACCATTTTGGCAGTGCATTTTCACAACACCCCCTAGAGCTGGAGTTGATTCTGGCTCAACCATAGATATCCATCCAAAAGACCAACTAAATATGTACAATAAAGGGCAACATATCTTTTCCTAGCTCACAAAATGGTGAGAATGGATGAAATTACGCATGTAACATGAGACAGAACTTATCTAATGTGGGATTGAAGGTCAAATTATAAGTCCGATTTACAACATAAAAACTCTAGCCTCTGAAGAGAGAGAAAATTCAATATATACTAACCAAAGAAAACCTTGGGTACCAAGCAGAATATCAGACCTAGAAAAGCCCCAATGTTTTTGATGCAACTCATGCATTTATTATATTGTTCTTCGCAGGATTATGCTCTGGTAAAAATGTAAAACTTGTGTGCAATTTATTCTGAATTTTCAAGTCTTCTAATTTACAAAACTGGAGGGAATAGTGATGGATGTTGACGAATGGCATTTCCATTTATGATTAATGATGCCTGAAAATTACCAATATATTTAAATTTCCTAGAAAAATTTTGGATTGCGTTCCCTCTGTAAATGAAATACATATGTGAACCATATCCTAGTCCTATACACTAAATAATTAATTGGCACTAAAATTGTTTCCATCATTTACTAATTACTTCTCCTGAATTCTTTTGCTGGGAATATTTATTCATCAGTTCAGATGCAAGTTTTGACAAATGGCGGATTTGATCTGAGCAGGCTATTGTTTGGTCTTCTAGGTACATTCTGCTATGCTTCTCTGAATCATCCAAAAAGTACCTGGATATGAAGAGAACAGAGGATTATTAGCAAATCAGTTGACCACAAACCTACTTTTCAGGATTTCAGTAAAAACCCTTATTAATTAACAGACTTTTAGTGCTATCTTTATTTTCACAAAATATGATGGGCAGCTTATGTATTAAGATTTGGGAAATATGTGAAAATGTATGAGAAAGCAAGGTAGAGTAAAATCCTGATGACACTGGTGGGGGATTAAGGTTTTATTCACAAATGACTATGAAATTTACACTTCATCAAATGGGAAAAACCTGTACTTTCTCAGTGGCTGATATTAAATGGAATAGAATGAACGCCAATTCTTACCTATAGTTGACCATTATGCCAAATGAATTATTCAGCCCTCTTGATGTCGTATCAGCTTTCCAATTCAATCTCCACATCATAGCTCCATTTCTAAGGTGGAAATTAGCTATTAAAAAAGAAAAAGTAGAAATATCTTTTAGTTACTGAGAAAAAAGACTGATAATTTATAATTCAAACTATATGGCCACTGCTTTTGTAACCTTTTACATGGGAAATGGTACATGTGTGCACTAAAGAGAGAAATTATTTTTAAAATGAGGAATTTCTAACGCCTAGATCTCGTCAAAAAATTAACAGTGTGTAATTTGTATATTTCCTTATCTATTTTTCAAAATAAATCATATTGTTGCTGCTGCAATTTTTTCTGGATCACAAGAAACCTTCTGTTGGGAAGGAGTTTTAAAGGTAATTTGTGAAAAAAATGAGTCAAGCTAAAGACTTACGAGGTTATTTTATTGAATTACCAAGAATTTCAGTCATATTAATGCATATAATTGCACCATTAATAATTCAATATTTTATTCATGCTTCCCACCACTGCAGAAAGTAAATTATATAATTTGAATATGTTCTCCAGTATGATTAGGGTTCTATCTCACTCAAACTACCTTAAATCAAGTCTTTATATATTTCATACAGGCATAATTATAAATTATGGCGCAAAGAACTCATATGGAATTAGAATCCACATAAAAATATGTTTCATACTGTGAAAAATTGAACCTGAAGAAGCAGCAAGCTCCAAAATACATAGTACTATCAGCAGAACTACATCCAAGTTTAATCATTTTTGGAATGTTTGTGGGGCTATCGTTTAATCAGTTTGAATGATAATTTCTCACACCATGACAAAAGAAAGCCAAATTGTGTGTGTGCTGCCCCATATGTTTCAACATTTTCATTTATTTCAGGTCGATTACTGTAGCAATAGCAACTGTTTGACCCTCTGGAATGCACAATCAAATAGTTACTTAGGAACACACAATGACCTGAGAGGTCTTTCATGTACTTTTCTGCAAAATATACATTTTTATCCATTCAAGAATTGTTAATTGATATCCCACCCACTCTCATGACCGTAGTGCCCCTTCAGTTGGAGAGGAAATGTTAAAACATGGGGGACGTCATATGGTGAGCGTTTTGAAGGGTTAAATGCCGTTAGTCCAATGCTATTGCCATTGCCTTTCATGTCTAATAATTCAATTGCTAGTCGTTTCAGAGTGACACAGAGAATATTATCATGACAACACACTAAATCTCAAAGTCCAACAGAATCGATAAAATAAGAGAGACACACTGCTGAACAGATAGGTACAAAAACTCATTCTTTCCACACACAATACGCAACCACAGTAAAAACTGAGCTCCACCAAATACACTCTCATAATACACGTCACCATTTCATCACCTAAAATCTCATACCTTACATTTTTAAACGGCTGGTGTCCTAACAGTCCCTGCCACAAGCCCAAGTTGTAGCTTGCAGGGTAGAGTGTAGACGCAGTTGTTGAAGATTTAAAATTGATGGAAAAATATAGTCATTTTTGAAAATGTCCATAATTTGCTATGGTAATTTACCTCAAATGCAAGTTATGCTAATTCCCATCTATGATTATCAGAAAGATGAGGTATTCTTTTATTATGCGGAGGAATTGACCTAAATTGCATGGATGGCGACTTCTCACTTAACCCTCTTAGTGCGGCGGGCGGATATATCGGCTTTGGCATCTCAGGCGTAAAGTGCGGAGGGCCGATATATCGGCTCATAGGCAAAATATTGTTTAACTTTTGCACACAAATATAATTACAATTATTTTTTGTAGGAAGTATATGCATTTTTTATTATTACCTAATTCAATGTATATGCAATAAGAAAAACTGCAAATGGATATTTTAAACAATAACTTTATAATATTTATTTTCCTAGAGTGATACGTTTCATTAAGTTACCCTCCGCATTTCTCACTAGAACCGCTGGCAGGGGTCAGCACTAAGAGGGTTAAACAGCACAACTACATCCTTACATCCTACATACATACAAACAGATGAATTACATCCTACAATCCAAAGCATCTTTTACTTACCAACGGGATCAAGGGCACAGCCCCTTCTCTTCTCTAAGTGCAAGTATCGAGTGCATAGACGCATTAGAGGAGTTTCTAAAACCATTAACAGTTTGTGGTCTTGAACCCAGCTATTGCTCTCTAGAACTAGTCTAAATGTATTCCAAAATTCACTGGGATCCTCTGTTTTCAGTAATTTTTTTAATGTACTCAGCTCTTCATTGGCAAACAGATCTGTTTCCACCTCTGAAAAGACAATTTACGTTCTGCATGTTATATGGTCTAGGATTCAACATAAAATTATGAATCACCTTCCAGAATAAATGCAAACTTTAATAAAATTATGAAATAAGCAGTCTTTACATGAACTGAAAATGAATCAAGATCTCTACATGCATACCATTGGTTAAGCCTTTCATTTTCTCCATCAGCCATGAATGAAATCGTGGGATTGGAGATAGGCTGGAAAATTTCTTCATGTGTGGAAACTCTGCTTGAAGTTCCTTCACAACTCTCTTGATTAAATATGTGCCTAGCTCAATCCCCTGAAATTAAACATTTAAATGAGTATGTCATCTCAGAGTCAGCACCATGAAATATTCCCACGAAGAAAAAGTTGAAAACCTGTAATCCTTTTTGTGTGGAGGTGATAGAGTAGAATATAGCAGCTTTTGTTTGGGCAAGATTTTCGGCCTGCGGCTGAACTCGCATCCCAGCTGAAGCATCCACTGAAGAAAATGTTGCAGAAAACAAGGTTTTTAAAATTCATTTTATAACAGAAGAGTCGAGAGTATTGATGAAATATTTAACTTATCATAGCACACCTATTGTGTCACATCACTGCCGGTTATTCATTTATTAATATCAGTAATATTTAGACCCACTTTTATAAATTCTAGTTAAATATTTCCTTGGTTATCTAAGTTTGGCATGCTCTCTCTTCACTAATAGTTACATCGACTTACCAACAGTCTAATACACTGTATGAAGCCCTAACTCTCAGTCATGATCGCATTAACCAGGAAACTCAATCATCCAGTGGTTAAGATCAACCAGGCATTATAAAACAAGGCCTTAGTCACCTTAACCCATTGGCTTGGTATTTTTTGAGTTACCACCTTTCCCATAGGTATCTGCTAACTGCATTTTGCAAAAATGTGGCTGTTGTAATTGAATTTTTTTATCCCAAAAAATGCTTAGGCAACAGAAAAGACCTAAATTATATTTTTTTTAAAGTCACCCCATTAGTTGGAGGCAAAATGACCAGTGAAATTTTTCCAAAAGTGTAACTGCTTCCTCTCATCTTGGCAAAATCAGCAAATAACAGCTATTAAAATCAAAATCTTTATAGCTACAAAATTTCACTATCACGTGCACCAATAACAGTAGCAAAAACATAATACAGTAAACCTCTTCTTGGGTTGTTAAAAATCATTTGACTTGACCAGGACCCACATCATTTATCAATGCAATGATTGGAAATTCATGGGCACTGTTCACTGATTAAATAACTTGTTTGTACTCTCTACAGAAATCTGGACTTACCCTTTATTGTTTAATTATCATCATGGTTTAAATACCCCTAAAAGGGGTATTTAAACCATGATGGAAGAATGGAACCTTTCCCATACAAGTAGAGATTTTCATCTTATGGTAACCTTTTTTTAAATGTATTTCAGCCTAAAACTAATCTAAAATCATTTAAAGCAGAATAACCCCAAATATAGATATGCTAAAAATGCTGTAAAGAAGCAGCATAGTTTTTCCTCAATAAAAAGGAGTATCTCTGACAGAAAACCTTTTAAATCTATTTCGCTTTCTTTGCATGCCCCTATGAGAGAGTTAGTTTCACTTGCTGGCAGATAGAGGAGCTTAGAGATTCTGAAAATTACTATTGTAATTTTCATAGTATGTAAATAGCTGTAATTAAAACCTTGAATATGCCTTCTCGTTCAAATTAATGTTTTTCTGCTGTAATCTGAGTAGTCTACTTAAGGGCCCACATTATATCTCCACTTTCAAGGTTTAATTGCAGTATTACTATAATGGAGGCTTCCTCAGTTTTATTCAGGGTGTCCAGCACTCTGGAAAACCGGCAAGACTGGGAAATCACAGGGAATTTTATTTTCACTGGAAATATAAGGGAAATTTCAGGGAAATATTGAATTGACTCTGGAATTTTCTGTGGTGTCCATATATGAAACAGCAACGGAAGCAATGTGCCTTTATCGGCAAGTTGCCACGTCAAATTTCTCTTGCATCGTCGTATTTTGCATCCCTGTAATCACCGAAAGTAGGTACATGTTTTCTATATAGGTGTATTGTGATTTTATTGGTCATGGTCTGTAAATCAGTGGCGTAAAGAACGTGCATTTATCGGCAAGTTACGAAGTCAAATTTCCCTTGCGTTGTCACATTTAGCAAAATAAGGAGACAAGTCAATTCCATCAGTTTTTTAAGCTGTTGATCATTTTATATCAATGCTATTCATTGCAAAGTCTGACTGTAATATAACCTTGTTCCTGAGCACCAGTATGACAATGGTTAAATTTAAGAAAGGGTTGTGATGTGATTTTCTCTGAAACTATTTCAAAGGGTTGTGATGTGATTTTCTCTCAAACTATTTTAAAGTTTTGTGTTTATTTTCCTCCAAAAATGCCAATTTAAAAATAATCCTGACGTTTAATCACACAAAAAACATACCAAAAATTCTCTTATAATTAACGAGAAAAAAATCAATATTTCCTCTGGAAAAATAAAAATAATGTCTGGAAAACCTGGAAATCTCGGAATTTTCAAATTCCCAGCTGCTGGACACCCTATTATTGTAAATTATTATTTTTTGGGATCTACCCGCATTGCAGCATTGTAATGGACAATCGTTTTGCAGATGCTGGCGAAACCGTCATCCAATAAAATTCAGCAACATGAGAAGAACCCAAAAAATACTAATTTACAGTATAACTTGCCTAAGAACACCATTTTATTTTCATCTTGGTTATAAAAACACACTTCAAAAGACCACTTTACCTGGTACATTTTATTGTACAGTTGAATGTACGAACTCTTTCATGAGAAAAATTGTAGGTACCTACTGTGTGAAGCGACAAATCTCATGATTGTCTGAATGACTGAAAGGAAAATAGAACCTGCTCTAATTTCAATAATTTTCTGGTACAATCTTTGACACGTTTGTACAAAAAAATGCACCGAGTAAAGCGGCCTTAGAGAGTGAATAACGCAATCTGAGGATTCTAGATCTTATTTTGGGGCAGGAAGTAAGGTTCGGAAAATTTTTTCATGAAAGAAGGAAATAAATAAAATATTATAGGTACATAAAAAGATATAGGATAGAATTTTTAGGAATAAAATAAAGAATGGTTTTAACTTATAATCCTTTTTTTATATTGCCTTTTAATGACACTATTATTTAAATAAATTAACTATTCAAATTTTAAACAAGGAAACTGGAGGGAATACCCGAATTTTAGGAGAGGGGGGATAGAAATTTGGGAGGGTCGTTTGCACTATAGATTTTGACGGGGATTCGCACCCTTGGGTGGAAGTATCCACTGCCCCCATTGATACAATATGCAAAGAAGGTTATCTTAGACTTCCTCTGGATGTTGCAGATAATGTAAAAACAGGTTCCAATGTTCATACTTGGCATTTTCCATATTCTCTGCTTCAGTGCATTCTCGTCTTTTAGGACAACAGCATTGTGGCTTTTTTTTCATACCAGACCCAGCACACCAGTCACCAAACTGCCATTTATTAAAATTAATGGGTTAAAATATAACTTGCCATGAAACAGAAAAAGGAAAATACACACTCATAAAGAAAAGTTAACGCAAAATCAAAGAGAGAACTAATTTGAATGCTACCATGCAAAATCAAATGCTTTCATAAGTGCAAAATGACGAGGATCAGATATTCTAATGGCCAAAATACTCAAATCCATAGCAAGTCCTTGGATTTTAGAAAATAAAGTACAGTAAGTCATCCATTTACGTCCGAGATGCATGTTGAAGAAGTATGAAGTAAAAATGAACCAGAAACTCGTGACCATAATGATTCCATTATTTACCAAGGAGTTAATTTCTACAGTAGAATGTGGATAATCCAGATCAATTGTTGTCAGACCCAGTTCGGATTATCAAAAAGTCCGGATTTTTTAGCAGAACCAAAAAAAAGGCCATTTGATGCCTCAAACATAAAGAAACTTTGCTAAAAACCATAAAAACAGTACTTCACTTTAGTACCATAGTTAAATAATTAGATCAGATAAATAAAACCATCAATTAATATGAACTTATTTCATAGTATTACAATGAAATACATGCAATACGTCTTGCAAAAACGCTTTTGACAAATATGTACTGTATTTTATTCACTTAAACTTATTTTTCGCCGTATGTGAATCCCGATAATCGATGGTCTGGATTTTTGACGCCCGGATTATTGACGCTCTACTGTAAGTTCATTTTTCTCCATTTAAAAAAATTTAAGATGAGATGAATACATCAATAAAAAAATAATATGAGATGAATACATTGATAGTATCAAAAAACACAAACATGTGCATACATTTTCCATTTTATTAGCATTAAACCGGGAAAATTTTTCCAACACCCATGCTGGCATGGACGTATTATCGAATCAGATGTAAATCAGGCGACGTAAGTCAAGGACTCATTTTATATATGATAAAGTGAGTGACTACACCTGAAGATGAAAGTCCTTATGCAAAATTTCTTACACAGCAAGCACCAAACAAAAGATGGAACAATAGCACCAACAAAAATGAAAGACCATAAAAGAGCCACCCAAACCTGACATGCGTGAAGTAGGAGCAGGTGTTACAAGAGTTCTTAGAGAGCTAGGTATGTCATCAGTTAGAGCAGTATGAAGAACAACAATTGGTTCCTCTGGCATGCTACCATGGGTATATACAAAGCAACGTCGATTGGGCCCCACTCGACGCTTCAATTCAGTCCAATTATGCATAGGGTGCACAGCTTCATAATCAGAGATCTGCATCATAAGAGAAGTAAATGAATTAGAATTTTTCACTATACTTAAAGAGCAGGTCAGAGGGTGTTTTTCTTTGACCAAAACAGTGCAGTTTAGAACCACTCCAAATTATCTACATTAGAGATCAATCCAAATAATGTGCTTGTCATCATCAGGTTAGAAAACCATACACAACCTAAGTAAATATGAAGTAACTTGTTTGTGTTGTGATACCTACAGACTTTATTTCTTAGTCACAATGCTTGACCTTCAGCTGCTGGAAAAGTATCTCTAAATTGTCTAAGGTGATAGCAGGAAAAACGTTTTTACAATCACCTACTTCTCTCTTCCAGTTCCTATTCCAAATATTTTGGCTCTCCTCTGTAAAGAAAGGTTCCAATAATCTAGTTCTCATTGCTCCAAAATCGGCTCCTCAATTTTTAGAGGTTCCCAGTTCAAACCTCACTACTCTGGCTTTTAAAACCACCTGACCTGCTTATGCTCTTGTCTAAATTTGTAGCTTGGGCGAAAAATTAGTTCTAGTTCTTGGTGATATAGATACACATTGAAAACCATGAAAAGTCAAATACATATGTAGGGCACAAAGTTTTGACTTGAAGGGTAAAGACCTACTATGAGCATCGTATGAGGTACAAAAGAGCGCTGATTATCTGAGAATCGATTAACCAATTATCGGATTATCTGAAAATCGTCCCACGACAACCCCCTCCTCTTCCTTTCCATCCCTTCCCCGCCTGCTACCACTTTTTGGAGTGTAGGCTTTCACAGCTGTTGATTGTGATACAAAATGCCTAATTCATCAGGAAAGAGGATGTGCTTCATCTTAGAAATTTATGAGAAGTTGAAGGAAATTGAAAAGGTATCCAATCTTTGCTCACTGTCCACTAATTGCCTGCAGAAGAGGCACGTGCCTGGGTTAGCTATAGCTTGGGGTGGAGGAATTGGACTCTGAGTAGCTGTAGTTGAGCAAGTGTGTATCAGATATCTCAGAAGTTAAAAAAGTGAGAAGGTAACTTTGCCGATCCACATCGTCAGACTTTTCGTAATGAGTGTAATATGTCACTATCAAGAACTTAAATTCTTTCTTTTGGGCAAGTATCATAAGTGGGTGCATGAAAACTGAAAATATTGTGCTTCTAAAAATTAGATTCACCACAGAATGTTCTATGGGTTGATGGAGCATATTTATATCAATTAAGCAGCTGGAGTCAATTTTTGTTTTTTATTTGGCGAAATGTTTCAATGATATAAATGGAATGAATGATAGCTTGACAAATGGAATTATACTACAGGAATATGGGTATTTTATCATAATGTGTCTGAAAGACTTCAGAAGGCAAGGCGCAGAATTTACAGACGCAACTACATCACAACTGAATGCGAGAGCATCATACATCACCTTTTGTTATCTGATTGGGATTACTCCTCCATTAGCACAGATAATCAGCACTCTCATATACATACAAGTTTAAAATTTAAAGTTTACACTTGTGTGCAGTGAAGAATATTTTCAATGAATCTATATGAATATACTTATTTTTTTTAATTAAGTCACTCACTGAATCAGGCCACCCTCAAGGCAGTGTGGATAGACAGTATGAAATTTGTTGTCGAAGCGTGTTAGGCAGGGATTCTCACTATAACCAAAACTCCTTAATGTACATATACAGGCAGCAATGGATGAACTTCTTGAAGAGATTCAAGGAGGGATAGCAGTACAAGGAATGAGGATCCCAATGATTCATTTCGCTGATGATATCATGGTTTTAGTGGAAGAGGAAGAAGAATTGACACATATCCTTGGAGAAATGCATCATATTTTAAACAGCCAATGCAATCTTTGGCTGAATAGGCACAAGACAAAAGTTCTAGTTGCTGACAGAGCAGGAGATAAGGATGTGAGGATTATGTTGAATGGAGAACTATTACAACAAGTGAGAGAATTTGATTACTTAGGAAGCAAAATAACTTCTGACGGAAGGAGTTCAAAAGAAATGCGATGCAGAATACTTTGAGCAAAGGTAGCTTTCAACAGTAAAAGAAAACTTTTCACTTCCAACTCCATCAAAATCTCGCTTAAGAAAAAGCTGATAAAGACCTTTATGTGGAGTGTTTTGCTGTATGGCAGCGAGACATGGACTGTGGGGAAAGAGGAGAGGAAAAGACCAGAGGCTTTTGAGATGTGGTGCTATAGAAGGATGAGTAAAATAAGCTGGAAAGAGCGAGTGATGAATGAAGGGGTATTAAGAAAAGTGGATCCTATGGAAAACATTAAAAATACGATGGGAATAATTTATTGGTCAAGCACTACAATGAGGGTTTGGAAAAGATAAGTTTAGAAGGAATGATAGAGGGCAAACAGTACAGAGGAAGACCAAGATTGGAGTATTGGAGGCAGATAATGGAGGACATGGGATGCGGACGATTTTCCGAAATGAAGAGGAAGGCAGAGGATAGAGAGAGGTGGAGGGCTGTTGAAAACTAATCCTGATGGATTGATAACTGCAGAAGAAGATTTCACAGAATAAAAACAAGGCCAGTGCCTATAATTGAGGACCCCAGAAGTCAAGGGGTCTAAGTGACATTTTTGAAAAAAATAAGTTAGGTACAGGAATGGGATGTGAAAAATTAATCTTTTAGGTGGTAAAGGAATCCAAGTGATTTTCTTGACAGGTGCTGCTATCTAGGGTAATGCCTTTTAACTACTTAGTGAGTTGTACCAGACATTTTCAACTTTGACTTAAGTTTTCTCTAAACAATGGTTTTTTTACTTAGACCCCTTGACTTCTGGGGTCCTCAATTCTCATTTATTTAAATATAAACTATGTGCATAGTAGTAATGATTTTTCTTCATTTTAACACACAAGTGAATGCAAGTATTACCCTCAATCTGGCCCTTTTAAGTGTAGACTAAATCAAGTACAATTATAGGTAAGAGCCTTTTTGTGTTGAATTAACAAATTAATATCTACTGTTCACCACATCAATGATTAATGTTTTCTGCAGAAATGAAATACAATTATTCTCAATGTATAAATAAATGAGATTGATCTATTCTATTACCCTACAGCAGCTCATTAAAGGTAGAGCAAAAAATTATATTTCATTAAATAACTTCCATTTTATTGTCAATATCCTTATCAATACATATGTAATTCAGTTTTTGAGAATAATGAAATTTTTATCACAATAATGGGAAAATAGAGAGAAATTAATGGCTAAACACGCCCATTTCTCTGAGCCATAAGTCAACTTACAAGTCTTTAGGCATGGCATCTTCAGTGTTTACTGACAGTAATTAATGGTTTAACTCATAATAATTATTAAATTAGTTCAGTTGTGAGTAAAGTTGAACATCTCATCTAATTAATTTAAAACAAATTCAGATTGCATATAAATTGTCTTCAGAAAGAACATAGAACTAGGCTCCAGAAGTTAAAAAAATACACAAACTGTTTTGGAATGTGTTAATGGTTATTCAATACTTGACATTACAATTCCACAAAGAACATGCTCCAAGACAAAATATTGGTAAACACAGACTTTAAAATGCAGAATTCAAAAGAGTACGGCTGAGAAGAAATTAAGAGAGTAAACACTGAATACCTATCATGGCTTGCTTTCAGAAACAATGCAAGTACAGGAGAAACTGGATTTTACATAGCATGAAAATGTGGAGTTTCAATTTTATACGAAGCAAAATTGTTGGTCCTGACGAGAAACCTACATTTGATACATTTTTGAGGTGCTGGCAAAAACACGAAGTTTTGAAAAAATGCATTATTCGAAAATACGTAATACATTCATCTATTGCATTCTCCTCTCATGAATACCTCACTCTCATAGAGTAATTTTCATTGTATAGCTCCTAATATAAGTTAGACCACGAATAATGGGAAAAAAGTCATGTAAGACATTGTTTCTCATAAGGTTTGGTTATATTTGTTTAGATGCAACAGCACTGGCATGAAATTAACAATTCTCTTTTGGTTGAAACTCTCTCGTGGCACCACATGCAATACACCCTGCTGTTTGCTCGGATCGGCAGCAGTTCAAATTCTCACACACGCTCAGGGACAGAAAGATGACATAAAATTATGAAAAATAGGACAGGGATACTTGCCATGGCCACTAATTCTAAAAAAACATGGCAACCCAAAAAGCCTGATTTATCATGCATGAACCTGTGCTAATAAAGAGAAGGGACCATCAATTATACTCACAAACTTCCCCCTGACCATCTGTTCTCTGCCTTGTATCCCATCCTGAGAGATCTCTTTTTCTAAAACCTCAGTTTACAATCTCCAACTGCCTTTCCTCTTTCACTCAATGCCAGAGTTGTGCATCCCTAACCTCCAAGCATTGCCCGTTATCCCTCTTCTGGCTAAGGCTCGTAATTGAGTCATAATATACATAGTCACTCCCCAACTAACAAGCTCTCAGCTGCAAACAAGACCCTCGGCCTCTTGCCTCTACCATCTCATGAGCTATGGCCCAGGCAACCCCATCTAATGCTTATGCCCTGTTGTGACGAGTATTCAAGGCCTCATTGCGATTGAGTGAGAAGATGTTCTCTTAACCAGAAAGTCACATCATCATCCAAAAATCAGCCCTGAGTCATAGTGGGGAAAGAAAATGAATCATGGAATGAAGAACACGGGATCACGATAATCTCCAAAATGTCCCTTTGAGACTAAGTTTCTCTTTCACACGTATGGTCGGAGTATATTTCCAGCAAAAGAAACAACATTCAATGAAGTATATGTTAAAAGAGGGGATAACTTTAAAGTTACTAAAAATAAAATAATTTTTATCACACTGTCACATCATAGTCATAATTTTTTTCCACAAAATGGGACTCTGATTTGATATTTTTGCCATGAAATGAGTATACAATTGCCAAAAAAGTCCAACTATGAGTGACAGCTCTTCCTATCAGCTTGACTTATATGAGACCACTTTCTCTGATACATTATACAATCCTAAGTGCAAATTCAAGCCAAATATTTTAATTTCTCAGCTGTGAGTCACAGCACAACATTTTCTCAGGTGACTTCAGGAAGTGTAAACATACATTCGACCAACCCTTTTGTCCTTAGTCTAATTCCTTTAACTACCATAACTGAAGTGATGCTCATATGTTACCAATGAAGGTATATACATCTCTACCTCCATCAATTTAGAAATGTTCATACATTACCATAAAGGTGCATACATTTGAGCGGCATTGTTGGCAAATTTAAAAAAATTTAATCAAATAAGTTCATGGAAAATGTTTCAATTAGATCCCTTGCAAAGAAATCAAAATCACTGACAGAATAGTAAATTTTTTCTTGACAAACATACTTACAGAACTTGTCAATGAATCCATCCATTATTGCCATTATGCTCAAAATATTGCTTGCCAATTTTGACTAGGCTGAATCTGAAATATTTTCAATGAAATTTATTTATACTTCTTGGACTCAACTGAATTTTATTTCAGGCGAAAGTAGCATGGCTCTTCAAAAGAAACTTGACCACATGAGTAATGCTGTGAACTTCCTGAATTGGTATTTAATTTCCTTCGTGGATATTTCTCATTGATATGTAAAGGATCATGGGCTGGAAAAAAATCCACATTCACCATGCAAATATATTTTCACTGACAATGAGCAGTGAGATGAATGATTTAATGGGGAAGAAAATAAGAATAAATTTGAATTAATTACAATGATTGGTCAACATAAATAAAACAAAGTATCTACACATGGAAACGTCTAAGAATCAATCGAGCATATAACATCTAGTTCATACTGATGAAAACATTGAAAGCTATTCTCCATGCATAACATGTGACAGTTGAAAATTTTTTACTCTACAATGGCAGAGCTGAAGCAACAGTTTTGGGCTTACTAAAACCTTAAGATCAATGCTGGCTCAAGGCACGGGTAACATAGCCAAAAGCCACGGGCAGCTGGTGGTGAAGCCAAACAGTCTGCAAATTACTATTGAATGTGAAAAATGAAATCATGAAAAAGACTGACTCATAACTAACTTCAAAAAAGATTACGATTAATCTTCAGACTAACAATATCCTTCATCAGTATTCTTGTCACCAGCCCATTCAAAGGAACTGTAGCCAGTGCAGGATTTACGTATAAGCAACACAAGCTATAGCTTAGGGCCTCCACTTTCTTGGGGGCCCCCAAAAAAAAAATTGTCTGAGTGAGCAATTTTCATACATACTTTAATATACTGCAGCATTATTTGTCCCAATGCAGCACGTCCCATACTCTGCACCCAATTTTTTTAGCGCGTCTTTTCGAAGAACAAAGCGCTATTGTGTCTAGGGTTCAGTTTAACCCTCTAGGTATCCGAAAATCTCATTTGGCATTGACATAGAATATTTGGACTAATAAAGGGCCCCATATCTCAAACAGCTCAGGGCCTTATCAAGTCTAAACCTGGCCCTGTCTGTAGCCAAAATTGCACATCAATTCCCAGCTGAAATGAAACCTACCCACAAGAAATAGGTGCAATGTAAATACATGCAGTAATTCCCAGCCCATTAGACACACCAGCCCATAAGAAGCACCGCAATTATCCAGGTTAGATTTTAGAAAAGCATTCTCAGTCCATAAGATGCAGACAGACTTAAATCGCATTTTCGAGTAAAAAAGGAGTATCTTATAGGCTGGGAATTATGGTATTCCCTCTACATACACACTCTTCCTCGTAAAACTCAAAGCTTGGAGACAACTTATAGATAAAAACTGAGTTCCTGGTTGGCAAGGAATTGAAATGAAGAGGATAATTCTGAAATTCATTGTAACCCCCAAGTTAACATGCCTTTTCATTTGATTACAATTATTAAATATGCATATTTTTATAAAGGCACTTCATGATGCTATGCAAAGAATGCCTAGACACTTTCCTGTTATGAAGTATAGCTGTTGATGTTTCGCCTACTGAAAGCCTATTACCAAGATAATTTGAATGAAGAAATTGAGTGAATCAGCAAGGCAGCGAATCAACAACCTTTCAGCATTAATTACGAGACGTGAGCTTTGTTCTCTGGCATATTCTAACGGAAAAGAGGTCTGTGGTTCCCAAATAAGCCAGTCAATAACACTTCAGGGGCATCTCCATTCCTGATCAATTATTGCATATCCTTAGGTAGGACTAATACATGAGGGGCAAGTTATGAGAAAGTTAGCCAGACACCCTCTTCCATGGTGAATTTTACATAGGCATTAAGGAGGGAGGCGTCCTTGCAGGTACAGAGCATATGATGGCTTTTGTGAGAGAACATGGGCATTCTGTGGTATCTCCTCAAGGCACAGAGTCATCTGATAGTGATCACACAATTGTGTGACATTCACAGTAAAATCATTTGTCTGTTCTTGGATGCAACAAACATTTTTTTGCTGATGATCTTTTTCACAGATGTCTTCGGGATGTCACTTAATTGTGTGACCACTGGTTGAATCCATTAACATTGCAGCAAAGCCAGAGCCACAGTTCTTCAAAACTGTCCGCAGTGCACACCTTTGAGACACAGCAAACACCCTTTCATGCTGGAGCCTTGCGATGGGAAATGCTTTCCTTATCTCGATTACCATGAGCATTTCACTGTAATCCTCTATGCAGAACTCTCATGTGATTATGAATTCAACAGGTATATTTTTGTCGGTTTGGCACCGAAATTCTTAAGGCTTCCGAACCCTTTCCTCATTCAGTGCTTAGATACCAAATCTTCCCCTCATTGCCAGCCAATGTCCAAGGTCACACACTGTCTACACACTGGATTGATGTAAAAATTTGTACCCCACATGGAAAAGATACACTCCAAAGTGTACTCCTTCTGCTTTACTGTACATTAACAAATTTTATGAGGCACTCTATGGTAGTTAGCTACAAATTTCTTTATCAAGAATGCTCCTCGCAGCTTGGCTGGTTAACGTTAGAAATTTTTAAATTATCGGTTGAACAATACGAATTTACTTTGCAGCCTATATTTTACAAGTAAACAACAAATATTTTTTTTCAGCATTTACACTGAAAAACCAAAGAGCCAACCACAGTCACATGCCATGAATAATGACTGTATCTGAGGGGTAGAGTATTGAGCCTTATGTCTAGCAAGGTGAGTTCCTTATTGACACCATTGACCTTTTATTCTTGCAAACCTTTCACTTGGCCCAAGAACTGCATTAACATGGCATTCATTCTCTCATGTAGAAAATGTGTAAAAAAATTTAAATGTATTTTGCATTCACGTTAGATGAAAAATTGGCAACATGTTACTTGCACAAGGGTTAAAGTTGGACCTAACCTCATGGACAGAGGTACTCACAGCAAGGACATGGGTACATCATCGAATCATATGCACAGTACCAGTGAGAATACCTCACTCCATAAAAGCCACTTTGAAAATCAGAGTGGAAGAGAAAGTTGCTGGGCGAGTGACTTTCCCACATTCAACTAGGTTTCAGTTGGAGTGACCAAGCTTCACGGCCATTCCCTTACTCTCAGACCTCCATTGGGTGAACGAAGTGTATCCACTCGCTGTAGAGTGAAATTTTGTGGGCTAGTAGAGATCCTAGTGTGCGGAAGAGAGAAGCTGAATACATAAGTCACTCTGAGAGCAGAGAAATTAGAGCATGTGGATTCCTTCACCTTTCTTGGAAGTGCCATCAAGTGGGACGGAAGAAGTACAATTGACATCAAGCAGAGAATAGCACAAGCTAAGAAGGAGTTCATGGGAAAAAGACGACTGCAGTGCTCAAAGAAGATACTACTACAAACCAGGAATCATTATGTGAAAACCCTGAAAACATTTATGTTGAGCATAGCATTCTGTGTATCGGAAGCATGGATCATTATAAAAGCTGACCAGAGCAAACTAGAAGCCTCAGAAACCTGGTGCTAGAGAAGGATGCTGAAGATAAAATGGACTGACAAAATGAGAAATGATGAAGTGTACAGATGAGAAGGAGAGGAAAATACTATATGGAACACCATAAAGAAAAGAAGAACCTGATGGATTGGACACACCCTGAGACACAATGGGTTTGTGAAGAACATTATTGATGGTAAAATAGAGAGTTAAGTCTCCAGAGGATGACCCAGGAATAAGTTCATGGACCAAATAAAGAGGAAAGTACATAGGCAGAGATACCAGGAGATAAGGGAACTAGCATTATATAGGGAAGGGGGGAGGGCTGCAGTCAACCAATCTTAGGATTGAATAACCAGTGAATGAATGAGTAGAGACCCATTGTAGAGGCTGAGATACGAAATCCCTGGGATATGAAGAATGCATTGGTCACCCCCCTAATGTTGTACCCTCTACAAGTGGGTCATTTGCGAATGAATGGGTCAGAAGTGTTAAAAAAAAAGTTTAATTGCAAGTTCCAAGTTCCCAGATGTGAATTCAGTTTTTCATGCTTATTTAAGTGCCTTCCTTCTTTTGTACTCAGTCTTTTCTTTACTGCAGTTGGGTGAACAGCTTAGTAAATCATATTGAGTTATATGTTGTACGGAACCTCAATAAGAATAAATGGGTCCATGGAGTGAATCGAAGGATCAAGTACTGATTTTTGTGGAACAACTGTTCCTTTCAGTCTCTTGGTCTTGTTGGCCCTTTGTTCCGTTCAGTCTTTAGCTCCCTTCGGTCCATCATTTCTTTTGGTCCATCGTTCCTTTTTTACCTTATGTCCATCTTCCCTTTCGCTCTTCTATTTCTTTTGCTCCTTTGCTCTGTCTTTCCTTTTGGCCCTCCACTCCTGTCTTTATGACATAATATATACCTAACGTGACCCTAAAAAGTCATCTGTGGAAACTATTAGTCTAATTAGCAGTATTTTTTTCAATTAAGTGGTGCTGGTCGGCTAACCTTTGACCACACTGCGGTATGCCATTGGGCAGAAATTGCAATAATGTAATTGTTACACACATGGCAAAGAAAATGTAGCAGCATGCACTGAAACAAACATCAAATCAGTTACTCCTCCACATGCAGTATTGATATTGCAGTTTTCTTACAGCGTAAAACAGCATTATTTTATCATAGCCATAACAATTTTTTTAAATACTTCTTTTTCTCTGAGATAGAGCTAGCTTAAGGAATAAATTCCTTGTGGTTTAAAAATAAAACTTTTTATGATACACCACATAAATAGTTGGTTGTTATATCTTCTACATTTTATTTCATCTCACCTCCTTAAACATTCGTCATTAAATAAACGTCATTATGGTATAGGTACCAAGTATTACCAGATTTTTTTAAATTTTCACACTTTAAACACCAAGAAAATATTGATATTGAAAATATATGACCATTTATAAAAAAGGAATAGTGAACGAGTGAAAAAGAATGGGTCCCTAAAAGGACTGGTGCAGTGTGAATGAGTTCACAAAAATGAACAGGTTTGCCCATTTGGTTTACTGTAGTCAGGTAAGTCCTATTTTAGAGTACAATAGCATTATTTGGAGCATGTATCACAAAAAACATTAATATAATGGAAAAAGTACAGCATAGATTTCTTAGATATATTTATATATTTTGCCACTGTTTAAAAGGCGCTTTATTTCTGACCTAGTCTTTATCTTCAATTTGTGCAACGGTCATACTTATAGTCCAACATTAGTGGAATTGCTCCGCTTTAATGTTCCTGCTTTAAATATAAGAGCTGGAATAACTATTAATGTTAAGTTTTGTAATAGGAGCTATACCTATGTCTCCCCATTGAATAGAATGATGCACTACCTCAACAAGTACCACACTGCGATGTGAACTCTGTATCTGTAAACACCCTGCAAAACTATGGCATTTTGTAGGATCTGAGTCAAAGGATGTGTAAAACAAAGGATTACTGGGATCACATTGTAAAGGAAGCCGTGGAGATCAGGCTGGAGAAAAATAATTTCAACCGAGACAAAGGTTTTCAAATCATCGATGCTTGGAAACCCTCTCTGAGAATGCTGGAAAAACGACGGGAAAAATCCGACCGATTGGAGCCAACCTGACAAATATGGCGGGAAAATGACCAAATGTCACTATATAAATATCGGACCATTCTGGCAAAAAATTATTCACCCTGAAGATGATGGCAGACTACGTCATCGAGACGTTGGTTCAGTTTAACACCATTACCCAGCTGGAAACCCGAGAACTCTTCATTCAATGGCATTTTGTTCAGTAATACTAAGTGCAGTACGTTAGCCTGCTTACTTATGCCACTGTTTTACGCCTTGAATTTTTACTCGATGTATGATTCTTATTGTAATTGGGTAGTTGCCTGTGAAATAAATATCTATCTATATTTAGTCCCCTCCCTCTCTGGGTGTTAGCCGGGCACACCTTTATGATGAGATGCCACATATTGCACCTAGGGCCCTCCCTCTCTCTCACAGGACTAAGTGGATCTTCAACCTGAAGGCTTAAGAGTAAATCTCAGAAATGTCTACCTCAAGCAAACCCAAATGGAAGCAGTTCCCCACCCCACAGCAGTGGAGACCTACTAACTGTCCCAGAATTTCCTGAGTACTTACTCCCAGGGCCATTTATATCAAGTTGATATTTAGCCACACCAACATATCCCATCCATCTCTTTCAGTCCATTTCATCTTCATCCGTAGGTCCAGCCTTCTCCAAATATATCTTTACATGGTTCCACCACAACTGTCATGGTCTTCCCCAGTGTCCTCTTCCTTCTGGATGTCCTCTCAAAACCTCCTTCATCATACTCCCATCCTCTTCCCTTAACAAGTGTCCTGTCCATCTCATTCTTCTGCATTTAATCTCTTATTTAATCGCTTATGATGTTGGTATTCTGGTGAACATCCCTTATTGTACTTTTTCTCCACCTTCCTCGTTCATTTGTAGGCCTGTAGATCTTTCATAACATCTTGTTTTCAAATACATACTAACAATTTTTTCTCCTCCTTATTCCATGTCTAAGATCTATAGAGCAATACTTGGCAGAAAACCAATATGTTAAGAATCACCAACAGAGAGCTTAGAAAACAGACTTTCCTGAATGGCCAACACAACTTATAGTCTTGTCTCTCCACCCCTAAGGATAATCAAAAATAACTACAGTAGGGTCACCCAATAAAATGTTAGCAATGGATGGCTCAGCTCAGTCAAATACTTGTCAAGTCTCCACGCAGCTTCAATGCAGGTACATGGATTCATTTCCGACCCTGCTCACATTGACAAGACAAGAGTAACTCAAGACAATATGGAAAACCAAACTTGATAATTAGTGTTCTGTAGAATATTTATGTGTAAATTGAAGGATGGGTGGGATATTTAGAGGGACAACCAAAGCTAAGGTAATTTGCGCAATAGGGAATATATAGGGGAGGAAGGGTGGATAGAAACCTGGCATCGGCAATAGCCTGCTCTTAACGAAAGGTGCCAAGGAGACCATGGTTTAATGTCTCATCCAACAGATGGAGTACTGCACTTTAAGTTCCCTCCAAAAGACACTCAAGCAAGGATCATATTCCTCAGGATTTACAGGACCACTGTCAGCTAACTTAACCCAGCCATTTCGCAGAGAATCCTCATTAACTGGAAGTTAAGTGTGGTATACACAAAAATACCAAATGATTCTCAGTGGTAATGAGTAACTTTGACGTACCTACATTGCCAATTAAGTGCAAATACCTATACTCTTAATACGAAGTAAACACAGTAGGTTAGTAATGTTAAACTCTCTTGAAAACACTATCTTAAAATTGGGTAAACGGAATATCTACACTTGCACAGACTAGTCAAAACTTTACTACTGGTAGTCTAAAACATGCAAAAACTGGGGCACAGACTAATGGTTGAACTACGATGGAAACAGCATAAATATTGGTAGGCCTAAGAAGCCAATAACCTTCTGCAGCATGTCGCAGGATGATGCCCAAGTGACTCTTTCCAAGGACAAAAAGCCAACAGAAAACCAGAGAGACAACAAATCTCGTAGATTTGTATTCAGCTGAACCAAATACTGATGCTCTGGATCATTTGGGTCAGTATCTGCCAGTAATTCCTTACGTGGTATAAAAATTAACTCATTACTTCAACTATAAGCACTCAAAGAGGAATTTAATCACACATTAAACCTTTTAATGTCAACTGACCAGCGTATCCGTGCGTAAGTCCACCAAAAATTTCACTCCCTTCTCCAAACGACCAACATGAAGGAAGAGCCAATTGTAGTTAGGAGTGAGTGCCGTTTTAAGTTCATCTTCGCTCTTTAATAGTTGCTTTTCATTTTTATCCTGGGTATATAGCATGATATCATGAAGGTAATGTGACTTAAACTTAATTAACACATCTTTGAGCCATTCAGCATTATCATCAAAACATAAAATACCTTGGATTCGATGAAAATATTGGCACAATTCAGTACTTCCCCGTGATCTATAGAATAATCCCGTGCTAAAACTTTGAGAAACATACGCTTATGATCTGGTAACAGCCTCTTATAATCTTTCACCAGATCTTTGATCTTTACCTAAGGAATTGAATTTCAAAGAACAAGTTATACTACCTGCGTAATTCATAATGCGAGGGTATTAATCCCGAGTAGTAAGTTTCATTACCTCTACCACCCAGTTGCTGACATTAGATCGTTTGAAAGACATGGCCTCTTTTAAAAAAGTTTCTACCCTGACCTCATCTTCAACAGTGCTACATGGCTCAATGTATTCCTCCTCCAACTCAGCATTTTCATCCTCAACGACTTCATTTTCTGTTTCCTCTTCTCCTTCTTCAGGATCTTCGGAAATTGTGGTAATACGACTCATTTGCCTTTCCATTTCTACCAAACTTTTACGGCCGCCTACGCTATCCATCCTCGCAGTCTTCACTTATATCGAAAGTTAACTCCCAGACACTAGGATATGAGCTCTATGCTAAGATCAGCAGATGTTGCGGAGTGCGCAAATGTTTTGCAAAGACGTCAATTGATGATCGCTATTTAATCATCTAGATTTATAATAGGCATCGCCTATGAAACCTATGAAATACCAGTTGTTAAAAAACAATTGACTGTCGAAACGCGCTGCAGGGATGGATGTGTTGTGGTAATGGCTCGATAATATTTCTTTCGAAAGTATTTAGTATGCTTGATTGCTTCACGTTTTCTTTCTTGAGGAAACTCATTATAATTTACGCGTCTAGAGAAAAAGGTTTGAAATATCCTTTATTTTCAGCCTCCGCGGTGTAGATTCGTGTGGAGTTGAAGATGTTGCCAGTTACTTCCAAATTCGTTTGTTGCATGGTTGAACTCTAATTTTATAGTCTCTTGGCTGGATTACGGAATTTATCAAGACCTTCCTAGAATATTCGTTAATCAGCAACATGAAAAAAGTTCTGAAATTTGTGAAGGGTAAAAAAGACGATAGACAACGAGTGTCACCCAACACAGCCCTTTCGTCGTCAGAAAATCTTCACAGTCCTTATGAAATTGCCCTTGGCGATGGTATTGAAGCGTGTGAGGGTCAAAAATACTTTATAGATCTTAGTGGAAAGGATAAATCTGTTACCAAACTCCATAAGGCGGCATGGCAGGGGAATTTAGAAAAAGTAAAAGCTGTTATGAAAAAGGGTGACATTGACATACCTGATAAATTAAACAGGACTGCTTTGCATTTAGCCGCTGCATGTGGGCATAACAACGTTGTCCATTTCTTACTGGTGAATAATGCCAGAACTGACATACGAGACAACGAGGGAAAAATCCCCCTTCTGAAAGTGGGTGTTTTTTTCGTTTGATTGGGCGGACGATGTTCTGATTTCAAGTCTCGCTAATTTTCAATAATTAAGCTTGTTTATTATTAATTTAAGTGACTAAAACTTATTGCATCTCTTTCAGGCTGTTGAGTGTGGTAAAAAAGAATGTACTTTATCCATATTGGAGAGATCAGAGGACCACCATTCTGTGGATTTCGAAGGGAATTCTGCATTGCACATTGCAGTAAAGAATTGTTATCATGAGATTTGTGTTTTACTGTTGAAAAAGGGGTCCAATTTTGAGATGCCTAATAAGGTAGGTGTAATTGCCCCTTTTGTCTTTAAATTGATAGATATTTACTTCCATAGCTTATGCCCCTAATTTAAAAGTGCTGTTTATTATTTAAATCAATCTTATTTGTGCTCCCAATTTTCACCGCGGTGACTGTAATTTCCCTTTTATCAGTATGACCTATTTGATCTAATTTTTAAAGGAGAGAGCACCGTATGTCGAAATCCAAACCTATTTAATGGCTATTGTTCAATCTCCTTAATGTGCTTTCCCTAGTGTGTCCAGTGTCTCTCATGGTTACCTATTTAATAAGGCCTCAACAGTAAAGTTTCTCCATATTAATTACCTGATGTGTTACTCCTAATGTAGTATTTCCATTTGTTGAGTTGCAGTTTCTTCAATCACTTATTTCTCCCTAAGCATAGCTTAGTGTGTGGCCAATTTGATTCAATTTCTTGAGCTGGTGAAGTCAAGTCATGATATTAAAATTACTAATTTGAATTTTCTTTGAATGGGTGGATTGCAATGGTACTCATGCAGCCACTTCCATTGCGATGTGGGTGAAAAGTAGGTTATCTAGCTTTTCCAGTCATTTGGAATTGAAATCCATAGTTCGATAATCATTGAAGCCTAAATCTCATGTCTAACCTAGATAGCATATAACACATGGGCATATGAGTAAAAGCTTCGAATGTTTAGTTTCATTAGTATTCTGATCATTCCTTTTATTCCATCGATTGAGATGTGTTAGGTGATTTCTCTTTTAGAAGCCAAGTATTTCATGTAGGATGTAATAACTTTATTGAAAGCAGTATTCAAAGTAGTAACAAGGTAGCAGGCCTATGCTCATTCCTTTCCTATGAATATTATGATTATGTGAGAGAAAAAATTTGATTCTTTGTGCCAATTTGCATTGCACCCATGACCTTATTGTTGTGACCTTGGACACACCCTGATCATGGGCTGATAGGGCTGTCAATCTCGTGTAGGCATGCAAACATTCAGGTTTGATTGAAGAATTGGCGCAATATACATTGTAATTATATCTTTCTTAGATGAATCATTGAATTATCATGCATTTATGAATGAAGAATGAAGATTTTAGGTGAATTTTGTTGCTATTTTTCATGAAAAAGCTGTCAATTATAAAAAAAACTATCATTTGATCTGGGTGAGGATTATTAAAAGGGGGTGTGGCTGTTATCCAGTCAGTTTGTGACAAAATTCCAGCAGTGCACTTTAGGGATCATACTGAAGCCAGCCTTGATGATGGTTTGGTTGGGTGCCACACCCCAAATGAGATTTTGAAAAATCATGTTACAACTATTGAGTATTTTATAAAATTAGGTTACGTATTATGATCCAAGTTTTAGTTGGACAAGAAAACCATTATGTTAAAAAAGTGGTTGTTACCAAAATATCCTAGTTTTAGCCTTGAGATTTGAGTGTTCCAATATCTAAGGTTTGAGATATTGCACCATTTAGTGCAAGACTAAATTCTTGCCTGTCACAACACTCCTATTGTACAGAGGGATTTGAAGCTATAGCCTTTTGGCTTCCTGGCCAAGGTGTTTCCTTTAAGGCTATTATAATGGCTCTCTGCATGAGGTTTTTTATACTATTTTTAAAGGCTGCTGAAGGGAATGTATTGCTCATTGACTATTTTTGCTTGCTAGATTTATCTAGCTATGGATGTAGGCACCTGTTTTTCAATCAACCTGATAGCAGTCTGAAAACTTTCATTATTTTTGCTAAGTCTTACCCCTTTACTGCAGAAGAGGGTGTTTTCTGAATTATTAAATTCATTTAAATTTTAAATAAATT
Source organism: Ceriagrion tenellum (assembly GCA_963169105.1). Classification (NCBI taxonomy): domain Eukaryota; kingdom Metazoa; phylum Arthropoda; class Insecta; order Odonata; family Coenagrionidae; genus Ceriagrion; species Ceriagrion tenellum. The sequence goes on along the minus strand of OY720642.1, from coordinate 64,978,107 downwards.
GGAGTACATACTTGTAGCTGTTTTATTTTGAAAGCATATGTATTTGTGGGGTACCTATTGAAAAATTAAATGACAACAAGAAACTAATTTATTTCACGTATTGTCATTCTCTCGGTAAATCATGCTGCATTTTCATGGAAATCCTACCTCCAATCGTTAATAGCCATGTTTCCCAATCATTTTTGTGCTGCATCACCCTCAGTCCTCGCATATCAAGCGTTAAAGAAATATTTTCCTTTCTATGCCCCCTAAGATTTCACACTAGGAATAAAATAACAAGAAAGTCTGCATCTCTACAAGTTGCCGCAAGCAAAGAGAGTGTAACCCTGCTGAGACTAGGCCGGGGGTTGCTAGAGACATGGAGGTTACATAATAAGCTGAAAGTAATGAAAAAAAACATTAATTCTTCCAAGTTTCTGGGTAACTTTTAGGGTACTATTTTAATACCCTTATAATTAGCTGCAGCAGCAAATTACTAGAGGTACACTGTGAAATAGATTGGTACTGGTATTCTTTCTTCCTTTGCACTCTTAGTGACCAATTCAACAGCAGAAGACATTACTAATCTGTGTAAACACTTATTGAAAATTGTCCGGGTTTCCCACCCAGGTCTAACTCTTCATCATATGCCCTGATGACAAGGATAACTCTTATCTCGGAGTGTTGGCGAAGATGGGGGGTTTGACCCAGTGGGAACCCGTAAAATCCTCAATAAATCATATGCCAGAACAGCATTGGATCTCTGTGAAAACTCATCTTACCTTTTGTCCTTTCATTCTTTGAATTCCTCTTCCCTATTCCCTTTGGTTATCCTCAAATGGTGTCCCAACATCATCTGCCACACCCCTTTTGTCAGATTGCCGGATATTGTGTGTGTGTGAAGAGATGGAACATTCTGCAAATCACCTTATGAATTTTCATAAGTTACGGTAAAGAGTAGACATAACGCCGTGGGTAAGAGTTATCTGGGGAGTGTTTGCAGCAAAAGTAGGATGGATAGGGTCAGGAATGAGTGGGTAATAAATGAATGTGGGTTAGATGCTCCAGTAATGGACATATATGAAAGGAGTGTGCTTCGTTGGTTGTCCATGTTGAGAGAATGGATGAGAGTCGAATAACGAAACAGATATATGAGAGTAGAATGAATGGTGTGAGGGGTAGAGGTAGGCCGAGAAAGTTGTGGCTGAATGTAGTTGAGGAAATTTTTAGGAGGAGGAATATTAGGAGTCTTAAAAACAGGAGGGCGTGTATGAAACAGTGTATGGGGGTAAATGAGGCGAAAGAGGTTTGCAAGGATTGGTCAGTATGGAGGAAATTATTGAAGCAGAGTTAGGTGTACAATTATGTATCAACGAGTGAAACATTTTGACTGTGCCTACCCCGGAAGGGAACGGCGTGATTGGTATATATGTATGTATTCTATATAATTTATCGCAGCCTCTGATAATTACCATAATTCAATCTTAACTATGAATAAAGGCACGTATATCTCATTTATGTAATGTTTATGGGGCCATCATTTTTTACAGCGTGAGTGTTAATTTCTCATAATTAACATGAGAATGCCATACTGCATATGGGCTGCTGTATTTGTTTTTAATTTTCTTTATTTGTGATATATTAATGAAGCAAAAGTAATGGTTTAAATGCAGTTAACTTCTTGCTGTTGCTTTTGGGTTTCGTATTAAATCCTCTATTAACTATTATATGCAGAAAGTTAAATTTACAGTAATTTTTGAAAATTACCGTACGTTATGATGGTAATTTACCTGAAATGAAAAATATGATAATTTACCCATCTTTAGTGGTGTTATGTAATTCATTTTTACAGAGAGTAATTATTCCTTCACGCAGTCTAGTAATATTCTGTCGTGACAAGAGTAGGCTGGCAACTCTTAGTTCAGTAGTGCTGTTCAGGGCGAGCAAGTAAAAGCTTATTTCAAATGGGTCCTAAAAAACCCACTAAACAGTCTTTCTTAGTCTTCAGAGGTATCATTTTACCTCCATTTTGAAGGATGAGCAAGTCTCTGGAGGTGGATATTGTGGTGCTAAGTAAAATTAGTTAAGTAAAACCTTAAAAAAAAAAAAAAAATCTCCTGAGCATATGATATGGTTTTACTTAGGAAGGCACTTCTGAGCAAACTTCCCAAACTTTGACCCCTCATGTCTTGCAAACTATGAGAGTGAGAGAGGAATTATTTTACATAGGTCATTAAATTGGTGATGGTGGCTGGTGACAAAAATATTTCATAAAAATCCGATTCGGTGGGTGTCATTTTGAAAATGTTCTGGGTGATTTGACATGGAATGACCCGTGCATGACTTGCAAAGTCCCTCCAAATTGGGATTTGGTTGAAATTGATTTAACATTTTGGTTGGACACTGGTCCAGGCTAGTAGAGAGCTCTTGTTAGATGTTGCCGAATGTGAAACCGTATGGTAAGAGGGGGTGCAAAGTTCTTTTCTCCTTTGAGATCAAGGTAGAGGATGGCAGAAACCTCTGAATGATGAATAGTCTTGACTCATGGCTGCACACTGCACAGGTTACTTGACAACACCACTTAAAGGAGTGCAAATTAAATGTTACTGTGGATTGAAGGTGACCGATATTGTAGAGCTCTCACCTTGTCCACCAATTTCCCCATTGGCTCTCCCCAAGTCATTTGCAGAAGCTGAAACCTCTGCTTGCGTTAATAATCACAAAGAGATGAGAAATGGATTAATGAAACTATCCGGTGCACAAATTGCTGCACTCGCCAATCGGCTAATTAATGTACCTGATAAAATGCATCTTCCATACCAGGCTTATAAATTTTTGTTTTGGACATGGGTTAGCACATAGTAGTTGCTGAATTCACTATTCTTTACTCTTCCCTACCTTCCCACTCAGTTGATGAATGTGGCTTGGCAGGTCTAATTACACCAGCATTTGAATGTTCAGTGTCACTTGATATTGGCATTAGATTGGCAATAAGGGAAGAAATTATTTCCATTAAACTGTTTGTTATTTTATGTATACAGGGTGTCCCATAAATGTCACGCCACAGTGACACTGGAGCTAGGGCAGCCTAAGAGGAACCGAACCAGCCTAATATGACGTCAGTAAAAGCTGCACGGTTTTCGAGATATTGCCAAATTGCCAAAAAAAAGCTTTTTCAAAAATTTCACTTTTTTTACATCTCTAGTCCCAGAATTCACTTGAATAGCTCTCAATTTGGCTCTCTGATGGGGCTACTGCCACAAATTAACAAACAAAGTACTCTATCCATCCCATTTTTTTAAAGCCGATAAAGTTAGACAGGTATAGCGGCTTTCGCGTTTCTTTTGTTTGTTCGGACCCCATGACCCCCCCTCCCTCTCGGGCCTCTATTCCAGGTAGAAGTCGGCACATGAGTCACAGTTGGAAGATTAAAAGAGCGGTCCTAATGAGAATGTTAAATTATTCAATTGAATTCTGGGACTAGAAATGTAAAAAAAAGTGAAATTTTTGAATAAGCTTTAATTTGGCAATATCTCGAAAACCGTGCAACTTTTACTGGGGTCATATTAGGCTGGTTCGGTTCCTCTTAGGCTGCCCTAGCACCAGTGTCACTGTGGCGTGACATTTATGGGACACCCTGTATATGCTAATCCTAAGTTATTCATCTTAGTCAAAAATTATTCCAGATTAGATTCCAAGCATGCTGTTATGAAACAGTATGTTTATCAGAAATCCAAAGGCAAAATATTAATTTTGGGAGCTGCCCAGGTAACATGTGAAATTTCAATGTTTTCAATGAGAGTGTGGCGTAGCCGTGGGCTCACAATGCCATTCAGGATGGATTGGAATTTTTTTTTAATATTTGCCTGTTGATGTTAAGTTCTGAGGTTGAAATGCATTAGACAGTAGCACTGTTAGCTTACTGATAGTGGGGCTTCTGGGAAATATGAAATCCATTTCACATCATCCTCTGTCAATTTATTCTCCTCTTAGTGGTGCATGAGCGAGAGCATATCAGGATATTTGGGAGCCCTGATGCTACCAGCTGTATTGTGGAGCTGTCCCTGATTTACTTCCTAGCTGAAAGTTATTTGAGTAATTCAGTCATCATTGTATTATATCTATTGGTTGAGTGTAATAGATCTTGTCACACACATCAGGTCATGTCAACATCAGACACATGTCAACCAATCAGGTACAAAATAACATTAAAAACTACGCATAATTCTTACATGTGTTTGTTTATGTGAGCTTACAATAATAAAAATATGTACAATATATCATCGATCACACTTTTTACTGCACATGCATTCAGTTGAAGTGAAACCTTACTGGTTGTGTGTGAAATACTGATATACACCATATATACTTGTGTTAAAGCTGACTTTTTGAGATGTTTTGACCAAATTGAAAACTTGGCAAACAAATTGCAGGGTCGGGCTGTACATAAGTCAATATTTTGAAGGCTTATACCTCAGCATTAAAAAAATAATTAGGTTAATCTTTTGTTTTGTTTGTGGCCATAGGGTGTCACCACAGTCCAATATATATATATCTCCAAATCTATGGAAATACTCGTGTAGGACAATGAGTTTATCACAGCATCTGCAGTTGACTCACTTACGTGACCTTTGTGCTTGTGACCCAAGTTATAGTGCCATTTCTTTTGAGAAAGTAAAAGCACAGACGAGCTAACTGCCATACTAAAATGTCATCTCTTTGGGAAAATTAGAAACTCACTTTTTCTCAGGATGGAGGAAAGCAAAAAATTCACTTCTGAGGTTTAATGGGTTTGGCACATTCCTAATCCCTTAGTAATTGCTTAATTACTATAGTAAGACTGTGCATAATATGCAGAAAAGGGAGACATTTTGATTGCTTAGTCTATACTTATATGTTCACAATATTTTTGAGTGGGTGTAACTAAAATGCTTATTTACCAGGTCTGATGGTACACAAGTCATTGGAAAAAGTCTCAATTTTTTACCTAAAAATCAGCTGTTGGGCTGTACATGACGTTGACTTTTGCACAAGTATTTAAGGTACTTCTCAACTCTATACTAAGTCTTCAGTGAATAGGCATGGCTGAAATCGATGCTTTGTAGAGACAAAGCATGCTTTAGCACCAAGCGGGTGACCTGGAGCAAAATTACTCTCTTCTGAAATAGGCTGAATCCTGCACCAATATTGAAGTCAATAGCTGAATGAATTTAGCCTCAGCCAAAGCATATAGATACTAAACAGACTTACTGGGCGAGTTTTGGTGCCTTCTCTACATCACAACCAGGGTCTCACTGAGAGGTGGGCCTTTCTAAAAATTAACATGATAAATTTCATGAATTACCTTGGTAATTTATGAAATTTATTCATGGCAGCCCCTAAAAATTGCTGTAATTTTCAGTAACGAGGAGTCTTGCCCGGGCCCTTCCCGGGAGTTGGCTCCATGGGAAGGTAATATGTATTGTTATTTTCTAAAAGAAATACATGATTGATCGTGGTAAACACTGATACGAAAACCCACGATCCAGAGGAAACCAACTCTGGATGAAAACCTCCTGAAACGCTCCTCTTGGTTCTCCTCATCCAGGGACACGTACACAGCATAAATTTCCTCCATGGCGGTGAATATGTGCTTTGTAGGTGCCATGACACCTCTGTGAAAGATGGTAAGATGCGATATGGCTCTGGAAGGCTCACGGGCCCAGCAGGCTATTACAACAACAGAAACCTCTCAGAACCAATATTCAAGCAAAGTGATTTTTTCATGGCGAAATTCGACCCATAGTGTATAAGCACCCGTGCGAGTGACTTCGTACTACTTTATTGGTCAATGCAATGATTGGAAATTTGTCAATTTGTCGTCATATAAATGACAATGTTGGTACAATAAATTTTCTGGCTTAACTTGGTGGAACAACATTGCGAAGATTTTAAATGAATTCACTTTGTAATATTCCACAAGGTATTTATTACTCCGACCTAGGTTTCGACTTAAGTCATTATCAAGGTGACAATAATACAACACGAGCCACTTATGTACATTGTCAGGGTGTAGGGGAGGCGAAGTAGGGGAGGGGAAGTACAGGATGGGAAAACAGCTAATTGGTGGAGTGTGGAAGGCTGGTCTGAAGAAGATTGGGGGAGAAAAGATTGAGTAAGTTTAAGGATTTACGTTATGGGAGGGGGAGGAGGGAAAGGTAAGGTCAGGAAAGAAGGCCTCTTAGGTGCCATGACACCTCTGTGGAAGACGGCTAGATGTGATGTGGCACCTCCTCTAATAATGTAAATCCTTAAGCTTACTCAATCTTTTCTCCCCCCCACCATCTTCGAACCAGCCTTCCACTCTCCAACAAATAGCTGTTTTCCCATCCTGTACTTCCCCTCCCCTACTTCGCCTCCCCTACACCCTGACAATATATATTAATGGCTCATGTTGAATTATTGTCACCTTGATAATGACTTAACTGAAGTCGAAACCTAGGTCGGAGTAATAAATACCTTGTGGACTATTACAAAGTGAATCCATTTAAGATCTTGAAAATGTTGGGTTTATCCACCGTGACAGTGGCTTTGTAAGCATGACTATCGTCTCATTTGCTACGATGTAGACTTGAGGAATGAACATGTAGAATCCTTTTCATATATCTGCGGAGCCTACCGAGTCTCCTGCCCTTCCCAAGGACCTACATGTGGAATGTTACAAAAAGACAGTCTTTCGTTTCCATTTGCATACAAAGTCTTACAAGAAAGCTTGGCTTCTCTATCTCTCTCCCCATCCCATCTCTCTTGTGTCGAAGGCCCCACCTCCTGCCGTGATGCCGCCCAATGAAATCACCCAAACAGCATGACATATCGAATGAATGGACATACGGATGGACATAGCACTTTATGTAAAGGATATTCACCTCCGTCTCAGATAATTTTCATACCAATATATTACAAATAAAATTAGCTCGTAGGCTTCCACGGATGCAGTGTTGACTGCTCCTTTTTTCAGGATTCATTCCGCGATGTATGTTTTAAGAAAACAACAATATTTCGCTGGTCCTCCTGCCAGCTTCATCAGGTTGACTGAACTGACTTCTTAGTCTCGCTCGTCTTTATATATACGAGTCTGGACTCCCATTGTTGCCGGAATTTCAGTTTGAAAAAATTCCTTTTAGACTGCTACTCAACTTGTAACTGTCTTCTCGGTTGACGTTCTCCGGTCTCTTCGCAATTTCTATAGCCTCCCTGATTAATCTTGGGTAATAGAGTATTTCCCTAGCTATTAATCTTGTCTCCTCAAAGTTGAAATTATTAGTGGGTCCGCTGAGATGGTGTTCGGCTATTGCAGAAATGCGGTAATTATTATTTTTAATTGCCCGTTTATGCTCTTGGAGGCGTATTTTTGGGCTCTGCATGTCTGGCCTACATATGGTTGTCCACAGCTGCACAAAACTTCATATATTCCTCTGTAGAGCTTCCGTGGAAGCAGGTCTCTGGCTTTCAGAAGTACGTCCCCTGTCTTCGTCGTGCATGTGAATCTGCTAACTACGTTGTACCTCGATTGGACTCTGGAGATTTTCTCCGTAGTTCCAGACACATAAGGGAGAGTGGCATATGCCTTTGGTTTCTCTCTGTTTTCTGTCGGGTCAGTGGGATTTTTATTTCGGACCCCGAGAGAATTTCTTTCTTCTTTCCGTGCAGTTTTTAAGATGTAGTCACGTCGGAAACAATTTTTCTCCAATGCCCTTATTAAGTGCTGCTTTTCGCCGGCGATGGAATCGGCGTCAGAGATCATAAAAGCTCTATGATACAGCGTTCTCATGACTGAGTCAATTCCACTTTTTTTCGATTCCAATTTTGATTCTTTCAAATCGATTCTCGATTCGTGATTCCAATTCATTGATTCTTATTCCTAATAACAGGTGGGATATTCTTATACCAGTAGCGTACGACTATTATTTAAATTCAAGTATTGGCTGAAATCAAATAGCAAAGACAATTAAGTCACTCAAAAAGTATATTTATCAACAAATAGCAAATATATCCTCAGCTTATTGAGGTAGATAATAAGTGCAAATTGATAGCCTTCTCCCAAAATAACTGAGACAAATATGATGTGATAAATGAAATTTGATTATAATATTTATCTATCTGGAATCGATGGAATCGGAGTCGACTTTAGGCGATCGATTCTTGGTACCGATTCTATTCCTGAGAATCGGTGGAATAGAGAATTGACATTTGGATTTGACTCATCCTTAGTTTTAAGGGTTTGAACGAAAGTTTTTCAAACCAAACTAAATAACGCCACATTGCATGTGGGCTGCCGCATTTGTTTTTAAATTTTCGTTATATCTAATGCATTTATGTGGCAATAGGAATTGTTTAAATGCAGCTAACCTTTTGCCTTTGGCTTTCCTATTTAATCCTCTAATAACTAATAATGGCAGAAAATTAAAAATTACTGGAGAAATACAGTAATTTTCAAAAATTACCGTATTTGATATGATGATATGTTATCTCAAATGAAAATTAGGGTAATTTACCGACTTCTAGTCACGCTTAAGCATGCTCATGCCGAGCAGGCTTGGAGATATGGCCATGACTTGATGTTTATCTTCGACCAATTTTATCAGCTGAAATCCATCACTTATGTGTAAGTGGGGGTTAAAATGTTACATAATCTACTTTACAAAATGAATATATGATGCCACTTTTCTGAAAGTTATTTTCACTGAGGGCATTTCAAAAAAATATATTACAAGTTGGTCAGCATAATTACAGCCCCCTGTGCTGCCCATAGTCAAAATGGGAATTCTTGTGTTTTGGAGACTGTTATGTGATATTTGTGAAACAAAATTGACCATGTTGAATGCATTTGTCCTGCAAAATGGTAGCACTTGGTGAATCTTACCACGGTTCTCTAATATTAAGTAGATCCAGTATAAATGTAAGATATTTATTGGATATTTTTCTCCATGGCCTATGGGTAACAGAAATACATATGCTTTTCTGCTATTGATACACAAATATATATTTACTTACCTCAAAAAATTCACTTTATATGGAGATCCATTTATAGAATAAGAATACAATTTTGTACTTTTTAAGTATGGATACTATAAGCTTCCACGAAGTGAAGCCTGTATCTGTAGAGTGTAGTGTATGGAGACTCAACAGTAAGTTGAAGTTAGGTTTTCGTTGGACAAGGGCAGGAAAATCTATTAACTTAAACTGGAGTATGTACAGTTTATAATCATTGAGAGACTTTGTTTTTAGTTCTAAATTGTTGAATGAGTGATATAACCTGCATCTTTCCCAGGGTTTTGGTTTTAAATTATGTCACTAACACATCTGTATGTGTTTTTATTTATTTTACAGGAAGGGGATACCCCTTTGCACATTGCAACTGGTGTTGAACAAGTTGACATTGTAGAACTGCTCCTTCGCTATGGAAGTGATGTTAATGTTGCCTCTGGTGACATGACTCCCTTGATGATCGCTGCTCGACTTGGTAATGCTGAGCTCGTAAAACTGTTTCTGGAGTATGGTGCTGACATTACTGTGAAAGATATTAATGGTAAGCCTTATTTATGGTTATTAATGTCGTGTTGATTTGTCATTTGTTCTTATGGAATCTTGTCCAAGTAAGATTAATCACTAAAATTCTCAATTATTACCTGGCTTTACCATAATTTCTTGATTATTTGATTTACTGTTCTCCCTGGAAATTACTCAGAGAATTATTGTGAACTGTATGGTCAATTTTTTGCTTAGATTTGGCGAATAGGCTATGGTCATGGAGCTCTCGGTGATGTTGTGACTTAATTCTGTCATGCACTGTTGAACTTCGGTAAAATTTTAGTCTTGGTGTATCTAATAACATGAAGATACTTCAGGAATTAAAAACTTTGTAAGTTTTACATTGGGCAATTATTAGACCACTGGTTTTGTCAATTACTGGAAATCGTCAGGTGCTTACTAATCAACGTTGACTATTTGATGAAACCAGTCGTCCAATAAATATTCTAAATAAAACTTACAGTCTTTGTTGATTCCTGAACATTATGGAAAAGCTTTACAAAGTTAAAGGTAACACTATTGAATTAGATAAGAACATTGTAGTTTTCCTTGCAGTTTTATTACTTTATCTAGATTTCAACAAACTCATGCCATTATCAAGATATAAAGGTGGGAATGGAGGTGGGGGGGTCAAGGTGAAAGGGTCGGGATGGAGTGATGTAACAAGAGTGAAGGAATGGGGGTTTGTGTGGATGGAATTTGATGACTTTAGTTCTTTTCAAATGACTTGGCCTGTGAGAGTTTGGCTGCTCTCGCAAGTGCAAGCTCACTCTCACGCAAGAGGGGAGATTTGTGGAATGGGCGAGGTAGAGGAATGGCGAATGCCAGCAAGGGGTTGTCTTACCTATGGTGATGTGTGAGTCACTACAGAAGGTTTCAGCCAAGGCTTTGGGGAATACACAGAACTCATGGCAATACAGCTAGCAGAGAGCGAATCTCTAATCTTTACATGGCAAAAGCCAGAGTAAGACCGAGGTCCAAGGAGAAGAAACTTCCCTACCCACGCTCCCATTGGTTACCTCAGGATCTCTTGGCCAGACTCAGTCTCCTCCTACTGGCTGGCCCAGCTTTTCCACTCACCAAGTCATTTTAAAAGAAGTATAAAGTATGAGGGATATGGTTAGTGATGGTTGAGTCATGTTTAAGCAAAATAGATGAAATTGGGGAGGAGTTAATGGGGTACAAATAGTCATTTACAATGGATACACATCAGTTTTGCATGCTAAGAAATTTTGAAATGCTCCAAGAAGTTCAATTTTCTTCCTTTACATTGTGTGTGTGGCATCTCAGCATTAAAATCTTTGTGATGGTTATAATCAATAAGATTTTTGAAAAATTAAACTTTTGAATCACCTTGTCACCATTATATATATTAGCTCACATGAGTGTTTATTGCATGTCCAGTTAAGCCAATCAACAACTCATTCCAAGGCAGTGTGTCACTCTAGAATTTATATTCTGTGCTCTCATCCTTGTAACTATATCTGTGCTTCAAGTTGAAGAGCTACATGCTTACTGTTGTGCAGTTGTAAAAAGAAATTTGTCACCTCTCCTTCATGAAAACCCGATAGGACAGGGGGCCAACAAATGGGATCTAATGCCAAAGTTTAGCGGTCCTATCTAATTTTGAGGACGTAGTCTTAATCTAAGGTATGCTGTCTCAATTTTCTCTCAAGAATGTTATCATTATGTTTTCATTATTCCCAATTTATACTACATTTTATTATATGACATTACTTCAGTTTATTACTTGACATTATGTGTCAATACCAGCTACCAAAGTATCCAGTGAAGGGCTGTATTCAGCTTCAGGAAATGTTTTTTGTATAAGCAAAGGGAATCTCCAGCCTCAACATATAGTTACTTCTTTTCCTGAGTTAAGTGTCAACTGTATTTACATTGTTCTGATGGAGAATTGAATGGGAACTACCAAAAACTGTCAATTTGGGGAAATCTCAAATCAGGGAGGGCAAAATTGAAGTTCTGTTTTATATTTATTTTTGGTTGTTCCTTAGATGTGGTGTCTTAATAGAATATTATTTGTCTCATATATTTTTTAAGGTTGGACGGCTGAGGACCATGCTCAAATGATGTCAAACCAGAATGTCATGGACATGTTGCGATCAGATGACGAATCCCCCTCAAGATGTACAGAAAAGGGTGCTGACATCAGGGTTGATGAAGGTATCGGCAAGCTATCAACCAGTAAGAATGCAGGAGAGAAAGGGGTGAAGGAGAATGAGCAGGAGGAGGTGTGGGTTTTATCATTTCCCACCGTTTTCATTGTGGAAATGCATGAATCATACATCTCGTATAAACTCTTTGAATGTGAACATTTCTTGAAGCTCTGCTCTCTATCGCTGCGCGTACCTTGAATGTGGATGTGGCACTTTTTTCCGTAAGTGTGGAAACTTCTTCAGTTTGCAGATATTTTCCTTGATTATAATTTGCTTCTATTTTAATCCCTGTGCACATCATGTTTTTCTTAGCAATCATCATCTGAAATTTCGTGGAAAGTATTCTACTTCTTCCACTTACTCACTACTACTCTACTTTACTCTTACTGCCTCTCTTTTGCATACATAATTTTTTAAACATGTGGTTTATTTAAAGTAATATAGAGACCCCTGATATCCGCTGATTGTATACATTTCACAGCTTGTTTGAAAGTTCCTGACCCATAATTGTGTGGGAAGGGGGAAGTGAGGGGAGGGTGTGCTTGGGAGATGAAACTTGGAGAGGAAAGCAAACCTCTCCCATTAGTGGTTTCTTGGGGAGGGAGGAAAGGGAAGAGAGGTTTGCAGGGTGGCCAATGTATTAGGTGGTTGATTTTGAGTCACCCAGAACTAGCCACAGATTAAACCTTACGGAGTCACCCACAATACACAATTGTGCAAAATTCCACAGAGGAAAAATCATCTGCATTGACCAGGATTCAAACCAGAAACCTATGATTTCAGGCCAAGTGCTTTAGCCAGTTATGTTACCAAGGCATCCTCTTCCCCTGTGGATGTTTGTGACCTTAACGAGACCAGATGTTCTTGACTGCTGGACATACAATGTAACAAGCAGTTGCTTGTCATGGGCAAAGCACCACGGCTGGAGAGGTAAGGCCGTACTTGGAACACAAGTAGGTGTTCACTCTTTTTGACTGACTCCACATAGAAAATTTCGCACAATTGTGCATTGCAGGTGACTTCATATGGTTTAATCCATGGCTAGTTCTGGATTCAACATCAGCTAAATAGAGTGAACACCTCCTTGGCACTTAGTGCTTGACAAGCTACTGCTTGTTACATTGTATGTCCGGCAGTCGAGAAAATCTGGTCCTGTAAAGGTCACGAGAGTCCACAGCAAAAGAGGACACCTTGGTAGCTTAACTGGCTAAAGTACTCGGCTGGGATTCGAGGGATCTGGGTTCGAATCCTGGTCAATGCAGATGATTTTTCCTTTGTGGATTAGGTGGTGTCATTAAGTGTCATCTTCAGGTACAGACCTGAAGATGACACTTAAGCGTTGAAACCTGGGTCGTGTGTCTTTTAAGTATGTGGTATTATATATGTCATCATATTCTCTGAAAAATGGAATGCCACTAAGTTACAAAGGAACTTTTATTATTTAAATGCTATGAGGTTGGCAGCAAATGCAGGCAGTCTGGGAGAAGTCCCGAGGAAGAATGGTCTTTTTCACCCAAACCACCTTGTAGGAGCCATTTGTGGAATAGACTCATCCAGGTCAGAAAAGGGTTTCTGCATACGAGCCACAAACTTTCAAACAAGCTGGCAGTTATTATGGTCAATGATGACTGTGGCACCTTTTAACTTGTCCAAACACTATTTGTTTTATGATATGTCCTATAATTTCAACCTTAATTTCTTAGAGATTGATCTCCATGTAGGGAGATTAGATTGTTGTTCTATTTCACTTGACTGTCATTTGATGATAAGATTCCATTCAGCAATACTTTGGTCAGAAAATACACTTTCTAAAGTGAGTCTGATATTCCTAACATCACAATTCCCCATAATTTACATGAATCAGCTTATACCGCTGAAGTCTATGTCTATTGAGCCAGTGATTTAAAATTATATGCTATACAATAGATTTGGTCTTCCTCATGCTCATTTTAGTTATTAATACTTAGTGTAATATAATATTTGTATTATGATTCTAAGAGTTAGTTTAAATTTCTTTTATTGTGGGATTTCCTCTTCGTTGTACTACCTCAAGTTTTCTTTAGTACCCAGTGCAGGTTGCTGTTCAATAGGCATTGTACTCGCTGTGGTGTATGTTTTAAGCTCCAAATGTGATTATGCTTTTATTACTTTTTTCTGCTTGAATAAGGTAACTCTAGTATGAGTAGGTAATAAATCAAATTTTAGAGTGTACAACTATGGAGCTAATTCTTCACTCATTATTCCTGTCTATGCATTTTTAGGTCTGCTTGTAAGTTGAGTATTATGACAGCATATAATTATATTAAGTTTTTTCAGAGAAGAAATGTTTTTAAACTCCATGAAGATCATAGATTTGAATGTATCCATACTTAAGACGTCTGCCTCTACTAATCACAGCCCAGTTTTCATGTACTAAGAGAATCTTCATTCTGGAGAAGTCTAGGAAAGTTTCAAATCTCTAGCCAACCTGGACCATATTTTTTAACCATATTTAGTTTTTTATTGCTTAATTTTCAATACATACTGAAGCCATAAATTTTGCTCACTGGGAAGCAGGATCACCAGTGATGGAATAAGTAAGAAAAATACAGTGAGCAGAAATGAAGGAATTCTATCAGTGGAGGAGTCTTATAACAGCTACTTTCACAAGCTTGATGGTGAGAGCACTTGATTGAGACATAGTTATGGGCATTATTTTATGTGTTAGAATAAAGCTTGGACAGTACCAGCAGGAGAGTAACTAATGGGCTGATAGACTTCACATCAGCTCTATGGATGTTGAAGAAGGCTCCGCAAGCAGACTGCAGCTATTAGAAATGAAATACACGTTACAATGTTCCCTTATGGGATAGAAACAATCGTAATATTGGAAATACAAAAGAATAGCTTTGTTATTAGATAACTCAATTTATGTAAAAAAAATCTTCATGGGGATATCTGAAGAATTAACTTCAAAGCAATCTTTTTCCTTGGGTGATGGTTTATTCAATTTCCCAAGCATTTCTTGCTGCAGTCGACTCTCATTCTTAGGAACTACGTTCGTACAAAGTTTCGTTTTTATGAAGAAAATTGTTGGTCCCGATCACAGGGGAAAATTTCCTATACTATGAAATTACAAACCTTAGTCCCGGTCAACTTGAGGACAAATAATACTTTATTACGAATTTTGATGCATATACATGGGCATTCATGCAGGCATCCTTATTGCTCCATTATAAATCATGAAGCTTTGCCACACATATTGAGGCCGAGAATTTGAGAACTATCATGATAACTGGTGGCGGCAGGGCTAAGTCCTCACCTGTCAGTCTGAGGGTCGCGGGTTCGAGTCCCAACTGGGTGGTTTTTCACCACTCAAGACATGGGTGTTGTTGTTCGTCTATTGTTAATTGTTAATCACCCGATGTTAAAAGGCCTTTGTTGTGCTGTTTTCGGGAGTGTGAGTATAAATTAAAAAAAAAAACAATGGATAATTTCCATAATCTATTTAGCTGGGTTGAAGGTACAGCACTCCAATTAGACCATTGAACTTCTAAGGGAATCTGGAAGCTTCAGAGGAGGGATGAAAGGGAAGAAACAAAAGATAGGGACTTTCTTCTTTCATTTCACCCTACCCCAATGTCTCATGCATCTATTGTCCCTCCCAGGGTCACTAATCAATGAGAGTTTGTGCATACTCTACCCGGCTAATTCTCCCTCCCTTGCCAACTTCCTGGCCTGGCTTAGGCTCTATCCCTCCCTGACCCACTCCCTTTTCCTGTTCCTCACTCCCAAACCCCATTTCAATTCCCCTCCCCACTACGAGAGGTAATATACCGTATTTACTCGCATGTAGGACGACTTCACATATAGGACGAGGTAGGATTTTAGAGAAAAAAATAAAAATCTGGACTTCCTAACTCGTTTATTCAGAATTTTATCATGAAAGTCAGGTTGTGAGACATTGATTCCTTCAGTGAACTTTCTGTTTCCGTCTATTCTGACTCTCCTTCCGAACATTCACCAGAACTCTCCTCTTTGTTGCTATCGCTCTGTAAAGCTTCGTCTTCCGATCCGTCGAGTGAATTGGAAATGCAACATTTCTTGAAGGATTTGGATATTATCTCTTGAGAAATGCTCTTCCAAGCAACTGACACCCATGAAGCAAGCTGTGAAGCACTAGCCCGTTTGATGTGGCCAGTTGCAGTCATTTCTCCATCTTCAGCAGTAAGCCATTCCATGTACAGTTTCCTCACTCGATCTTTAAATGGCTCGTTGATGCACATGTCCAGTGGTTGTAATTGTGAGGTCATTCCCCCAGGAATTGTTACGAAAGTGCTCTTATTCTCCTGTATCAAGGTTTTTACATCGTCTGTGAGGTGTTCCCTGAACACGTCCATCACTAAAATCGACGGTAGCCTTAGTAATGCCCCTGGGCGGCAAAGCCATACTGTTTTCAGCCAGTCAATCATCAACTCATTGTTCATCCGGCCTTTTTTGTTGCATCGAATAACAATGTCTCTTGGGAAGATTCCATTCTTCGGGATTGACTTCCGTTTCAGTATGATATACGGTGGTAACCGGTAACCGTCTGCTGTACATGCCAATATCACTGTGATTCGCTGCTTTTCATCGCCACCTGACCGTATCAATACATGCTTTTCTCCTTTCGGGTGAGCAATAGTATTGCTTGGCATACCGAAGTAATTGGGCGTCTCATCTGCTTTGCTAATTTGTCCTATTAAGAATACTGTCTGCTTTCTTAGATCGATGACATGCCTTTGAAATCGGATCAGCTTGGCTTCGTAGTCAGCAGGTAACTTCTGAACAATCTTCTGAACAATCTCCTGAACAAACTTCGGAGGTCCGTCGTCTTATGGAGAATCCTGCTCTTTTCATGAAGCACTATGCCCAACCACAACTGGCTGTGAATTCTTGTCGTGGAATTCTGCATTCTCTCGCGAGATCTCTGGCTTTTGCTTGAAGAACTTCCACTGCCATAGGCGTGTACAGTCGGATTCAAATGTATTGCAAAGAATCGAGCGGCGCCACTTACGCTTCTCAAGGAAATCGAGTTTCACTTACGGTGCTGTTATTCTTTGCTATGCAACGCTATCTATTCAGCTGTTTATTTGCACGTATTTAAATTGTAACAGTTGAGCAATTGCTTGTTTTGTGCTAACTTGTTAATACATAATATGATCAGCTCGAATAACAATGACATGCTGCGACGTATTGATTAATTGAAATACCAAACTTTATTATTAAACACAGATCGTTCCTGGCATACAATATACCTACGGCAAATACTACGCAATGTATCATTTAGAGGAACAGTTGTGATTAATAAATAATAATTATCCATGCTCAAATCGTACATCCAAACCAAAACGAAAGTGTAATAACAAATTAGCACAGTATAGGAAATTGGTCAACTATTACGATTTGAATACGTGCAAATAAAGAGATGAATAGATAGCATTGCGTAGCAAAGAATAACAGCGCCGTAAGTGAAACTCAATTTCCTTGAGAAGCATAGGTGGCGCCGCTCGATTCTTTGCAATACATTTGAATCCGACCGTACATGTTGCGTATGTGTCTCACAAAGTTTTGTAGCTCTTCTTCCATCTTAGCATGTTCGCCAGTTTTCGGTCCATGAAATGATTTTCTTGTACTGTTGCAATTAAACATAAATCTCGCCGATTACGCCACTTCCGTACACACTTCTGATACACCATACTCACGTCCTGCTGCGCAGTTGCTGCTCTTTTCTGTGTGCAAAATAACTTTTCTCTTTGAAGAAGTAGTGTACTGTATTCTCCGCACTTCCTCCATTTTCTACTTCCACGGTATGGCAATGCACAAGTAAACAGTACGGTGGTAACGAAGGGTAATCTGTCACTAAACCAGGTTTTGGAATGAGTTGCCGCGATGTGGGGAGAACAGATACTATGTTTTGCTTGGGACAATTTATTCATCACTCAAAAGGATACCTGGAGCCGACTCGCAAAGCTTCGCGGTGTCCCGAGAGAGACTCTCTGCTCTAGACTCCTCTGCTCGTCGTTTGCGCCCACCGGCTGAAGTGGCTGCCCCTGTTCTCCCTGGCGGGATTTGCGCCTTGATATCAGATGCTACGGCCACTGCACCGGGCTCATCTATATGTTCGCTTCCGAAGCACATGTAGCGTGGCATCGTCTGCCACTGCAGATTCCAAAATAGCAGCAGGTCACCCATCACACAGGGTTATTATCGCACCATCCAACAAAGGTGACTTTGATTTTGACCTTGACACTAACCCGGAAAAAAAACAGCAAAGAATCCTTCGCTCGCGCACATAGGACGACCCCGATTTTTTAAGCGGATGAAAGGGAAAAAAACCTCGTCCTATATGCGAGAAAATACAGTATAGTACCGGAAACATTTATCTGTATTTTCGTAACTGTGGGTTTGGCAGGTTTTATGTGAGAATAGATCAAATTTCAGATCATACACTCTGTGGAAGTCATTGGCTTGTAGTTGAAGTGTTGACATGGGCTACACTATGACTTTAGTACTACTCATTACAAACCTCTCCCCTATGAGGCCTTCACTTATTAAGGGGGTATTATTTGTAATGTGGCCAACTGGGTGAAAGTGATGGTTGTTGGCATATCTTTTTGGAATACCTTCATGATTAAGGATTGAAACACTGTAATTTCCATATGAGACTTGGTCAGGACTTGACCTGATGATGTTCCACAGCGACAAAACCTGGGTTGTGAAAATAAAAATCTCCTGTGGAACTTGCATAGTGTTTCAATCTCTAGCCAACTGGGGCTCCTCTGGGTACTACTACTCTAGCCTACTGGGTAGTAGGCTCCTCTGTCGAAGTCCTTCAAGGTCAAGGGTCCAGTGCAATGCTCAGTGTAAACAAGTAAACACCTTGAGCCAATTACTTTCAGTGCTGAAATATGGGAAAGTGAAATATTAATACATACCATTAAAATGTTGAATATTGATTTTTTACCTCTGCATTTCACAGTAGTGTGGCATTAACTTGAAGATATTTGCTTGAGATGGACAAAAATTGGCAGATTTTCCTGAAGTTTGTGTGAAAATTCCTGCAGTTTCTCTAAGTTCTTGTGTTTAATGTCATAAAATAAAACCAATACTTTCATCGCGACCGAAAAACCTTGCATAAAATGTTAGCATTGCATATATGTGAAATTCAATGATGATTCCATAAGAATACTGGTGAATCCTATGGAACTACCCTTTCACTTTTGCAAAATCAAATTTTATGTCAAATCAGCCCTCCAAAAATCGAGTTTCTACTGTATTGACATAGAGTATCAAAGCAGCAAAGCTGTTTTTCCAAGGATTTAATCTCCCGGCTGGTGATGATTAAGGCAAGAAATGGCATGATGCAGAATTTTGCAATCACAATTAGAATATGTTTTGGATTTCATATCTTTGTGAATAATTCGAAATTTAATCGTATCTCTGCATTAGAAATCATTCCACAGCACAGCTCTAACACCCGAAAGGTTGAAGAGACCAGGAATAAGGGCAAGGGACATTTTTTGCGAAGTTAATGAAAAAATAGGTTGATATGAAGTCCATTATTACTAACCACCACTTTTTCAGTCCCATGAACTTCGTACTAACCAGTGTACTGTAGTGCCCTTGGCTGAAGGTTGCAGTTAGAGGGTTAATGCAACCAAATAAATTCTAGATTTGAGTCATAATAATGGAACCACATAATTATGGCCATTCTCTATCAGGACATGTGTTGGCGAGATATATATACAAGTGTAGTATGAAACTATACTTTGCTCCTCTAGTCTGAAACTATACTTTGCTCCTCTAGTTCTGGTAGGGCAATTGTTTCAGCTCTAATGAAGGATGTGCTCACCTTTTTCCATCTAGGCCAATGGACACTAACAATGTTGAAAGTCATGACATGTGGTAAATGCGTATCTATCCATCTGTTATGAACTATTGCAATTTTTTATTTTTATTCTTCGCTAAACTATCATGCTTTCATATTTGGTTACATTTAGCACTAAGCCAATAAGTTCACCTAATTGCCTTTTCAGTGTTTTTTTTTTATTTTCCCTTGCTCACATATTCTCATTAGAACTTATTTATTCGTCTCTAAACCTATCTGGTTAATACTCATCATTCTGCTGTACGCTGTCATCCTGACAGATCAAATATTATTTTTCCACAAATGTCTACTTCTCTCATCTGTTAAGAGTCACATTTCAGTAGGTCTTAAAGTAGTCTTTTTATTTTACTCCTGTTTTGTGATTTATCTCTTCATTTACCTTATGATGAAGGAATATACAGTTGCTTTAGTCTTCTTTGGTTTTATTTATTTTTACTTGAGAATTTATTTTTTGTTTTATTACCATTAATATTTAATATTAATAATTTATTCCTTAAATTGTTGTATAAATTCAAAATTAAATTTAAATTAAAAATATTGTGTCTAACATATTTCTCCATTTTTATTATTTTACTTCTAGCATTTTTGTTTTGCATATTTATATATTTTATTTATTTGTTTGAGTTTGCATGTGATTTGTCAAAGCTGTATTTTATTCGAGAATAAATTATTTTATTCAATTATTTTTTGTAGTTCTTTCCTGTGTACCTCATCCTTCTTGTAGTGTATTTATTTAGAGTACCTTTTCTTAAAATCCTCTCTGTATCCTATGACATCTTTTTGTTGGATATCTTTTCATATTTATAATTTTACATATCAATAAATGAATATTTACTCCCAAGATTATCTTAGGAGAGACCTCGTATTTCTCCAGAAGTGGTCCTTTTATGCTGCAAGTTTTATTCATTGTTAGTGGATAAATGGATGTCATAAGACTTCAAATTTTAATGAGAAGATGCATATTTTCTGTACCTACAAAATCTTTCTGCATTATTGAGTGTCCGTGTAGTCTTTGGTTTGCACCACATCGAGAAAGTTTTGATGGTTGAGTTGGATGATGAATTGTTATCATGTGTGTTGGATTAAAATAGGCTTTGGAAAATTATTTAAAATATGGCCGTCAGGTTAACGATCAAGTTTCAGCTGGCAATTTTGGGTACTGTCTAACTTATTTAATATTTGTAAATTAAAGGATATAAAGTCCATGACATTCTGCTGTTAAGCATGATCAAAGGCTCAAAAACTGTTGCAGTAGGCAGAACAATATCTCGAGAAATTCATGACATTACATTTTTCTGATAATGAAGCAGTTATGTAGTAAAGATTGTAACACAGTTTTAATGTCCACGGGAATATATTCTTCAATAACCAATCTAGAGAAGTTAGATAAATTTATTCCGGAACTCAAAGGTAAGCTGATGATACTGTAACACTACCTTTCGTATTTCACACCCAAAAATTCGCACTCTCCACTTTCTCTCGTCTTGTTTATCGCTGGCGTCTCCTTCGCCATTCCCCATAGTTGAGATGGTTTATTTTTTATTTATGCTTGGAGATAGATTTTAAACAATCTCCATTTTAATATTTAAAATATCAAATAACTTAATAATTTAATCTATTATATGATTTCAAGATACTTCTTATTAGGTAAGTTCAAAACTGAGTGCATAAGGTAGAGCAGGGTTTCCCAAACTTTTTCTCTGATGGAGCACTTAGACAGTCTTTGAATTTTGATGGAGCACCTTATGTACTTTGAAGGGTAGGTAATGACGCACAATCAGTATGTCATCATAATCTTTGCGGAGCCTTGCTACCTTCCCACAGCTTAGGAAACCCTGGGCTAGTGAATAAATATGTGCATAGTAAGATTGACTGGCCTACTTAATGTAAACCGAGGAATGTCACATTATTGATACTATTAAGCAAATTCTCACATATACCTTAGGATGCATGATTAAATCCACTCTCCAAAGCTAATGTGCTAAAATTTGAAGCAGCACATGTTAGTAAGCTAATCATTCTCCTTTTTAGACATCCATGGTTGTTGTATGGGTCATCCTTCTTAGTAATTTGGAATACTGGTGCAAATGAGAGCCTAATAGAAGCACTATTGCGTGATTAGTATATGACATTTGGTGAATACCTCAAAGAACCATGATTTCTATGAGTAAATTGAAGCAAAATTCTTCCGCTTCAAATTGTATTTAGTAAATTATGTTTTTATAATTATATGTTGTGTCATTGATAACAGATTTTTAAGAGGCTAATATTTCCTGAATTCGTGTAATTGATGAAGCGTATGAGTCTGTTTTACT
The DNA here is from genome assembly GCA_963169105.1 of Ceriagrion tenellum. Classification (NCBI taxonomy): domain Eukaryota; kingdom Metazoa; phylum Arthropoda; class Insecta; order Odonata; family Coenagrionidae; genus Ceriagrion; species Ceriagrion tenellum. The sequence continues at coordinate 64,956,157 of OY720642.1, read as the reverse complement.
AAATGAATTAAGAGACATTTTATTTACAACATCTAGAAGCCATGAATGCCCACTGTCTGCTACACTTGCAGATTGGCAATGATTAAGTACTTAGTTTCCTTTATAATGCTGGATGTTGACTAATTCAGGGATTCTTGGGGCGAAACTGTGAACCTTTTGCTTGGAACATATTTTTGATATGTTGCATTCTTTTCTTGACTCATTTGAATGTACCATTGCTGAATATTTTTTTGCTCTTGGCAAAATAAGTAGTCTACTATGCTGACCTTGTTAGGAGTTTTGAGTTACATAGTAGGCATCCAAAAGTTGATGTGGAAGCAACTTATCCTCAATATTTATCATGGGTATATGAGTAAATATTTTGTTTATGAAACTCGGAAACATCTCTCTTATGTTTTTAGAAAAAACTTGGCAATGACTCAGTTGTTGTCTACCTTTTTAAATTCCTGTAGTGACTCAACTAATGTTTCCCTGGTTTCATGAAAGATACCTCTTTACTATGTTCAGGAGGAGTGCTAGTTGCTGCTTCTTAATTTTGCTTGAATAACTCTAGCCTTATTTGATATAAAATGCTGAACCTGTTGGCTTCAATGGTGGCTCTTCATACTTCTCTTTAAACTCCCAATAAAACCTTTTGAGTTGTGCTTATTGGGGGGTATCAGTCTAAGGTTTTATCAAAGGGTACCTACCTAAAGGGTAAACTGAGGTTGATATATTCTGCAATATTATCTGTATAATAGTGAATATCGCTCTTGAATCACTGGCCAGGTATAAATGTAAAATGGTCTATGTCAGTCAGAAGTTAAATGCCACATTATGGCTTTAGCCTTATGAATGAAGTGGTAATTTTGTCTGCACCAGAAAGAAATATATTGAGACTGCTATCAAACTCTAGTGGAGGCTGATTCATTAAGTTTGAGGATAAAGGATGTGACAAGTTTGTGTGTTTTGTTTTACAAACCAGAATCTCTTAGTGTGTTACAAAATCAGCCGATTGGTGGCTCTTTCCTGCTTCTATATTCATTTGCAGTGATTGCTTGAGTTAGATGAAAGCTGAGAGGGAGCATTTGCCTGCCTCTTGCTCAGCCTACCACCAGTATCTCTTTTCAGAGTATTACTCCTCAAGGTTTCCCTATATATTTATCTTTCACAATTTTCTTTAACCTTTACCTTCCTGAGTTTTTCCGTTATTCTAAGCCTTGCTGGCCAGGGTTTTTTAAATGACCACGGTTGTTCAAATGTCCATCAATGTGCCAAACGAACACGCTCGGCAGCCTAGGGACACAATTTTTGTGCCGGAGAGACACACTCGGAAGATAAAGGTTAACTAATACATGGTTATAGTGTCCCTCACCATGTTTATTCTGGTATTTATTTAGGGTTTCCTTGCCTCTGATAAATGGTTACTCTAGGAATTTTGCCACATGTGCAAGGTCATTTTTTGGCACCCTTACCCTCCACTTCATCTTCCTTGTTGAAATTCTTGTGAGAAATAACTTTGATAAAATGAAGTAGTACCTATTCACTCTTTACAAATCTTATTATGTATCATTTTTAATAGATACATGTATCACTTTACTCTAAGCATATTGCAAGCCAATGAATTTTTTAAGCTTAGACTTTGATTTGTCTCCTTCCTGTTGAGATGGAATCCCAGGCTGCTGTCTGGACTGTAAGCTCACCCTGCTTCTTACTTCACCCACCACTTGGTAGCAATAAATGTATTCTCTTGGTTTTCAGTGTCAATAAATTTTTCCATGCTTCATATATGTCCCACATCTGTAAAAAGGGGTATTTGAAATGCTTATTTTGGATGGCACATTTTTTAATGCTTTAGGCTCATGTCTCATGTGTGCATTGGTGAACTTTCTGAATGAGTATTCATGCTACTGTCTTTCTTGTTGCTATCCATTTTGCTTTTATTTCAAGTTCGATATGCCCATCATATCCAGTATTTTAAGTGTCCTTGTGTATCTGCTATAAGACTCCGGTTTTCATTACTATATACTCCATCATTTTTAGTGTGCATTGTTTTGATTTTTACATGTGTGCTTGTATTCTTCTTTAAATTTACTGATTGCCCTCTTGATTGAAGCATTTGATGACCATTTTGATAGTGTTCACGCCGGGCTCATTTTATTTTTTTGCCTGCTTCTTTACTACTGTTGTTAGTTTTAAATTATTCTCTTTTAATTCCATGTCCTTCAGGATGGCTGGCATGCGGTTCTTGTCAAAGTTTTTGCATGATATAATTCTTAATTCATGCATCATAAGGAAGTCTTTAAATTATTTTCTGTATGAGAAGATCTGGTGCTGAAATGTCTCCCATATATAACTCAGCTTTTCATAATCTGAAATGTATCCGCTTGTGTGCTTTATTTTCACATTTGTTAAGTTTATGTTTTTATTAGCATCCTTGTTGACTTCATAAGCATGATAGGGGCTTGTAAATGTTTATTTTTTTATGGTGGCATGTCAGTATGTGCAGTTACTTAATGTTTCATCTGAGAGGCCAGTGGTCCATACTTCATGGAGTTATCACCGGAGGAGAGTTTATAAAGCTTAGACACAATATTCTTTCCGGAGTTTTATCAAGTGTCAAACTAGGCTATTGATTCCTGGGACATTTAATCATTGGATCAATGTATCTAAACATGTCCTCTGTTCGTTACCTCTCCTTATGCAATTCAAAACTTAGGTGGATCATCTCTGTCTTTGGTAAGTGTCTTTTTTTTAAACGGTTTTAAATCACTTGTATATCTCCATTGGGAATGCGTAGATAAAGGTCACTTACAGGTTAATCTGGGTCCAATAAACAAGAAAAGAAATTAATGAATTCTTCTCGGGTTACCTGCCTGGTCAATTATCTATTTTTGCCAATGTTTCAGCAAGCGTCTCGCCTACCGTCATCAGGGCTGTAAAATTGCATAGAAATTGGCCACCCTATATAGCCAGGTGGCCCGGCTTATATACCCAGTCGAGAGCTCAGATCTCCGCTGATTGGTCGATTGTTGCCATTCTTGTATGCTGGCTATACCGAACCTTCTGGATGGTACCAAAAATACTTGAATAAGAAAGTTGGCAAATATGAATACATTGACCCGGTGGGTAACCTGAGAAGAATGTATTCATTTCAAGCATTCGCCAGGAAAGAATTAGTTCTTAAGAAAAGAAATGGTTTAGGAAAACTGTCATCATTCCTTAGTGCTTACTGAGCTGAAAGTAGCCCTTGCAAATTGTTGTCCATCTCTGATGTACTCAAATAACCGTAGTTATATGGTGAAATAACTGGCAGGATTTTCTATTAAGGCTCTTCAGTCCTTATCAGTGTGGATTTGTGCAACCATGTCATTTTTCTAATTCCTAATGCAAGATCCCAGCCCATTGTATTTTCATCCATTAGCTCAATTTCGTAATTTTTCAGCGTCTTTAATCACCTTAAGCTTTTCACATGCTGTAAGAGACTACAACTTTTATTTTTGGAATGCTACTAAGCTAACCCCAACTTCTATAGAGTGAATTCAAATATTGTTTATGTAGATGTAAGGAAATATGCTCATATTTAGCAAATACAATGTATTGTTAAAGTGTGTTTCAGAGAGCACTGGGTAAGGTGGTAGCTAAAGTCATGAAAATCCTCTTGGCTCCAGTACAGACAAAAAGAGTTGTCCGATGGCAACCAGAAGAGTTGAGTTTGAGGTAGGGGGAAAATTTGCCAGATCAAAAAGGAAAACGCCCTCAGCCAGAGATAAACAACAGGCTTCAGCATAGAAAGGAGACATGAGGAAAAGGCAAACAGAAAGAAGGCGACCATCATCATCCTTTTCAGCTATTCTTTTCTAGTTCTCTGCTCACTTCAAAAACATTGGTTTTTCAGAGGTACTGGTAAATGAAGGATAAGTAAAATATGGTGCTAATTCCCAGTCACATATTAAGTCACTGTTGAACAATAAAAAACATTGGGGAAATCATAGAAACAATTCCGGTTTCGCTATTGTGGTTTCTTATTTGATATTTATTATTATGTACAAAGAACTTTAAGACTGACTTTTTTTTATCATCATCCTAACTGACCAAACACATAGTCTGTAAAATGCAGAGACACGGCCAGAACACCCTAAAAGACTACAGAAGCTATCACTAAGCTCTTAAATTAAATATTTCTGCTACAAACTCCTGGAAATTTCACTGTAAAATGTAGAAATAGGCCCCTGGAAGTTTCAAATTACCACTGTTGCTGAAGGAATGCATGTAAGAGAACTCTCAGAGATACTGAATTAGAAGGTTAATTCTGGTGGTTCAGATGATTGTGACAGGCAAGGGTGTGGGGTGCATTCGGGGACCGATTGGCGGCAAAGCCTATCAGGGTTTTCTGCTCCTCTGACTTTCTCTTTTGCCCTGTCATCAGACAATAGCTCTCGCTGTCTTGACTGTAGTGATGGCCCTCAATGAGAAGCAAGCAAACAATACACCCCCCTGAGTCATGCAGAGCTTCACAGGTCCCGGCTGCTCAAGGGATTTTCGGGAAGGACAGAGATATATGGAACTCATGTTGGTCATGAAACCTATTTAATATCTATGATTTCTATGAAAGGTTTGCATGATATTCGAATTTTTTATGTATTAGCATATGTTACTTATAAAAACTACTTCCTATTCCTTTCCTTTTCATCTCTTACAGTGAACACACAACATTTTTGTTATGTTCCTTTCCAACCAGATTCTGATATTCCAACTAGCTGTCCCTATATCATTGTTTTTCCTTAATTGTTTTTTCTTTGCCTTGAATTTGTTGTCATCCTATTATTCATACAATTCCGAGGCCTTGTTTGGTTCATTGAGTGATTATTTGGTATATGACGGGTAGGATGCTAACCTGACCCACCAGTCCCCCTCTTTATCTGGGCTTGGGACTGTCAGTGACTTTGATGAGCTACTCAATCCACCTATTGACTGTCACAGATAGTTCACGCTCACAATCATAAGGTTTTCTCCTAGCCTTTCAAGAGAAACACTGATTTCCTACTTAATTACCTACCAAACAAGTGTAATCCTCAAGTAGTTGTTCCAAGGTCTGCCCCTGCGATAATACTATACACCTTATCTGGGGCAAACCCTTTGAGAAACCAAACCATCAACCAATTAGAGGACTGAGGTGGGTAGAATAAAATAACATTGTAATTTTCCTCAGTCACTAAAATATGATGCTGTGACGTCCATGAAACTTTATTCTTGCAAATACCATTAGAATGCTGAGGAAACTTGGACACGATTTTTTAAACGCAATTGCTATGAATGGAACTGTTGTTGCCATTTAAAAGTCACAGTAAAATTTTCAGGAGTATTTCTTTCCTAATATAATTCATAACAATTAAAAATATCAACATAGAAAATGTTTACAGTTTTTAAAAAGTTACTTATATAATGGAGATAGGTACCATTAGATAATTCTTCTCTACGTGATGGTAATTCCTCAATCATGTGGTGAAAATTTAAAATACCATGTATCTGGCAGTGTTGTAGTTGAAACTGCTTTTATTATTACTTGGAAAAGGTAATTCTGTAAGAGCCCATACTAAATGGGCCCCGGTGGCGGCGGGGTAAAGTCCTCGCTTGCCAACCTGAGGGTCGTGGGTTCCTCATACCATGCTAACCTTAAATACTGAATCTTAGTGAAAATGATTTTTTTAGTTTTACATGAAAATATTTACATATCTATGCGCAGAGGTAAGAGGGATACAATTGAGCATGCATTTTTTTCATGAAGACATTCTCTCAAATTTATTGTTTGAAATATTGTATGCAGTGTATAATGGGCCACTAAGCATGTGGAAAACCCTCATGCCATGAGGCATTTTCCCAGCAAGAATAATAAAAAGACCTTTGTAATTTGTCAAAACGTACAGTGAGAACCTACTGCCAAGTGTTCCAGTGTTTGGCATAGGTAAATGTGGAAGGATTGAGGTGATTTTTGCATTCACTATAATTTGTATGCACATGAGCCCTTGACAACAAAAGTGGTGTTGTCAGTTTTTTGCCAAATACTAACCGCTTGAGGCTCCTGGTGCCGATGTATCGGCACAATTGGTTGGCCTAAAATACTCAAGGTGCCGATATGTTGGTTCCAACTCCAACACGTCAAATATATCATGAGATTTCTGGGAATGAAAAATGAAATTTCCATGGGAGCGAAAGGGTTATGAGCTGCACAAAAGCATTTCTCTACTTGTTCTATTTTGTGCATGAGTGATATGAGTCTTGCTTCAGTTTATTTCCATTAGAAAACTGCTTTTAGGGTTTAATTTTTATACTTATTTCACTTTAACCCTAGTTTTCTAAAAAGTGATACTTATGACTAAAACTATTCCTGCTCTCATTGACCTCTTATGATTTGATTTGCTGTGTCAACTAACTTTATAAGCCAGGAAACTGTTGTTTATTATCTCAGCTGCAATATGACTCATTGGGACTACTCTTTCATCTTCTGAAGGTTTGGCAATAATGGTATTAAAACCAACAACTGTAGTTCATGTTCTAATAAAGTAATTTGATTGGTGGTCTAATACATGACGGTATCTTTATGTATGTATGTTGTTATTTTCAAGCACTAGTAATTTTTAATTTTTTACTATGTTTATGCAAAATTATCAACTCTTAGTAGTGCAGAATGTCATTTATATCAGCACTTCATCCATGCCATGCAATTTTGCATTATGTTGTAGTTTAGCTTCTTATTTTTAGCTGTAGAATCTACTAATTATCCTTTTTTTCACTTTGGCATGAATTGCAAACAATTTTAAAGCATACATTTTTATATATGTAATATCTCACTGGTGCACCATGCATTTAAATTTATTCATTTCACTTGGTTCTACTTCACTGCACCCTGGAAATTTCTACTGTGCAAATAAATTTAAGAATGATATTTGCAGTGTGTGGTTATGAGAATTTGTCATCTTTAATTTTTGACTTGAGTCTTATTGTTATGTTCCCTGTTGTTTTATTTATTTTCATACTTGCAATTGGTACTTGATATGTGTAGTAAATGTTTTTGAAGTTTACTCGTCAAAAATTGCACCTTTCGAATCCATATTTCTGTATCCTTCAATGATGTATTTTAATAATTGAGTAACTTATTTCTGACTGAGCGTCAAGGAATGAATAGTTCTCTATTTTTTTTAAATGATTGCTTTTCCTGCTAAGCATATGCCTTTATCTTTTATGTAGCAGGAATCTCAGATTGTTGTTCCTATGCCTGGGGAAGGTGATGGTGATAATAGTGACACCTGGAATGATAGCCATTCATCGGAAAGGCCAGTTAACACTAAGGTAGGTTTAGAATGATGAAAATTTTATTCTTTTACATATTTGGATTATGAGTCATGTGCTTAAAATTTGTTTTCAAAAGGAGAATGTTAATGATTCAGCCTTCATAAATTTTTTTATGTGATTCCTTTTTGAATGTACTGTTCTGTATCATCCTTTGATTTTGAAGGCATGTGTGACAATATTCGATCCCGTTAAAGGCAGTGTTCAAAGATGAATTTAGCAAGTGTCGCAAAAATATCACCAATTATTATTTGTCGTTCCCTTGATTTCTCTGCACATTTATGTTCTGTGAATTTATTGGGGCTTTAAAGGCTGATTTACACGGTACAATTTATTGTACAAAGAAATGAATGAATTCTTTCATGAGAAAAATTGTACCGTGTTAAGCGGCAAATTGTATGGTTGTCTGAATGACTGAATGGGAAATTCAACCTTCTTTAATTCCGATCATTTTCTCATACAATCTATAATACATTCATTTTTGCAAAAATGTGTCATGTAAAGCGGCCTTAAAGGAACAAAAATTTTTATAGCACCAAGCATGTGTACAGTGTGAAATAGTTCTTGTATTTTTTAATGAATGCCGCAGTTAACAAGTTTTAACCATTTTGAAACAAATTAATTTTGACAATTTCAAAATACTGTTGGACTAGATGCAGTGATAATGAGTACTTCATGACATTACATTTACAATTTCTCATTGAACATCTGTGGATTTAACTGAGGAAGAGCGCATGTGAGTAGCAATTGATTTGAGCTGTGCGCATGAAAATTGAAGATATCAGACTGATCCCTATCCCTAAAAATGTTTATTTTTTGTGATTTTGTTGCAAAGGGTTCCTCTTTGGTCAATGAATTTGTTGAAGCTAATTTTCATGCTAGTCTTGAAACAACTTGAAAATGAGTACATTCTCAATAAATGCACTCTACACTGTTTCAGTACAAAGGATGTAATGAATGCAAAGGCGCATTATCTTGAATAATTCAACAGCCTCATCATAAATACAATCTTTGTTTATATCCACATTTCATGACATGACTTCTAATTTCAACATAGCTGATTTTGAGAATTTCAATTTTTTATTATATTTTTTCTCTGTTTTTCCTTTCCAATGAAAGTGGTAGTACTATTCTTTATTGTTATTAATAATTATTGTCAGATATGTTTAAGGTATTCTATGCGATGCTGTGTGAGTGAGAATGAATAATGTTAGAATTAAATTAATATGTCAAACTGTAAAGAATATTGACAATATTAATCAGAGAGAATATTGACAATTATCAATCTTAAAATTAATGTGTACAATGTTTTTACTGATTTCAACATGAAATATTGTAGTTCAATTGAATATTTAATAATGCTGAAAAAAATGGTCACTGTGTCTAGTCCATTAAGGTGGTGAATGTTTTCTATCATTTGTTTCTCTGTATAAAATATCGCCCATTGCTTTACTTACAAATATTTTTGCTGAATTAAAAAAAAATTCCTTTTTTTATCGTTGAGCAGCTGGACAAGAATACAGTGAGGGCCATTTTGCAAGAGTCTGACGAGGATGAAGAGTGTAAATCAAGTCGAATGAATGAAGAAATGGAACGTGGGCAGCCCGAGGGTGGGGACACAACAGACAATGCAATGGAAGCTGAGAGCAGTGCCAGGAGTGTAAGGGACAGGGTGGATCTGCAAGACTCGCCTAAGTCCTGTCCAACTCCTCCCCCACTGAAACCCCCACGTAGTTGGGATTTCCTCCAGACTGGAGTCGTTGGCAGTCCAGGAAACTCATCATCTCAACACCAGGTAAAAAGAAATTATCCTCACTATTTTGATCCAAACTGGTAGAGATAAGATGATTACTTGTTATTTTTAAAGGGAAATGTCAGTCTGCTCTTCTGTACTATTGGAATTTTTGCCTGTATGTTAGGTTTGTTCGCCCTGTGTTCATAATTGAAAGAGTACACTTTTCTTGTTTGTATGACCTGTTTCACTGACTTTCAGCATCATCAAGTTGGTACCACAAATTCATAAAAATGTTTTTCTGAACTTTTGAACCAGATAATACCATAAGGGAGCATTCATAGTTCCATATTTTAAAAAAATTGTGGATTAGTCAGATATTTTTTTCAGTCATTAATATAAAGAACTTTTCTACTGAGTGATGCCTAAAACAGGAAAGTGTTTGATCACCCTGATTCAAAAAAATATGTGTAGATATCACTTTGTGATCTTTTAACTTCATCCATGTTCTTTTTTTTCTAATTTGAGGGGTGCAAAAAGAATTATTTTTCAAGTTGATTGAAAAATTGTTGGATGTTTTTTACGTGTTTCATTAATGAGTTGAATCATTCTACTAGTCATAACAATTATCAGCATGTAGCTAAGGCCAAGCAATTAATTTTTTGGTTGTACGTATAAAAAAAAAGGTGGTATGATGCAATGGATTTGATTTTCCTCTCCAAATCTCATGCAATCATACCTCAAATCTCATGCATCATACATAATCTTTTAACTCATACATGAATACAGCTGGGTAATTCACCTAATTTGTAAAAATTAATGCATATTTTGCTTGGCTTGGCTTGGCATTGGCTTGTTACTAATTTTATATTTGAAATCAATTATAAAACAAAGCATAAAATTAATTAATCAAATTTTTTCCTAGAATATCTTGCATAGAACTTCCATAAAACACTATGGTATTTTATGCAGAATATCACTTCATCCATATGTTATTGTCTCTCCTTTCTTGGGTCACTCTTTTGCACTAATTTTATTTCCTTTTCCCATATCAGCAATACCTATTCCTACACTCTCACCCATGACTTGATTGATTACTCCTGTCACATCACTCATTCCTTCACTATGAATGTTTATTATTCAGCTCATATCTTCTGCCAATGTGAACAATGTTTTTTATCTAGAAACATTAAACAGCCTTGGTGATATTATGCATCCCTGTGTTACTGCTGAATTTGTTTTAAAAGAGTACTCATGGTTCCCTCACAATACCTTAAGGTACCTCACACTTACCCTCACAATTGCCCTAAGGCCAGCGCACACTTATCCTCCCGCCTCCATCTGCTTCCTCCCTCCCAAAATATATGGCTAACTGAAATACGGGTTATTCCATAAGTTTGTGCCTACTATTCCTCCTGGCCTCCGTCCGCCACCGTCCGTCTCCATCCGCTCTGCCTGATATTGTTGGTTAAGAATATTAGGTGGATGCTGACTGGCAGTCAGAGTTGGGCAGAGGCCGGGAGGAATAGTATGCGCTGGCTTCCATCCGTCTCCTCCCGGAGCATGAAGCTCACTGAGGGCTGCAACTGCACTGACTGCGGGCCCAAGTCTATTGTCATTCGGTTTTGGCGGATGGCGTAGTATGCGCACCCCTCGGAATCAATAGGAGGAAGCCAAAGGAAGCTGGACAGAGGCATGAGGATAGGTGTGTTCTGGCCTTCACCAACATCATACCTTCACTTATTGCATATCTAAAGCTTATTTTACATGGGGCACATAATTGCACGAGCTGATGTATGTACAAACATGCATTTCAAATTGCATTGTGTAAAGCAGTGAATTTAAGGAATGAATGCAGGAATTCATGAATGCAAGATGGATAAATAGCCCCTGCTCTGTCTTCAATTGTTATTGCACACCAGATTGAGAAAAAATGGTGTTTAAATTTGTGCAAGTCAGTGCCCTGTGTAAAATGGGCTTAACATTTAATAATGTTATTGACTCACTGATTGAATAATGCTATTGATATTGAAGTAAAATTGTTGACTCACCTTATGGTCTCATAAAACTTTCCACTGATTATTTCTTTTACCCTTTCATATGTCTTCTTTAAAACTCAAAAATATGCAATATACTTTCTTCTGGACTCACATGTATAATTCAAAGACTTGCTGAAACTCAAACAACTGATTCTAAATATCCTCCGTGGAATAAACTTACTCTGCACACCCCAGATTCTACCAACTATCTTCTTCCTAGCCTTAATTGTTAATATTGACCTTTCACATTTCCCAGAGTGCTCAACTCCAAAACTATCCTATATGTCTGTGTAAAAGCCCCTCATTTTGTCAAATATTGGTTGTCAAAATTGAGAGGTAGGCTATTTTTGGGCATGAAAGGGGAAAAATTCTCGCGAATTCTGTGACTAATGACCCAAAATAATGAAGAAATAGAAATTAGTATCCTAATGTTACTCACACCAATAAATTAACTCTATTTTTGTAGAATTTACAAAATTTTTATAACTTTTTTCATTAATCCTATTTCATAATCATGTTCTGAAAGCTGTCTAGAGCCTCGTCAGAGACCAAATGCAACCTGTGAGACAGCTATATCTTATTTATAATAATACTATACATTAATTTGTTGTTGCTCTTTTTTAAAGTGATGTTCGACAATATTTTTAATGAACGTGACCTTTTATCCCATAAGGGCCAATCTTTTTTGGCAAACCTTTGCTAATTTTACATCTTTTTATTATTAATAATGTGAAGATTAGTATTTAATGTTCATAATAGGTTGAGAGGTATTAATTATATTTTCCATCAAGTGGTGGAACATGTTTTATACACCCTAAATATGCACAGGATCTGCATTCATCTTGTTTCAGTCAACTGTTTTTGAAGCAAGTATCTCTCAAGTGAGTGTGTTGAGGCACAGAGTGCAACATTTTGTTGCATCATAACTTTGGGAATGAAAAATTATAGCTTCTTGGTGTAGAATGTTGAATTTGTATTTGCAGTGATGTTTTAGACCTTGTGCTGTATGTAGCTCGTAGAAAGTGCATTATGTATCTTTAGTCTGAAATGTTGCACTTTGTGCTGAGTGTGCCTGTGGTTGAATTTGAATGCTGAAATAATGAGTAAATTTCGTAAATAATTCTTCTTAATGTAGTGCGTATATATTGTAATGATGAAGAGTTGAGAACTTGTATTGTGTGTAGCATTAGAAACATGGCTGCTTATTGTCCGTCCAGTGTTGCTCTCTGTTCACTGCGTGCTCAGTCTTGTAATTGGGCTGTGAAATTTGGAACAATTATCAGCTAAAATCAAACAAAGAGAGTGAACTGCTTTGTCATGTAGTCATACTGTGAAATTTTAGATTTGCTTCTGGGGAGGTAGCAATTTTCTTTGCTTTCAGCTGGAGAATTTTCTCAGGATACATCAGAACAATTCTAAGCCTCTAAGTATTCCTTAGTGTGTTTTCATCAGCATGAGCTATCGAGTTTTTGCCCTAACCACTTTATGAGTAAGGAGAAATAGTACCTTTTATTTGTAAATTTAGGAATACTTTGGGCGAACACAAAGATATACCCTGGTATTTAATGATGAGCATGTGGAATAAGATAATGGCAGTGCTTTTTTAATTTCTGTTTAATGAAGGCATCATTATCCTTATATTATTTCCTGCTGAACTTATGCGTGTGCACTCTAAAGTGAAGACGAACAGCCTCATCTTCAAGTGTCAGTTGATTGAATGAATATATATCTTATGAATATCTTTCTTTTTCTTCATAAAGTGGGCACATCTGAAGCATATTAGGATTATGTTTACCACCAATAAATAATCATAAATTAAATAAATTTATTTATCCTTCCTCAATTTAAAATGCATCAACTAACTTAACCTTCAGTAAACCTTCCCGCTTGTAAAACCATCTGAATTAAACTTGCCAGATTTTGATTTAAACCATACAATTTTTAAACAAATCACCTAAACAATTATTGATAACTTCCATATGGATAGTTTAATGAATGCAATGTGTATACTTTCATTTATAATGTACTAAATAGTATAGTTTTAATCAACATTAATAATAATTTTCTTCAATATTTTATCTAGCTAGAAAGGAGAGAATAATTAACAAATGTGGTACTTTACCTGCAGAATGGGCATGTAGATTTTATTAGTCAATAATGAGAAGGATAAATAATTGCTGCACCCAACTTATCATCTATGTCATAAAAATTATAAATTCTATTAAATAAAAGTTTTTAGTTTTTATTGATAATACTTTCATACCATAACTAGTGAAAAAGAACCTTTCATGGTAAGTGGTAAGGCATTATAGGTAATGTTATGAGGTTTTAATGCTGGTATGAGACGGCTAAATTTGTTTGACAGTGAATCAGAAGTGTGTAATTTAATGAAAAGTTTTGTGAAGAATTTTGTTTTTATTGAAATGCATTTATCTTTGAGGTTGCAGGACATTGAATATAATATGAGTTAAAATTAGTTGGGTAAGCTAAGCGTTTATTCGACTGTATCCTGATGTTTACAGGTCTAAAGGAAGAAGAAATATGGCCATCAGGAGGACCCTTTCAGATCTTAAATAACTTTGTTTGGATTACTGAATTACTGAGTAGATGTAAGGCATTTGTTTAATCTTCAGTACAATTTTGACACTGTCTGCAGTTTGTGTTTACTTTGGTGTGTAATATATTAATGATGCTAAATGAGTGCTGGTTTTTTTTAAGCAATTGTAATTGATGCGTCTAAATTATGTGAGTGAGCTTATAAATGCTACTGATTTACTGATCTTTTTTTGCCTATTGTGCAGGGAACAGTTGTATTGACAAGGTTGTTTTTAAAGTGATTAGAAATTGACAAAGGTGAGAATTTCATCATTTGAAAGCATAATTTAATCATGATATAAATTCACAAACACGTAATTTTGATGAAAGGAAAAAGGATCTCATAAGTCATCCGATCTACAGTTTGTTTATATTCGTAATATAAAGGCAGCAAGTTGATAAAATATTTATGAAGATACTGAAGCTAGTCTTTATTTTATTGGAATGCATTATTTCTGGAAACAATTTGTTAACAGGCTTTTTCACATAATTCAACTTTCTCATTTTTAATGGGATATTTTTGTACCTGGGAGAGTTTTATAGAATCTGTCCAGTTAAGAATTGTTGGATGTCCCTGTCAAGTAAATGATCTTATTTGTCTGCAAAGAAAATAAATTTCTTCAATTTAATAATAAATAATAAATTTTTGTAATAAATTTATACAAAATAAATTTTTTCAAAATAAAATCTTTTGCTCTGGTGAAAGATTTAGTGAGACCATACTTTCTTTATTGAATTTAATAGTTGAGAGAAATATTTTATTTACGTTGAGAGAGTTATCAGTGAGACAACTATCAGTGAGGGACATTTTAAATTTTAGCTAGAAACTGCTTCATTTCACATTTCATTTAGGTCTTGAGTAAGTGGTAGTTTAGTAAATTAATATGTTGCTTCCTTGATTTGCCATAAAACCTCTTGACTACATTCACATCATGATGTGGAATCTGGCGATTAATATATAAAGTGGCTAGGTTAAAAATTATGCTCGGTTGGCTATTGCCATTCTTAATGAAGGTTAAATATATTTAATACTGTATGGGAATTTATCTTGTGGAGCCCACCATTTTTGTCCATTAAATCTCGTAACTCGCCTTAAAATTTTTTTTTTCATTTTGGCTACTCGATGAACTTTTTGAGAAACGTTGTCTCTGGTAATGTGGATTTTTTTTACTCTGAAATTCTAGAACAACAAACCTCGCCAACGAGGTCTGTTTACGCTCTCTGCTCGAGAAGGGAGTTCTGACGGGTCAAAAGCTGATAGCTTTGTGGAAGAGGTAATGAAAGTATCAAGAAACAACTCGGCCAACTCATCTTCAAGCGCAAACCCATCACATGGCTCCTTTGGTGATGGCAACGAAAATAATGGCATTGGAAATTGTGTGGAGAGAAAGGATGATATCCCCAATAAGGCACTGTATGAGTCTTCACCTCAAGATCCGTGGAAACGTCGGGGAAAAGCTGCAAGGGAAAGGAGCAAAGAGAAATCAATGGAGAAGGAGAATATGGCCTCTGTCATACAAGAGAGGGATGAGACTAACCCTGATGAAGTTCCTGTGGATGCCGAACCGTATAGTATGAAAGAGCAAGAGGATGACCTTGTAGTTGTGTACAGTGATGTTAGTGACTGGGAGAGTAGCAGTGGAGGTGATGGAAGTATTGGTAGCAGTGATGAAGTGGACCTTCCCATGGACAATTTGCCCATTCTAGTCTTGCCAGAGAATGACGGCGACTCGATAGCATCAAATAAGGCCGAGTGTTCGCAAGGAAGGAGACTTTCAGGAAAACTGGGCATCACAGAAGAAGAGGAAGATGATGAATCTTTGTCAGTTGCGGCACTGAGCCCAGGGACATCTTCTGTGAGTGAGAGGAGAAACCGATTCCTCCAGCGTTCTCATTCCATAGACCTTGGGGATGAAGAAGTGTCCACAGAAGATGAGACCGCCATGGAAAACGAAGAGGCGGATGATATGAACGGTTTGAGAAAGAAGTCGGATGGTGGTGGAACTGAGCCATCAGAAACTGCCAGCCGCGAGATGACCACTGTATTAGAAGTTGAGGGTCCTAGAAGGCTTGGAGTAAGTTGTCCCCAGAACATTTAGTGGTTCCTTGCTGTTTTTTTTACTCATGAATGTGTTCACTCTTTTCCCTCATATTTATTCAGATATCAGTGTGGAAATGTCAGTTTACGTATTTTGACTCCCTCCCTATGATGCAGGTACCATCCAAACCAAAATTCCTGGGTTGTCATTGTTTTCAGTTGGTATTGAAGTTGCCAATTTACTAAATCGCATGGAATGTTTATTCTCAGTTGAAAAGAGCCCATTTTAACCTTAGGATGGTGACAGAATCAGGAAATGTGGGAAGACTTAGAAAAGCCTCAAAGGACCAAGTGAATATTCACTTCAAGTCCTGTTATTTTGTTGAAAAGATCCATTCTTCCTCAGAAAATAATGGGCTATCAGACCGATCAATGACATATACTCTTGGTCCATTCCTTATATTTTGTTGAAAGGTTGTTGCTTGCCAGAAAATTTATATCATTGCTGACTGACAGAAAATTTATATAATCCACAGGAAGGACGAAAAAAGACAAACCAAAGAACTGGCTGTATAAATTGAAAAAATAAACTCTTAAAATCACAGAAAATTGAGGACATTTTCATATTTTTCCTGTTTCTGTTGCCTCACTAATTAAAGATGAATCATCATTGAATTATAAAAATTTAGAATCATCAGTCTCTCGAGCCATTCAAATAGTCTCAGAATAAATCATGAACTACTTAATTTAAACAATGAAAAATATCAAAATTAGAACCTTGAGTTAGTTTATGGCCCGTCCCCATAGTTGCCTTTGCCTCTGCTTGCTCAGATTGACAATGAGGAAGGTGAAGATGACCTTAGATATGTATCTTCGAATATAGGCCTTAGTTTTGACCATAGTCGCGCCACAATGGGACATGGGTCTAATCATGGACGGTACTTCCTTCAATTCCTTCTATTTTTACCATGTAATGAGTTTTAAATGCCTGAAATTCGTCAATGTTACAATATGCTTGAATTAATGAGGGTGACTTAATCGTCCTAATCATAAATCAGCCTTATGTTTACAAATTTTATGACCAAATTGTTGTGAGCAATTGCATGCATTTGATAGCACTAAAATTTGAAGCGCCACGCTTTTGAGTATTTTTTTCTGTTCAATGATTGTAATGCTAAGCCTCCATACTTATGCCATTGTTGCTATGTTTGTATCTTCAATTATGTGAATTTTGGAAGTAGACTTTGCTGTAGTTGCTATTTCTGCTGAAACATCTGAATTCATGCGATCCTTTCATGTGGGGATGTTACATGAGTAAGTGCAGTACTAACTTTTTTTCTTCTCATCGTGCCTTTTATTGCTATTGCACCTTTTTAAAACTTTGATGCAATGTGTTTGAATTGCTTTGAGTGTGTATTTGGTACTAGATTATCTTTGTTGTGAAGTGGGCCTATCTTGTTGTGTAATTTCTGTATGCTGCTCTGTTATTATTCATGTGTTTACCCAAATTCAAGAAGTTGTCATCTTGCCAACTTCAAAGAAGAAAAAAATCTCATTATTATGAAAATGTGAACATGGACATTTTCATTCGTCAAAATTCTCTTCATTTAAAAAATTGTGCTCCATGTCAGGCACTTCAATGTACCATGTTTTCTGACTTATGGGATGCAGAGGCCTATATTGCACTCCCTAGTTCTGGTCACACATTTTAGGAAAGATGAATAACTCTTCTATCCATTGCTGGAGATTTTATTAGGTTTGATGTGTGTGCTAACCATAAGGAGGTCTCTGGAAAATTAGAGGAACATAAAAAAAACGGAGATGTAAGGATTCCCAAATGAAGAAACCATCTTTCCTTCGTTAACTATTTGATATATTAAATGGTGAAACTGAGAATTGATCTTTTGCAGAATGATATTGAAAAAAATAGACAGCATAATCAAGGATTTCAGCATACAGTTTTACCTTATGTTTGTGTATGACAATCATGTCTACCAGTTTGAATAATCCAAAGAAATAAGTTTCCCCCTTTAAGGAAAACTGAAATATATTTAAGAAATGACAAAAAATATTTATAAATGTTTTAAATATTATTTATGTAATAAGCTTTTTAGTACCTAGGCAACAATATTGTATTCTAATTGAATCGCAAAATGGTGGCAAATTCTTAAGCCAATTATCCACCTCCCTTCTCACTTCACCAAAACCGGCAGATTGCTGACAGCCTAAGAAATCACATGGCACAAGATGTGGAGGATATCCGAAAATATCTATTTTGGATTAGCTAGAAGGTCACTCTTTTTGATAACAGTATGCCATACCCTTCCTATCTCCTGCTCAAGATCTTCCCGTCTCTGGTCCCCCTATTCCCATTGAATTTCCCCTCCCCATTGTGGGTCCACACATCTGCTCGTGGCTGGTTATCCACTGGAAAGTTATCATCTTAAGCATTTTCTCTGCCTTCAATGAGTATTGTTCTCCAATAATGGACCATTCAAGCAAACATGACACCTTTTTTTATAAAATCAATACAACCGACAATGAATTTCTACTGCCAATTCATTTTTTAACTGTGATAAAGTTCATTTCTTCATTTAAATTAACTAGTTTCAAAGTGGAATTTCAATGTTGACTAGCTTGATACTGATGAATGAATTGTTCATTGACACCAAAGAGAATGTGAGCTCTGCTGCTACTCCAAAACAAAACTTCCGAGCAAGCAGGAACCTCCTACTCCAGCTTGAAAGTTAAAACTAGGGAAACTCACTCTTTGTATACATCTCATATTTTCCATTAAATAAATTAGTAGGTTATTTATTTCCATATACATTTTGCTAATTGATAAACCAGTATTTTAACATGTTATTATAAAGTGAAAGTTTAGCAAATTTATGCAGTTTGAACTGTATTCCTAAGCCCATGACATGTACTTTTTAAAGTAAAAAATGCTTGCAAAAATTGACCAAAGGAGTAATCCCTATCATTTGTATCTAGAGTTCAAGGACTACATAGTAAATTTAATACAGTTGCTACTTATGTGAGTTAACAATCCCACCATTGCATAAGTTACTAATTTTCATGTGTGTTGATAGCTATTTTTCTCTTGCATAATTTAACCCAAAAAGTACTGTGAGCTATGAAATATTGTAAGTTTCTGTAATTTGGCTAACTGTCATTGCATCTCTCAAATACTTATCACAAATCCTTATGCCAAGACTGACTTTGGTAAGTACCTCGTGGAAGGTTTTTCTTTTATGAATGAATTTGGGGCAAAAGATCTGTTTCTCTTAGGGGAGAACACATGGTATATATAGCCAACTTCAGCGGCCTCTCTGTGTGTATTCACCTCACTGTCTATGTGACACTCTTTTCTAGGATCTCTGAGAATAATTAATGACATTTCATGTGGATTTTTGATAGAATTTGTCTGAAAATGTCTGTATTCTTAGAAGTGCTGGAAAAATGAATTTGTAGTAGTAATGAGGTTATTGATTCGAAATATTTTAACCGAATTTGGGTAAGCATTTTCATATTGACTAAATCAAATGTTAAATATGTTCAGTTCTCATTCAGTTTTAACGAGAGTGCATGAAAAACACATCTGTAGTAGGAATATGTTGCTATCACAAAATAGCCATCCTGGACAGATAAAGACGAGCAGTTGTTCATGTGAAGATTATATAGATAATGGTGATCAATTACACTGTGTAGTGGCTTTAGTTAATATGTGTGTAATATTGGGTCCCTGAGTGATGGATCAATTCTGTGCTTGAACTTTGCAAGCCATGAGGATGTCATCACTTTCATACTTCTAGGATTTTTTTTCAAATATGTTATTGACATAATAATTTATGCATTGATTTTATAAGGTTATCACTTGGATTGGACTGCATCCTTATTCGTGCTGTAGAATGAATGGAGTTTTTCACCGCATGGGAAAGTCAGCTTAAATATGTATACATATCATTCAAAATTTCTTTTCTTTTGGATCACTGCTATACCTTTGGTATAGATGGGTCTGGATAAGTACCATAATTATATGGGATGAAATTTTGCTTGTCTCTGTAAAAGCCTAGTCTCAGGATCATAATGCTGTGATTTGATGCCCCCCTAAGATTGTTTTACTAATTGAAATAAGGCCAAGGGAACTCAGTCCCAAGAGTCTAACCATCACTGAATGAGCTCATTGTCCTGTCCTCTATGTGTAAAATGTTAAGAAATTTATTTGGAAGACTTCTAGTTTCTCAGTTTTATTCACTCCTCTTAAACTTATTATACTGGGGACAAGTTTTTCAATAAGACTTTCAGTTGGCCTCTTGGATTGTATAATTTCATTGAGCTACCAGTGAAAGTGTAGAGTAATATGAGCTAAAATACCAATTTAACTTACCATCAATAGTCATTTTGGAGACTTCAGTATTTATTTTGCCTTATTTCACCTTGTAACGTGAATAGAATTCAATTTTGGTTTCCACCATGCCACTCTTAAATGCTTGTGTTGTTATTGCTGATACGTAATGTGTACTCAGTTTTAAAATTATATTGGCTCTTTTTCACAGAAGGGCATCCCTTCAATTGGAACCTTAGGAAGAGAGGACACACTTCATGGCTATGAAGAGGTTTGGGAATCCAACCCCCAGCTTTGCCCACGTTCATGCTCAAGAGGCTCTAGCAGTGAAGGTCCTCACTCTCCGTCAACCCCTCGCTCACCATTCTTGGAAGTTGGTTTCTCTGGCTCAAGAGATGACAGGCTTCATCCCTTTGGAAGGTCTAGAAGTTCAGTGGGTGACTCCGACCACCGGAGTGGAGATGAACAGCATTCAGTATCGAAGACAACTCACCGTCGATTAAGTGAGGATTGTGAAAGGAGGCATAAAGTGGTGGATAATAGCTACAGGGGGTGTGTACCTAAGGATTTAAGGATGATTGTGAAGAGAACTAACCTTTCAGAATCTGAGGGAGAGTATCAGTCTGCATCTACAGTGGACATTAGCTTGAATGAAATGAAAGGTGGTGCTGTTCATGAAAATGACTTGGTGGAAAATGCTGCCATGAACGGGTCTGATGAACCTGATGCTCAAGTTGATTATTCGCAGGTGATGGGGAAGAGTGACATGGAGATAGGTGGTGTTGACTCTACTGTCAAGACATACGAAAAAGATGAGGTGAAGATGGAGATTGAGATAGTGGAAACTAAGGCTGGAGATGAAGGTGAGTTCATTAGCAATGATGTAGTGTCTTCCGAAAATAATTTTGATCCTAATGTTGTGAAGGGAAGTGAGAATGGTCGTTGTAATGGTCGCATTGAGATGGAAATGGAAGTGGACTCACATCTAAATGTTGGTCCGAGCAAGCCCGTCTCACAAAAGGAGTTGCAGGTTAAGGTGTCTTCCCGATCTCCCCCTTTCGAAGATTCTGAGGGAGAAGATTCAGTCTTCCTGGATGAAGAGGATGATCACAAGAAAGCTGGTGCTCAAGGATTGGTTGGCCCGCTAGGTTGGGGCGGAGTTGGTTGGAGAGTTCAAGGAGCATCTCCATGGAGGGGAGGAGCTAATAGGACACTGGGTCCCCTGCCCTCATCACCACGCTCGCTCGGAGATACTGGCCCAGAACCCACCATTGTTGTGCCTGACATCACAAAATCTAAGCCGTACATGTCATCGGCTCGATCATTGCCTTCTCAGCTCAGCCATTTGGCGATGCAGAAAGAGAACCAGAACGTATTCAGTCCACCCTTGCATTCTCCAGAATCTGTGTACCACTTCAAAGAAGCTCAAAATGTGTCTTCCGCAAACATTTCCAGGGAGGCCTCGCCTTTGATATTTTCTCAGCAGGAGAAAACTAGGAAAGAGGGTCATGTTGTTGAAATGAGTTCCAGATCCAACAGCTTGGAAAAGAACTCAAACAAGTGCACCATACCGCTATCTTTACCGAAGAATATTGAAAGGATGAATTTGGATGAAGACGTGGATGGTCCAGATAATTTAGAGGTCCCAGACAAAGAGGACAAGAAGCATAAAATGGATGAAAACCTTCTTTCCCCGAGGAGTAAGTATGGGGAAATGTTGTCAGCCTCTGACCAGCCTCCTAGAACCCCCAAGAGGAAGAAAACCCAAAGGTCGTCATCGCTCCAGGCTAACCCTCACCCAGAAACACCTGACAGAAGTCCTAACCGAACGAATCCTGGTATTCTCAAGCGTGCCTGCTCAGTTGGAAAGACAATTGTCTCAGGGAAAATTCAGTCTCAGCAAGGAAAAGATTTTGCTCTTCTCATAACAACAGAAAAGGATAGACCACAGAAACCCTCAGATATTAAAGTTATAGAAATACCTGCTGCCCCTGATGATATCTCCCCACCAATTGTTGTTGCACCGCAGGATGTTCGTGGCCGAGATGATGGGAGGAGGAAAGATAGGGGAAGGGGCAAGTTGGACCGAGGAAGGCGAGAAGACAGTGAATGCCGTGAGGATTCAAGAAGCAGGGTCAGTCCTGGGAAACGGTATGATAGAGTGGATTCGATTGATGGGAAGCTTAGGGATCTTAGGAGATTTTCAAGTCACTCGAGGGACGAAAGTTTCTCTGCCTTTGACGTGGAGAGACCAGCCAAACGTGGTCCACGGCGTCATAAATCCCTGACTAGTGAATCACACCGTGCAAGTTCTCCATTGGTGAAGAGATCCTTATCTCTTAGTGGTCAAGCGAGCATGGCAGCTGCGTTGGGAAGGATTCCTCAGAGGGTTGTTCAGGTGGAGATAATGGCTCAGCAGCAAAGGAGACGAAAGCGACGGAGAGCTGCTTTGCTGCACCCTTCCCTGGACCGATCGGAGGCAGTGGCGATGGGTGGCTCCACGGAGGAGGAAGAAGATCGGAGACGGTGGGAAGGGCAACACAGGCCTCGAACCAAAGGGGAAGGAGGTGGACCGCCTTTAAGGACTTTGGAAAGAAGACAGAGGTGAGTCCCTCTGTTCACGTCATTTAATTTTCAAGGTCACTTATGCAATGTTTGTTACTCCAAAGTGTCTAACACTGCTTAAGTGGCTGGTGATTGCCTCACATGAGTGACGGCAATAAGTTATTTGAATAGCTGAGCTGAAAATTTTAGGAACTGAAAAATGACTCGCTTCATGCACTCAATATGGTTAATCTATGTCCTCAGCTTTCCCTGGGCTCAGAGCCAAGCTGCGGATCAACCGTAAAAAACAACTTTTCTGTCCATTCTCAAGTGGTTGATGTTTTTTTTTTTTAATGTGTATTTTCCTTTATTTAGATTCCCTTCTGAGATCACAGCTGTGAAATAAATTACAGATTAAAGAAGTTCACTATCAAAGTTTTGGGGAACATTTCTCCTTAACTTTTTTTTAGTCATTATAGCATAAAGCATGTATGTACAGTAGATTCTTGTCAATATGAACCGCAATGTCTTCCAAAGTTTTCTTTTTTACCAAGCAAAGCGTTGGTCCCAATCAAAGGCGTACTAAAATGTATGGCAAAAAAAATGATATTACAAAATTTCCTTTATATATCATGAAATTACAAACCTTAGTCCCATTCCCCATACTAGCAAAAAATACTTAATTGCACATTTTGACACCAATATTGGCATTCATGTGGGCATCCACAACACTGTATTATAAATCATGAATAATAATAATAATTTATTTGACATTAAGCAATACAATGCAATGGTCATCGTCAAGAGGTATAAAAAGTAAGAACACTAATGAAAAAATATATAAAAGGAAATCAGGAATTAAAATTTGAGGTCTAAAGTATCACACTCCTCAAATTCCTGCAATGAATAGAATGCTTTACACAAAATCCAATTCTTTAAAGTAAATTTGAACCTAGACAGGCTGACAAACCTAGCCTCTCAGGGCAGTATATTAAAAAATCAAAGTTTAAGTACATTAAAACAATTGGCACTTTTGGATAGTCTAAAGTGAGGCACCACTAAATTGTCCATTTTTCTTGTTAAGTGGTGATGATAGCTGGCTCCTGTCTCTAAATGAGCTCAGGTTTTCTTTCACTTCACATACACCTTTATAAATATAATGACCATAGAGGGTCATAATACCCAGTTTTATAAAAAGAGGTTTAAAATTGTCCATTGAGTGCGAACCTGAAATAATCCTAATTGCCCTTTTTTGCATCTTGAAAACACCCTTTGAGTTGGGACCATGACCCCATAATTCTATGCCATATGTCAGATGGCAATGGAAAAGGGCAAAATAAATTCCCTGCTGGTAGTCTATTGGTAGTAGGAGTTTCAGTTTCCGCAGCATATAAGTTACTTTGGATAGCTTGGCAATGGTAGAAAATACATGAGAATCCCATTTTAGTTTGCAGTTAAGTTCAAAGCCAAGTAATCTGAGACTTTGATTGTGGTTTATTTGTGCGCTAAGTGAAAATAATGCTATTTGAGTTTTATCATTGTTTAAAGCAAGCCCATTCACAGAAAACCAATTTTGAGCTACCGACAATACAGAATTTGAAATACTGTTTGTATTCGACAAGTCGTTTACATTTTGAACAAAAGGAGTGTCATTGGCATATAGTAAAGACATGCATGGGACATTCTTAGGGAGGTCATCTATCATGATTAAAAACAGCAAAGGACCGAGGACAGAACCTTGAGGGACACCATGTTCAAGTTTAAGAGGTGAGGATCGATTCTTGTTAATGCACACACATTGAAAACGATCCGACAGATAATATTCAAGGAGCTTTAATTCTATGTTCCTGATACCATAGTGATGCAACTTCTGGATTAGGATTGGATGAGAGACACAATCAAATGCTTTACTGAGATCACATGCAGTTAAGGCAACTGAAGATTTTTCCTCAAAAGCGTTCAGAATAATTTCAACAACATGCCGGACTGCTAAGGAAGTGGAGAAACCCTTGTGGAAACCAAACTGCGATTTGGAGAAAATATTATTGTTATCAAAGTGCTCATTTAGTTGGGATTTAATAATAATTTCCATTAATTTACCAAAAATTGGAATAATTGAAAATGGCTTGTAACTAGATGGTTAACTTTTGTCGCCCTTCTTATGGATGGGGATCGTTTTAGAGATTTTTAGAGCCTTGGGGAAAATACCTGATTGGAAACAGGAATTGAATATAATAGATAGGGGTCCATCAATAATAGTGCT
Organism: Ceriagrion tenellum; assembly: GCA_963169105.1. Classification (NCBI taxonomy): domain Eukaryota; kingdom Metazoa; phylum Arthropoda; class Insecta; order Odonata; family Coenagrionidae; genus Ceriagrion; species Ceriagrion tenellum. The sequence continues at coordinate 64,931,269 of OY720642.1, read as the reverse complement.
AATATCATTGAGTAGTTTGCTTGATAAGCCATAAATATCTTCACAATTGGACTTTTTTAAGTTTTTAATTACCTTTCTGATATCCTCTGGTGTTATCCATTTCCATTTGAAGGGTGAAGGGGTAAAACACAGGTTATTAAAAAACTGGCAGGCAGTTGCTGGAGAGACTGGCAATTTTTTAGATCAGCTCATTGATAGACTCAATAAAAAGTTGATTTGGATTATCAGGCTTAAATGGTAGTTGAGATACTAAGTCTGACTGCCCAATTTCCTTGTTAATTACTTGCCAGGCTGCTTTGGTCTGGTTGTCAGCATCGCTATGTCAGCATTAAGATTCGATATCAGTTTAGCACTGTTAATTTTACTTATGTACTCTTTCTTGAGTTTCTGCCAGACGTTTTTGTCCACTTCAGTTTTAGTTGCTTTATAAACAGAATGTGATGAAATTAGTTGTGTTCTCAAAATTGATAGCTCAGGGCTAAATCATTTTTTGGACTGCTTGCGGAGGTTGGGTTGAAATAGTTTTTTAGGGAAGTAGTGTTCAAAGAACAGCATGAAGGTTTCAAAAAAAAAACTTTTTCACATGCACGGTACCCAAGAATTCGATAAATACTATGTAAATAATTGCATAATTCTTTCTGCAAGCTATTTATCTGGGTTTTGCACTACGTACCTCTATTGTTTATGTTTATTTTATATGTTGTGCACTATATACCTCAGTAAGAGGTATGCACAGAATTTGGGTAGTTGGTATTACTTGCAGTGAGGGAAGACTTATTTACTCTCAATAACCACTCTTATTGGTGAATTTTGCACCAATCAAGAAAACTGGTTTATATATATTTATAAAAAGACATGAATGTTACATAAAAATGGACATCATTATTACTTTTAATATGACATGAAACTTAAAAAGACTGCCTTTGACAAGAGACTGCAAAAAATTTATGACTTTTTAGTATTGTTATCATTGTGCACAGCACATCAAAAATCTGTGGTATCTGTAACCTCTTATAAGAGATGTTTTTCCAGTCAGTGAATACATCTCATTGTGTCACTTGTTTAACCGGAAGAATTTATCAAATTCCATTACTCCACATTTGGTAATCATCACTTCGCCTCGTGGACTTCCAGATTTTGTTCCATGCTCTTCTATCTGAACAGAGATTACAATAGGTTTATCCTTTTAGACGAATTCAGTTTATTGCTTTGTAATATTTCACTTATGTTGATAGCATTGACTATTTGATTTCATTCACAAATCTCCTGTGTGATCACAAGTTAATTAACTCAAAGAGAACATACATGTATATTCAGATTGTTCAAAAATTCTTTTTAAGTGGCACACTCCTAATACCCCTTACATAGGTATTGATTAAAGTATTTTTTTCTGACACCACATCACAAATAAATTATTAAAAATTTTATCTTAAAATTTGTTCATGATTGATCAAAAGCTAAGGCATGGACATGGGGTATACATATGCAGATAGCTCCAAGTCTGCGAAGTAGGCTTTATGGGATTGGGAGAATTTTGCTGAGCATAGATTTTCCTCAAGGTTTTCCTCATTTTTCCAGTAAAATTCAAGAGAAAGGAAATCAAGTGCTCAGTTCTTAGGGTTGGCCCTGATGGATGCGTGGTCCCAAAACCTGTTGCTCCTCCCTAAATTTGAATTTCACAAATTGCTGGAGGGAGCCTGGACAGTGGAGAGTCGACTTTCAATCTCAGTGACCTGGGTTAGAATCCCAGATTTTTCATAGTATCCCAATCCATGCTTTCCCAAGCAGCCACCAATATTGGGCCATTATTGGCCCTATATTGTTTGCTGATGAGCCAATGTCAGCCCAATATTATCTGCCAAAATTGGGCTAATGTCGAAATGATAACATTTTATGTTATTTAGACAAGGTTGGCTTCATCTCGTTAGACAATATTGGCTTGATATTGTTTGCCAAGATTCATCCTATAGCCCTCATAAATTGAAGTTAAGCATTAATTCATACTTAAATGCTCAAAAAGCTGCCCTAATGGAGTATAATCATAAATTATGTAATGTTCATATTTTGGTTTTGATTAGTGAACTTTCACTGACTTCTATGATCTTTCTGACATGAGGCCTATGTTGGCTCCTGATATTGGGCCAATATTGGCTCCTGATAAGGCACCTGTATTTGCTCCCAATATTGGACCAATGTTGGCTAAATAATGGCAATACCAGGCCAATGTTGCCAATGTAGAGCCAATATTGGACCAATATCCAGCCATTATTCATGGCTGCTTGTGTTGGTACAATTTGACGAACTTTGGCATTTTTATCCTGCAGAGCTTGAGGTTGAATCAAAGCCAATTTTAAGTATTGATTTTCATCTTTGGGACTCATAGTTAGCTAAAATTGCAATGGCACCTGCTACTATACCTACTGTATGGTTGATGCCATTGTTAATAAAAATAACTCTTTGATTTTAGAAAGCTATAGTTGTGGAAAAGTAAATAAGTTCAATTATAACGCAATTGAAGTAGGTACATACATTTTAGATGTGTAGGAGGTGAACAGCTGTTGAATGAATTGCTGCATTGCTAAGAGGAGTACTTGCTTTTATAATGTATATAATTGACTTTATCTTTTTCTTGAAATCATTTTCCTTTACGATTATTCTAATAATCTGAAGAAACCAATTTCTTTATAGAGAGCTTAATTTTTTTATCGCTGATATCTATTTAATAAACAGTTTCATAAGTTGTAAAGGTTACGACTTTTATGTTCTAAATGATTTTGTATCTCTTAAACTTAATTGTACGAAAGGGAACATTTGTTCCCATCAGGAAATGGATCCTACTGGACAAAGAGAACATTGGGGACAGGGATTCAAATGCTCAGAATCTAATTCTCGGAAAACTCTGGCCAGCCTGACCACAACTTATTTAAAAGCTGTCTTTTAAAGGTTTAAGTCATTAATTAGCTAACAAGTATTTTGGGGTTTACATCTGTATGAATTATATTCAAACATAGAAAAGAATTTTAATGGTTGCATTCAAAATATTTTCTTTTTTTTAAGTTTCTAGTTGGTAAATCATTTATTGAAAATATGTACCAAATATTCCCACCAAAAATGCTTTTCACACCAACCTTTTCCAGTGTTTTAAATCCTCTGACAACTCTTCCAAATACAACCTGTGTACCATCCAAAGTTTCCAGTTTCCTTAAAGTGATAATGAACTGTGAATTGTTAGTGTTAGGGCCCTTGTTAGCCATGGAAAGAACTCCTAGAAAAGGAAACATGGTGTGACAAAGGGATTTAAGTTCCATTGTTCATAATTATTAGATATTCCGTAGAATAGCTACGTAAGTACAGACTTCCTGGTAAAAAGTTGGAGCTGTTACTGAAAACTTAACTAGGGGTTTACATTAATATGGTTTAATTTCACTAACGAAAGCAAAATTTCAATGATTGTTAATCTAATCCATTAAATGAGCTTTTACTAAATGCAAATGCATCCATGGACTAGAATTGTAAATCAATGAAAAGTTTGGAATGGTGTTTCACAATAACATTAATTACAAGAAACAGGGATATTGTATTTTACATACATATTTACATGTAAAAATTTGTTTGAAAAATCATAGAATGCTCTTTGTGCTGGATGATTAATAATATAATCCAATATATTGGAATCTGTCATTTGAAATATCTATGGAAAGTCACAATTTTTCAAAATCTGAAATTTCTTTTACTTCACAACTTGTATCTTGAGTTACTTATTTTTTGTGAAATTTTTCACAATACATTTCTTACTTGTGTTGAACAAGTGCAAAAAGGAACCAAACTCAGCGGATTCCATTGTACTGAGGTTTTTAGTAGTTAATTTTATTTTAAATACTTTAACCTTTACCTTCCTGTGTTTATCCATAGTCATAAGCCTTGCTGGCCGGGGTTTTTTAAATGACCAGTGTTTTTTAAATGTCCATCAATGTGCCAAACGAACATGCTTGGCAGTGTAGGGACACAATTTTTGTGCCGGAGAGACACACTCGGAAGATAAAGGCTAACTCTGTTTAGGATTGAAGAAATAATGGTGAAATCCCAGTTTCCAGTGGTGTTATTTTATTTCCCAAGTTGTGAAGAGCCTCAACTTGAATTATTTTCATTGCCTTAGGCGATTTTATCAAAACCACATCCTGATAAATTGGCCCATCGATTCTCTGACCTCTTCATTTATAATGTAGAGCTTATGTTTTCACAGTCATCATTTAGCATGTTTTTAGCTAGATTTATTTTTATGTAATTAGAAATGGTTTGAATGAGGATTTGTTTAAATCCAGAGTAATTGACCTGGAGTATCCTGCTGGAATTGTTTAAAACATGACTATTTTTGCTTATTATTGTTAGTCCTCCATCTTTTTAGGTTATTCTTGGTAAAAAGCCCTTGAATCTTATTTTTCCATTGCGTTGTCTCCTGATTACTGAAAATGCTAATTTTATGCTTAAATTATTTCCTGTTGCTACTAATCGTGGTATTATAGAAGTGGAATGTGTTGTGGAATGTGAACACATGCAGAGCAAGATTCAATGGTACATTAACTGGTAATTTCTCAAGACCTGACAGCTATTAGTGTTACATATTTTTCTGTTTTCCCTTCAAAATTCTTAGTTAATGCCTGAATCACCTGATCATTTTTTCCGTCCCTTTTAAGGGTTAGCTCCAATGATAGCTCAAATGATCGTTCGAAAATGATGGTGTGATGCGAACAAAGTCAGGGATGGCCCCAGCGATAGGGATCCCTATCGCTTTTTCCATCACTGGTCACTTCCACTTTCATTGTAAATCAATGATAAGTTTGGAATGGTGTTTCACAATAACATTAATTGCAAGAAACAGGGATATTGCATTTTACATGTCTTAAAACAAAAATTTGTTTGAAAAATCATAGAATGCTCTTTGTGCTCGATGATTAATAATATAATCCAATATATTGGTATCAGTCATTTGAAATATCTATGGAAAGTCACAATTTTTCAAAATCTGAAATTTCTTTTTCCATTGGTCCATTTAGCCAATCAGCGCGCTCGGCCGCAAAGAGCGACTCTTACGCCATGTTTGGCTTTCAATGGAATGAGAGTAGTAAACTAAGAGACCCTTGTAAAGTGAGCGGTGGAAATGCCAAAATGATGTGAAAAGGGACGGAAAAAATGATGGAAAAAAGGACAGCCAAAATGGCCTTGTGATTCAGAAAATGATAGCTCGAGCTATCATTGCCACGGTCCCCAAAAAGCTGTCATTGGAGCTATCCCTCAGAGGGACGGAAATAATGATCGTGTGATTCAGGCTTAAGGAAGTAATCTATTTACCTCTGTATTGTTCGTATCTTTCTAGACAATTAAAGTAATACCTCGTTGAGTGTGCTTCAGTTTGAAATTTTCATCAGGAAATACTGGTCCATAAATGGAATATCCTCCTATTCCACACTTATTGACTATGTCTCCTGTTTGTATGTAGTAGCCAGGCAAGATGCGATGCACTAAACATCCTTTGTAGTTGACTATGCTCATGTCTTTTGATTTTTCATTTGATACTTTTGTTTGGACCTTTTTTGGTGATTTTTTACTGCTGATGATGTCATAACATAGGTATAGAAAGTTTTCAGCTGTCATTGGTACATAATCATAGTAGAGTTCTACCACAATTTTTCCAAGGTAATAATCACCAGATTTGAACTCCAAGAAGCACCTGTACAGGATGATTTATAAAATTATTGCCATCAGTTATTTTTCATAACAGCAGTTAGGATTACTTGTGATACAGACATAGTTGGAAATTTCATCTCTATTTTTGTTTGAAATTAACTTTACCATAGTAAACTGGCTATATTATGCCTCAGAATACCGTGGAACTGAGTTTGTTCCACAAAATTATCTGTTCATTTATCTCTTTTACTGGCTTTGTTTTGAACTTATCGTGAGTCATCCCACAGTTTCAGAATCCAATTGGCAATGCTAAAGTCACACTAGATAAATCGTCATTTGGTATACACATTACAAATTAGTGTGTTTAGGTTTCCCTAATCAACTGCGGTTTAGTCTATTATGGTCTCTGATTATCCATGCCTACAATCTGAGCACAGTGGTGAGTTGTAAAACCGTGGGTAGGAATTGCAGGATTGATCTCTGAGCACCTAAGCTGAACGTTTTACCCCAAAAATCCGACATTGGCAAAGAGAGGAAGGGCGTAGAACCCACAGGTGAATGGGAGGGATATTGGATTAGGGAAGGCTAATGATGCAAAACCTGGCCTCCGTTAATTTGATGGTGTATTAAACTGCAAAACTGGGTATTCCTTATAGGCGTTAGAACTAGGGATGGGCAGATCCAGGTTTTTTTTCGGATCCAACTCTGGATCTGGATCCTTCATTTCGGGTCCCGGATCTCAGTTCTTATTTTCGGATCCTTGGATGTATTCAAGGGTACATACAATTCACAGATGATAATAGAATTTAAGCCTTGGAGACTTTATTGAAAATAAACAACATCAGGTTTAAAAATGTTAAACTTAAATATTAAAATAAAGACAATGTCGATGCCACTATAATACTAATCCTTGATTGTTGTCACGTTTATGCAATGAGTTTTGTCATACCACATCTTGAGATTTGATTCTTGAGAATAATGAGATGGATAATAAAGGGTGAATTTGATTTAAATTCAGCAAAAGCCGGTTGTCGAATGAAGTACATCAACAGCATTCTATTTGTTCGGCAGAAAGCCGCCGATAGCCGACGACAGCTGGCACTTCAATTGCTTAAAACTCTGATGCATATCTGATTTACTGTAGTACTTGGATCCGATATCAGTATCTCATCCGATGTAAAGATCTGCAGATCTTTGGATCTGCAGATCCGATCCGACCATCCCTAGTTAGAACCCCAGACTCTGACCTGAGCACAGTGAAACTTTGTGGAAAGCCGCTTACCACCTCTCAGATTTAAAATAATGTTGTACCACACAGTACACAAATCTGTTGCAAGCTTTGCCTATGGAAGAATGTGATTCAATTTTCTGTTTTTGGACGGATGCTATATCCACAATTTTTCTTACACAGACAGTCCTCAGCTTTTGTACACTTGACTTGCACACAATTGGCATTCTCGTACCTTCCAAGATGAGATCTATTACTACCATTATATGCTAACTTTGGACTTCTGACCATTAGTAGGTGGTCAATAATTTTGAATTGCGTGCGATGATGATGAGGATTTAGATGATTGACAAATGGGGTGCATAACACTAGGATGGGGGTGCTTTCAATATTTGTAGGATAAACCACTACATATATCCTCTGAGGTTGGCGATTCTTTTCTCCCTCGGTTGCCCTATTTTTCATTTCCATGTGATGGGATTACTGATGATATTGCTGTTAAAGGAAATTAGCTATCATTATAAATAAAAATTTATCAATCTTCATTTCCTTCCTTCCCTCCTTTACAGTCTAAAAGGTTTTCTCATCCCCATTTGATTCCCAAATATATTTCTAGTCATTGAAAAGTTGATTTTGAAGAAATGAGGAAAATATTTTAAAAATGTGCAAATCACAGCATTAATAACTGGACTAATACTTTGATGCCCTGAGTGCATCCACCTAGCAATTTCCGGCAATGAAAAGGTTAATGAATGGAGCATAGCATTTAACATGCATTCACTTGTTGGTATTGAATAGAAAGTCAGCTTAATCTATGTTACTATTGAGGGAATATCCGTGTGATATTTTTTTGAAAATATATTTTACCTACCTTGGTCTTTTATGGCTCATGTAGAACTTGGACCCCTTGGTCCGTGTCAAATAAGTGTCCATTCCAGTGATGGACAGTTGTCTCTCTGCACTGATTTGGGGCATTTCCCAGTATGGTGGGTATCTGGACATAGCTCTTCTTTGTTTCTGTTTGTGCTTATATTCTTTTAGCATTTCATTCCGTGGGTAGACTGACTTCTGCCAAGTTAATTTGGAATCATGTTACTAATGACCATAAAAGTGGGAGCATCCTATAGGTTGGTTCGTTATTTGAAGGCAACCAATAGCTGAGTTTGTTTGTAGCATTGAGAATGAGTGGGTAGGAGTGTGTGGTGGTCCAAGAAAATTGCAAGTCTTCAAACTTTTCATGTAGTCCCCTCAATTTGATGCCAAATGACTATAAAACTCGTTCTAAAAAATAATCGGTCACTAAGTCAGCCAAAGGCCATTTCCTGCAGTTTTCTTGTTTTGATGAATTCCCTCAAGGCCCTTAGGGTAAGCAACTTGTACAAGAAGGGTATTTGGTATCTTGCAGTCTTGAAGGCATCTGGGCTGGGATTAGTCAGTGTACTAACAAGGATACTTTTTATTCCTTTCTTGCGTGAATAGTCAGCACTTTGTCAATAATGAATGTTCACTTAAAAAGTACGAACAGTATAGATAATAGTGGTGCAAAGAATCAGTGATGTCCATTGTCAATGGTCAACAACAACTGCCATCAGGCAAAGAAGCTACCTTTTGTGTTGCATTGCATTCCTCATCGCATACCAGGATAGGAATTTAGGGGAAGACATTGTTTTGTATTAGTGGCAAAAGGTTTCAGCAAATAGAGTTAGTGAGAGGAGAGGTAGGTGAGAAAATTGTAAGTGAACATGGAAGGAAGAACTTGTACTCCTAAATAGCAAAATAAAAAAGTAATTGTTTTGTGATGAAGTAAGTACTGCTCATTATGTAATGGCATACAAATAAGGATTGAAAAAGGTCTCTGGTACCCTACAAATGTTACCTAATTTATGTTAAGTAATGGAAAGGAACAATCTAGGGCCTATGGAGGAATAAAAGGCCATGAAACTCATTGATGCCACCAAGGTGAGGGAGGGGTCTAATGAGCTGGCTCTGATTCTTGGCATAGATCCATCAAAATAATTGTGAAGTGACAATTATATTTATACTGCTGTATGTCATTTAAATATTTCTAGTTATAAATTAATTCTCTAATTTTCAAATAAAATGTAACACTTTGAGTTGAATTTAAATAAAAATGGGTGAAATTCATCCTTCTAGGTTTAAGAACTACAATTTAAAAACTCCTCACTAACTTGGCTTTGGCAGTCGAATTTAATGGCCTTAAAAGAGTTTAAACTTAGAATTTAACATGATATATATTCACTATCCCTTCATCAATGTGATGAAAATATTGTCTGTCGTCAGTATTTCTTTTCATCTCTAGGAATAAGTATTTGGATGGTCAATCAGAGTTATTTCACTGGTCAATATGGAAAACTGCATGTTTAGAAATGTTTTTTATGCTGGATACTTAACTGCCTCAAGAAGTCTTGTATAGAAATAAACGTTGTCTCTCATAATGGCATTATTTGTGGCTATTCTAGCATACTTGTTTGGTGATGTCATCGGTTCAGCTGTACTCCAGCAATCCACCGTGGCCTTAAATAGAAATTCCCATTGTACCTTTCAAATTATGTGGTTAATATCCAATGGCAGTGCTTACTTTTAATCCTTATGAATTTATTGTAATTTTTAAAGCAGAAAAATCATCACTGACAAAGAACTTCTCTCTCATTTCTATGTATAAAAATTATTTTACCCTTGAGCGGTGAATTTTAATGACATTCTGTAGTAATTCTTTATTGCTTTCCTTCAGCCGCAAATGTTCATTTATTTTCTGTGGAAACCGTTTGAAGTTTAGTCCTGTATCAAGGCCAATCTTAGGTGGTCTGTCATCTACCAGAGTCTCGGCTGCGAGGATCTGTCTCAAATGAGATATACAATGTCTTAATATTCTTTCTTGTCATTGTTCCTCCTATACAGTAGAGTGCCAGTTATCTGACTTTCAATCATCCAATCATTGGAGTGTCTGACTATCCATTCATTAGCTATGTGCACTCTCTCCCCTCCTCATCCTTTCCAGCCGTTTCTCCCACACCCACCTACTACCACTTACATTCACTGCCAGAGGCCAAGTTAGTCTACAAAATTGCTACATTTTGCCCACACAAAGGGTTTTCCTGCCATAATTATTTAATTATGCCTATTACAAAGTTAAATTACGGTGACTCCTGAATCAGTGCTAAGCATCTGGGTTGCAGAAGGTTGAGCAGGCTTGTATTACTTCCATGGCCATGTTATTTGTGTTCTTGGACAAGTTTCCTTCGGCAAAATTTTTATTTCAAAATGTCTATCCTTCAGATGAGAGGAAATGCATCAGGTATTTTCTGAGAAGTTGAGGATTATTGTAAGTGCATCAGGAAGAAGAGTGAGGTGCTAATATAGTGTTTGTGTTGAGAACTGTTGAAGCACAAGAAGCAGCTGTGCCTCAACAACTTATTTATGTTTTATGGGCTTTGTTAAAAAAAATAAGACAACCATCTCAGTAAAACTTGTAAAAGGTTATGGGCCCAGATAATAGGTAATAGAAATTCAGAATCAATCATTGGAGCCAGTTATATATATAAGCAAAATATTTTTGAAGAAGTTGAACTGAAAAAAAATTTAAGAATGGCCGAGTTTACATTAAAACTAAAAGGTGAAGAAAATTGGGAGCAATGGAAATTCCACATGACAACTTTACTTAAGTGTAAGGGACTTTGTAGTATGTGAACAAAAATGCATTTTGCCCAGCCGATGAAAAGGATAAAGGGAAGTGGTAAGGAGTCTACATAAGGACCCAAGAAATTTATTGTTATTATTATTAGTTATATGTTTTGAAGAAGGTCCAATGACACATCTATTGAGCTGCAACACAGCTATTAAAGCAATTAAGCTAGCTAGCTCCAGTAATTAAGTAGTAATCAAGGCTGGTATTTGGTTTTACCAAATTGTCTTTATATCTGTCTGTCTTCCATCCATTATTCATTCGCTTCTACTAATGTGCTATCCCTTTTGGTTTGGTTCTACTATCAAAGTCTCACCCTTCCCAGCCATCTTTTACCACTTGGCTTTCCATGTAAAACAATTTCAAGGGATGGAGCATCTTCCGTCTTGCACACATGTCCAGCCCATCTCAATCTTCCGTGTTTTTCCAATGTTACCATGTAAGGGTCTGTGTATACTTCTCTTCTTTATCTGTCCTTATTCTCTACAGCCCTCCTTCATTTATTGGTCTATGAATTGTTCTCAAAATTTTGTTTTCAGAAGGCATCGATCTTTACAATTTTTTGCTCGGAAGCCATACTTCTGATCCGTGCAGTACAACTGGTTGTATTATACTTGTATATAAAATTTCTTTGGTTTTCTGGAAGAGGATTCTACCTTTAAAAAGCTTTTGCTAAGCCCCATGGCCCATGTTGCCATTCAGGAGTCGTGTTTCTTTCTGTTTCTTCATATTTGTCTTTATTTATTGTGATTCCCAAATATTTGAACTCTGTGCACCATCTGAAGTATTTTCATCAATTTGATATACCTGTTACCCTGTTGTTTCCTAGCAATCGATAGTTACTGGGTTTTGTCATCATTTATTAACTCTAGTCCCACTGCTTATTTGCAATTTTAGTTCTATCTACTTTCGCAAAACTGGGTGGAAATTTTGTCATTGCCATAATTGCAGACCTCTAAGAATTGCTGTTAGGAATTATAAAGTAATGGTTATTTTTGGATCCTTAATTATATAAATGTATTTTTAAGAATCCTCCCTCAAATAACTCATTTTATCATGTTTGCAAAGACTGCAAAACTCAGGGGAAACAGAAAGAAATAATTTTGTGATTTATTAAAAAGGTTTGACAATATGAAGTCAATTTCCCACTGACTTCGTAGTATCAAGTTTCTGTGATTTGTGGATTAACCCTCTTAGTGCTGACCCCTGCCAGCGGTTCTAGTGAGAAATGCGGAGGGTAACCAGAATGAAATGTATCACTCTAGGAAAATAAATATTATAAAGTTATTGTTTTAAATATCCATATGCAGTTTATGCAGTTTTATTGCATATGCATTGAATTAGGTAATAATAAAAACTGCTTATACTTCGTACAAAAAATAATTGTAATTATATTTGTGTGCAAAAGTTAAACAATATTTTGCCTATGAGCCGATATATCGGCCCGCCACACTAAAAGGATTAATGTCGGAGGAAAAAATCTGTTTTGTGATAAAATATACGCCACATAGTTGGTGAAAGTATGATTCTGAAACCAAGCCTTTGCCTCTAAGAAATCGTGCATGAATAGATTGTCCATTACTTTTGGTTACTCCCTTAATATGGATAACTGGCACTCTACTGTATCAGGTATGCGTTTATACTTTTATAAATTGAAGGAGGGTGGGTAAAATACTTCTGGGAGATGTTTGGGCATTTTGAGAGTACTCGTAATTCAATTAAGCAAATCAATGGATGTATTTATGAAAATGATTTAATCAAAATTGCTTTGAATTTTATCTAAAGTATACGTTTAATGTGAATGGGAAAGTATTTTTTATCTGCTTGTTTAATATTTCCTGTGATATGTTTGTAAATGGTGGTAACTCAATGAATGATGGCTGCACTTACTTACTTACCTGAACCTCTTCAATTAAAATAGTTCTATGGATTTGCTGTGTGTGATTTACTTGGGTACAAATGATTTCTCAAAAATTTATCTCACTGTATCACTAAGCATGGAGATAAAGAACTAATTATGTTGGTACTTACATTTTTACGGTGGCTAAGGTAAGATTTTGAATCAAACAATAATGCAAGTAATTTACTTGTCTGTGGTTTATATGCCTCATATGAATTTCGATTCTCATATGAAACGCTACTGTGCCTCTCAATACTCCCTAGAGTCAATGTATTCCTGTTTGATATAAAGTACCCATTTTGAAATCTATGACCAAGTAATATATGTAACTTTTCCTTATTTTCATTCATTAACAGTGATGAAACCAGATCACCATTGAAATGAAAAAGTATGAATTCATTCTAAAAGTTTAAAAAAATCTTTACCTCCTGATCAACTTAAGGACTGGCAAAGGTCCTTGTTCAGCCATTTTTGTTATTAACTTTGACTATAATTGTAAAATTTAGTTTTAATTGTACTGCCAGATACATTCTATAATATTCTATTGCTTAGCAACATCTAAATACATTGATTTTAGTTTTTCATATGTTTTAAGAACATAATTCATTTGGCATTTTTCACATTCTTTACTTATTTTTCAATATGCTTCTATTAGTTATTGTAGCTCAAATGTATTCTCCTTATTTGAAAGGTTGGAGCAGTCAGATGATGAAGCATGCCCATCATCAAAAGAGAGTGACAACAGCATGGAAGGTAATTTATGGTCCAAAATAAATATGTTCCTCTCTCCTATTAAAATTAAATGTTCATATTAACAATTTTGCAATTTGCATTTGACTCGACCTGAAGTAGGAGATTCATTTAGAAAATTTTGTTATTCCATGAAAGAGATTGATACTCATCAAGTGAATTGATTTAAAGATCTAAAATGAAAGAGTGAAATAAATATGTTATTTCACACTTGTAAGGCTGCATGCATAATGATCATGTGGTAAGTATATTAGGATACATGACAGAAATATTTTATCTGAGAAATAAAGCATAAAAAAGGTTACTTTTTTGTTAAAAATTATGCTAACTAATTGAGATTGTTATCCAGCTGATGGCATTATTTTCTATGGTGGGAGCTGCAGCAACTTACCTTATTTCCCTGCAAATCAGAGAAAGACTCATAGATACTGTGTCATAATTCCCATCACTTTTCAACCTTTCTTTCTTCCTGTTACTTCAATTTAACTTGTTTTTTTATGACTGGTTTACTAACACCACATGCAAGGGGCCCTAGTGGCAGCTCACTGTGTAGCTTAATAATAATGTTTCATTTACTGGGACATGTCCCCTTTTTTAAATACAAAATCTCCATCAGTGCCATGAAACTGATCATTTTTCAATGAGCAAAATACAGAACTATTAGGACATAATAAAACCTAAAAATATTTAGTTAGAAAAAGATTACTAAAATGATAATTACGTAAAAGATTTGCAGATTTTAGATCCAACAAATGATTTGAAGGAAATAAATTTCGGTTCACCTTTGTGGAGTTCCATGTTAATTAGTAAAAATAACTTTTACACTCCATTGGTTAGTTTACGGGTCAATTTATTGTACAATCTAAAGTTTGAGTGGAGTGTAAAAGCTAATTAAATTATTTGAATTACTGATGTGTGGACTTGCTATAAAATAATATTCAGTATTTTTTAGAATCTCTTATATTATAAAATATTTTGGTAATATAGTTGATTTGCTTTGATAGAATTTGATAGAATTTGCTTTGATAGAATTTGCTCTAGCATATTTTTAACCATTTTTGCTGGTTGTCTTCAATTATGTTCCTAATTTAGTTCTGATTTTATTTATTTTTAGGGTATAAGGTAGCTGCAAGTGAAGATGAGGAGAGTGAATCATCTTCTGAAGGATTAGATTCTCCCGCTAAGGCACGAGCGTTAATGGTAGGAAAAAACTAACCTTATTTTTCATTTTTAATTTTTCCCAGTTGTCAATGTTGAACTTTTATTGCATGCTGCTACTTTTCTCTATTAACTAATACCTACTTCAAATATTCTGCTGTTTTACCCAAGTGTTGTTTTGTTCAGCTTTGTTTTATCAGAGCTTTGCAAGAAACAAATCACTGGCTTTACAATTGTAAAGCTGCGGTAGGCATATTTTTTTTATTTTATTTCCATTGTAGGCAAGAAGTAAAGAAGAGTTGGCCGATGGAAGTAAAAGGGAGAAAGATAGAATTTATAGTTCTCGTTCTGGGAAAGGTGGTCGGGGGCATCAGCGCGCTCCAATAGCAATGAGAGAGCAGTTAAGAGCGTCAGCCGAGGAGCGTGGTCGTTTGGAGGTATCGTCAACCATTATAAAAAAACTTCTTGCCGTACTGATACTAATTTTAAACATGGTGTATTTGTGTGAATACAAATTTTAATGTTTTGAGCATACATTTTTACTTAAGAATGTCTGGATTTGAGTCCTGAGATATTTGAACTATGCTTTCATGCTTGTGTTAGTCATGTGTTAAGGAAAGAAGGGAGGTCTTTTTTTATGATACGGCTTTAGAAAAAATAAACCCATTCCCATGAATATACATATGAATTGTTGACTCCCTGCTACAAAGTGTTGCCTAGAATTCTGCACACATACAAAACAAAGAACTTCGTCGATTGTGGTGCCAACACTGTGGTAGTAGTGAGGTAATGTGGTGGTTCAAATGCAAATGCAGGCAATAGAACATAAATTATCACAATTTGCCTGCTGGTAGCCATAAATATAGAGCAAATTAAATACATAATAAAATTTAGAATGAAAGCATTAAGTCATAATTCCAAAATAATTGAAAAAAAATCATTTTAGAATCTAAGTCTGTTTATTGTTTACTACTGTTGTTTACTACTGTTGTTTACTACTATTGTTTATATTGCTCTATCATAGTTGCTCATGATATATGGATCTACCAGCATCGGTGACCTTTGAAATGTTTAATATCTCTTAAATTTAAACATGCTTTAGGGAAAATAGGCCTCTGTAAATCTTAGGAATTCATTATACATTCACAGGTTGTACATGTAAATGTGGCTGTGGTATCTGAATACTTTGTTCGAGGTTTCACTTTCACAGAATACATTCATGAGGGAAAAATTGGATTTTAAACAATCTTAGAAAATGATTGAACAAACCCAAATTAGCACCACTTACATTTACAGAGACCATGCAGCTATTTTGAATGAGTCTAATACTAGGAGTTTTTTCTTGATCTCGACTTAATGTAGTCAATTTAAGCGAATATTTAAATTTAGTAATCCTATCAAATCCCTACAGAGTTTGCTAATGAAAAGATAAATCTATCAATGACAGATAAACCAGTGTATTTGGATAGTCTTCACATACTGTCATGAACAGATCCTTTTAGTTCAACTGATCTTTGCATTTTTGGTCCTCGTTTGCCAGAACCCTATTTTTCAGCTTAGTATTAAACAATTTGTATAGAAAAGGCAATGCAAAATCTTGAATAATGTCGAGCATGCTGTAGTTTGATTCGGTGTCTGGCGACTGTCGATGTGGGCTCAGAATGGAACCTTCATGCGACTCTGTTCAGTTTCTTATGGCAGATTTTTCCTACCTAACATCTACAAAGTTACTCAGAGATGTCAAAAATAGTCAGCTGTAATTTGAAACTTCGTGTCATCCATATCTCTTCAACTGTTAAGTATTAAATATCACAGTCTCACATGAAGGATAATGAACAACTGCCATTTACAAGTCGACGGAAAAGACTTTTCAAAGCAGTGCCAAGGATTGGGTGAACTAAATGCGGAAGTTTAGGCAACACATTGCCTAGGCAACAATTCCAAACATTTGAATCCATTATGTATATTCATGCCTATTCCTTAATTTCAGTCATTATTGATCACTTTTTACTAAGCCACGGTGGATGTCCCTGTGGAATATATGATGTTTCACTTTTAATTTTTTGAATTTTTGTTTAAGTTTTCATCATTCAAGAGCATTTCTTTCCCCAGTAATGCTCTAAGATACATTTTGAACATCCATGAATCAGTTTTGATCACATAATTATATAATATTTGATTCTCTGAATTAAAATAGATAGTCTCCCTCATCATTATAGCCCTCGCCTATGTTCCCACAAATACATCATTTTTAATAATTTTTACCTCTCTTTGCATAATTTTTCTGTACCCAATATTTTATGAATGTTAATTTTTGCATATAATTTTCATTACCATGTAACTGCATACTTTATTTATTAATAGTTGTGTGGTGTCAGCTGTTGATTGTGTATCATCAAAATCTCTGTTGCTTTTGAAGTTTCTGGGCAGTTTTTTTT
Source organism: Ceriagrion tenellum (assembly GCA_963169105.1). Classification (NCBI taxonomy): domain Eukaryota; kingdom Metazoa; phylum Arthropoda; class Insecta; order Odonata; family Coenagrionidae; genus Ceriagrion; species Ceriagrion tenellum. The sequence continues at coordinate 64,914,407 of OY720642.1, read as the reverse complement.
TGTGAGAGTACAACCTTTTCCTGCATTTCAATTTGATTCTTGAATGTAATGAAACATCTCTTCCTTTACCATTGAAATATATGGGATGTAGCTGGAGGTAGCCCTGATGCCAACCTCAGTGATGAAGGTTAAGTAACCTTTTACGTACTGCCACTACTTTTTCATGCAGTCACGTGCAAATTCCGAGTGTGTCAGTAACTTGATTTTTTTTATGTTCATGGTCAATATACCTTCAAGCCTCTATTTGTGGTTGAGATAATTTTCCTTACACTAGTTTTACTCTATGTACGATGCAACTATGTTTTTAAAGGCCATACCATCAAAAGATTATTATTCAAAGTTATTTAAGATTTGACTCCTGGTACTGAATTCTCTCTTCTCAATTCATAATCTCACCTTTGTTTAAACTTGCCGCTGTTTCATTCTTGTATTATGTCCTTTATTTGCACAAGTTTCTCTTGAAATGGAAAACTGTACAAATGATTTTTGACCAACTTTAAGTCTTTGAATGACTACACATCAGATATCCACCCTGAGTCTATGATTGACTGGTGATTGAATTTATGTAATCAGTGCTGGTGGATATTTTTGGGCTTCTTCAAAGAACTTTGTCTTTTGAATACTGAACTGTGTTCTCTTTTGTCATTGTTTGAGCCATTCTAGAGATCCAAATATTTGTTCTTGTCACACTCATCCTAAGTGTTGATTAATATTTGTTGCCTATATATTGATCCCTTGGCAATACAGATGCTCAAAAAATTTTCTAACTCCCTGGAAGATAAAGGTAACCTCCAAAAAAATTGGCCTAATGTAGGTACAAGAATAAAGGAGTATAATAATTTGTGAACTATGAGTCGAATTTTAGTGTTACAAGTATAGATTTGAATTATCACATTGTTTATCCATGTTAGCATCCTCCAAAAAAATTGGCCTAATGTAGGTACAAGAATAAAGGAGTATAATAATTTGTGAGCTATTAGTAGAATTTTTGCGTTACAAGTATAGATTTGAATTATCATATTGTTTATCCACGTTAGCATGATGCAGCAATGTTCATTGATATTCATTTTTAAAAGTTACAAATAACTGTGTGTGATGGTATGTGCCATCGACTAATTGGATTAGTAAAATAGGTAAGGTTTTTTTCAGTTCACTTGTACTGCTAACACAGTGGTGTACCTAGGGTTTCTGGCACCCCCGGTCTCCCCTGACTTTTTTCTCATTCTCTATTTTCCTCTTTTTGTTCTTATTTTACATTATCTATTTTTTTAATAATTGAATATGGGGACAAAATTTTAACTTCAGCCTTATTACATCATTTTGGGGAGAAAACTAATCCTGCTGTCTTTTCCATGACAGTGCCCCTCTATGGAGATGGCGCTGCTACCCATTAGGTACACCATTTCACTAACACCAAATCTTTGCACCAAAACTTCATGCTGTTATGAAAGAGTGAAGTGCCTACAAATGAGGAAATAATATGGACAATTTGCTTTACAGAATCCCAATCTGGCAATAAGATAATGATTGATCGTAGGGTATCGTATACTGTATCTTGTTTTTGTAAAGGTATTGGATATGAACTAAATGCCAAAATAGAAGCGATTCAACTAAAAAAATTGTAAGTTCTGAAATAGGGCGACTTCATGATGTCAAAATTCAGGTAATGTGAAGAAACTCTTGGGTCTAGCAGCTAATGATAATGCATTTACTCCTTTTATCAGTACTCTAATTGAAAATTCCAATTCTAGAATGTCATGCTCATAATTACCCCTGGCCAGGTTATTACTTGACTATCTCCCTTTGCTCGTTCCTAGCAAATTTGATAGATTATCTTATTTCATTTGCATCACTTGAATCCATTAGCATTTTTATTGAATCACAGAAAAGCATGACAGATAAGGTGAACATTTCAAAGCATGTCATCTCCCTCATTGCTTACCCCTCATAGTTTCATTAGCTCAAGCCCCACCCTTTCAATAAACTTATATGGGATGAAATGAGTCTAAGAGTTGATTATTGTATGAAGGTGTTTACCTACAGGTACACCTCATCGTATGATATTTGGTGTCTCATTGATTCAGCAGATACTATAGTTTTTCTGGCTGAATAATGGGTAAAATAGGTTAAGATTCGCCAATGTAATAGAGTTCTTACTAAAATGAAAGCAACGAAAAATAAGAAATCACATTGAAATTAAGTTAAAGAAACTAAATTTTAAAAAAATGATGATGTACCATATGAAAAACAAATGAATAAAAATTAGGAAGTTAGCATTGATAAGGCACATGAACAGTTATGAGTGGAGCATTGTTTGCTCCCTAAACATGCAAGAATCTGCCAATAGGTACTATTATTTAGGTTCATAATAGTCATGGATGAATGTTTTGTTTATGACTATAGAGTTTGTTCAATATACTCATTTAAAACCTGGATTATCATAATTATAATTTAGAAATACTATACCAAAGTTAGAAGAAACCCAAGGAAAAATACCCTTTATTTTGCATGTGCCCTTCTGTACTTTGCTCAAAGGTTCACTCATCTTGAATGGGGTTTGATTTCATTTCATAGAATTATGAAAAGTGTATGGAAATATGCTAGTCTTTGCATGAGTGACTCAATATGAAAGTTTTGGAGGAATTACTTGCCTAGTATGGGTGAAAAAGAGTTTAACTTTAGACCTTGGTGCTGTTAATACATAGAATTTATCTTTGCCATAGAATGAGCAGCAGTTGTTTAAAAGTATTTGAGCTTTATCAGCAAACCCTAGCTTAGCATTCAGCCATGATAGAAAAAGCAAAAATGCTTGAAAGATGGTAGTTTCATAGGTCTTTGGCATCTTTATCATATCATAACAACTTTGAGATAATGTATAAATGCAAAATAGTTTTTTGCCATTTCATGAGAATCGATAGGATTCAATGATTTAAGTATGATATAAGTATGGATAATATTCTATATGCAATGATTTAAGTATGGATAATTATAAATAAGAAAGTGTGTGCACTCCAGCATTAAACATCCTATGAATCACAAGATCATAATCCTTCTATGGTCCTGATAGGGAGATACTCTACAGAAACTTAATGTATAGTTCCTCCTAGGACTGATGCTGTTATTAAAAAGCCTCCCCCACTTTTAGACCCTGGAGTTGTGAAACAGTGACTAGTAATTTCCAGCTTTGGTTTCTTTAGCAGAGCTGAAAGATGGTATACAAGTTTGATCAAGTCACATGTGCCTAACCTGAAATTATTGATTACTTCAGAAGATTGTAATTATCATTGATATATTTAACAAGGGGAGTGTCAGATAGCCGGGTCTCAGATTTTATTCAAAGTTTGTAGTTGTACAGACTGCTGTATGTGGTTCATGAATCACTCCTCATATAGGGTTACTCATTTTGTTTTACTATCCCTCGACTAGAGTTTGAGCATATTGCAATCATAGCTGTGTGTCATTTCCAAACTGACAGCAGTCAATATCCCAGGCAATAATGTTGTCATTCTGTAATGAATTCCTCAGTCATTCACTTCTACTTCACTACTAAACAAGTGTATCCACTCAAGTGTGAATGGTGATTTAGCCATATTTTTTAGCTGCAAAAACTCTAAACTTGCCATAAATATCCATTTATAACCAATATGTGGGTAATCTACCTGGTTGCTGCAATACAATCTTAGGAATGTGGTGAAACTCTCAAGCTGTACTCAATAGAGTGAAAAGTTATCACTTTATAACCAAGAATCAAGGCTGTATTGGATTACACTTGCTTGTGGTGTATTGCAGTTTATAAAATTATTAAATAACCTATCTCCCATGGTGTAATAACGCTCCTTAATCTAACTGAAGCCTTAGGCTATAAAATCAACTCCTTTCCATGTTCATGCTAAGTGTTATTGGGTCATAACCACATATACTTTGCTTATGATACAGTTCACAATAATGGACTGATGGCAAAACCATACTGCTTGGGGTAGTTTTGCCACTGCTTGAATTTTTCCCTATGTGGCCCATTTCCTAATTGATGGAATGATTAGACAGTTCTTCCCCCTAGTTCTTACAATGTGTCACCGACCTTAAAAAAAAATATTTTTCTCCTCGCCAGCTTGGCATACCTGAGGCTTAACCTTTATCTTATGAGATGTTTTGCCAGCCACTCTGAGGAAATGAAAATCTTTAGACAGCAGTTCAGGCGATGAGATTTGTACTGATGAAAGGATTTGATTACCTTCCTCACACACTAGGTTCACTTACCCGAGGGAAAGGAGTTTCATCACTCAGATGACATTAGGTCAAATGAAACCAGGTATCAAAATATATCATTATAAAGAATTTATAATGAAAAATAGATCCATTCCTAGTCAAATGGACCTTATAAAGGGTGGTTCATTGGTTCCCAAAGTGGGCGCTGGTCGTCTACGGGGGCTGCAAGGGGCCCTGGAGGATGAGTCCTTACCGAATATACATATCCGGGGATGAGTACAATATTTCTCCATTGGATTTGGAACAAACAATAGTTTAATGTTGTTCACAGTTGTTTTAGCTTTATTTTTATAAACATCTTGCTTTGATGTAGTCCATTTTTTAAAGTTTATGGTCGGGGGCGCTGGGTAAAGGCTTGTGGTTTGTGTTGGCTAGAAAAATTTGGAAAACAGATCTGAATGGAAAATATAATTGGCACGGTCCCGCGTGACGGAGTTATGCAACCATCTTCACTCCCGTGTGCTCACAAGTTGCTTGTACACAAGGATAGACGAAAATCTGCATGCAATCATACGGATTTAACATGTAATTTAGGTGATAACTGTGACTAATTAAGATGATTTCTCACAAAATTTGTAGGACTAATATCACACAATTTTCTTTCTTCAATTGTCTTCAAATACAATTTTTCAATTTTCTTCACTGTCTCAGCCAAGCAATACAGATCTCATGGCCATTGAGTATTGACATATTTTAGGAATTTTCCATACAATGAATATTGTTGTGAACCAGTTTTTAATTTTCAAGAAGTGAGAACTGTAAATTGAAACTTACTTTTAATTTTTCAGTTAAGCATAATTTCAAATTCATGGAATATTTTGTACACCAGTAAAAATGGCAGTGCTTTCCATAAATTCCATGTGAAAAAAATGGTTTGCTGCGCTAGATAACATTAATGCAGAGTAACATTTATAGGCTAGCTTAAATCATTGACAGTGGAGCTGATGGGATTTGCATGCTTGTGGAAAAGGTAAATACTGCCATATGATTTTAAGGCAATTTCTTCAGGAAAATGACTGTGGTTGTTAAGAGGCGTACTCTAATAATATTCAGAATAATTGATGAAAGGTGACAGATACCCTGAGGCAAGATGACAGATGGAAACTTGCTGAAATTAAAGGTGTGAATGTATACTAGGCCGGCCCTTATTTTTCAGAATTGAGAAAAGTCATGTTTTCCTAGTCTCAAAATAATTCAAATGAGGTTTATATACACGTGCTAAAATTTGGTTACTTTAAAATAACGGGAACCCGTGCTCCAAGGGCCCTAAGTACTGAGGACCTTCAATTGAGTTTTTTGGGTGCTTAAAAATCACTATCCTTATGAAAAACGTGAAAGTAAAGCCCTTTAGAACCGAATTTCTGTTTGTTTTGACCTATCTCTAAGCGTTTACAAGATATGGTCCGTCGTAATGCGATCCACCCTCCAGGGCACTACCCCGCACTGTGGCACCGCTGAGGTACGGCCCGCACCACTTGCTAGAGACTTCCCCTCCACCCCCTCCCCGCTCTCGGCAAAGTCTTTTCTCCTGCTGGCAAGTTCTAGCCTCTGAAGAAATGTGCTTGTTAGAAAGGATTTAATTGACATGACAAAATTTCCAATCAAAAGTGAACAATTTATGTTCACTCTGTCCATGAATTTAAGTAGATATTAACCCAAATAAAATACATTTTCAGTGTATTTCTAATCTTCCACTGACAGACCGTATTTGGCAGTTAAAGTGTCTTTGCGCACATTAGGGGTTGTGCTACGATGAAAATTTACACTTTGTAATAAATTTTGAAAGCTCTCTTCCTTCTTCGTAACTGACTTAATCACCTCGATAACTTTTGGGCTAATAATGTCAAGTATTCCTCTCTTTTTGGTGATAGGGGATCCAGAAGTTGAAGGCTCCATATCTTCCTCCTCAGAGAATGCACTATCTACTAAGTTGGAGTCTACCATGGTACTTGAAAATATCAGATATTTTATCGTTACATTGATTTTCACCTGCAGTGGGCTGCTTGAGTCTCCTTTCCGAAATCAACCACAGTACCTCTCACTCTGAAGGAGATGCATTTAAAAGTGTATAATAATTGGAAGAATTACCTGAGATTTGACGCGATTCCAAATCCTTCACTCTTCTTTCAAGCAAATTTTCTTCCCGCTGCAGCTTCTTCAATAATTTCTGAGCAACCTTTTCTTCCTTCTTGATCATATTGAAATCTATCCCACCAATAACTGCATTTCGTGCTCCTCTTTGATCGCGTAAGAATTTGACTTCTTCAGCCCAAGCACATTTATCTGAGAGATTAACTGCACTTTCCTCCTCGTGCGTTAAAAACTCAATGGCACTGCTCCTTGCAATGTTGAACAAATCATCAAGTTTTGATACGAAAGATTTTCTTCTCTTCATCTCCACGGTAGTTCCCGCTCTCTCTTTATGCCGTCACACGTTCCTCCATTCTTTGTGTAATTTTTCTAACTTTTCAATTGCCTTAATTTCCGTAATAACAGGAATTCTCATTTTGTTCCATAAATGAAACACATTTCTTACGGTTTTTCTCGCACTAAGTCTAATGCATTTCGAACCCCTTAGGTGATAGAAAAAAACACACAGTACTTCTCTCACTGTAGGTAACTTTGAGCTAAGTATTTCTTCACTTTCTTTTCCAACCAGTTCAATTTCTGAATATAGTCTTAATTTCATGCCTTTCCTTGTTGGCCTATTCTTAAACTGAATGTCACATGTATCCATGATAAACTAGTTATTTCACTACTTTTCTCCTTCAATCCTCAAAGACTTAGTACTTCCTATCCTTTGCTCACTATGCACAAGAACTAACTCTCTCTCCAGATCGATCTATATCCGTGAACTGACTGCCTTGTTTCTTCTTTCTTGAATATTTCTATCTACTGGGGGAGCCCTGGAATTTCTATCTACTGGGGGAGCTCATTTCCTTCATTCCTTTGTAATTTACATTCACAATTGTATCACATACTTATAATATTTTATACATAAAGAGCACTTTGAAACAAAGCTTGCTGAAATGGTGCGCGGCCGTATGGCGGCAAAAAAGTAAGGTTTAAAGGGGTCAGTACCCAGCACGTAGGACGGCTTTGAAGGGTGAAAAGTGACATTGTAGGCTTTAACAATATTAATCATGTCACAAGAGGAACAACCTGTTCAAGTCTGTACCACTTGAATGTATGTCTTGCCAGCAGGAGAAAAGACTTTGCCGAGGGCGGGGAGGGGGTGGAGGGGAAGTCTCTAGCAAGTGGTGCGGGCTGTACCTCAGCGGCGCCGCGGTGCGGGGTAGCGCCCTGAAGGGTGGATCGCATTACGACTGACCATATTTCATAAACGCTTAGAGATAGGTCAAAACAAACAGAAATTCGGCCCAATAGGGCTTTACTTTCACATTTTTCATAAGGATAGTGATTTTTCAGCCCCAAAAAACTCAATAGAAGGTCCTCAGTACTTAGGGCCCTTGGGGCACGGGTTCCCGTTATTTTAAAGTAACCAAATTTTAGCACGTGTATATAAACCTTATTTGGATCATTTTGAGACTAGGAAAACATAACTTTTCTCGATTCTGAAAAATAAGGGCTGGCCTAATGCATACTCAAGAGTAATGACTTGTTAACAAAGTCCATTTGCAAATATTATCATCATCATTGGTCATTCAATCCTAAGATAGGTTGACTGCAGCTCTCCAAACAATTTCTATGTAATGCAAATTTCTGTACTTCCTGGTAACTCTTCCTTTGTACCTACCTCTTTATTTGGTCGATGTATTTATTCCTTAAACTTAAATTCTGAAACTATATTCGTGATTAAAAAAAGGTTTTTCTTAACTCAAGCTTCTACCCCAATGTCACTTATCCATAATACATGTGGATTAGGATAAAATATTCTACTACCTGTCCCATATCCTATGAAGGAATACCTGCATGCATGCTAAAGGAGTTAGCTCCACAGATTGTTCCCTTCTTAGAAATTATATTTAGCAAATCATTATCTGAAGGCAAGTGCCCCAAGACTGGAAAGTTGCCAACATCACTTGAGTATTTAAAAAAGGAAAGAGAAATGATTCAGGAAATTACTGGCCTATATCATTAACATCAATTCCCAACATGAGGACTTCCCCCTCTATTTTTCATTCATGTATGTTCTTTGTAATCCCACTTTGCCTCAGGATGTGTCCAATCCATCTGGTTATTTTTTTCTGCATAGTGTTCCATAGCGTGCTCTCTTCTTCTTCTCTTCCATAAACTTAATCATTTCTTGTTTTGCCTGCCCATTTTATCTTCAGCATCCCCATCCAGCGCCTGAATTTGATAGCTCCTAGTCTTTTCTTGTCTCTTATTCCTATGGTGTTGCATCTGATCCATAGAGTGCCGTGCTCCACACCAATGTTTTCAGTTGCTCTCCTCATTTGAAATGTCCTGTCTTTTTTGAATGCAGAAGTTTTCTTTACACCTTGAATACTTTCCTGGCTTAGGCTGTTCTTCGTTAGATGCCCATTGTACTATTTATTTCCCATGTGATGTTACTTCTGAGGTAAATGAAGGAATCCACTTGTTCTAATTTCTCTCATTTTTGTGTGATTTCTGCATTCAGCTTCTCTCTTTCAATTACTGTAATTTTAGTCTTAGTCTTATTTATTCTCATATTGTATTCCTAGAGAGCTTGGTCCATTGTGTTTTATGACCTTTGAAGATCATTTCGATTTCCTGCTATGACTGCAATGTGGTCAAGTGGAGCATGTGTGTATTTCTTCCACATGTATTTTTATGCCATCAAGTCCATTATCTTGTGCTTCTCTTATTGTCTCTTCTGAGTATATGTTGAACAGTGCTGGTGAGAGGTGTTGTCTTTCTCTCTTGTTAATTTTAGCTTCCAATCATCTTCAACCTTTCACTGGCTTTGTGACTACTAGTTCCTTGCCTAGATAGAGTCCATTCCAAGTTTTTACAGCAGCCAAAACTACTTGTTCCACTTAACATTGTCAAAGGCTTTCTCCGGATTCACAAATGTCACATACAGTGGCTTGTTCACATATGCTGTTTTATTACTCTTGGGCTGAGTATGTTCTTCCTGGTTATTCTTTTCTTCCTTAATCGAAGTTAGTTTTCTGAGAGGTTGTCTTCAATTTTCCTTTCCAGCCTATGGCTTATTATTCACGTAAGTATTTTCGATGCATGTGACACTAGGCTCAAGGTTCAGTGCTCCTAAAATTTTTCAGTCCTTATCTCCCTCAATATCGCAATCATTACTGTCCTTTGAAAGTCCTCTTGAAGTCTTCCACTTTGGTAGCTATTTGTGATTATTTGTTGTAGGCTCCTTACTTTACTTTAGAGTTTTTTGATGATTTCACTGTTAATGTTTTCTGCTCCAGGTGTTTTTTTTTTAGAGGAATCATCAAAGCACTCAAAAGTAAAGCATATGTAATATGATGGGGAAACTCAACACTATAATTGATTATATGTGGTGTTTGCTGTCTAATGACGTCAATATCGAAACCAGCATCAAAATGTGTCCTTCTCAAATGCTCTATACCTAATTTGAAGTTTATACCCTTTTAAAACCATTTTGTTTCCTAGTTTCACTCTCAGAAAACTTGCTTTTGATTTTTGAAAGTTTTACTTCTTTTGTAATCATATTTTTGTGAATATACTGTTTCACCAAGTTCCTAAGTTAGAAATGTTTTAGATGCTTATGATAATATGGCGATAGATTAATATAATTTTCATGAGATAAAGCTGTATTAATCCTTTATATAATGAAGTTTTAACCATATAACTCCTAATGAGCATATATTTGGGCATGTAAGAGTCAAAGAGTTACTGCTGGCTAAAAATGGCTCTTATTTATTTTTCGATGTTAATCACTGATTTCAAAAATGAAATAAAAATAGGAGACAACTCTATTGAGTCGTCATCTAGTTCATCCAAATTGCTTTCAATTAACCTGAAGGGTTTAGGTGGTGATGGTTGATGTTTTTCTCTCGGGTGGGATGGCAACAGGGTGAGGCATGCCGATTGGAAGAGCAGCTTCAAACGCTTACATGGGAAGCAGAGGAGGCGAGGGAGGGGGAGCGTGCCGCGGCTGCCCTCGTGGCTGCTCTTGCTGCTCGGGTTACTCGCCTGGAGGCAGACACTGCTCGCTTGGCAGAGGCTGGCTCCAGAGCAAAATTACGCATAGCCAACAGGGAACAGGAAGTGATGCATCTGAGGGAAGTTTGCATGAAGGTAAGCTGTGGCATGCACACCCTTATCTTCCGATAAATTGTGGTTTAATGTTTTGGTGTGTTATTTCCTTTGTCATTTATTCAGGGTTCCTTGTTCCTTTAGCTTATGACTTCAGTCGTTCCCAAAGGCCATGCCTAATGGAACAAGTTATTCTGAGATCTCCTCTGCAAAAGTAAATCACTTGGAGAGTCAATTTACTCTTATGTTAGTTTCTGGGATTTGATCTCAGTGAGGATAATGAAAACTTGGTGTTTTTTTATTGCTTCTAAACTTACGAATTTTTCCAAACTTTCAATGGGATCATTGTTTAATCAGGATATTTCCAGGATTTACTTCTTGGTGATGCTATTAAAGCTGCTGCAAAAACTATGAGAGACTAGCTGTCCACCAGTTAAAGAGCAGTAATGTCTGGATTTGAGACAAGAATATTTGTTTATGAATTATGTTGTAATGATTTTAATATGAATTTATTACATAATTAACTCAGCCAGTTCTTCTATAAATTGTTCAGATCTCATGCATTAATTCACCGGTTTGGAAGAAAAATTTCTATACCAAGGACTTTTCTCATGTGCAAAAGTTTCTCATTTAAACTCTGGTGGCCTTCAATAGATGGTTGATTCTGGTCAGGACAGAGGCATGCTAGCTTTACACAATGTGTACTATGCCTGATGCATTACATTCAAGAATCTTTTTCCCAATAAATATTATGTATGCACTCATGAATTAAAACTAAAAGTCATTCCTGTAAGGTTTCTAACTTTGTGTCACTAGTAGTCTATAAGTGTCGCCCCAAGGGAAATGACTCCCTTGACTCTAGAATGGGAAGGCTTGAGAGGGGTTGTAGGGCAATGAAGGATGCTGGAGGAATCAGCTGACCAGAACTATAGCTCACATGCATCCCTGCTTTCTGTGTGAGAGGCACATCTGTAGCCCCCTCAAAAATATTTTACTTATGAAAATACCCCACATACATGTAATGAAATATTTAACATACGAAAATTCATCAATTTGGTGAATTTTGGCCATAGAAGAACTGTAACTCAGTGGGTTACCCCTATAAATGTTTTTTACTCCAGTCATGATAATTGAAGATCATTGTATTTATGCCTCGTGAGTGGCCTCTAATTGTTAACTAATTGAGCTGAATTTTTTGGTATATCCTTTCTTCACCGTATGGCATAACTCGAAAGGTTAAAATTGAAAAATATCAGAAAAATATAAAACAAGTCATACCCTAATGGAAGTGGTAGATGGTAAATGTACATTTTTATTTTGACATAGCACTTATCAGACACCAAATTTGAGCCTATAACTCAGTGGTTACAAGATAAATCTTGCGCCCTCCATTATGTTTGGAGCAGTTAATACAGCTGGCCTAAATTCAGAAGAGATAGCCATGGTATACTCTGGAGTCAATTGTTCATTTTGGAGGTTGATCTGGATAGTATGGAATGAATATTCATGTCACTGTGCGACGAGCGTTGTGGAAAAACGAATTGACACAGTGGGAAAGGAGTCAAAAATGACCAAAATGGATTGATTTCCAACAGTCACACTATATTTAATATACTAAATTACAATTATGATTACACGACAATGAGGCCCGCAGGCTAGCTGCCAAAACTTGACAAACGATGCCTGCTGATGAGGTACACACTTCGGTGGCTGGCAGAGGAATGGGCCGCTGCGATGAAACGTCTGGTCAGCGCAGTCAAAAGGAGGGGAGGTAGCTCCGGATCGGTGGAGAAGGGGGAAGTAGGGGAACTGTTCGTCCAGCCATTGGTTGAGACGGTGGCGTAGAGGATCACTATTGCCACAAAGTTCCGAAAAGAGGACGCCAGATGCGAATTCACTATAAAAGTAGAGCACCTTGTTCTTGTCGCGCAATATCGCCGACAACGTGCAATATCGCCGACAGTGCGCACTTTGAAATCTCCCTACCGCACTTAGAACATCTCACGTTATGTCTGGCTCGCGACAATGTCCGCGAGCAAAAATGTCCATGGCAAAATTATGGCCAAATTTGTGCCGAAAATTCAGCACATCCACCCACTGATTTTTTATTTTCTCCCAAAAAAAACACTTGAAGATGGGGGGAAGGTATTTTCACAGTAACAGTTTCTCCCCGCTAAAGAGAATTTCACTAACATTTTTATTAATGGCCAAATTTGTGCCGAAAATTCGGCACAACTGATACTCAGTCTATGTTCCTTCACACCACATTGGTAGAGATACAGGTGTAAGTTTTCTACAAGCCATATTTTACACTTTTAGGTTGTTAAAAATGTCTCAAATGGCAATGGTGAATGTGTAAGATATATGAATTACATTTAAACCAAGGAGATGTCATTAGATTTTTACTAACATTTTGGTATATTTTATAATAATAATAGGCTTTATTTGTTAGATGACAAGTATTTTATATGCATTGTATGTGGCACATAAATAGAAAAAAACACCAATATTAAGGAATGAGGCAAGTGAAGAAAATGCAAGTTAAAAAATTGGGGATTACATAGACAATTCTTCTAGATTCTTCAATTGAATTAAAGCATCTAGATAATAAGAAGTCTTTTACCTTGTTCTTGAAAGCCATGGTACTCATAGGAACCTGTTATATTACAATAGGCTCATGTATCTGAAGCCACAGGCAGCTTTCGTAGTGTGGACTAATGGGATTTGCATGTCCCCACATTTCCTGATAACGTGGGTATGGATTGTAGAATTCTGTGTAAAGTCTTGATTGTTGTATAATAAATATTTTCTTGATATAATTTTTATGTGAGCCTGAGTGAACTCAAATTGTTTATCTTTCAACTTGAAAAAAAATACAGGCAGCATCAAAAGTTCACGTTTCCCTTGACTTCCCATTTCCACCATTATTTATCATGAGTAACCGTATTCTCTTCAGGCTTTTGCCACGTCGATCCATTTTTTGGGGGACAACAGTTTCGCCAAAAGATGGATCGACGTGGCAAAAGCCCAAAGAGAATACGGTCATTAAATAACCATGGAAGCCTCCGTACAATTTATCATGAGTAATTTTTTGGTAGAGATCATTTTTGACTCTTTACCTGTAAGAACCATATATTTGAGCATTTTCATTCTTCATTCATAAAGTGAATGTTTACCCTTAGAACTCCTCATTCTTTCTTTTCCTTATTCTTTTGTCATTTTCTCCCGTGGCCAAATTACAGTATGAAGAGCAGAAACAGAATTTGGCTGAAATTATTAGACTGAAAAGCATTGAGCGAGAAAATCTGGAAAGAAAACTTGCAGACAAGGACAGAGAAGAAAAGTCCTGGAAGGCTGAGAGTAAATCATCGGCAGCAGATGAACTGGAAGCTCGCTTGGTAAGAAACCGTTCTTTAAATGGTATGTGTTTAAACCTAGAGTGAATGCAAATAACAAATGGTAATTTCCTTATGGAAAATAGAAATTTCCTTAAAATACATTTTAATTCTCTTAAACACTGAATAGAACTTGTTGGGAGGGAATTAAACATTTTTGAACCCATTGCCATGTGGCTTTTTGTTGTAATTTGTTTTTATGAAGGGTTATATGTATATGGTAATGATACCTTGTCATGCGCTCATGCACTTCACTATTTACAGGTAGGCTATGAAGATTCTCTTTAATAAGTAAACATAGGTACAGGGCACAGTTAACAATTTCAATCTTTTAAATAAAGGTTTGTTAGAATATGTGTAAGGGTCTTACATGATGCATCTTGTAAATTAATAGTCACGAAGCTGATAATTGTACTTTTAGAACTTAGGTTTCATTTTAGTTGTTTTAATCAGGCCACCTATATCAAATTAATTTATTAATTTACCTGCCACTTATACGTCAATGGCAGATCTGGCTGATCATAAAAAGGACAGTTTTAAGCCCACAGTTGGAGTAAAAAAAGTCATCTAAATGCCTACATCTAGAAATCATGAATTGGTTTTCTTTTCCAAAGGATAAAATCAGGCCAAAATATCTCATGTGCTATTCTTTTATTCAGAATTTCCTGGAGCAAGAGCGTCAACGTTTGGAAGGTAGGAATTCACGCCTTGAAGGAGAACTAGAGCACTTGCGCGATGAGTTGGAGGAAGTTCGCCAAGGAATGTGGCAAGGAGTCTCATCAGCTAAGGCAGAAGCAGAGGGGAAACTTGAAGTAAGGCTTGCGAAAGAACTGCACGAACTACAGCAAGAAGTGCAGAAGTGGAAGGAAAAGTAAGTACATGGAGTTGTTTTCCCCATTTTGGTGGCACAAATGACATTGTGTTATTTCCTGGCCCGTCAATTTCTTTTCTTGTAATTTTTTTTTTAATTTTCCTAAATTTTCCATTTTAAATTGACCTAAGTCTATTTAGTGGAAGGTAAAGCTTCATTTTCATGCATTTTTTCATGATTTTGAGTTGCTATTTGATGTAACCTTCATTCTGTTTTCACTGGTCCCTTCAGCTAAAAGTCTTCTCTCAATCATTAAATTGTTTCCGGGGTTCTATGAGGAATAACTCCAATGCAGTTGCTATATTTGGAAGTTAACTATATAATTTTCTTTCCATAAGTGGTTAACATAAACATGCGTCAATTATTATTTTTTCTTCTAAAATCTAGCTAGAAAAATTATGCTGCATGGAATGGGCTGGATTTTTAATGGGCCAGGAAATATATGCCCGTATTCATAGTTGAATTCCTAGGGGTTACCTGGGTATCCCCTTGCCAGGTGACACCTAGGGGTCCCTTACGCTGAGCGATTCATAAACCTTACCTGGGTAACACCCAGCCAGGGGACGCCTGGGTAAGAGATTTGGCAACAATCCCGCGGAAAAATACATATGAATGGTTCTGCTGATTGATTCTCGATGTTTTCAAGACTCATTTTTCACTGTAACTCAGCACGCTATTAACAATTATGTAGTATACCATGACACGATGTTGATGAAAAATGGTCGAAGGAATGTGAGAAATTTTTTATAGTATTCCTTAAATATTTATGTAATTTGAATGGTGAGGAATACGAGGGTGGTTCAATAAGTATCCGTATTTGTAAACAGAAGACGTTACTATGGAAAGATGTTGATATTATTGTGTACTGCCATTAGTACAGTAGTATCAATCCATCCCACACGTGGGCAGCAGTACTGCATTAGGGGAGCTTTGGGTAAGCTTCTTGCCTCACCCAGGAAATCGACGGCCTGGGGGAGGGTTAGGGGACGGCAGTCCCCTGGGTAATGACTATGAATACCATTTTTAAGCCAAGGGCTCATCCACACCTGGGGGACACCCAGGTAACGACTATGAATGCAGCCCATAGTGCTTGTATTTTATTGTCATTAAGCATTTTAACTATTCATCTTACTTTACATTATCTTACAGTATAACCAATGTGTCACATTTTTATTATTTTTATTTTTTGCAAGCCCTATTATTGTCTTGCCCACTTCTCTCTAATGGAAATCAATTTAATCATTACATTTTCACAGGTATGAATGTTCTATGAAGGATGAAGGTGAAGAAGTGAAGGCTCCTCATGATGAAGAAGTGTGTGACAGTGAAGAACACGTGGAAAAGCCTGAAGAAGAACCTCTTATTGTGGACAAGAAAGATGAAGAGATTCAAGTGAATACCTATGCTGAGCTTGAGGCAATGGCAGCAGCTGCTGATGCTCGTCGACCACCCCTTGCCAGGGGTAAAAGCTTACCTTCTCAAACTCGGGCCTTACTAAGGGTGAGTTGCTTTGAGATAATGTTGTACATGAAAGTTTTATCCTTCATGGGTACTTCATTATGTTGTAATTTCTCATGCTTTCATGTCAAGTTTTATAAATCTTTTGTGACATATTTCATTCAATATTTATCATAGGTTTTAGTTTTTATGTCCTATATTCCTTCTGATTGAAATTACTCTAAGGAAATATTTCAATGAATATAAGGATCCAGGTTAAAAAGAAAAGAGTCATAATGTATTTGAATTGGGGGTGCTTGTCAGAACAAATAGCCCAAATAAACAACTGCTCTTGGAGGCAAAAACTGTGAAAAATTAGAGTAATCTATATTATTGCGTACCTAATATGCCCCAATCACATCTTGATCTTAATCATTTTGAGTGTAAGAATTATTTTGAGTAATTTACAAGTAACATAATTATTTGAAAAAAAGGTTAGATTACAAGAAAAAGTCATGCAAATGTAATTTTCACTGGTAATAATATTACTTAAATTCAATTACTGTATTTGATAGCATATAAGACGCACCTTTTTTCCAGAATAATGGATCAAAAAATCACCCCTGGGTCTTATTTGCAAAGGTGAACCTTTCCTGAGGCTAATGTAAACCCCGATTATACCAACCCATCCCCAAAATACTATGACTAACGTTAGCATGTCATACAAGCATTGAAAGTGTCACTTAGGCATTCAAGGTGCATTCAAATATTTACTGTAAATTTTTCATTACAAATTGATCTTGCTCTTTGTAATTTACTTAAATTTTAAAATATGAAATGATGACCTGTAATAAAATTTTTCCTTTTGATGGGCCTGTCAAAATAGGGGTGCATCTTATATGCAGATGCGTCTTTTATGCCGGTAAATGGGTACTTCTCATCGTCGGTATTCTATTCAATTCAATGCATTTATTATTGTGCGCCTTTCTGGCCCATGAGATATTTTACATGGTTATTACATAAGTAAGAAAAGTATTATAAAAAATAAAGAAAAAAAGAAGAATTGAAGTAATAATTACAAAAAAATAATATACATTTCAATCCCATTAAATTTTAATTTGCCGGTTTTCAGTTTAGCAATTTATATACATATCAGGAATATTGACAACATACTTGTTTGGTACATGTTATTACATTCACAACCATAATAGAGATTACTGTTCGAAAATGTAACAAAGAACAATATTAAATATAAACATTCTTTCCCACTTCATGTAAGTTAATAGAGCAGCGTTATTAGTTATGCAGGGAAATGGCATGCGTCATTTAGAAGTAACTTGTACACTTTTGATTTGAACACACGTATTTATTGTGAGTTTCTTATTTCTAATGGTAATGAGTTCCATATTTTAGCAGCTGTCACTTTAAAAGATTTGTTGAGGTGAGGAGCTCTGTGCTGGGGGATATGAATGTCAACATAGTGATTTCTGGTAGATATTGAATGGCTATTTCTTTTCCTAGTGAATCTTTGGAACAGATTAATATTTAATTGTCGTTCCATACCCTTTACTTTTTAGGATGCTGCTACAAATACAGCTCCTCCCCCCATTCCTGAGAGTGCTCAAGTTGTGGCTGCGGCCAAAGCGAAAGAGCTGGAGATCACCAAAGAGCTGATCAGGGAGAGGGAGAAGAGTCGAAAAAATGCTCACCTCATTAAGAAACTGAGAGCAGAGGTTCAGGCTACGAAGAAGACTGTTGAAGATGCAGCAAGGATGGCAGCAGAAGCAAAAGAGGAGGAAATGAAAAAGAAAATAGCTGAAATGCAGGAGAGAAACGAGATAGGGACATATAGTGATGAATTTGGCCCGATTCCTATTATCACAACTACCAGTGAAGATGTAACAGAGCTCAGGAAACAGGTATGATTCCTAATTGACAGTTTTGCTCTATAATCCTGGATATTTAACGTTCATATTTTGTGGAATGTCCAAAATCTGATAAGTTCTCTGGCTTTCCTTTTATTTTGTTTTTGAATGAACACATTTTATTTATTTCTGGTTGTGTCGGATCTCAATCCGCTCATTTTTTTACATACCCTATGTATAATAGTGATAAAATTTGAGGAAATGGAAAAAAACCAACTCTGAAAAAGGTGATCCTAGAGTTAAATATTTCTTAAAAAATATTGCTTTCCTTTCCTAAATTTAAGAAATAGTGAGTGGTCTCTACATTTACCTTTAGTGGTGTATCTTTCAAGTTTTCATTCTTTTGCAGGCAAGACTGTTTCATGAGCTAGTATTTAGGATCTATCATTGCTCGAGCTGTTCGAGTACAGTAGAGCCCCAATTATCAGATGTTCAGTTAACTGTCTGTTTGATTATCCAATTATGATAGTGTAACAACCCCCTTCCATGCCCTTCCTCCATCCTTCCTCATGTACTACTGCTTTTGTTCACACTCAAGTGGGAGTGTTTCTAATCTACAAAATTGTTGTCCAATTATCAGATGTTCAGTTAACTGTCTGTTTGATTATCCGATTATGATAGTGTAACAACCCCCTTCCATGCCCTTCCTCCATCCTTCCTCATGTACTACTGCTTTTGTTCACACTCAAGTGAGAGTGTTTCTAATCTACAAAATTGTTACATTTTGTCTGCATACACTATTTCCCTACTGTAAGCTTTTCAATAGAGCCAAGCATATTTAATCCAGTATTGCTGGTTACTGAGTATTTTGGAATTAAAGACTTTTCCAGGTTATAGATGCGTCTCGATATCACAGTCTTTTTTCATTTTGGGGATTTTTATTCAAGTTAAATAAAAACAACAATCTCACTTTTCCACAATTTTTTATTACCAGTACAATGCATTCAAAGTCATCCATGATTGTGCATGTAAAATGTTTTCCCTTTTATGAGCAAAATGAACAACATTGTGATTTTAAAAAACATTTATGTCTCTCAACACTTTTTGCCGTATTGGATTGATGATATACTGATCCACCATTTTTGATGCTATTGCAAGGCATTATGTGCCATGCGATTAAAGAAATAAAAGAGAAAATCTCCAAAAGCCGTAAACAATTGGCACCCTTCGTCAACAAACACCAAATTTACTGTGTTGGTATGCTGGGAAAACCACAGCAGAGACCAACCACAGCCTCTCAACCAAGAATACCCCCCTGTGTTGGTTTACGGGAATGTTACTTCCTCGCCAGGGACCAAACACAGACGCACACACACAACCAAATAGGATCCTTTGCAAGGGCTAATGGGACCCCGCAATAATAACAGGACGAGGGTGGGGAGTTGTGTTGATTTGACCACGCTCTTTTTGAGCTGATTCTCCCAGAAGTTGGGCCCATTTGTGTGTGTGAGTGAGTGATTTTTTGTGCTTGTGAGTGTGCTTGCATAAATAACCGGGCATCCTAAGTGGGGTTCCATTAGCCCTGTGAAGGATCCCAGGTTATAACCCAAACATCCTTAGCGGGAGAGAGCTTGAGAGGCTGTGGTTGGTCTCTGCTGTGGTTTTCCCAGCATACCAACACAGTAAATTTGGTGTTTGTTGACGAAGAGTGCCAATTGTTTACGGCTTTTGGAGATTTTCTCTCTTTTATTTCATTGTCTAGCCGTAAGAAGCTCACCCCATCTTCGTGATGGCTTCCCATGCGATTGACGTTTTGAAGCCTGTGCTTCTTCTGTTGCTGATTGTGGTGTGATGATATGTTGTAAAGAAAGATCTGAGGCTTCCCCGGTGTATGACGTTATTAAATGTTACTCGGGCTTTCCACTGGGTTAACTCTCCATCTTGGCTGATGTTTCAATGAACAATGAATGTTTGATGAATCAACGAACAATGAAATTGATGACAATAGACAACATGTTCATTGAAACATCAGCCAACATGGAGTGTTTGTCCTGATGGAAAGCCCAAGTAACCTTTAATGATGTGTTGTATATAAAGTGCGACAAATACCCTAAGTGAAAAACTTTGTCCCGATCAATAATTTCTATCCTTTGTCTTCATACTATAAATACCTGCTAAGCATACATGCCATTTCTTGTTCAAACTGATATTGAATTATAGTGTAAAGGTATGCGTTCCATCTTTGTATCAATGAAAGGACATATTTTTTTCTTTGTTGCCAGAGAATGAGTTAAATGACATTTTAGTCATTTTACTGTGAAATCACCTCAGCTTCAGTTTCCCTGCTAACTCCCCACCCTACTGGCTCTGCCCCATTAGAACTATAACTGTGGCTGCTGAATTACCTTCTTAGCCACTTACTGATTGGTCCTTTTTAGATATTTTTAGCTCAATCATGGAAAAACTGTCACACTATCACAAAAATTTTGAAGGAAATTCATAATATCAGATTTTACCCTTTCATCCAACAGTGAAGATGCATTACTTATTTTTTTTACGAGCATAGTGGTCATTTTTTCCTATTATGTGCACGCCTCATGCTTTGGTAATTGGAAAATTTGATGGGAAATTCAATGGCACTAAAATCGGTAACTAAATGTGGTTAATTTATTAATCTTACTTCTTTTCCTGCAGGTTAGTGATTTAGAAGCCATGCTTAGAAATGAGAGGTCTTCTAGAGAAAGCTTGCAGAATCAAATAGGCAAATTAATGGAAGATCTTCAATCTATGTCAATTGCTAACTGCAAACTTAAAGAGGTAAGTGTCTGCAACTGCTATCTCCTTTCTTTGCTTTGTTAATCATAACT
The DNA here is from genome assembly GCA_963169105.1 of Ceriagrion tenellum. Classification (NCBI taxonomy): domain Eukaryota; kingdom Metazoa; phylum Arthropoda; class Insecta; order Odonata; family Coenagrionidae; genus Ceriagrion; species Ceriagrion tenellum. The sequence goes on along the minus strand of OY720642.1, from coordinate 64,893,514 downwards.
TAGTTGATAAGATTACTGGCTACTCATGTTTTGAACTTGTTCTTACATGAAGGAAAGTTGAGATACAATGATGCTAAATTTCATAGTGTTGGAAAAAATTAGGCTAAGTCTGTAAGTAAACTTGTAACTCCACAGCTGTATGTAACTGCCTGTTAGTGCTTTGCAAAGTATCTGATGATGACTACTGTTGCTCCTTCTTTAATTAAATGTACATGTTTAATGCAACGATTTTTTTCAAGTGAATCGACTGTTAAGTGCTTTAACTTAGTGTAATGTACTTTGCTCATTTTGATTTTTTGCTTACAATCTTGTTTAAACTTTACTTGTTGTTTATAAATATTGGCTGATTGCCTGCCAATTCGTTGAAAAGGTGGGGAAAGTGTTAAAATCACTCACAATGAAAAATGCTTGCCTATATCTTGGAAAAATTCTACCTTATTTTTTTGTACTGCTAATTTTTGTGCTCAATCAAGTAACTTTTTGCTATTTTTTATTCTCGAAGATAAATTTCTGGATTAATAGCTTTCTTCACCAACTGCTCTTTCACCATCAGTAAAAACTGAGCAATGCTGCTTTTGGTTTCAGGAAAAGAATAACATAGAGCAAGAGCTAAGTTCTGCATTGGTACGGCTCGAGGCCGAGGAGGACGGGTGGCGGAGGGAAGTGGAGAGGCTTGGCCGAGCTCACCAGGGTGAAATGGAGCGCGCAAGGGCGGATGCGCGCACGGAACTGAATGCACGCCTTTCCCAGCTCAATCAATTTCTTCAGCAGCAGGTGTGGCATCAAGGCTGCTATTATTTTCATCCTGTTTTTTTTTTGTTACATTATGCACTACCCAGCCCATAAAATTCACTGTTTTACTCACAGGGGTAACCTCACGCGAGAAAAATGAAGCCACTAGCCTTGCGCATTTAGCCATGTTCTGACTAGGAAAACATAGCCATCTTCCCTTTAACTCCGCATATTTTAGTGGTGCAATTTTAATCGAATACGGGACCCAGGAGCTAACATAACACGTGAAATGCATATTTATATTAATATTAATCTTTATCCTCCGAGCGTGTATCTCCAGCACAAAAATTGTGTCCCTAGACTGCCGAGCGTGTTCGTTTGGCACATTGATGGACATTTAAAAAACACTGGTCGTTGAAAAAACCCCGGCCAGTGAGGCTTACGACTACGGAAAAACTTAGGAAGGTAAAGGTTAACTTTTGTATGGTAAAATAATGCTTTCTTCGGTTCTTCAATTCCTGACAGTTCATAGCAATAGGGAAAATAACATATGCCTAGAACATTGTCTGCTTCGATGCCATTGGAAACCTAATACTTACAGATAACATCCTATTTCACATAAAAACTACATTCAGGTGTATTTGGGGAAACCTCCTGTGTATAAATGACAGTTCCTAAGCTTATATTTGTCTCCGTTTATCACAAGTCGACATTATGACTTATCTCAGGAATGCCCTCCTGAATTTCGTCTGCTCCATTGTCAACTGAAATGGAATATCTACTTATCATGTCCATTATGCATTCCAAGTGGTTTCAAAAGTAATTATAGAACATATTGGGTGCAAATACTTGTTCTTTTTCTTCAATAGTCCTCAATAACAAATGTGCATAATAATTGATATCACAAATGTATACAATTTCGTCTTCTCCTATACTAATTATGACCATGGTCTGAAGAAAAGAGGCTGAGGACATTGATGGCAACTATTTAGGCATCACGGTGGATCATGTTTCCTTACAAATAACTGTTCGGACCTGTGGATTACAGATGATCAATGTAATGATGAAATGCAAGAGCTGCCCAAAACATCTAGTCTACCTACTGTGAAAAGAACTTCGACTATGGCTAATGGGCAACATTTTTGGATTAGCACACCTTTTGCAGGTATAAACATTCATTAAAATGCACCAATTATCATTAAGTTTAACGAACTCTTCATTGAAAACAGAGGTGTTCAATTCCTCATGAAGCTCATCCTTACAAGGCCAAAGCTAAAAGTATACAAAAAATCGAATGCAGTTGACTAATAAAAAGGATTAATACGTTCCACACCAAGGAATTTTGGGAAAGACAACAATATTAGTTTCAATAATAATGTTATTTATTCTGATTAGGCAGCCAAATGCAGAGCACAATGCCATTTTGCATGTGCAGAAGGCTGCTTGTAGCACTTGCCTTAATTCCCCTAATTACGATATGAAATGCGAGACTATAGCAATTGTGTTGATATTGCAGGCAGCTGCAAGCATATTTTATTCCCTAAAATCCTCGATGGACTCAATAAATTCACAACTGAGCCACAACAAAGCCGCGAAAGTCACCAGATTTCAATGCTTTGGCACAGGATCACCCATTGTTTTCATTGTCACAACATGGCTAATGCGCAAAATTGATTGTCAATTCAGCTTCAAATCTCCACGCTGGAGAGCTTCAAGGCTAACCCTGTGGTTTTACTTGACAAGTTGTTCCAAAATCTGCCTGAATCCCAAGAGCCAAGGGTAAATCCATGTTTTTGGGCATTTAATTTTGTGTTGACCATCTCTCTACTTTCACTGCAGACTGCACAATGTTTGCTATCCATCATTATTTTATCATTAGCAACAAGAATTAAGACTGCAAAGGTGAATGAAGACTGCCAGGCTGCAGCATCTACATATTACTCAGCAAGCCACCTCAAGGGTTTGTGGCAGTTGATGCTGTATCCATTGGATAGCAAAAACACAGAGGAAATCTTCGGAACATTCTTGTCTCATCCGCCACGGAAGTCCTACGAATATCGTACTCATCTCTAAGGAGATATTTAAATATGATCAGGGTGGCAATGATGGATGAATTAAGGAAGCCACATTTTTAGGCATTGGATTTTGTGTAGAAATTGCCACGAGAAAAATTCGACCTGGACTGGGCATTGAACCACAGTCCTTTGGTTTGCCAGACCAATGTGTAGACCACCATGCCATTCAGGCTTCCAAATTCTCATGCCAATTTTGGTGGATACAAGGGAACTATGTCTTAGTCCCTTATGGTCCATCAAAGATGGCATTGAGTGGGAGAAGAGGGCTTCAAAGAAGCAACGAAGCGACGGTCTCCTTAACCAGCAATTATGACGTGCTTGGTCATGTGAAAGTATTCAAACCATAGCAGGCTGAAATAAGCTGAAATTGCCATGAGGAAAATCTGGCTTGGACTGAGAATCAAACCATGTACCTCTGGTTCTTCTAGGATGGACCGCAAGGGCCTAAGATCTAGTATCCTTGTATCTACCAAAATTGCCATGAGAATTCGGAAGCCTGGATAGCATAGTGGTCTGCGAATTGGCCTGGCAAACCAAAGGTCTGTGGTTTGATTCCCAGTCCAGGCCAAATTTTTCGCGTGGCAATTTCTTCTATGATTTGTATACTTTCTTTTGATTTAGTGTTGCTAAAGGAGGGGTTCATCTCTCTACTTTCACTTTAGACTGCACAATGAACTAATTTTGAATTATCCATCATCATTTTATCATTAGCAATGATAATGTATACTGTAAAGGCTAATGAACACTACCAGGCTGCAGTTTTACAGCTACATATTACTCTGCAAGCCACCTCAAGGGTGTGTGGCTGTTGATAGTGTAGTCATCGGATAATAATGAACATGGAGGAAATCTAAGGAACAATCTTGTCTCATCTGCTATGGAAGTCTTCCTATGAAGGTCATACACATCTCTTAGGAGATATTTTAAGACAAGGGTGGTGCTGATGGATTTAGTAGGAGGCCATGGTTTTGGGCATTTGATTTTGTGTTGCCCATCTCTCTACTTGCACTGTATACTGTGCTATGAGATAATCGTTACCTATCCATCATTCACTTTTTTTAACTCTATAATGAGTCACTGTAATACAGCTAATATTATTTACTTAATTAAAGCATTTTCTTCATAAAATTGAAAAAATTCCGAAGATGTTGATGGCTATGTTGCCTTTGTTAAGTTCTCAATTGGTTCACCTGTCTCCGGAGACACATCAAGGGAACCAGGGAAGGATTGGCGGTAAGATTCGTCTTTATTCCTTCACTTCACAAGACCTTAACTGACATTAATAATCCAGGCTCTTCCCCCTGCTTGCATTTCCCTCTCCCGATGGTCGCACTTTTATCTACTCGCCTGCTCACATGAGAATGGCAAACTACACTCAGGAACAATGTATTGGGATTCAGTGGGAGCATCGTGGTGAGAATGTATGTACATCAGCTGCGAGTGGAAGGAGAAGGGAAGATGGGCCCTTAAACCTTCTCAAATGTATGCCCTAAAATGAAAATGCATCTAATGATGTAATGTGTGCTATGGGCTGGGAAATGTGGTAATATTTCATGATTTTAACCTTCTTAGTGCCATAGGCTTGTTATATCACCTTTTGAATCTGGGAAGAAAAGTGTTGCGGACCTTATATCAGCTCATGCATAGATATTGTTTTACTACAGAACACTGAAGTAATTACATCTAGTTTTCCGATGATGTAATAGAGTTTAATTTCAATTGACGAATTCAATCTATATAAATTTTAAAAACTGCTTTTGGATATCTGAAACAATAACTTAAATGTTTTTTTTTTCTTAAGGTGGTACATTTTACTAAATTACCCTTCGCATTTCCCGTTACCACCACTAGCAGAAGGTAACAATCAGAGAATTAACTCTTTGAATGTTAACCATGCATGTATCTCTAGGAAATGATTTCATTTTATTTAATTATTATTTTTTGATGTTTTTCTTCCTGAAAATGAATGGAAATATAACTTTCTAGGCTCAAGAGCAGGCTAGACTTGAAAAGCAGAGACTTGCATCGGAGACTCAGCTTATGCATGAATTTGATGAAGCCAAGAGGAAGTTACTGGGTGAAATTGCAACATTACAGGCTGCTCTCCAAGGTAATATAGGCTGTGTCTGGTTATTGAATGCAAGTGATGGTTAACCCTTTCGCTGCTGTGAACGTAGCAGCTACGTTCGCCCGGTTGACTGCTGTGAACGTAGCTCCTACGTTCCGTTGGTAAGTGGTTGTTCCTACCAACGCTACTGAACTTTCTCTTTTTCTGCGAATGCCATTCACCAAGTTCGTTGTTACACATTATACTAATCCCATCCTGAGAGCTTGAGTGACTATTGAGTTGTAGGTGCAACGAGAGGCATTCTTTCTGTGACGACGTAGGTTAGCGTTCACTTTATCGCCGCACAGGGGCTGGAACGTCTCCGCAGTTTGACCACAGCGAAATGGTTAAAGTAACCTTTACCTTTGCATTTACTTGAAAAATTAATCAATATATTGTAACACTCCCCTCTTACTAAAAAGAACCTATACTCGTTATAATATAAACATTAAATATAAATATTGTAACACTCCCCCAATACTAAAAAGAGCATGTACTCATTATAATATAAACATAGAGAAATGAAAAATTTGACATGGCATCAACACTATAACAAGCACAATAACATTAGAAGAAAGTTTAAGTTTTAAAACACAAATGAACTTAGATTTGATTTAGAACTATTATTAGGGCCCAAGTTACAAAGGCAACCATGCATTTCACATATTGAATTGGTATCTTTTGAATGATCAATAACCAGTTAAGCATGAGAGTCCTTAATTTTAAATTCGAATACTCTTATTTTTGGTAATTTACAATACTTGTTCATGAGTCTTTTCTTACATATCCAATCACTCTTTATATCATGATTTGTATAATCATTTGGGTGTAAAGGTCCCTTCCATTAACGTTGGTATTTATTGTTCACTATTTCACTTATCGTAGTCTGGATCTCTGGCATTTGCGTGAGTAAGCTGTCCTTTCTCTGTCTCTCCTCCGTCGGTTGGGTGGCGCGCTGTCCTCACGCTATTGTATCCCGTCATAAATATATCATAAATGGAGAGTGCTAAAACATACATCATTGAACCTGGTCCTGGTCACCCATTCACCAATACTGTACCCTTATTTTAGAAAAATATTTATTATTTTCTCACTGCTCTTTCAACATGTATGTAATAGACTTCTTCAAGGAGTAATAATACCTGGGATAGAACTATGCACTTGATAAACTATGAGTTAATCTTAAAATTAACCTCAAATAAGTCAGCAGTTTCTAGCGAGATGTTGTGGAACTGCATTATTAAAATGAAGAGCACTTGATGTTGTACTGTCCACTATTTTTTATGCATAAAACTTTACAACACGTGTTTTGGCACTTTGGCAAAACATCTGATGGAAGAATCCCACCACACAGACTTCCGAGTGAACATTTTAAGGTTTCAAAACAAAGGACGTTGCTTGGATGCCTATGAACAAGGGGTAATCATAAAGAGGAAAGAAAATGTCAAATTATTAAATTATATTGATTTTCAATACCACTCCCTCATCCTAAACCCTTCTTACTTTTCTCACCAGAACCCAAACCGTGAAACCCCCACCCTCCCTCCTAACCATCCCTCACCCAACTCACCACCGCTACTGAACTTTCCTTCCCCCACCCACTTGACGAGCGGCGTTGGGATGGCCAAACCAACCCTCTGCTATTCACCCATTTCCTTCTCTTTCTCTCCCCCTCCCCTCCTTCCACTCCACCTCAATACTGATGATCCCAACCGCCAAACCTCCTCTTTCCTCTTCCTTCATATCCCCCTCCTTCCCAATAAGAATCATGTATAAATACCTACAACTGGAATACTGGAATGGTACTGGAATTTTCACTGTACCTGATGATGGTCAATAAAGAGCCTAAACACATGTTGTAAAGTTTTAGGTATTAAAGCCTTGGCCCAAGGTCCCATGATTAAATTTTACAGACCAAAGACTACATGTTCAAAACCAAAAACGTGGTGCGCATCATTTTCAATATCTATTTATTATGGAGCCCTGAGCTGCCTTGATGTTTAAGTGACTTCCCCAGATGTAGCTTCAAGGAATCGAGTTGTCTATTTTCTCTCTAATGTTCATCTCCTGTCTCTATTAAAATCGTATTGTCGTAAAGGTATATGAAATGTCATAAGTATTAGAATTATGCTCCAACTCTCAAGCAAATTTTATGATGCTTTGCATTTGACAGTGGAGTGATATAAATTCATCATCATATATTTGAGATTTTAGTTGTACTATTGTAATGAATATTTACAGAGAAAGAATTTGATTCAAGACATTGAAATTGATGCGCACCACGTTTTTGGTTTTGAACATGTAGTCTTTTATCAGTAAAATTTAATTGTGGGACCTTGGGCCAAGGCAGGGTGGTTTATTTTCTTCTTTTTAGTTTAAATAAAAACGTGGTTTTTTAGATTAATTCTTTAATCTATTGTATTATATATTTTCTCAATTTTATTTCGTATATGCAAAGATACAGAATATTGGTGTTTCCGGAGGAATGTAGTGGACGATATCCGCTTCGTCGATGCACGCAAAATTGTTGATGGTCAAGTCCTTGTACAAAGGATTATTGCAGCGTATTCTCGCTGAGAGGCAAGGCGAGAAACATAGGCATCCGGAGACTCATTCACTCGAGCTAAGAACTTTTGCTTTCCATCTTGAGTAAGGTGAGAAATTTGATCGCTTTCATTTCGATTTCAAGCAGCAGATGCCTTCCGCTTGCGATCTTTTCCTTGGGTGGCAAGTCGGAAGGACAAACAAACAAGAAAGCGACATAATAAAAACATGGTAAAATGGCTTACTCACTCACTCAGTGCTTCTAACCGAAGGTTGGTTTGGGGTAGGTGAGGTAGAGCTCACCTCAGACTAAGCCAAAGGCATGTGTTTCACACATTCAGGGTATGGGGGCCAGTTCCTTTCCCTGGGCCACCTCACAACGCGAGGAAATGGCTGTCAAATCAAACAGCTGAGCGATTAATACAAATGTAAATTGTCGAAAATAGCAGCTCATATTGCCTCTGAAGAGCTAGATATAGCGTAAGAATGCATTGTCATCTCGATCTGATCAGTACTGAAAATATTAAGTCGATAGCTAATCAGGAAGTGGGTTAAATTTGAGTTGCAAGATTATGCCCGGAAGGACAAACAAACAAACAAGAACTTAGTAAAATTTAGCGACTTAATAAAAACGTGGTAAAAATAGTAGACAGTACAACATCTAGTGCTCTTCATTTCAACCTTAAATAAGTTTTACATGCAAACTAAATATGGCCATGGCCATTATATATTTATTTATGCATGGATTATATATATATGGACTTATTTAGTCTCTAACGGCTCTGAAAGACCAATATCTGATCTGGAAGTGGCCTGTAACTGGACTGAACTGGTCAAGATATTTCAAATCCAGACCAGTAAAAGACTACTTCCTGATCAAATATTTGGTCTGTAACTGGAATTTACCAGGCTAATGCTAATGCTGGGATTCTCCCCACCCTTCCTCAACTCCACAATATTCCTTTTCATTGGAACCCTGTTGAACCCACCACCCCACCAGGCAACCCACCAGTAGTTAATGATGCAAATGACCTCGGCTCTTGATCACCATCCCTAAATAATCAATCAAATTGCATTTTTATAGGCATTGGTGTTTAATCCAGATCCTATAGTTGAGTGAAAGGGAATACATAATAGCCATGTCCATATTTAGTTTGTGTTTAAAACTTATTAGAGGTTATTTTTAAGATTATCTCATAATATATTAAGTACATAGTTCTATTCCCAGGGGATGGCAGCATGATATGGTTTTCTCAAGTCTGTGGTTAGGTATGCTAATACCATGGCTACTTCTTGCTTGTAGTAGCCATTTACTCCTCTCTTGGTGATATAGCTATAAACATTTGTCTTGGTGTGGACCATGACTTTTGGAATATTAAAATTTATGGTAGTTAATATTTCTTTCCTGATAAGGAGAAACTCGCAGTGGTCATTATGTGTTGCTGATGCTAAAATTTTCACAACTTTAATTCATGCAATACCATATCGATTTCATTCATTCATACTGCTTGTAATTTTTATGCTGGGTGTCAGCTCGCCAAGCGTTGTAACAAGAAGACAACACATGCAGAGATATCCAAGATCTGACACTTGACATACCAAATGCCACAGAAACCTTTGAATCAACCCTGGTATTTTGATTTGTAATCATGCTAAGATTTGAGATTTATAAAATAATGAAGTGGTTTCATGATTTTCTACCTTGGCCTTGATCATCCCATTTCAACCAATATTTCATCCAATATTTTACCAGTTAAAGGAGAGGAAGAAAGGGAGTTGAGGCAGAAATGTGATAGGCTGATAAGAGAGAATGATCGCCGAGAAGAGCAACGACGCAAGAGGTTGGTTGAGAGGGCTTACAGTGTCAACTTTCCACCATCGGATCCACTCTAGTAAGTTTATTTTTGGGATCTTAATTAACCTAGTGAATTATTACTGAATTCAACATTAAAATTTCCATAACTTTATACCTTTTGATAAAAAACTGTATAAACCTGTGAACCACACATATCTTTATAAGATTTGGTTCTTTCTCGGCGAAGTAAATATAAAAATTGTTCTCAGGATTCCATCCAACTAAGGATATTGGCTGCTGCCAATGTTTTGATTGATGGAATACTCCTCCATTATATTCAGAGCAATGATTCCCAAGACATTTTGTTGATGATTATAGACCTATCTAATTGGGAAGGGGGGGCATTGTCATCTCCTTTTGTCTGTTATTTTTTGAATTAACGGTTTCCATTCCCTGCTTAGGATGTACCCAGAGTCCCAATTTTAGGTGTAATTTACCAGCTTGATTTTAATGGCTTCTTTTAGTAGACGTCCCCAATACCCTTTGGCTTTGGGTCCAATTGAGCATCATCCAGAGATGATATGGTCTTCTGATAGGCAATGTGCTGCAGTTTTCACCCAAAATCTTTGTTGAAATGAGGAGGAGTGTATCTTACACCAGTCCTTTATCTCTCTGCCCTTCCTGGAAACCCCTGGACTGCTAGACCCCTTGAAGCTCTGGTTGAGTGAGTTAATGATGTGATAATGTGAGATAATGGAGGAGTCTATTGTTCACTTGCTAGCCATCACTACTCATCAGTAACTATCACCCAAGCCAATGCTCTCTTAGATCACCCTTTCACCCATACATCATGTTCACTTAACATGTGTGATTATTTTTTTATTATCTTTTAGATTTACATGTCAATGTTTCTTTGTATTCATTGATTTTATGTGGCTTACTCATTTTAAAAAATTCTTGATATATTCAGGCATTCCACGAGAACTTGTTCACCATCATGCATAGCTATGGGCTATTTTTTTAGCTCATGTACAGTTTGAAAGAGCATCAATGGCAATGTTCACTGCTTGGGTAAAATTGTGCACCGCTAATAATGGTGGCATTAGATTAGTGGGTTAAGGTTTCAGTTGTAAGAGGGGGAATGAGGAAATTCAAATGTGAGCTCAGTGCATCAGTCTGTATTTGCTCATTACCTAAACATCGTAGAAGGCCAGGTCTGTTTTACTTAAAAGAAAATCAGTTACGTTAATCCATTTACTGTGGAAGAAGAAAACATAGGAACGGTGTTAAAAGGTGCCTCTAAATGAATATACCTCTTAGCTTTACGATGCCCTCTGAGAAATTCTTTCTCTACTATGAGAGTGTTTGCCAGTGGAAGGGTTTGGTTCTGGCTGTAAGTCCTATGAACTGCAAAACATCTCATAGGAAGAATAATGAAAAGTGCCAATTAATAATTTTAATGGTTGTAAAAGCTTACTCAGGTGTGTGCGATTCATGAGTTTGTTCAGTAGTAAAGAAAATGGTAGCCGATGGTATTCTGAGATTTTGTGGATTTCAATCTGACCAACAAGTGTTTCTCCAGTCATTCTGCTGACATCTTCAGGCTCACTTCTGGCCTTAGGATGCTCTCTAGATAGCCAGAGAAACTCTTGTTCATCAGATTTAATCCAAGCTGTGGGAAGGCCATGATGTATTGAATGCTGTGTAAACCTGAGAAGGAAGTGTAGAAAATTATTCCTATTTGCTAGGGAGAATCCATTCCCATTTGTTATTTGGTATTTTTTTGATTGAATTGCCTTTGGTGTTTGAAAAGGTAATTATGAAACCTTTTTAAAATTTGCTCATCTTTGAGTATGGAAACATTTTTGTTCAGAGTTAATTGATTTTTCCTTAAATATGTTGACAGTGAGTCAAAGCTTTGTACTTGTTTCAGTGATCTAGAATTCAGTCTAAAATTAGTTGAAATATTCAACTGCCACAATTATGGGCAGATGTTAACTTTTATGAGCCAAAATATTGGCACCATGAGTGTTTTTAGAGGACCTATGGAACCTGATTTATCAGCACATTGAGCATCAAAGGGTTTTCTTGATCCAGAAATTTTTTAGATGCAGTAAGCAGTGCTGTTTGGAGAGAAATTCTTCCTTGTCCAAGAGACATGCTCCCTTCCCTAATTAGTATCTTGCTAAAGGAGGAGTAACCTACTCTGAAATGATAAGGAGGTATGACTGGCTCTATCAGTAGAAAGAAGAAGGTGATGGTCAAACGTAAAAGAATTTTTCCCCTATATTGAAATGGGGGATACCTCAAATGCATGGGGTTACTTGCAACTACTGGCACTTAAACTCTGTTTCCTCTGATGTGAGGCAATGCAGTCATTGCCTGTATGGGACATATCTATTCCAGTATAAAAAGATCAAGTAATGTCTGTCACTCTTCTCCTCAAAAACTACTTCACCAATTGAGTTGAAATTTGGAATGATTCTTGTTTCTGTACTAAGGAGTAGCTATGGGACTATTAGTATGTCAACGTTTGTAACAAATGGAGGGCTGTCCCCTCAAAGCCGAAAAAACGAGTATTATTTAACAGACTTCTTACTGCCCATTCATATATCATTTTTATAAATCTGACTTCAATTTTATTATTTGAAATAAATCTTTCATCTAAACAAGTTTTTGAAGTGTTTGCAGGGTAGCATGTTTTTCAAATGCATGCTACATACACCACTGGCAGGTACTGTCTACATGCACTAGTGGTAGATACTGTTGGCAGATTGTGGCTAGGTATGGCATTGTCTGTTGGGGAAATGCAGCACAAGGAAATATAAAAAAGATATTCACCCTTCAAAAAAAAGCTCTGAGGTTATTTTAAAATTAAAAGCTAGAGAGTCTTGCCAGAAATATTTTAAACTGCATATAATCATGACAATTCCTAGCATATACATACATATTGTAAATCTCTATGCATGCTACAAAAATATTTCTCTGACTAGAAATATAGATATCTATAGGTACAACACCAAAGGTAAATTTGATATTTTTAATGATCTTTGTAGAACATCACTACTTCAAAAAACTCCTGAATTCTCCAAGAAAATATTATTTAATTAACTTCCTTTGAAAGTAAAAGAAATTTGTGACCAGAAAAAAAGATTTCAAAAATATTTTTAAAGATTTCCTTGCAAAAAATGCGTTATACAGCATTCAAGAATTTCTATCTTGATACAGATTTTTTGTAAACTTTTTTGTAATTTATTAATTAATTAATGTTGTATCTTATTTTTTTTATTTGCCCTTTGACGAAACCCATGCAAATGTAATCTTTGTTTTTTTATGGTGAATAAACTATCTATATACCTATACTAAATACTAAGATAGTGGAAGGCCTTTAATATTATTGTATCTGATATACGAAAACAACCAAAATTTTTTGCTTTTATGTTTTGAACAGCAAATTGAAAGGGTGTTATTTTAATTCTGTACTAGCTATGCCCAGAATGCATTGCAATGCCTCTTTTTCTTTCTAAGTGGCGCACTTATACAAAGCACACGCATTTACATGTACAAAATAAAAGAAAGGCAATGATATTTTGTAGTCTAATGAAACTCACACCTACACAGGAATTCATAATGCACAAATGATGGCATGAGTTTCCATTTCATGCCTATGCTGCGGTTGTTAGGCAAATAAAATTTTCTATTTTTGAAGTAGTGCAAAAATTAGAGATTTTTTGAGTTTAAAAATCCAATTTTAGGAAAAAGTGAAGCATGTACGAAAATTGAATGCAGGAATTAAAAAAAAAATAAAAGACAACACTAACAACATAAATAAATTACATACATTTAACACAATAATGTCTCACTGATATGATTCTGATGTACGCGATATTATGTTTCACTGATGTGATTCTGATGCACATGATTAAGCAAGTTTTAAAAGATCTGCTTCATTGCTTGCTTATTGTTCCTTGCTTGTTTGAGAAGCTCTCGTGCCAACACTCATTAGTTGAAATGACTTGCACTCCACCTATTGTACAATGGATTTAATAATTCAGAAATCTTCGTTGGGATGTGCACAACTACTCACCAAAGGTTCATCGTAACCTGATGAATGGTATTGGAACCCATAGAAGAAGAACAAACAGATATGTATTCATTTTTGTATATTAGATATTATGATCAGTATTTTCTTCCTCAAGGTGAATTTCAACATATACTTTCTGCTAGAGCCATGTAATAATTCTCTTTGTAAGGGGCTGATAATTAAACTGCAACTCAAGCAAACAGTTGAAGGAAGATATACTTCTAGTGCTGGTGGTTTCTAGTGTTTGAACTCGTCCTGTATAATGTGATACTGACTAAAGCAAAGTTTTTAATGCATGTCTCCAAGAGTTAAATGGATTTTTGTTCCTCTCACCTAGTGACATGAGTCGAGAAAAGCCCACGCCCACGTCTGTCTCCTTTTCTGGGCAACCGACGGGAGGGGAGGGGCTCCCATCTCCCCCATCCCCACTCCAAGCAAAGTCTCACATTATCCCAGCCCCCCCAGCATTCCTGGAGCGAGGGAGCAAGGGAGGCATGACATCTAGCCTCTCTCTCCCTAAACCCCCTCCCGTCGTCTTCCTGTCACCACCACCGCCTGGGAGAGATGCCCTGAGGAGAGAGCTTGACAGGAGCATTCGGAAGCATGGAAGAACAGGTGATTTATACAGTAAGAAACAAAGAAATACATACATACTTGAATCTCCTGAGTAGCTTGAGAAAGCGGTTGAGAATTCATAGGATTGGTGGCAACTTTTGGGTCACAGTTTACTGCAGTTGGCTTGTAGAAAAAAGCTTGAGCTTTCCCTAGGGATTTTTGGAATCCTGAAGGAAGTAGGTAGTGTATTCTGCTGGCTGAATCTTGAAACTGTAAGTAATGCTTCTGGGGTTGCTTCAAGTCAAATAAACCTGGGGAAAATTTAAGAAGTCATGGAAAATAAAGGTCAATCAGTGAAATCTTGACATATTTTACTCTTTTCAAATGAGATATATCTGAAGCATACAGCTATGTGTGACAAACTCACTTTAACTGGGTGTCATAATTTTGAATAGCATCAGAAAATGGGTAATACATGTCATGACTCATCCTGTACAATTTACTCTCACTTTGTGCCTGGAATTTGGAGGATAAATTACCAATTCTTTGTTAATTAAAAAAAAATTCCCAGGAAACACGAGCATTTTAGTATACAGTTAACCTTGTGCCTTTTCTTTGAGTAGTAACATCTGAAAATATACTGCTTTCTGTGGTTTATCTAACCAAACAATCATTAAAAATTATAAAATTTCTCCTGTAACTTCAAATTCAAGCATCCCAAATACTTCTATGAAATTAGTGTCAATGTTGGTTTGTAATGGAAGAAAATAAAAATATCTGCATTTATAAAGGTATACTTTGGGTGGTCCAGTGTGATTCTATCTAGTCTTAGTTGGTGAAATATCAATGTTGGTCCAATGCTGATTCATAATTGCATCACCCTTAGCCATATCGTCAGCTTTAAAATGTTGGAGAGGAAGAGAAAACATTGTAGACTCTTCATCAATGCAATGTGATATATTTCTAGAAATGAGACCAAGAGTTACTTAATACTCTTTGGCTGAAGGAACTATCTGTATTTTTTTAAAAGAATTTTTTGCGTGCAAGTGAATATGTTTTCTGGCCACTGTTGCGATGATTGGTTGATTATTGGATTGCACTAGTTTTTACTGGGGATGTGAGAACACCAGATTTCCTACATTGTGTAGGATTCGAATTGATCATTGCAATAAAAATCAAGTTTCCAGTCGAGTTTGAACACCATTGCTATATTTTCTGTTTTGAAGGGAAAATAAAATGCTTGTAGTCCTTGCAAAATTCCAGATTAATTTCCTAGTTTTCATCAGTCACTAATAGAACAAAATACTTGATATGGATAGAACTTTCCTAAATCTAAACAAAAGACTGTATTTGAGAAAGAAGCAATGAACATCAATGAATTTGGCATCTTTTTTTATAGAAGTTTACAGACTTTCACTTTTGTAAGTCATATAACTTGATACAGCATGAACTCATAAGAAAATAAACTTTCACTACAGTATTTTTATAGTGCACAGTAACACTGTATGTAAAAAATGAACTTTTGGTGAAACACAAGAGAAGTATTTCTTTTATGTGTTCAAGCCTTTAAGGAATAGTAAGAAAAGTGATGGAATAATTGAAATATGTATTAGTATAAGAAATCAACTTCATTTAATTTATAAATGTCTATAATTTGGAAATTAAATTATAAACTGTAATGCAGGAAAACAAATTATATTTTCACTTCCTCTCCTTGCATTAACAACATTTCCTGCAGTTGAAATCAGCCTTTTGCTCAATAGTTCCGTATCTGGTGTTTATGAATAATGCATTGCAATAAACTGTGGATGATGAAACATGACAATAAACATAAGGGTATGATTGTGATTGGATTGATCTATCTAATTAGCAGAAATCTAAGACAAGATCTTGATGTTGCTCTGAATCCAATGTAGTTTGCAAAAATTTCTACAATGGCATTAATACTCTTTTCATTCCAATTTAGTTAAATTGTAATCATAAAAAATGACTTTTTTGCCATCATTTTTTTGCATCATTTTTGCAATTCGCCATCATTTTTTCTATTATTATGTTCCTTCTTTTTACGATCCAATTTAGGTAAATGTTAACCATCAGGCCATAGACTTGCTTGCATTTCCTCTGTGTTTCTGTGACAAATACATGGCTACTCTGTGCAAAAAGTGAAACAGTCTCCCAAATCATAGGGTTCTCCATTGAGGGCCCTAACAGGTCATGCGTCCTGTGCAGGATAGCTATCTTATGCTCAAACAAGATTTTTGCTTGTAGTGAAAATACGCTTTGTGAGTCAGGCTTGCATGATGGGTGGGGAATGGCACCCTTCTGTCTTGGCTTTTTTTTTGTAAATTTTTGGAGTTTCAAACCATTTTTAATGAAACTTTTTTTATCATTGAATATTTGAAATTAAATGAGCTGATCAATTTAAAAAGTGCCTTGCCGTGAAAATAAATTGGTGATGGTTTTAAGATGTTCACTTAACTTCAAAAGAGAAGAAAACATGTTCTATGGAAATGTACTCCCTTTTAACATATAGAATTTGGGACTTAAGCTGTGTTCAGCTTGACACACATTGTGTGATTAAGTTTTAATGCAAACCTTACCAGTGGTTTGAATGCAAACCATCAATAATTATAAACTTTCCTCTGAAGTCATATATTTCAGTGGACGCTTACCTTAATCTCAAAAACTTATATGTATGACTTATGAATAAGCATGAAAAGCTGTTGTGTTCATTAAAAATGACCATTTGATGGTATCTCATGACTGCTTGATAAATGGCTGTAATATTAGTATACAATTGTGCGATAAATTTGGCTTCAATTGGCATCTGTAGTTGTTGGCAGTAGATATAGCTTGTAGAAGCAGTAGTTATTCATGGCTTTTTGGAGTTGATTGGCGTGATAAATTATCTAGTATTACTTCTGACTCTCCTCTGGTTTTATCTTATTATCATTCATTTGGAGAAATGGTCATCTCTTTCTCATTTCATGTGATATGATGCACTTGATTTTCTTATTTCCAGAATCGCTAGATCTGGAACACCTACGAGCTATGGCACCCGAGAAGCCGTCCACTGATGAAAGATTGGAAATTCTTAGGAAGAAATATTTCCTGCCATAAGACTTAATGAGAGGAAAAATTGCAATCAGTTTCATTCACTACCGAGAGTCTTGAGTTTTTTTGATTGGACAAACTTACTTCATGTATCGCATGCAAGTGAGCCCTTTGAAATAGTTGTTATTTTTATAGGCTCTCGTGAAGTTTTAGATGCATTTACAATCATGTTTAAAATGTCAGGGAAAGCATGACAGGGTGCTGCATTTCATTTTATTTTGTCAGCTAAGGATAGAAATTTTTCATGCTGTAAACCACCACATGGTAACATTTTAAAAACTTGAAGTTAAGGATCTATAGCCAGACTGAATGACATGTCCATTTCATTTGTATGTAAATATGAAAACAATTATAATTATATTTCTTTTAGCATGTTTTAGGTTTAATGTAGCAGGACAAACAAGTTTTGGAGATAAATATCACAGCATGACCTGCTCAGAAAATATTTTCTGTGACTTGTGTGTATGTTCTGTGTGCTGCCCTGCTAATGCTAGCAGGCTGCCATCTCCTGTTTCATGTTAATGTGTTAAATCAATGAGGAGGTGGTTGGACATTGTCTGGAAATATGTTACCGCAGTTTTTATCCAGAAAAAGTTTTCAAATTGTTCTTTTCTTAGTGAGGATACAATGTTTTTAGAATTAAAAAAAATTCTGCTTATGATGTTTCTTGTGCACTTATGATAATTTTGGCTTCATTCCAAGCTAGAATAACTTCTCCATGTGATTATTCAAAGATTAATTCAAAGTTCATTGTGCGATTCTCAGTTCCATAAGAAGATTTATAAAGGTGAAACCTTGTTAGCGCAATGAAATCTGAAAAAATGTTTTCAATGTCAACTGTAGGTAAGACTTGATGCTTCTATCTGCCATAACATTTGAAGATTGTAGTGGTATCATGAGGATCATTATTATCATTGTAGGTAATAATCTCTTTTCCTACCCTAAGCTATTCAGTTGTATTTGATTGTGCAAGCCATCATTTCCATTTATCAGTATTTGGAAATAATTCATAACTGCCATATCAGGCTTTGTGATGCATTCCTAATTTATTTTCAACAATTTATTTATCTTTTAATTACCCATTTCAGGCTGTAAATGTGATAATTTTTATCACAGTGATAGCATACCTTTATTGTACTTCATTACATCTCAGTGTCATATGTTTGCTGAACTGATCTTACAATTTAATGTCTTCCAAAATATTTCACATAATCAGTATTATGTGCCATGTATGTTAACTATTAATTTATCACTCAAATAAGATTTAAAGAATAGTTGTCATTAGCCCTAAATAATGTTAGCAAGGTTTCACTGTAACTAACAGTATTCTGCATTTCTCTTTTGCTGAATGTTGTAAGAAAGGTTATATTCTTGCTGTACTGTTATATTTAAATATTTTGCAATGCTATAAGTTTAAATATCTACCTTTGTGCATATAAGACTTAAAGTTTACTGGAAAATCGACTTCACTCCTTGAGAAATGGGTGTTTCGACGTATGGATATTCCATCTTGTTAATGATAACTAGGTGGGAAGTGCTCAAATACATCTAACCCTCAAAAATACTGCTCCTCTTTAAGAGGGCTTGTGTAGAGTCTATACATGTCCTGTGTAATGAAGCCCTCTGTCACAGTATTACATGATGTCTCAGTCTGCAAATCGTGGCCAAGCTCTCGGATGGCTGTGTTATTTTTGCCTTTCAACTATCCAGCAATATGAAAGTTGCCACCTGATTGACAGAAACTGAGTCATCATTCCGCTCTGACCAATGGCTTACTTCAGCAGTGTACCATTGACTCAACAACGGTGAGTCTAAAAGTCATCCACAATCGTTTTTAAGCCGCATAGTGTCTAAAAGTTGTCATTTGGCCCTCCCATTCCTTTGGCCAAATCCTAGATATGATCCCTGCCCATCAAACTTTGATTTAATTGTTTTGCAAGATGGGTTATAGCACTGAATTATCATCCTGCAAAAAAATCCCATACATTTCTCCTCCTTATGAATGTTTCCTCTGTGCACCAATTTTCTTGTTTAAAGTAGCATAATTCTCTTTATATGTTTGATAGATTCCATTCATTCTCTGTAATGTATCATCAATTGAAGCATAAGGGAGTACGTACATGAAAATTTAGATGAATTAAAATGCCCTCAAAAGTTCCTCCCATTCCTACGATGTTGTTTTAATTGCCTTGTCACAATCACTGTTCATTCTTGAAATCAATATTATGTTTCACCTTAATGTTTACAGTGGCTGAATTTCCCAGCTTACATGATGTACAGGGGCAAAAGATAAGCCCCAGTTTCAGACTCTAATTTGGAAGGATATAGTTAGCATTAAGTTGACCTTAGATATTACTTATGGTTTATAAAAGTGAGAAGTGATATTTTTATTATTTATGAATACAAATACCTATGGTAGCATGGCTTAATCAGGGATGTCATCATACTGTGTTTTGTTTATTTTAAACCATCTGGCACATAAATTGGTAAATATTAGATTCATAATATTTGTTTAATTATGTTTATTACTTTTGTGACATTTCCTCTTATATCTAATTTTTAGATTTGCGTCAACCTGATTGCAACCATATATCTCTGAAAAAAATATCCCTATTATTCGTTGATGCAGTAGATTGCAACCTTAGAAAATTGTTAAAAGACATATTTGAATGGACAATTCTAACGTTAAATCGATTATCTTCTAAATGCATTGCTTCACAGTTTTAAGAATCCAGTTAACCAGCAATGCTTCTCTGAAAGCTTTTTGCTGGTAGTTCTTAGGCTGAATCTCACCTTAATTCTGACCCTATAAGCTGCAGGATAATTTCCATTGATTTTTTTCGGGAAATATGTACATCAAGTAAGCCAGAAAATGAAGTTAACTTTGGCCAAAGTGGTGTAAACCATTAATAGTGTGGACTCCTGAAGCAGTCCGGTTATTTTGTTCCTCTGTTTTTTTATATTTTTTGACTCCCATATTAAACTTCAGAAGGGTCTGAAGCTCGCAGATAATTTCCAATATTGTTCATAGATAGGGAAGAACTTACCATTTTTCCCCAGGACACTCGTCTCTGTCCTCACCTTGTGCAATAGCTGCATCTACAGCAAGCTGTGAACATTGGTAGGCCTAATTTGCCACTCATTTGCATGGCTATGGTTTCATTTCCATTTTATTTCGGTAGTAACCGCTGATTAATTATTGGGAGCAGTTATCGTGAATCTTGGTCTAATGCTTTCATAGGACTCTCTAGCGAATCCCATTGTACATAAATAAGTTAGAGGCCATTGGGAAAGTAACAAAATATGTACTCTTCCTTTTATTCATTTGTGTGGAGATTGCTGATTAATGTGGATTTGCAAGGAAACATTTGACTCCTGCTTTATGGAGGCGCAGGGGAAATTGGGAAGTACCACATTTTATTTGATGCCTTTTGAACATATATTATCCAGTGTCTTTTCAATTATTTCCATCGTGTTTTGGGGATTATGGTTAGCATGTAGAATCTTTATTAATTCTCTTAAAATTAAAATTTATGTCTTTCCTGAACTAAAGCAGTACTGTAAGATTTATCTCAGTACAGTATTATGGCCAAAAGGTGTTGAACAGAGGTGTATTGAAAAGTTTTATTTTATGTGTGAATTGTACTCTTAATTTCTCTGACTCACTATTTGAAGTCATGGGGTGGATTGTGATAAGCTGCATCTTATCGAACATTTGTGTTGTTGACGTGGTTATTTTTTGCATCTCAGTAATGCATTCAAATTTAATAATTTGCAGTTAATTTTCATTTGGTCAAAAGAACAAATGGAAGCATTTTCCTAGGAGCACGTTTTTTGCTTGTATTTTTATGATATTAAGAGTAGATGATATATGCATATTTATTTATGAAATTTCATTATGCTGAATTCACTGAGAAAGTTCATCAGTAGTAATTCAGTATGTTTTGGTTTTACAAATCTAGTCGAGCATCAAATTAGTGAAGAAAAATCTAAAAAGTAATTCATTCCAATGATTTGGAAAACATTGGAATACTGCTTTAAGTTGACACCATGTCCTACAGTATTGGAATTTTTATTGATTAAAAGATATATTCCTGAATATTTAGAGTTGAATGTTTAATCAATGATCTCACAATGTATTGTTTTGTTGATGTTGTTGTTGTTGTTTAAAAATCTTTGTATTATCTGTACATTGAATGAGACTATGATTGAATAAACTATATGTGAGCAACTGAATTATTATGCAGAGTTGATTCTAAAAACCTGTTATGATTATTGAATCTTGCCAAACATTTTTTTCACTTTAACACTATCAAAAATAATGGCAATCTACAGTCTTTTGTGTGATCCTGAGACAAAACCTACCTACCGTAAATCATATTACAAAAAATAATTCAGAGCTACAGAAGCAGAGAACACCTCTTATTGCTGTCATTCATTCATTGTTTGTTCAATCCTAAGATCCCCTGGGTGGTTGACTATAGCCCTCCACCCTTCCCAACTAATGTTAGTTCCCTAACCTCCTGGTATCTCTTTTCTAGGTACCTTTCTCTTTGTTTGGTCCATGAACTTATTCCTGGGTCTTCCTGTGGGGACTATTCCCTCTATTTAGCCTTCAATTATGTTCTTCACTTACCCATTGTGTCTCAGGGTGTGTCCAATCCATCTTGTCCTTCTTTTCTGTGTTCCATATGGTCCCTTCCTCTTCTACTCTTCTGTACACTTGATTATTTCTTATTTTGTCCATCCATTTTGTCTCCAGCATCTTCCTCCAGTACCAGGTTTCGAAGGCTTCTGGTCTTTTCTGGCCAGCTTTTCCAATTGTCCATGTTTCCAATCCATAGAGTGCTATGCTCCACACGAATGTTTTCATGTACTGTTTCCTGGTTTGTTGCCCTATCATTTTTGAGCTTAGCAGTTGTCATTTTCCGCTGAATGCCTACTTAGCTTGTGCTATTCTCTGCTTTATTTCAGTTGTACTTCTTCCATCCCGCGTGATGGTACCTCCGAGATAGGTGAAGGAATCCACCTGCTCTTAATTTTTCTCCTCTCAGTGTGACGTCTAAATTGAGCTTTCTTCTGCATACTAGGATTTTAGTCTTTGTCTTATAGTCATCTTAATCCTACTTTTCTTCATACTATATGAGTTTAAATATATGCTAATACACTCTAAATATATATTCTTCTTCTTATTTCCCCTGTGTCATGAGCAAATGGGCCCTGATACTCTACTTCCTCCTCATTTTCATACTACAATTTGGGTCACCACAGAGGTTTGTGGCGGGGATGTTTGGACGCCAGCCGTGAAAGTCGAGGGCAGAGGGAATAGGATGGGGCTAGAGGACACGGGTGCATGGTGTTGTAACCGTCAATACGTTTACCAATTGGTCTCAGATCGATCTGTATAGCTTGCCTCATGAGCGTTACATGAAGAAGTCTTCAGAATTTGTGGGCCGCAACAATGCATTGATTTTGGCATCAAAACCTTAGAAACCAAATATTTCACATTTTGAGATTTGTTGGTCATCACATTCGCCTATGTTGAGATGAAGTTCTTCCTTAAAAAGCCCCCCTATTTTCAGATCTTAAAGTGCCGGGGCAGTTCTCCAACCCTTACCCTTGAAATATCGTGATAGAGGATGTGTTTTGTCCCATTGGCTCTAGACCAAAGGGGTTTTACATTGACCTATATCCTTTTTGCAACACCACACACCGTGAAAGAGTTCCATTGAGATATATATAAGAGTTCTTCTGACGTACTCTTTGGCTATTTTTTGGCTTGATAATTTAGGATTCTTAAGATGCATTACTGTCAATTCCTTGCAGCTACATCTGTTATATTTGTGTGAGAGCATAATAGATGAATAATGGTGATGACTACATGAAATTGCGGCAATGAGCTTCGGTAATTAATGGATACACATAAGATATTTTATAAGCAGCCAAATTATGAATAAAATAAGTCTTGTGCCAAAAATTAACTTAGAACAAATAATTTGGGCGTGTTCCTACGGTTGACATTCGTAGTGAAATAAACCGCAGATGATTTCATCCGTCTATACCCTGAGACAGTGGTAAACCGTAATCTTGTTCCACTGTCAATTTTCGATTCAATGATTTTATCCATTTCAGCTCATGATTTATAATGTCAACCAAAAATTATATACACATGTCAATGGCTCGCACCCGCCCTTCGTTTAAAATGAATACAAACATATGTCAATGTCAAAAGAATTGAATGACGGGTAGCGCAAGGCGCGTGGGCGTGTGTTCGAGGGGTTTGAGGTGAATTGACTTGAAAGTGACGGAATGGGAACTCAGTGAGTCGCTTTGTCCTTCATGATTATAAATGCGACCGATTAATGCTACATTTTTGCAATATAAATTCCCAGGTGCACAACATGACGTTGTAGGCTACTTAAGCCGTCGTTTGCCTCGTAATGATGGATTCACCAAGATTCCGTAAATTTTGCACGCCAAGGAAGTTGGCACACGTTAACAGCACACGGTAAGGAATCAGGAGAACAAGGCGATTGGGTGCCAATTAATAGAGAGCGCAGAGCCGTAAGGGTAGTAATTCTTGGCGCAGAGGCAAAGGGACTAGATAAAATGCTAAAAAATCGTAAAATAAGGTATTCTGTATTGGAAATAGATGTAAGAGGTATAAAGAAATTTATAACCATCATAAAAATGTATTGAAATATATATATTTAAAAAGTAATAGGGAGAAATCGAAGAAGGATTATTAAAGAGAAATGCCGTCATTCGGGGAAGAATCGGTCATTTGCATCTACTTTCTTTAGAGAAAACTAATAATAATAAATAAAAGTACTACCGTGCCAAGTGACAACATATTATGACACCGAGAAATATAGAAATGAAGCCGCAAAGTGGTGCTATACCGCTTTAAGAGCGCAATACGAGAAGATTTACCATTAAATGTATAAAAATACGGGCATTTGAGCTAGGTTCATCTAAGTCAATGCAAAGTACAAACGTAGGAGTACAAGCACACCGAATTTCAATTGGCCAGTGAACCGAGTTCACCTAGATTTTAGCCTAGGAATCAGAAATTTCCGGCCGGAACCCGACTGAACTGTAGTATTTCCAACACACGGTAAAGAAGCCGAGCATTTGCACTTACTTTCTTCATGTCTTCCTTTAGAAAAGAAGTATTTCTACGGGCTTGTCAATTTATAATAGACTATGCGATACCTAGATTAGTAGAAATCAAGTGTCAAAAACTACTTATTTCGAGCGGAACCCCGACTACCACATAGTATTTCCATCACAAGGTGTAGAAGTCGGGCATTTGCTCTATATTTCTTCACGTTAAATAAGTATTGACACTATATCTACTGTAATCCAAAATTTCAAAACCCCAGTATTCCTAGTTCACTAGTAATTTTGCCTCAAAGTCGGATATTGCACCGCGCATTCAGGTTTCGCCGGCAGAGCGACCACAATTCATTAATGAAGTATTTCCATCACACGGTAGGGAAGCTGGGCATTTGCATTAAGTTTCTCTGTGTCAATGTAAAGAAAATACGTAGAACTACAAGCACACCGAATTTCAATGAGCCATGGTACCTAGTTCACCTAGATTTTAGCCTCAGAATCAGAAATTTACGGGCGGAACCCGACTGAACCGTAGTATTTCTAACACACGGCCAAGAAGCGGGGCATTAGCACTTACTTTCTTCATGTTATCTTTTAGAGAAGACGTATTTCTACGAGCATGTCAATTTACAATAGACTGTGATACCTAGTTTACTAGAAATCAAGTGTCAAAAATTACTTATTTCCAGCGGAACCCCGACTCCCCCGTAGTATTTCCATCACACGGTGTAGAAGTCGGGCATTTGCACTATAATTCTTCACGTTAAATTGAGTAATGACACTATATCTACTGTAATCCAAAATGTCAAAACCCCGATACCTAGTTCACTAGTAATTATGCCTCAAAGTCGGACAAGTCACCGCGGATTCAGGTTTTGCTGGCAAAGCGACCTCAATGAAATATTTCCATCACACGGTAGGGAAGCCGGGCATTTGCACTAAGTTTCTCTAAGTCAATGTAAAGGACAATTGTAGAAGTAAAAACACTCCGAATTTCAATGGGCCATGATACCTAGTTCATCTAGATTTTAACCTCAGAATCAGTCATTTCCGGCCGGAACCCGGCTGAACTATAGTTTTTCTAACGCACGGTAAAGAAGCCGGGCATTTGTAATTACTTTCTTTAGATCATGCGACAGAAATGAAGATTTTCTACTTGTATGTCGATTTATTTTAGGCTGGGATACCTATTTCACGAGACAAGAAGAGTCAAAATTTGTTTATTTTGACCTGGACACCGACTTTAATTTGTATTACCATTTCATGTTGTAGAATTCTGTCATTTCCGATATGTTTTTTTGTCGTTGGCAAGGTATCATTTTCGACAATCTTTACGTTTCGCATAAATTCTCAGTAAAAAGGATGCGATGCCTCAAGTTTGCCTTAAGAAAATGAATTCCCTTTGACATGCTTTCAGGGAGGCGATGGAAACTGCATATAGCGTGTGATGATTATTATTATTATAGCGCGTCACTGTATTCCGATTAGCTGGCGCGCAAGGCTGGACCCCGCCGCGCGATCGAAAAACCGAGTTTATTTTCGGCGCCGCGGACGGCCGCTGACTTTCTTCATGGATTCGCATTCTAGAAGCTTCGGTAAATGCGGTGATGTAAGTAAGTTACGGTTACTTCGTGTCCCTCTCAAATATTTTGCTACCTAAAGCCTAAAAATCAGTAAAAACTAGGTCCGCCAATTTGTCCCAATAAAAAAGCAAATATCCCTCTAGATCATTAAAATTTCAGCATGTGAAGATTAAAGTTTGTCCTTGAAAATGATGTCTCATTTTATTCAATAAGCTCCTACATGAGCTTCTGTAGACTCTTCATTTGGGAGATTTCCTGGGAAATCTCATTTTTCGATTTTTTTCTGCGAAATTTGTTCAACTTTAAACCCTTGTATAATGTTAACGGGGAATAGTTACGTAAAATTTATCACACATCATATGCACCATAAGAAGGAGAGTGACTATGCCAATTTGCAATTTCTAGAGTTAAGAAATGCACTTTTTTCAATTTTGGCCTGCTTTTTTCGAATTCATCCCATAGTGCGACGGTCAGAAATAATGTCCTCTGCAAAAGAAGAAAATGTTTGTATGTACCCAAAAAGTAATATTAAAACCGTTTACACTACTCACAGCTAAATGCATGACAGAAAAATCTCAAACTACACAAACACCCTTCTTAAAGGGTCAATACAACTTATATAAAAAATGTTTGCGATGTGTTTGGTAGGCAATAAATGAAGGAACTAATGTTTTCCTTGAATGAGAATGTGCATCGCTGTAGGTTAAACCTTTATTTCAGGGCAAAACTGTGAAATACTCATACATTTCCTAAAAATATCCCATAGTTCTTGCGAATCCGACCGTCCTGTAAAAAGGACAGCCTCTACTGGACGAAGTTCCTCAATTCTCTGAACCAATTACCTTCCATACCCTTTATATCTCCGACTTCCCCTTCTTAAATCACCATTCTACACTTACACTTTTACCTCGCAATTAAAAACACCTTTGACACTTCGGTCCTCATTAAGCCCTTCAAGAATAGCATTTAATTTGCAACAGCTGCCAGAACAATAACTTAAAGCACTTCATTCCTTATTCGCTTTCTTCCCTTTGACACCGGATTTATAATTCTGAAGAGAAACTTCAAAAATACCTTAGCAAGCTTTACAATACTCTCACCGATAGAAATGTTCCAGAACGACTTTAAAAAACCTATTTCGCCCTCCTCTGCAAACTTCACACAACGCACCAAAGACGACGTACCCCCGGAACGTCCTTAATCTTCACATCACGCCTTTTCCTGGCGTCGAAAAACTCAAGACCATTTTCAAACACTTATTAATCATTTTTCAAAGAGGTAGATCGATAGCTAATTTCTGGAATGATAGGAAATTTCTGAATCTAAGGCTAAAATCTAGGTGAAATAGGTATCATGGCCCATTGAAATTCGGTGTGCTTGTAGTTCTACGTATTTCCTTTACATTGACACAGAGAAACTTAATGGTGCAAATGCCCGGCTTCCCTAACGTGTGATGGAAATACTTCGTTGAGGTCGCTATGCCGGCGAAACCTGAATGCGCAGTGCAATATCCGACTTTGAGGCAAAATTACTAGTGAACTAGGAATCCTGGGGTTTTAAAATTTTGGATTACAGTAGATGTTGTGTCATTACTGATATTTACGTGAAGAAATATAGTGCAAATGCCCGACTTCTACACCGTGTGGTGGAAATACTACGGGGAAGGCGGGGTTACGCTGGAAATAAGTAATTTTTGACACTTGATTTCTAGTAAACTAGGTATCACAGTCTATTATAAATCGACATGCTCGTAGAAATACGTCTTCTCTAAAAGATGGCACGGAGAAAGTAAGTGCAAATGCCCCGCTTCTTCACCGTGTGTTGGAAATACAACGGTTCAGTCGGGCTGCGGCCGTAAATTTCTGATTCTGAGGCTAAAATCTAGGTTAACTACGTATCATGGCCCATTGAAATTTCTCTTTACATAGACGTAGAATTATCAATGCAAATGCCCGTTTTCATACCGTATGGTGGTGTGTTTTCTCGATTTCTTATCGTGTGCTGTTAGCGTGTGCCAACTTCATGCCGCCAAATTTTGCACACACTGCTTGGTGGTGGTAGTCTACTAGATGTTTTTCATGCTAGTAACCGAAGAGGAAACTCCGCTGTAGAGATGATTCAAGATTTACTCTAACTAAATGTAGGTACGTACTTTTCAAATTTTAAATCTAATGGGCAAATAATATTGGGGTTACTTTTATCCCATGAACCATCTTGCAGTATTTAATATTCATGATGGTTTAGCCATGGTTTACTACGTTATTTTTCAGTCACTCTTAACATATGGAATTAAATTATGGTTAATGGTAGACTTTGAGCCGGTGGACCAAAACCTAAACTGCTATTACTGCCGTTCCCGACCACCTATTGCGTTCTTTTATACCTAATTTTGAATTCCATTTGTTAATTTCCTGCGGAAATACAATATTTTATCACAAAAATGCATGTGGGAAGCTGGTCGTTATTATCCACAAATCCCAACTTTGTTGATATGTTGTGCTGGGTCTAACCTGAAAATATAATTGTCTTTGGTATTTGCATATCAAGTTGAATAATATTTAGAAAATTGACTGGATAAAAAGATCTCACTTCTGTTAACATTATTATTTATTTTTATATATTTTTTAATGTTGCATGAAAAAGACATGGAAGACGAATTAAATCTTGGACGCATGAGAACCCATTAAAATATATTTGCTCTTAAGACAGACTCTAGGCTTGAACCATGAAAGTTTTCAGAATTTAATTGGTATGCTTCAATAGAATTTTCAATTTCACTGTTCAATTTATTGCCTTCAAAAGCTTCTATTCAGAGGTTGGAGTAAACACTATGCATGTGCAAGGTCCAGCATCATGTAGATTCCTCCCATCAAGGCAGAGCCCTGGCGGTTTTTGAGAGGGCGTTCGACATTGTTTAAGCATTTTTTAAGGTTCAATAAGGCGTCGTAAATCCTGAACCATTGCTCAAGTAGGCGTTCAATAAACACAATTGTGAACGCTTAAGGCATTTTGTAAGCGTTTCTTAAAGATTCTTTGGCATTTCCTGGGCGCTCCGTGAACGCTTATTGGTTTTTTCAGGCGTTGTTGAGTGTTCTCGAAAATGGCTTTTACAGGCGTTCGTTGAGAAATGAAAACGCTTGGTGGGACCGGGTGGTAGGGGTTCTGTGGGCGTTTCACCGTCGCTAGGCGTTGCCTGCCCTGCCGATAAGCGTTTGGTTAATCCCTCATTGAGAACAGCCCAAAATCAATGTTTGGGCCGCGTCCATGAGACGCCAAATATGTTTCGGACCCTGGATAACTGTCGAGAAAAAATACTGTGGTGACATGACTTTCCGGGCGCGATCGATCTCCTCCTTGCTTCCAAAGATTATAATACACAGATTCCTATGATCGAAACAAAGTAAGTAAGTATATAATCTTTGGTAAGTAACATGCTTCGTTGTCATATACTACTCCGTTTCCGTGAATCACCCTGTGCAATACAACCTCGAGTTGGCTCGATTTCTATTTCGTCGATGTAGAACCATTGATACAATATAACGAATGATGATGAGGCGTAAACCACAACCTTGTTTTGATTGGGGGAACTATGTCCTACCGAAGAGAGAATGGTATGCTGCACATTTACTCTGACATCTGTGAGTGATATTTGCAAAATTGTCGTGGCACAAAACTTCCTTCGACGGTATAGAAACTAGCAATAGATGATGGCGCGTGAGTTAAAACTTAGTCTCGATCGCGGCTACTACTTACCGATCTGAACCTATACCGCCATGAGCTATCGTGGCAACTGCTAATCGAGATGAGCTATAGCATCTTACGCGACCAAGCCGTTCGAGGGTCTACTTCACGTTCAACGTGCACGTGTAAAAATTAGCTTTTGTAGAGAGCTCGTGAATGCCGTAGAAACGCCCACTAGGGGATTCCCTATGCATTTGGAAAATCTTTCGCGAAAAGCATTCAATGAGAATTCACTATCGGCGTAACAACTCCCGCTCACTAAGCATTCTCAGTCAGTATTACAAACACTCAAGCAAACGCCGAGGAAAGCATTCCAAGGCTTTTGTTGAGCGTTTATTGAGAGCTTGCTTGCAAGCCTTTGGCGAGGGCTTGTAAATGCCGGAGGTACGCCCAGTAGAGCATTATAAAAGCGTTTAGAAGGTGTTTTCTTGAGAAAGCGCCCACAAGGTATTTGCATTATTGCAAGGTTGGAGTAAACACTATTCATGTGCAAGGTCCAGCATCATGTAGATTTCTCCCATCAAGGCAGAGGGAGTTGGTTTTTAGTGAGAGAGCGATTTTTTTGCTTTCACCTAAAAAGTTAATTTCTGCTTTGTGGGAGCCTGAAACCTGTGAACTCGTTGCCATCACATTGAATTATCATGGTGAGCATTAAGAAATAAGAATATATTTTTTATGCTTGTGTAAAATTTTGGGAACCTCTGCAAATGTAGCAAAAAATTCCAATGCCGAAATTTCACATTTGCCTATGTATTCTTTGCATCTCAATTAATTGACAAAAGTCATAATTTTGGTTTAGTAAACAGACTAAATCTTCTTAGCGTCTACTTTGATGTCATACACCATACACCACAATGCTGTGAGTTTGTTTACTCTCATCCGGGGTCTTATTTTCTGCCTTAACGCAATGGAATAGAACACACAGGATATCACCATAGAAAAACACATGAGAAAACGAAAAAAAAAGGATTTTTTTCTGTACAGAATACCTCTCTCTGATGTTTATCTTTGCATTCGTGCTCATGGCTGTTCACCACACCATTTGTTTTTTTTTCATCAAGGGCATGGTATGTTTACTTTGTCATTTTAATTGGATGAGGTTATGTTTATTCTCTTCTGTCACTGGCTCATCATGCTCTATAATACCTTGTGTGTCTATATGCAGACAGGAGGTGAAAACACCCATTATATTTCATAATTATGTTTGGAGTTTGCTCTAAAAAGCACAGGGCAAGTAACGTCATGGTTAATGTTTGCCAAGCTGGATCAACTGATATTCCCCCATGACTCCCTTCACAGGCATCCTACAGCTCCTCTCATTAATAAGAATTGAAGGCATTAATACCTCGTAGTAAATCCTAAGGTCTGTATTCCCTTAACATACTGGTTTAGTTCTTTGGAAAGAAATAAAGTTCATTACAGTGTTCATTAAAGGATTGGCAAAATCTGTATGCTGGTTTTGCACAAGGGCTTTTTTCTAAAAGTCCATATTGGCCTTACATTTACATTTGGATCTAGAAAAATTATTTACCCATGCCGTCAACATTTTCCCTGGAATTGACTAGAGCAAGCAAATAAAATAAAATCTTTTTTATTCTTTTGCCCTTCAACATTTTTTGTAGAAAAAATGTTACGAGGCCACAGTGTGTTCTTGCTGCTGACAGTTGATTTCATAATAATAATATTAGAGTTATAATAATATGGCTTTAGATGCCAGCTGGGAACTGAGGATGCCTTGATTAATTTTATGACCAATATTTATAACAATATAAATATAAATAGCTGTACTGGAGGATTGTTCATTGATATACATAAGGCATTTGATACATTGAATCATGAAGTTCTTCTGAATAAGATGTACAATGCTGGCATACGTGGCGTAGCCTTAAATTGGTTCAAATCTTATTTGTCTGAATGCCATCAGTGTGTTAGAGTGGGTTCGACTTGTAGTGACTTTAAATCAGTGACTACTAGGGTGCCTCAGGGATCTGTACTTGGTCCAATATTATTCCTAATTTATATAAATGATTTATGTGACTGTAAATTAAATGGAAATCTAACAGCCTTTGCTGATGACATAGCTCTAAGTTACTGTGGTTATAATTTAAATTGTGTTGTAAATGATGCCCAAAATGACCTGTACTTATTACGAAAGTGGTTTAATTATAGTACTTTAGAATTAAGTGGAGAAACGAAATTTATGTTTTTTACCCCAGCACCTGCTATGCAATTAATTATAAATTATTTTACCATGTTGCAGATTGCCGGAAAGCAAATTGTGACTGCCAAATAATAGAGCAAGTCCATTCCATAAAATTCTTGGGAGTAATAATTGATAAATATCTGAAATGGAATAATCATATTCATATTTTAGTTAAGGTCTTACGTTACTATGTATGTAAACTGTATTTCATAGGACATAAGTGCCCCCTTTATTTTCAAAGAATTTTGTACAATGCGTTAGTGGGCGCTAAATAAAATTACGGTTTAATATGTTGGGGTGGAGCCCACAAGACAGCATTGCACCCTGCAATTGTTCTCCAAAAACATACAGTGAAAATAATTACTAATAAAAAGTGCTTTAAAGTCTAAATCTAAAAAGTTAAAAAAAATGTAGGCATTTGTTGCTTTGCCACCAAAAATGGACAATGAGTTAATCGTAATTTGGCTGTCAATGAATATTATTCTCAGCTCTGTAAATAGCCTAAATATACAAAAGAAACCTGAGTGATATAATTTTCTAATTCTCTAGGCTGACTAGCTAAAAATAAATGTCCCAAAAATTATATTCTCATACCTAAGATGTTGTCACGGTCCGCACTGAATTAATTCTTCTGATTTTCTTATTGCATGAAACAGGGAGAGAATAAGGAGTTCAAGGATGGTTGGGAAATACACTTGAAAGTTGGATTATCTAAAGTTGGCTTGGTAACTGTGGATGGAGATGTACGCAATCTTGATGGCTTATGCCTAATCAACGGAGTCCAGAGGACATAACCAGCCTGTCCAGTTTTCATTACACCACAAGAGGAGGCTAATAATGATGGGGTGGATACCCCTGTGGAGTTCTGTTGGTGTTGGGATTGGAGATGAGTTCTTGAGCAAGCAAGAGTTGGTGGTGCACTCTGCATGTTGCAGGGGCAGAGGACAATTGGCCCATTCTCCAAAAATCAAGATTTGAGTCAAGAAGAGATGTAGGTTGATGACTTCTTGGGCAACGTTAGTAAGCCAGTGTTTGACCCAAATGTGTGCTGTGGAAGATGCAGGAAGGTGTTCCAAACAAGGGAGCATTTGATGCGTCTCATAAATAAGTATGACTTTAAATGCAAACCTAAGGGCCTTCCTGGTGCACCAGTCACACCTGAAACAGCTGTTTTTGTAAATGAAGATGATGCATCTTTTTTCCCCCTAGATCATTATCAAAATTCAGAAGAGAAAAATGTATGTCGTGTAAAGAAGTGTGAGCTCAAACTTGCGGATACCAAATTCCCACTAAATCGTCTAGAGCAAGGCCATTTGAAGGATCGGAATGAAAAACGAGCAATCACAGGCAAGGAAATAGCTGTTCTAAATGCAAGGAGCTCAGAAAGTGAACTCCATTTGAGTAATGCCCAATATAGGCCTACAAATGAGGGTTTAAACATTAAAAACTGGAGTATGTCCTCTTCACAACAAATAGCACAGTGCACTACTCGCACAGAGTCCAAAACATTTTGCTCCAAATGTGGAATGGTTTTTGAAAGTGAGCCTGCCATGACTCTACATTTAACTAACTGTCTTCCTAGCTCAAGCAATGACAGCTTAAGTACCACTAATAAAAGAAAAGTCCAAAGTTATTCAGCCGAAATGTCATATTGTATCCAGCATTGTGAAGTAGTGTATGATTCAAAACCTTCAGTTGTGTCATGTGGGAATGTAACTGGTGGGGGAAGCTTGGAATTGAAAGATGCTCTTTCAAAAAAGAGATCTGGAGTAATTTTGGACAAATGGCTATTCAAGGCTGGAGAGGTTGTGCCCTATATTTGTGATTATTGTGAGAAGCATCACTCCACCAAATCAGACTTGAGAAATCACATAGTGATGTGCCATTTGGCTCTTGATTCAAAAAAGTGTGCAGTGTGCCACAGGCTGTTTTCAACCAGGGAAGAGTTAGAGATACACTCGGTATTGCATCTCAAAGACAAGAAGTTCTTCTGCACAGTCTGTGAGGAGAGTTTTTCCTCTAAGTGTACACTGAGGAAACATATTAAGGAAATGCATGGTGTAGATAAATCATACATTTGCAGCCTGTGTTGTAGTGGATTCACTTCAATGAGTGAACTTAGCCTGCACATATCGTTGGTTCATACAGAATCAGAAAAGCCATTCAGTTGCACAAAATGTGGGAAATACTTTTCAGTCAAGAAATATTTGAATATTCATGCTAAAAGTTGTCAGGTGGAGAGAGAATTATTCAGGTGTAGCATTTGTGGTAGTTGTCAAACCAATCGAGGTAGTCTTCGCAATCATATGCTCTTTCATTCAGATGAGAGGAAACACTCCTGTCCATTGTGTCCTCGGAGATTCAAACTCCTTTGCCACAGAAATACCCACATGAGGATTGTCCATTTGAAACTTAAGCCTTTTCAGTGTGGAATATGCAAAAAGAAGTTTGGTGGTAAATTTATACTTAATGATCATTATATCTCACACTCTGATGTGAGGCCCTTTGCATGTTCAGAATGCCCAAAGTCCTATAAGAGAAAGGCAGCCCTCAGAGACCACCTCCACCGTGTGCATAATGTTTCTTAATGCTGTTGGTCTCACGTAGCCCTAGTGACCTTTCTCTGTGTTGCTACTGAGGAGGTGATCTAGTTTGATTTTGTTTAGCGGATATGTGTAGCTCTTGGTCCTAATTAATCTTGATCAAAAAGAAATTACTTTAATTTTTTTAGCCACACTCATTTTTTCCAAAACAATCTCATCACCTGATAAGTAAAAACTTGATAACCCTAATTTTAATGGCCAGGTCTAAAAAATCCCCTAAGAATCCTCTTTTAGAATGTCTCAAATATATTTTTAAAATGTCCTTGTACGCTTTCCGTGGAGTGGAATAACTGTGATGTTTCCTTGGCCAAATCATCACATGTGTCATTTTCAATTTATTTGAATGACGGCTTAGTTATTGCATCAATTAATGGATGGAAGAATTTCAATGACCAGGGATTTGAAGAAAGATATCTACATACATGTGAAAGGAGAGTCAAAGATTTTGGAAAGTTCAAGACAAGAAACTCAGTATTGTGTGGGAAAGTATGGATTGTTACTAAAAAGTTGTGAAAATTGAACATTGTTTCTATGCACATATTTAATGTTTGAAACTGAAATGTTTTAGTATGCAGCATATTTGATCTACCACCAATCATGACTTTTTCTGTGCCCTGGTACAATTTTTTTGGTATTCTTTAGGTTTGTGTGATCGTGTCCATGTGTGTAGGAAAGTTGAAGAAAAGAATGCAGCTTCTTCAGTCTCGCCAAGGATGGTGTTGCTTCATATGGGGACAAATAATCTAAGAAAAGCCAAAACTCCAGAAGAGGTCATGGGTGAAATTTACTCCCGTATTAGGAAGGTAAAAGAAACTTACCCAAAATCAGGTATTGTGGTCAATGGTGTAATTCATAGAAGGAATATAAAGAAAAGTTTTGTTAACAATGTCAACCATAACATTAGATGGGCTTGTGAAGTGTTGGGAGCAATATTTGTTGATGTAAACAAACGCATTGATGATAGCTGTGTCGGTAAAGATGGCATTCATCTTAACTGAAAAGGATCTAAAAGGTTAGAAATAATCATTGAAAATGTAATAATCATCGTTAAGAACCAGGGAAACTAAAATGGGAATTGGGTGGTGTCAAAAATGAACAAATTATGGGAAGTAATGATGGCTTCTTAAGTCCCAAGGTATCAGAAAATATAAATCATAAGGTCTCACTGAATAGCGGAATAATGAAAAATCTCCCAATGTATGATAAGACAGCTCCCGAAATAATGTTCTTAAATGTGCAATGCCTCAGAAATAAGGTACAAGAGGTTGAAGGTTTCCTTGAAACCTAACGACCTGATGTTTTTTGTGTGAGTGTGCATTGGCTATCTGTTCATGAAGTGTCTAATGTATCTCTAGCTGGGTATAAGTGTGCCACTATTTACTGCAAAAAGTCTGTTAAAAATGGTGGTGTGGCAATTTTTGTGAAAAACTCCCTCTTTGAATGTAAGTCTGAACATAGTCTACAAAACCTTAGTATAGATAGGGATTTTGAGTGTGTTGGCATTGATCTCAAGGTGGAAGGTGAGCAAATTTGCATAATATCATTTTATAGATCACCATTGGGGTGCTTTACCTCATTTCTAGAAAATTTAGAAAAATTATTGTTTGATCTCAAAGAAACTAGAAGAGTAGTAATTGGTGGTGACTTAAATATCAATTTTATGGCAGAAACTCCACAAAAAAATAGTGTCATCAACATGACCAAATCATTTAATTTTGCACCATTAATTGACAAGCCTACAAGAGTGACGGAAACTGCTTCCACCATGATCGACAACATTATGAGTAACATTGAACCTAACAGATATACTGTATCGGTCACCAATCCAGGAATTTTGGATCATCATGCTTTGGAAATCAATTTAATAAATTACCAAAATTTAACTCCAACAACCAAACATAAAACCTTTAGAAATATCAGTGATTCCAACGTTAATAATTTTAGATACGAACTGGAGAAATATGACTGGTCTGCGATTTTTACTCAGGGAAGTTTTGATGAAAGTTTTGAAGCATTTTATTTGCTTTTTACATATTTTTTAAAATTGTGAATTCCCGCTAAAAACTGTAATTAGAGAAAGTAAGAATAAGACATGGATCAATGATGAAATTATTAAAATGGCAGAACTGGTGAGGTGTAAATACCAGGAATGTGTTAACACGAAAACTCCTGAATCAATTGCAGCATACAAAAATTTGCAAAAAGTGTACAGAAAGTTAATTCAGTCGTCAAAGAGAGCATTTAACGATGGTATTATCAACCAAAGTCATAATATAGCAAAAGATTCATGGATATCAATAAGGGACAATACCAACCGACAAGAACTAGGTGTACAAAAAATCACAAATACTGTAGGCCACCACATATCAATCCTCTACAAATGGCTGATGTTTTTAATTCTCACTTCATCAACTCAATCCCCAAAGCATCAAACCACAATGCCATCATCCATAACATACCTCCTACAGCCCCACATTCCTTTTACTTGCCCCCTACAAATGAAAAGGAAGTAAGCGACATTGTCAAAAAAATAGGGCAAAGGAAATCATATGTATTTGACGAGATTCCAGGCTGGCTCATATTGAAATGCTTCGACCTAATTAAAGAACCCTTAATTTTCCTATGCAATGAATCTCCCTCTGCAAGGGTATATTTCCACAGTTGTTAAAAACCTCCAGAGTATTGCCCGTTCATAAAAAAGGCGAAAAAGAAAGAATCGAGAGTTACAGACCTATTGCCATCCAGAGTTCTTTCTCAAAGATATTTGAATCATTATATTGCAAAAGATTAACATCCCTTTTAGAAAATCACTCTCTCTTGTCTCCCTATCAATATGGCTTTTGCAAAGGAATGTCAACCGACTTAGCCGCCTTCAATGTAATCAATAACATACTGGATTCTCTAAAGAAAAATTATGTTACCCTAGGCCTACATTTTAATTTAATACGAGCATTTGAGATGGTAGATAACCGTTTATTGGTCAGAAACTTAGAATCTCTGGGAATACGTGGGATTCCCCTAGACTGGATCAAATCATTCCTGTCAAACCGAAAGCAATATGTCTCAATAGGCCAAGCAAAGTCCAGTGTTCAAGAAATTAACTTAGGAGTTCCTCAGGGCTCAATTCTTGGACCTATCCTTTTCATTAATGACCTTGCCAATAAGCAAACCGAACAGGTGCAATCATCAATTTTTGCTGATGACACAAACTTTATCGTGTCAGGCATTTCAAAACGTGTTTCTCTAGATCTAGCTAAGCTGGTTGTAAACGAAGTCACCATATGGTGTGATAATAATGCACTGAATATAAATGTAGATAAATCTGTTATGATTAATTACACAACTACCAAAAGGCCCCCTACAGAAAGTATGCTAGTAAGAATAAATGGTAAATCAATGCATCAGGTAAATACAGTTAGATTTTTGGGTCTTCACATCAACAGTCAGCTTACATGGAATTATCACATAAGTATTCTGATAGGAAAACTGACTTCCATCTGCTACGTAATCAGGCAACTTAGATCTAAAGTAAGTACAACCATTTTGAAACCTCTTTTCAAAAAATTAGGTATTATGCCACTGCCATGCTTGTTCATCGAACAACTGGTAATCTTTGTCAAAAAACATATGTATCTCTTTTGTACAAACTGTAACATTCATAATTATGACACAAGACGTAAAACCCACATACATATGCCACAGAGTCGTATCAAGGTACATCTTGAGGGATCGTACAAAATGACCTTGAAATGCTACAATAAACTTCCAGAAAATATAAAAAGCCTGGACAACCTTAACCAATTTAAGAACAATGTACATTCACTGATATTAAAAGAGTACTATTATGATGTCAATGAATTTCTGGCAGCAACCAGGTAAATGTTTTGTAAGATCAATGTTGTGAATTGTTTGTATTATCTTGTATTGTTGCTGTTTTATATTGTATACCAAATGTATGCCAATGTATGTACTTGACTTTCCCTAAATGTACTTAAGTAGATCTGTGGGATCATCGAACAACTGGTAATCTTTGTCAAAAAACATGTGTATCTCAAATAAATAATCAATTTATTATTAATGTAATAAAATTATTATTATTGAATTTTTCACTTCTCAGCCTTTTTAAGGGCTGGGAAACATTCACTTCTCCTGGGTGCAAAGTACCAAAGGGATTAGGCTCAAGTACTG
The DNA here is from genome assembly GCA_963169105.1 of Ceriagrion tenellum. Taxonomy (NCBI): domain Eukaryota; kingdom Metazoa; phylum Arthropoda; class Insecta; order Odonata; family Coenagrionidae; genus Ceriagrion; species Ceriagrion tenellum. Next base: position 64,855,071 of record OY720642.1, on the reverse strand, counting down.
TTTTAATGTTTATTTAAAAATCTTTGTACTATGGAGCACTTATTATTATTATTAACTGTACTCATGAATATATACTATGGATTGGGATCTCAATGCCAAAAACTGTTGTCTAGAATTTCCAAGAATTCCGTAAACAATTAACTTTTTGGCAAGTGGTACCGCCTAGTGATGAAAGACTGAAGTTCAAATGTAAATACAATCGACAGATTGTAAATAAGCACTTCTTACCGGTTTTTTTGCCATGAATATACATTGGTTTTTTATTTACAAGTAATCTTAATGTTGTGGATAAAAAATGTAGTAATATGTGCAAGATGTAATTATACACTTTTTTAATATCGTCCAGTCTACAGATATATTTAATTCCTCTCTAAATTTAATTACACCAATGTACAATTAACTTCTTAGCACTTTGTGAATATCGCTATACGGAAATTTAATAACAATGCAAGGTGACTTCATGAATATTCCCAGTGGCCATCATTGCAGTGTAGGTAAAAAGGAATGCACTTACCGCCACCTTGAACAGAATCTTATTTTTCAATCCAGGTCTCCTATATTGGGTCCTCATAGACGCATACCCTGTATTGCAGCCTGGTACAAAGCAAGTTCTGTTTAAACAAGGCATTCTAAATTCTTTATTTAAGCCGAACGGGCTTAATGCATTCCAATTATAATCAGATTCTGGGAACAGCGTAGTCGGCACACGATGAACGTTTCATCAACCTCTTACTGATTGCCTGTAATAGATATTTGCTATGTAGCATTTAAAAATTAAATTTCAGATAACAAAAATAGCAAGGTGTATTCTAATCATCAATTAATTCATATCTCCTCGATCGTTATTAAATATTCACCAGTCTCACGTTAGCAGCAATTAACTACGTCTTTTTACAATAACAACAGAAAAGACTAATCAAAGTGGCGCCAAGGACGGGGTGAACTAAAAGTGGAAATTACTGCAACACGAAGACTAGGCAACAATTCCATACATCCAAATCCATAATATATATTCATGACTGTGCATGATGTAATGGATTTACCGTTGGTATGGATAAATGAATCAAAAATGCAAACTTAGTAGAGAAAGTAAAGTAAAACAAGTAAATTAGAAAAAGAGTTAGGCTCCTTCTGTAGAGAGGTTCAAAATAACCAAAGGTCAGAAAAGTTAAGGGGAGGTTTTCTCATTGCGTGCTGCGTTAAAATTTAAAAAAATTGAAATTTTTGTAATTTTTTGGTTATAACCTAATGTAGGTTGACCTCTCCAACGAATTCGGTTCCTTAGATTTGTTGTCGGACCAATACTTAGCCACTTAAGGGCCTCTAGGTGGACTGCTGCCGCCTGCTTTTTTGGTCTGGCGGGTTGCCTATTTCGGGTGCCTTCCGGTGGTCGGATCAGGTCATGTGAGGCGTAAAAAGCATTGGAACATAGCACGTGATGAGAAAACCTCCCTTTAACTTTATTGAACTTCGGTTGCATTGAACCCCTCTACTACTTCTGGTTTAATCGTCTTAAAACCAACATAAAACTTACTACCAATAAAACTACATATGTAGTTGATAACTTTAACAGTTATTCCTTACTTAATTATATATAATTATTCAAATACGTTATTCTTGGGTTGACGTTCTTATTCTCACTTGTGGGTTTAGCTAGAAAAATCCATAATCTACACAAAACTTGAAAAACATCACTTTAGCGCCGATGAAAAATGTGATATAATTGAATGGTTTACGGTGTGACTTTATGAAATTGCTTCGTGTTGAAATGAATAACTTGTGAAATTTACAAAGTTATTCATTTCAACCTGATATTATAACTTGGAGTTTTGCATAAATTTAGTCCCGAAAACCTGGAATTATGCTTTAATTTAATATTTTGACTGTTTTGGACACCCTGGTCATAAATACCATCCCCATTCTCTTTTTCAGCATTTTACTTTCCAAAATGACCTACACCATCCAATGCCCATTTATCTCTCAGTACATCCGTATCCAGCCTCCTCTTCACTGCCTGAAGCAACCCACTCTTCTCTGCCACCTTGCCCAAGTCTTCTTCAGGATCTGTCCATCTACTGTAGTACACTAATTGCTTTGCAACACAGCACCGCACTTCCCTTCTGTTTTTACAGTCCCTGTGCCCTAGGTAGGGCACTGAAAATCAGATTGAGAGCAAAGTTGATGTGCAATAAACAACGACAGAGCATATAAAGTGGTATCCATGATTATTGTCAAGTTAAGTACTTTAGCAGAGGTATGGAACATGCACAATTTAACGTTTTTAATTACTCTGTTATGAAAAGGGTTATGATTTTAAATACTTATTTTGAACAAATTCAACCCCTTTACCAAAAACATCAGGCCGTGACTGTTGTTTACCCAAAGATTGCAACCTTCCAGTAGGTGACAAAACATTTCATCTGTGCTCATAATTCCATTCATTGCCAATCCTGCACACTTACATGATGTGTGCTTACCTCATCACTTTGAATAGAAAGCTCCCTTAGTCTTCCTTTCCATGTGTAGTAATTTTTCACAGTAGAATATAAAATGGTATCCATGGTTGTTGACAAGTTAGGTACTTTTAGCTAAGGCATGGAACGTGCACAGTTTAACGTTTATAATAACTCTGTTACAAAAAAGGTTATGGTTTTAAAAAATTATTTTGAACAAATTCAAACTCTTTACCAAAAATATTAGGCTGTGACTGTTGTTCACCCACAGGTTGCAACCTTCCAGTAGGTGACAAAACATTTCATCTGTGCACATAATTCCGTTCATTGCAATTCCTGCACACTTATGTGAGGTGTGCTGATATGTGCTTACCTCATTACTTTATTTTATCTTCACTATCCCGAATACAGCCCAGTGGGCCAATTTACGTCGGGTAAATAACTGTAACAACATAAGAAACACAAACACCCATGTCCAGGATGGATAATATTCTACCCAGTAGGGAAAATGACAACGGTCTGCAAATACTTTTTTTGCAATGTAGCTTGCTCCCTTAACATTTTAAATGAAACTTAATTAATACCACACATTGCAAAGATAAGAGCTGAAGGTATGAGAACAGGCTTTGCGTCTGGGCCGTTCTCTCGGATCATACTGAGACAATGCTATCATAAATGTTGGGAAATATCACCCGAACATTATGCCACTGTAGAGGGAAAAGCCTAACAACATCTTGATGTTGGTTACAACACTAATAACAATAATATGTACAAAGAAAAATGCTTTTTAAGAAATAAATTCATTAAAAAGAGGTCACTTCCATGTTGGGGCCCACACATGGACTTTGTTGTAGGAAGGATTCGTTCTTATAGAGGTTCGTTACGGGAAGTTTTTCTGCATGCATTATGTATGAGAAGGGCCCGGGACTGGGTGCATGACTTCGTAATAGGGAGGTTTTTGGCAAATTTTGCTATGGAGGTTTTACTGTCCTGACCGTCCTGACATTGAAACACTAAAACAAGCCTATACTTGCCAATAGGAATGTCCTCTTGTGCTTAACATAAAATAGATTGATACACCTCATAGCTATTTGGATTGAATAAAGTAGGAGATAGGCAGATGTGCAGCTCATTCTATTAGCCTTCTCCTATACACTGAACCAGTGGCTCATAATACAATGAATATGAACTCGTCTATCATCACCATGTTAGTTACTAACATTAACAATGTTTCGAAACGGTAATGAAACTTCAAAGTTTACTGAATAAAAATTGTCAACCAATATCCGATTTATTTGCATTCCGAATATTCCACACACTGCAAGATCTCTGGTAACATTTAGTGAGAAATCCCCATTGAACCATCCCGAAAAAATATGGCATAATGTGGTCAAATGGTATCAAATGTATATGCATATAATGGTCGAAAGTGCCTCATGGAAGTGGTTGATATACTGCAGGGTAATAGTGAATGAAAAAATTTAACTAATGAATGTTAATCGTGCTAAATCATTACTGTTTAAAAAATAAGGAAATCACGGTAGATCGGAAAGGAATGAGTGACTGTAAGAAACAATGGACCGGTTAGAATGAAAGGACCGAACGGTCCTTCCACTCAATCCAAGAACCAGTTCCTTTGCACATTTCATTCGTGAATGACCCACCTCTAATCCTTACTCAAAGTCCTTGTCATCATCCCCCTTTTATTTCTAAATGCCTCCTTAGCTAATGCTATTCACCGCTTGTCAATTCTACCACGTCTATTTTCAAGCTTACTACCCAAGTAATTTAAATGCTCTACTTGCTTAAGTTTGAGTCCTGTAGCGTTAATGACCAGCCTCGGTTTACTTGTCCTAGAGAATCTCATTACTTTTGTCTTCTTATGATTTATCATCATTCCAAATTTCCCACACTGAAATTTGAAAAGTTATACTAAAGACAAACTTTCAATAAATTTATAAATTAAATAGAACCTGGTTAGGATGTTCCTCCTTTGCACATTTTCTACCTTAGCATCTCGATTTCTTAGTCTCCGTACAATTGGGACTAAACTCAGGTAAAATTTTGCGTTAGATTAGGTCAGGTTAGTATGTTCAAAAACTTGTCATAAAGCTTTGGGGAGGTCCTTTTCTAGAATCTTTTAAGTCTTATGAACAACTGAAGCTTCTGCGTTAATTTATAAGATATCATCCCTTGGCATTTTCATGCTTATCCATATGCATTTATCTAATTTTGTGATGTAGGGTAAACCAGTGCATCACCATTAAGAGGCAGTGTAGGTCTTGAAAAGGCAGTCATTTTTATTGCTATTTGCGTTATGATTGTAAAGAGGTTAAATATGGCAGGTAAGAGTTTCAAAGCAGCTTACTACTGCAGAAAAAAATAATTCTGGAAGAAGTTGACTGAAATCCATGAACAAACTGAGTAGAATTAGCAGGATGGTTGAATATTTCTGCATCCACTTCAAGCATGATTGTCAGTAATCATGAAAATATCCAAAGTGGTCATTGTTACAAAACCCAATAGCACATTAGTGATGAGAAATCACTAATGCAAACAAGCAAGTTAATATGTGCCATGGCTCAAACATCAAATAGTTCCATCATCAGAGAAAAGGCATTGCGTTAGGCTGCAAAAATGGGTATTGAAAATCTCCATGCCTCCAAGGGATCGATGGTTTCAACAACCTACATCCTATATAGGTAGGGCGTGATGAGGTGGCCATTGTTAACCTTGATGCTGTGAATGGTTTGAACTAAAAAAAAAGTATTATGTACAGAGTCTGAGTTAAGGCTTTTGAGGATCATAAGCACTTTTAAAAAAATCTCTTTTTTTTAAGATATCCTCAGAAGAAACGTCTCACTTTTTCGTTTAAGGATCTTCCTTTCATTGGCTTGATAAATGCCAGTTTTCCTAAATGCAGCACTGCAAAGGCAAAAGAAAATTTTATCAGCATATTATGTTCAGATTAAGTGATGGAGATCTCCCTGGCGGAAAAAAAATCACACGATACGCAGTCAGGTGCGTATCATAACATGTTCACAGCTGTTCATGGCTGTTCTTGTGAGTTCCCTTACATTCGTAACATGTTCTTGGCTATTCAAAAATGTTTAGACCATGTTTTGAGGTGTACTGAGTTGTTCGGTGTGAGATGTTCCAGAAACACACAATAACATTCCGCAACAGCACAGAGTGTGTTTCTTGGCGTGATCCTCAACATTCCTGGACACTCCTGATGACAATGAATGTGTAGTGAATGAGAACACCTAGAGAATGATCCTGATCGTTAGTGTCTAGTCAATATACAATTAACATCTGTATTTTCTTACTTTGCCTAACTCAGTTGTGCAAGTTTGGCCTTCTTTTTTAATATTAATTATACATTGATTTATATATAATATGAGGACCCTAGAAGTCAAGGGGTCTAAGTAACAAAATCGTTGTTTTAAGTCAAAGTTGAAAATGTTTAGTAGAACCCACTAAGTAGTTAAGAAGCATTACCCTCGATAGCATCACCTGTTGAGAAAATCTCTTGGATCCCTTTACCACCTAAAAGATTTATATTTTCACATCCCATTCCTGTACCTAACTTATTTTTTTTATGTCACTTAGACACCTTGACTTCTGGGGTCCACATATAATATTGGATGAATCCAATATGGCCGACAAGACTGATCAGTGTACGGTTTGCTCGGAAGTACTTGACCAAAACAGTGTGATTATTTCGTGCGAAAACCGTTGCTTATCGAAATTTCATGTGCAATGCACTTCTCTATCTAAATCTAACTTTAAAGCACTAAACCCATCTCGGTACTTAGTATATCAGTGTAAAGTTTGCATAATGACTCCTTCCCACCGAATTCACTCCATAGAAGACATGCTTGCCGTTGTTGTGGAAAATCAGTGAGGTTGGAAAGACTGTGGAAATACTCAAACAAGCCTTCTTGTGTGCATTGGAAATATGGAGAAACAATCCTCATAAATTGAAATTTTTCGCAATGAACTTCATTCTATAAACAACTCTCCGCCAAGCCTTATGGCAGGACGTTAACAACACTGTCACGAAACCGAGTACAAGAGAGCGTCCAGTGTACAACTAACAAATCTAAATTTTCCTTGGAAAGGATAAGATGTGGTTATTCCAAAGTGAAAAATGCTGCTTATCCAACTGAATTCAGGGACCACCCCCATGCAAGGGAATGTTTTAGGGACATTCCCTGAGAAATAAAACACATCCTAACACAGAACCCTGAGGGAACACATTGGACTGCAATAGAGAACAAGCTATGAACATGAGAGAACATGCTACTCAGTTTTGCTTCAGTGTTCAGTAATATTCCGTAACAGCTACAACATGTTCACGAATACTCTGACCGTTCACAATAGCACTTGAGATACACAGTGTCTGATGTTCTGGTAGTGTTGCCGCATGTTCTGAAATACAGATCGGTGAGTATCCTGAGTGTTCCAGAACATGCAATTTGTTCACCAGCGCTTGGGAGGATATAAGACAATATGTTTGTAAAGACTTACTAGGATTAGGAGAAATATTATGACTTCTGCCCCGCATGCTTACTGGTTCTGAGTTGTAACAAAACTTGGAGGGTCTCCAACACCCATGTGAGGGAGACATCATTTGTGCTAGATTTATCACTTTTAGTGGCTCCTGCTCTCAAGATTTAAATAATATATGTATAATAATGAAATTTTTATTCAAGATTATATAACATACATTAAAACTCTGAAAAATACATTTTTAAATATTCTTGCATTATTAGTAAACATAAGTGGAACATAGACTTAAAGGCATGTTTTTATGCACTTACAATTGGGAGTTGTTGCCTATTGACTGAAATTGTCAACTTCCTGTACTATAGAAGAAAATTGACAATTTGTAAATGCACAATAATAATCACAAAGGCAATCTGTCCCTCTTGCATTGTGTAGTGAGCTCTAGTTGATTCATTGGAATGATGTATGATGAGTGATTTAGCTACCACTTACAAACTATGCTCCAAACTAAAACAGTATGAGACATTGGTGTATGTTACACAAAAGGAAAAATGCCATTGCAGCCAATACAGCCTCCAAAGGAAGTCCCCAGAGTGGTTCAACTTGTTGACTTTCACATGATCTGGAAATATATAATTCATTCACTAAGCTGCATGTGGATATGCATTCAAATATGCAAATATTAGATAGTATTGCATTTTTATAGAGCTCTGCAATGGCAACTTCCTAGACATTGACAAAAAATTATCTACACATTTTATCCCCATTTAAATGAAATAACCTCATTCAGAAATACATGCTTATTTAAATTGAAAGATATTGGGAAGTTGGAATTATCTTTAGCATGTAACTGTCCATTTGATATCCATTCCTATAGTATCAATTATTTGACAGGAATGTAAGCACTTAAATGGGGAAATGAAATGGGTGTAGCTGCTTTAAGTAGGTATATAGGTATTTATTTACATCCACCCTTCACAATTAAAGTTAGTTCCCTAACCTCCTGGTGTCTTTTTTCTAGGTACCTTTCTCTTTGTTTGGTCCATGAACTTATTCCTGGGTCTTCCTGTGGCGACTATTCCCTCTATTTAGCCTTCAATTATGCTCTTCACTTACCCATTGTGTCTCAGGGTGTGTCCAATCCATCTGGTCCTTTTCTGTATTGGTGATCTATATGGTCCCTTCCTCTTCTACTCTTCTGTACACTTCATTATTTCTTATTTTGTCCATCCATTTTGTCTCCAGCATCTTCCTCCAGTACCAGGTTTCGAAGGCTCCTGGTCTTTTCTGGCCAGCTTTTCCAATTGTCCATGTTTCCAATCCATAGAGTGCTATGCTCCACACTAATGTTTTCATATACTGTTTCTTGGTTTGCTGTCCTATCATTTTTGAGCATAGCAGTTGTCTTTTTCCGCTGAATGCCTACTTAGCTTGTGCTATTCTCTGCTTTATTTCAGTTGTACTTCTTCCATCCCACGTGATGGTACCTCCGAGATAGGTGAAGGAATCCACTTGCTCTTAATTTTTCTCCTCTCAGTGTGACATCTAAATTGAGCTTTCTTCTGCATACTAGGATTTTAGTCTTTGTCTTATTGTCATCTTCGTCCTACTTTTCTTCATACTATATGAGTTTAAATATATGCTAATATACTCTAAATATATATTCTTCTTCTTATTTCCCCTGTGTCATGAGCAAATGGGCCCTGATACTCTACTTCCTCCTCATTTTCATACTACAATTTGGGTCACCACAGAGGTTTGTGGCGGGGATGTTTGGACGCCAGCCGTGAAAGTCGAGGGCAGAGGGAATAGGATGGGGCAAGAGGACACGGGTGCATGGTGTTGTAACCGTCAATACGTTTACCAATTGGTCTCAGATCGATCTGCATAGCTTGCCTCATGTGCGTGACGTGAAGAAGTCTTCAGAATTTGTGGGCCTCAACAATGCATTGATTTTGGCATCAAAACCTTAGAAACCAAATATTTCACATTTTGAGATTTGTTGGTCATCACATTCGCCTATGTTGAGATGAAGTTCTTCCTTAAAAAGCCCCCTTATTTTAAGATCTTTAAGTGCCGGGGCAGTTCTCCAACCCTTACCCTTGAAAATCGTGACAGAGGGTGTGTTTTGTCTTATTGGCTCTGGGGCCAAAGGGGTTTTACATTGACCTATATCCTTTTTGCAACACCACAAACCGTGAAAGATTTCAATTGTGATATTTACGGGAGTTTTTCTGACGTACTCTTTGGTTATTTTTTGGCTTGATAATTTAGGGTTCTCAAGATGCATTACTGTTAATACCTTGCAGCTACATCTTTATATTGCTTTGAGAGGATAATAGATGAATGATGGTGATGACTACATGAAATTGCGCAATTAGCTTCGGTAATAAATGGATGAACATAAGCAATTGTATTAGCTGCCAAATTATGAATTGAATAAGTATTGTTCTAAAAATTAACTTAGAACAAATAATTTAGGCGTGTTCCTACGGTAGACATTCGTAGTGAAATAAACCGCAGATGATTTCATCCGTCTATACCCCGAGACAATGATATACCGTAATCTTCTTCCATTGTCAATTTCCGATTCAATGATTTTAACCATTTCAGCTCATGATTTATGATGTCAACCAAAGATTATATACACATGTCAATGGCTCGCACCCGCCCTTCGTTTGAAATGAACGTAAACATTTGTCAATTCCAAAAGAATTGAATGACGAGTAGCGCATGGGCGTGTTTTCGAGGCGAATTGATTTGAAAGTGACGGAATAGGAACTCAATGAGCTGTTTGGCCGTCGCTTTGTCCATCATAATTATAAATGTGACCGATTAATGCTAAATTTTTGCAATATAAATTTCCGAGTGCACAACATGACGTTGTAAGACTTTAGCCGTCGTTTGCTTCGCAATGATGGATTCATCAAGATTTCGTAAATTTTGCAGACTCTGCTTATGTGGTGGTAGTCTACTAGATGTTTTTGATGCTAGTAACCGAAGAGGAAACTCCGTAGAAGAAATGATTCAAGATTTACTCCAACTAAATGTACGTACTTTTTAAATTTAATGGGCAAATAATAGTGGGGTAACTTTTGCCCCGTGAAGCATGTTGCAGTATTTCATATTTATGATGGTTTAGCCATGGTTTACTACGTTATTTTTCAGTCACTCTTGACATATGGAATTATGGTCAATGGTAGACTTTGAGTCGGCCGACTAAAACCTAAACTGTTATTACTGCCGTTCCCGACCACCTATGCGTTCTTTTATACCTCATTTTGTATTCCATTTGTTAAATTCCTGCGGAAATACAATATTTTATCACAAATATGCTTGTGGGAAGCTGGTCGTTATTATCCACAAATCCCAACTTTGTTGATATGTTGTGCTGGGTCTAACCTGAAAATATAATTGTCCTTGGTATTTGCATATCAAGTTGAATAATGTTTGGAAAATTGACTAGATAAAAAGATCTCACTTCTGTTAACATTATTATTTATTTTTTTAATGTTGCATGAAAATGACATGGAAGACGAATTAAATCTTGGACGCATGAGAACCCATTAAAATATATTTGCTCTTAAGATAGACTCTAGGCTTGAACCATGAAAGTTTTCAGAATTTAATTGGTATGCTTCAATAGAATTTTCAATTTCACTGTTCAATTTATTGCCTTCAAAAGCTTCTATTCAGAGGTTGGAGTAAACACTATTCATGTACAAGGTTCAGCATCATGTAGATTGCTCCCATCACGGCGGAGGGAGTTGGTTTTTAGTGAGAGAGCGATTTTTTTGCTCTCACCTAAAAAGTTAATTTCTGCTTTGTGGGAGCCTGAAACCTGCGAACTCGTTAAGGCTTGAGTTTCTTGTACTACTGATGGTTTTGCAGAAATGCCTCTTTGATTGTCAGAAAATCTTGCAGGATGTACTCCAAAGTTTTCAAATTGTATAGAAAGGTGTATTGAAGGAGGAATGTTTTAGTTTTGTGGCCAATAAATACCTATTGGAATACTCTGCCAAACTTGGTATAACTCCCTCTAAGTGATTTACAGATCATTTTAGTGTTCAATCATATCTTCATTGGGAAGTCAGTGAATCTCTAATGACCTATTTCCTTAGCTTTGATTTCCTTTCTCGCTGAAGTACTTCTCTTTCTTCAGGTGGCCAAGTGCAATGCCTTGCCATGGATGATCTGTCATTCATGCTTGAGTCGTCTTCAAGAGTTTCAATGCTTCAAATCTCGTTGCATGAGAAGCAAGTTGATTCTAGATGGCATGTTTGAGCTCAGTGCAGGTGGTATCCAGATGACACCTTCCTTGAAATGCGAGAGAAAAGAGGTTGGAATTCTTTTAAGGCTTTATCTATTGAGCCCTAGTTGCACAATACATTAACCGTAACATGTTCATGTACAAGCTCATGTACGAATGCATGATCCAAATGGAGTAGGTTCTATTTTCCTGTTCACACATTTATGCATTCGTACAGGTTAATGTAGTTGCACAGTGAATGTTTGCATTCATTCACAAATTAACTCATGCGGATAAATGTATTATGTAACTCGGCTTTTATAATATAATATATCTCCTAAATAGTGGAAAAAGCATTTCTCCAAATTGGATTTCATGTAACCTATTTATTCTTAGAATATTGGTGTGCTGTTTTAGAGACTATGGTATGTTTATATCTCAGTAAATGTGTTTTTATTGTATGTATTGTACTTATTTCTTGTTTCTATGAAATTATGATCAGATAGCATTTAAGTATACATATTTCAGCAATGTTCCAAAAAAAATGAATTAAATCAACGTGATGGCAATTGCCATCACATTGAATTATCATGGTGAGCATCAAGAAATCAGAATATATTTTTTATGCTTGTGTAAAATTTTGGGAACCTCTGCAAATGTAGCAAAAAATTCCAATGCCGAAATTTCACATTTGCCTATGTATTCTTTGCGTCTCGATTAATAGACAAAAGTCATAATTTTGGTTTAGTAAACAAACAGACCAAATCTATTTAGCGTCTACATTGATGTCATACACCATACACCACAATGCTGTGAGTTTGTTTACTCTCATCCGGGGTCTTATTTTCTGCCTTAACGCAATGGAATAGAACACACAGGATATCACCATAGAAAAACACATGAGAAAACAAAAAAAAAAGGATTTTTTTCTGTACAGAATACCTCTCTCTGATGTTTATCTTTGCATTCGTGCTCATGGCTGTTCACCACACCATTTGTTTTTTTTTCATCAAGGGCATGGTATGTTTACTTTGTCATTTTAATTGGATGAGGTTATGTTTATTCTCTTCTGGCACTGGCTCATCATGCACAATAATACCTTGTGTGTCTATATGCAGACAGGAGGTGTAAACACCCATTATATTTCATAATTATGTTTGGAGTTTGCTCTAAAAAGCACAGGGCAAGTAACGTCATGGTTAATGTTTGCCAAGCTGGATCAACCGATATTCCCCCATGACTCCCTTCACAGGCATCCTACAGCTCCTCTGATTAATAAGAATTGAAGGCATTAATACATCATTGCAAATCCTAAGGTCTGTATTCCCTTAACGTACTGGTTTAGTTCTTTGGAAAGAAATAAAGTTCATTACAGTATTCATTAAAGGATTGGCAAAATCTGTATGCTGGTTTTGCACAATGGCTTTTTTCTAAAAGTCCATATTGGCCTTACATTTACGTTTGGATCTAGAAAAATTATTTACCCATGTCGTCAACATTTTCCCCGGGATTGACTAGAGCAAGCAAATAAAATAAAACCTTTTTTATTCTTCTGCCCTTCAACATTTTTTGTAGAAAAAATGTTACGAGGCCACAGTGTGTTCTTGCTGCTGACAGTTGATTTCATAATAATAATATTAGTGTAATAATAATATAGCTTTAGATGCCAGCTGGGAACTGAGGATGCCTTGATTAATTTTATGACCAATATTTATAACAATATAAATATAAATAGCTGTACTGGAGGATTGTTCATTGATATTCATAAGGCATTTGATACATTGAATCATGAAGTTCTTCTGATTAAGATGTACAATGCTGGCATACATACGTAGCCTTAAATTGGTTCAAATCTTATTTGTCTGAATGCCATCAGTGTGTTAGAGTGGGTTCGACTTATAGTGACTTTAAATCAGTGACTACTGGGGTGCCTTAGGGATGTGTACTTGGTCCATTATTATTCCTAATTTATATAAATGATTTATGTGACTGTAAATTAAATGGAAATCTAACAGCCTTTGCTGATGACATAGCTCTAAGTTACTGTGGTTATAATTTAAATTGTGTTGTAAATGATGCCCAAAATGACCTGTACTTATTACGAATGTGGTTTAATTATAATACTTTAGAATTAAGTGGAGAAACAAAATTTATGTTTTTTGACCCCAGCAACTGCTATGCAATTAATTATAAATTATTTTACCATGGTGCAGATTGCTGAAAAGTAAAGTGTGACTGCCCTATAATAGAGCAAGTCTATTCCATAAAATACTTGGGAGTAATAATTGATAAATATCTGAAATGGAATAATCATATTCTTATTTTAGTTAAGGTGTTACGTTATGATGTATGTAAGCTGTATTTCAACTGACATAAGTGCCCCCTTTATTTTCAAAGAATTTTGTACAGCGTGTTAGTGGGTGCTAAATAAAATTACGGTTTAATATGTTGGGGTGGAGCCCACAAGACGCCATTGCACCCTGCAATTGTTCTCCAAAAACATATAGTGAGAACAATTACTAATAAAAAGTAAGCATTCCTATCCCTTGTTTGTTAGCCTGAATTCAGGTCAGGTCAGGTCTGGTCAGTAAGGTCAGGACCTGAGGAAGCCAGCTGGAAGGCAGGCGAGACTGTTGTCCCCCAATAAATGGGTCAGCGCGGCAAAAACCCGAAGATAATACGGTCAAGATATAGTAGCATTGTGATAACCTGATGAGGCTATATGACCTATAAAGATACGTCTCTTGATGACCATTACAATGCCCTGATTTCTGCCATTAGATAGTTTTAAAAAAATTTAGGCATTAGTGGCTTTGATACAAAAAATGTACAATGTGTTAGACGTAATTTGGCTGATAATGAATATTATTCTCAGCTCTGTAAAAAGCCTAAAACCACAAAAAAAAACCTAATTGATATAATTTTCCAATTCTCTAGGCTGACTAGCTAAAAATAAATATTCCAAAAATTACTTTCTCATACCTAAAATGTTGTCACGGTCCACACTGAATGAATCCTTCTGATTTTCTTATTGTATGAAACAGGGAGAGAATAAGGAGTTCAAGGATGGTGGGGAAATACAATTGAAAGTTGGGTTATCTAAAGTGGGATTGGTGACTGTGGATGGAGATATACGCAATCTTGATGGCTCATGCCTAATCAACGGAGTCCAGAGGACATCACCAGCTTGTCCTGTTTTCATTACACCACACGAGGAGGCTAATCATGATGAGGGGGATACCCCTGTGGAGTTCTGTTGGTGTTGGGATTGCGGAGATGAGTTCTTGAGCAAGCAAGAGTTGGTGGTGCATTCTGCATGTTGCCGGGGCAGAGGACAATTGGCACCATTCTCCAAAAATCAAGATTTGAGTCAAGAAGAGATGAAGGTTGATGACTTCTTGGGCAACGTTAGTAAGTCAGTGTTTGACCCAAATGTGTGCTGTGGAAGATGCAGGAAGGTGTTCAAAACAAGGGAGCATTTGATACGTCACATAAATAAGTATGACTTTAAATGCAAACCTAAGGGCATTTCTGGTGCACCAGTCACACCTGAAACTGCTATTTTTGTAAGTGAAGATGATGCGTCTTTTTTCCCCCTAGACCATTATCAAAATTCAGTAGAGAAAAATGTATGTCGTGTAAAGAAGTGTGAGCTCAAACTTGCGAAAACTAAATTCCCACTAAATCGTCTAGAGCAAGGCCATTTGAAGGATCTGAATGAAAAATGAGCAATCACAGGCAAGGAAATAGCTGTTCTAAATGCAAGGAGCTCAGAAAGTAAACTCCATTTGAGTAATGCCCAATTAAGGCCTACAATTAAGGGTTTAAACATTAAAAACTGGAGTATGTCCTCTTCACAACAAATAGCACAGTGCACTACTCGTACAGAGTCCAAAACATTTTGCTCCAAATGTGGAATGGTTTTTGAAAGTGAGCCTGTCATGACTCTACATTTAACGAACTGTCTTCCTAGCTCAAGCAATGACAGCTTAAGTACCACTAATAAAAGAACTGTCAAAAGTTATTCAGCCAAAATGTCATATTGTGTCCAGGATTGTGAAGTAGTGTGTGATTCAAAACCTTCAGTTGTGTCATGTGGGAATGTAGCTGGTGGGGGAAGCTTGGAATTGAAAGATGCTCTTTCAAAAAGATCTGGAGTAATTTTGGACAAATGGCTATTCAAGGCTGGAGAGGTTGTGCCCTTTATTTGTGATTACTGTGAGAAGCATCACTCCACCAAATCAGACTTGAGAAGTCACATAGTGATGTGCCATTTGGCTCTTGATTCTAAAAAGTGTGCAGTGTGCCACAGGCTTTTTACAAACAGTGAAGAGTTATACAAACACTCTGCATTGCATCACAAAGACAAGAAGTTCTTCTGCACAGTCTGTGAGGAGAGTTTTTCCTCTAAGTGTACACTGAGGAAACATGTTAAGGAAATGCATGGTGTAGATAAATCATACATTTGCAGCCTGTGTTGTAGTGGATTCACTTCAATGAGTGAACTTAGCCTGCACGTATCGTTGGTTCATACAGAATCGGAAAAGCCATTCAGTTGCACAAAATGTGGGAAATACTTTTCAGTGAAGAAAAATTTTAATGTTCATGTTAAAATTTGTCAGTTGGAGAGAGAATTATTCAGGTGTAGCATTTGTGGTAGTTGTCAAACCAGTCAAGGTAATCTTCGAAATCATATTCTCTTTCATTCAGATGAGAGAAAATACTCCTGTCCAATGTGTCCTCAGAGATTCAGACTCCTTGGTCACAGAAATACCCACGTAAGGATTGTCCATTTGAAACTTAAACCCTTTCAGTGTGGAATATGCAACAAGAGGTTTGGTGGTAAATTTCTACTTAATCATCATTATATCTCACACTCTGATGCGAGGCCCTTTGCATGTTCAGAATGCCCAAAGTCCTTTAAGACAAGATCAGTCCTCAGAAGACACCTCCACCGTGTGCATAATGTTTTCTAGTGCTGTCTTTCTCTGTTTTGCTGCTTAGGAGGTGATCTAGTTTGATTTTGTGTACCTGATGTGTGTAGCTCTTGGTCCTAATAAATCCTATCAAAAGGAAATTACTTTTATGTTTTTAGCCACACTAATTTTTTCCAAAACAATCTCATCACCTGATAAATCAAATTTTGATATCCCTAATTTTAATGGCCAGGTCTAAAAAATCCCTTAAGAATCCTCTTTTAGAATGTCTCAAATATATTTTTAAAATGTCCTTGTATGCTTTCCGTGGAGAGGAATAACTGTGATGTTTCCTTGGCCAAATCATCACGCGTGTCATTTTCAATTTATTTTAACGACGGTTTAGTTATTGCATCAATGAATAGATGGAAGAATTGCAATGACCAGGGATTTGAAGAAAGATATCTACATACATATGAAAGAAGAGTCAAAGATTTTGGAAAGGTCAAGACAAGAAACTCAGTATTGTGTGGAAAAGTATGGATTGTTACTAAAAAGTTGTGAAAATTGAACATTGTTTCTATGCACATATTTAATGTTTGAAACTGAAATGTTTTAGTATGCAGCATATTTGATCTACCACCAATCATGACTTTTTCTGGCACTTTGTGCCCTGGTACAATTTTTTTGGTATTCTTTAGGTTTGTGTGATCGTGTCCACTATCATTTGTGCGTTTACTATAATTTAGATATTTTTGTTCATAATTATCTTCTTGTTATAATTGTTTTTGACAATTGGTTTCCTTCCTTTGTGATCAATAAACTCGAGATAGGATGTTCGAATAGTCGGATTCTCAAATACCCTGAATAATGTGCTATTTGCACTATTCGAGAACACAAATTAATAATTTCACCCTCTCGAATATATTACACGAATTGACTGTAATGTTTTTTAAAGTCGCGGTCATCAGTTGGGTCTTACATGTAACAAAGCGTTTGGTCCACCAGATTTGTCTGGTACAAATTCAGTAATAATTATTTCAGACAAAATTTCATCTTTCAAGTTAAGTAAGTATTAATATACATATATAATCCATAAAAACTTCCGAGGAATTATATGAAAAAGCAAATGAATGAATTTTCAAATGCTAGCGAGGTTGGTTGGTCCTTTTTTTGATTCCTCGTTGCATGATGACACATTTTACGAATTCAATTTTTAAAATAATTGTGATTTTGTTATTTAATTAAAGGTTTGTGATTAATGTAGTAAAATACTAATAACAATTAAATCTTTAAATTTTCCACATTATTATAATCTTCTTAAAGAACGCCCGGGTGGTGTTTGATATTTGAGTGAGATATTCGAAAAAACATTAGATATTCGAACTAGATATTTGAATTCGAGAAAAATGCTATTCGACCCATCTGTACAATATACATATATGCAAAATAACTTTAACTGGTTTCATCCTTACCTCTATTCATTGTGTCATCAGGCTGTCCACTGGCCGGGAAAACCGGGAATCATTCGTGAATTTTCAGCCTGGGGGAATGTTTGTGGGTTATTTGTACATTTCAGGTTTGAGTTGGGAATTTTGATAGTTATCATTCAAAGACAAAGAATTCTTATTTTTACAAATAAAATCAACAACAATGACTTTAATATGTCTGTGATTTGATAACTGTACACATGAATATATATTATGGATTGGGCTCTCAATGCCAAAAACTGTTGTCTAGAATTCCCAAGAATTCCGTAAACAATTAACTTTTTGGAAAGTGGTACCGCCTAGTGATGAAAGACGGAAGTTCAAATGTAAATACAATCGACAGATTGTAAATAAGCACGTCTTACCAGTTTTTTTGCGAATATACATTGGTTTTTACTTACAAGTAATCATAATGTAGTGGATAAAAAATGTTGTAATACACGCGGGATGTTATGATAGATTTTTTATATCGTCCAGTCTACAGATATATTTAATTCCTCTCCAAATTTAACTACACAAATGTATTATTAACTTCTTAGCACTTCGTAAATATCGCTATATCAAAATTTAATAATAATGTGAGGTGACTTCATGAGTATTCCCAATGGCCATCATTGCAGTGTAGGTAAAAAGGAATGCACTTACCGCCACCTTGAACTGATTCATATTTTTCAATCCAAGTCTCCTATTTTGGGTCCTCATAGACACATACCCTGTTTTGCAGCCTGGTATGAAGCAAGTTCTGTTTAAACAAGGCATTCTAAATTCTTTATTTAAGCCAAACGGGCTTAATGCATTCCAATTATAATAGGATTATGGCAAACACCGTACTCGGCACACGATGAATGTTTCATAAACCTCTTACACATTTTCTGTAATATATATCTCCTCTCTAACATTTACAAATTAAATTTTAAATCACCAAAATAGCAAGATATTATTCTAAGCATCAAGTCATTCATATCTCCTCGATCGTTATTGAATATTCACCACAGCCTCATGTTAGCAACAATTAACTACATCTGTTTAGAATAACAACAGAAAAGACTCTCATTGAAGTGGTGCCAAGGACTGGGTGAACTAAAAGTGGAAATTTTGGCAACACGTAGACTAGGCAACAATGCCATACATCCAAATCCATAATATATATTCATGACTGTACATGATGTAGTGAATTTACCGTTGGTATGAATAAATGAATCAAAAACGAAAACCTTTTAGAGAAACCAAAGTAAAACAAGTGAATTAGAAAAAGAATTAGGCAACTTCCGTAGAGGTTCAAAATAACCAAAGGTCAAAAAAGTTGAGGGGAGGTTTTCTCATCGAGTGCTGTGTTAAAATTTAAAAAAAATTGAAAAATTCATAATTTTTTGGTTGTAACCTAACATAGTAACCTAACACCTCTCCAACGAATTTGGTTTTATACATTTTTTGTTAGACCAATACTTAGACACTTAAGGGCCTCCAGGGGGGCTGCCGCTGCCTGCTTTTTTGGTCTGGCGGGTTGCCTATTTCGGGTGCCTTCCAGTGGTCGCATCAGGTCGTGTGAGGTGTCAAAAAGCTTGTATTGGAACATAGCACGCGATGAGAAAACCTCCCTTTAACTTTATTGAACTTCGGTTGCATTGAACCCCTCTACTACTTCTGGTTTAATCGTCTTAAAACCAACATAAAACTTACTACCAATAAAACTACATATGTAGTTTATTACTTTAACAGTTATTCCTTACTTAATTATATATAATTATTCAAATACTTTATTCCTTGGTTGAGGTTCTTATTCTCACTTGTGGGTTTAGCTATAAAAATCCATAATCTATACAAAACTAGAAAAACATCACTTTAGCTCAGATGAAAAATGTGATATAATTGAATGGTTTGCGGTGTGACTTCGTGAAATTGCTTCATGTTGAAATGAATTACTTGTGAAATTTACAAAGTTATTCATTTCAACCAGATATTATAACTTGGAGTTTTGCATAAATTTAGTCCCAAAAACCTGGAATTATGCTTTAATTTAATATTTTGACAGTTTTGGACACCCTGGTCATAAATACCATCCCCATTCTCTTTTTCAGCATTTTACTTTCGAAAATGACCTACACCATCCAATGCCCATTTATCACTCAGTACATCTGTATCCAGCCTCCTCTTCACTGCCTGAAGCAACCCACTCTCCTCTGCCACCTTGCCCAAGTCTTCTTCAGGATCTGTCCATCTGCCCGTAGTACACTAATCACTTAGCAACTCAGCACCGCACTTCCCTTCTGTTTTTACAGTCCCTGTGCCCTAGGTAGGGCACTGAAAATCCGATTGAGAGCAAAGTTGATGTGCAATAAATAACGACATAGTATATAAAATGGTATCCATGGTTGTTGACAAGTTAGGTACTCTTAGCTAAAGTATGGAACGTGCACAGTTTAACGTTTATAATAACTCTGTTACAAAACAGGTTATGGTTTTAAATAATTATTTTGAACAAATTCAACCACTTTACCAAAAATATTAGGCTTTGACTGTTTTTCACCCACAGATTGCAACCTTCCAGTAGGTGACAAAACATTTCATCTGTGCACATAATTCTGTTCATTGCAATTCCTGCACACTTATGTGAGGTGTGCTTACCTCATTACTTTGAATAGAAAGCTCCCTTGGTCTTTCTTTCCATGTGTAGTAATTTTCCACACCTGCAGAGAGTCATAGGAAGCATGGAATCATAGGGAGCACATACATATTAAGCATTGAATTTTTGTCTGCAAAAAATGCATGGCACAAGCATGTTCTGTCCCCTATTTTATTGTCATGTTGCAAAGCCTGGATTTGCAAGGGGGAATGTAGGATTAGGCTAAATGCATTGGGTATGGGTAGCATTGGGAATAATTTCTAAAAAGTCGACTTTTGACTTTAATTTAGGACCCTCCAAATTTGAAAGCCGACTAGTCAAGACATAAAGTCTACCTAGGGGGTTTAAGCCAAGGAATAGCCACATTTATGCTGTCTCCCTTTATGTGAGCCGCATCCTCCTTAAATATATTTCCAGCTTTGGAAGTCTTTCTCATGACAAAGATGTTGCCAAGACTGGAAGAAATTTCACAGCTACTTCATAGAGATTGGGAAATTCTGACTTGATTCTGTTCCACTTCTGAAAGGGTTTGATTTGCAAGTGCATACATGATGGGGAAGATATGCTCACACCTTAATATAGATGTCATCTAAAATATTCCCAAATAGCATTCTTGTACGTCATTGCTGATGTCAGGTGCCACACCAAGGGACAGAAAACAAATTACATTAAAACTTCCATATAACGAATTTGCCGGGAATGGAATAATGAGGACTTCGTTGTACAGAGGTTGGTAGTACGGAGGTTATTTGCGGGTTGCACTGTCGCAGGGGCAGCCAAGAGTTTGTGTTGCTTTAGGACGCGACTCACAATAATTTCACAATCCAGTTTCATTGGACGTAATAATCATAACTCTAATGCAGTATACCAATTACGATTACTTGCGGTAATTGATAGTGAAATCTAATCGGATAATCCATTCATGTTCCCTTTCAAAGTAGATTTGGCTCTCGCTGGTATTAATCAATAATTGACTTTTTTGATAAATTTTATTCAGAACAAATTTGTTATAATGTAAAATCTTTTGGATGAACATAATTATTTAGGCACATGAGTGATTAACTTAGCGGCTATTTCGGGGTAATAATGGTACAAAAAAACAGGTAGTATCTGTGTATTGTGTTGCACCCTGGTGCACCCCTTACCAGCACAGCTATTTGCCTTGACACTACTGGAAATTCGAAGCAATGCTCGAGCAATAGCTATACTCTCTCTTCACCTTTGGCGTTTCTTGCTCTTTGCGTAGCATACTTGGCTTTTCCCACTTTTTTGAGCATAACATAGCGCTGTACTTGTGTTTCACGGGCTTCATTGCCGGCATTTCAGAATTTCCTTCTCTATGAGGAACCTTGCAAGCCACCTCAGAGCTGTGTAGCGGGGGAAAGCCAAGTTACATCAGGTTGTATGGCTGTGAATCAACGTAATTCCATCATGTTTGGATTTAAATCAATCGGAAAATTACAAGTATCATGATTATGATATATGTTTTCCATAAATGTTTAAGAAAAACATTATATTATTGAAATTAAAAGTCCATGTGTTAGTCATAGCGCTTGCCTCAGAAGACCCTTCGAGGTCTCAAAGCATGTTTCATGACATAATACGAGCGGAGATAAAGAACTTCTGACTTGGGCTGAATTTCAGACTTATCTCAATGGGTGGCAAGAAAGGCTTTCCAGGTTTCTGTAGGTTAGGGGGAAGGGAAAACATGCAGCGAACTGGAAGTAGTCATGCTCAGTCAGGGGCCCACTTTGCTGCGCAGGCATCGCATTATCGCAGTAGAGCGCCAGAGAATTGTCGGGATATGGTCCACTAGTTTCCCGATTTCTCGAGTAATAAGCAAAACATAAATACCAGAAGGGTTGGAATGATAAGAGAAGGGTTTATCTTTGGGTTTACATTCTATCGCCGAAATAATCCATCTCATGTTTGAGTACTGGGCTGGGGAAAATGGTTGATTTTGGGTAAACGTATGCATTTATTATTTCTGATATGCAAAGTCCTAGAAATTCAAAATAGAACCAAGCTGTATCATTACTCTCTTTCTCTTCATTAGTGAAAACTGTAATTTTATATTTGTCAGCGATCAATCATATTAGGGAAAATGACAATGGTCTGCAAATGCTTTTTTTGAGATGTAGCCTGCTCCCTTAACATTTTGAACGAAACTTCATTAATACCACACATCGCAAAGATAAGAGCTGAAGGAATGAGAACAGGCTTTGCGTCTGGGCCGTTCACTCAGATCATACTGAGACAATGCTCTCATAAATGGCAGGAAAGATCACCTGAACATTACGTCACTGTAGAGCGAAGAGGCGAATATTATCTTGATGTTGGTTTTAACACTAATAACAATAATATGAACAAAGGAAAATGCTTTTGAAGAAATAAATTCATTAAAAAGAGGTCACTTTCATGTTGGGGCCCACACATGGACTTTGTTGTAGGGAGGTTTTGTTCTTATAGAGGTTCGTTATGGGAAGTTTTTCTGCATGCATTATGTATGGGAAGGGCCCGTGACCGCGTGCATTACTTCGTAATAGGGAGGATTTCGTCAAATTTCGCTATGTGGAGGTTTTACTGCACTGACTTTGAAAATCTAAAACAAGCCTATACTTGCCAATAGGAATGCCCTCTTGTGCTTAACAAAAAATAGATTGATACACCTCATAGCTATTTGGATTGAATAAAGTAGGAGATAGGCAGATGTGCAGCTCTTTCTATTAGCCTTCTCCTATACACTGAACCAGTGGCTCATAATACAATGAATATGAACTCGTCTATCATCACCATGTTAGTTACTATCTTTCGTTTGTGATAATAACCTGACCGGCCACTGTGTAGAATAGGCACCTATCTGTATATACAATTTCCACACTTTTAATCTACGCCACCGACCAAGGTTTCAGCACACTATGACATCATCAGGGTCCACATTATGTGCTGAACCACCATAATATGCTGAAACCATGGTTGGTGGCAGAGAATAAAATTGTGGATAATGCGCCAGTATGTCGTTTCAAATATGGAAATCCAATGTTAGTGCCGATACACTCTCTTATCTCTTGCTCTTATGCTAGATTTGTCCTTTATTTTGGAGAACTCTCCTTTTTCTCATCTTCTATAGTGTTATCTTCATCCCATACCTATCGATTGCTCTGATTGTGGAGAAGGATCATATACATGTATCCGCAATCCGTCAGCTGACTGATTAATCCATGTGTGGTCATCTGCATACCTAGCAACTTATCCAAGATCCCTTACAACTTTCATTCTTGCAGCAAAACCCCCTCTTTACTATGGTACCCATTGCCCTGTAAATACATATGTTGAAAAGAACTTTGGTGAAAATAGCAACCTTATCTCATTCCTTTCGTCAATGGCCATATGCCAAGATCCTCTGTTGGCTAGCCTAATCTACTCTGTCTGGGCTATGTTATTTAATTGTCACCATTGTCAGTACCTTCATTTATTTCTCCCTGTTTACTTGGTGAAATATCTTCTTAAAGTGAGTGATGTTAGCTAACATATCCTTATTGTACTCCAAATTCCTCTTAATTTATGTTATTATTAAATCAGTTGTGTCATGAGTTACACTCCCTTTCTTACTCATTCAAAGTATTTGAAATAATAATGAGAAATATAGATGGGGTAATTAAGGAATACTTAACTGTTACGAGGGTCTTTGAATAATTCTTGGGTATTGCCCCAAGTGTACTCTCTTTGTGAAGATCCTGTAACACGCTGAGTGTGGACTACATCCATTGATGTGGTATCACATCTTAGTCAGTGACGGAGCATGTTGATTGACAGATAATAGTTCCACATTTTGTGGTCTTACGTACACCCCTAAGAAATCCACAGTCAACGTGTTTAGGGTCGAACATATTTACTTCTGGGAATGCTAAGAAAAGAGAAACGTCATATAGTGAGTAATTTTCAGGTTAAATATGCCCTCAGGCCTGTGCATGAACAGATGGAAGGGGCTGCTCTTAAAAGCAAGAGAAGTTCATTTATTGATAGGTTTGGAGAGTGAAAACTGTGTTGTTATGCCATTTTTTGCATCACTGCAGTTGAAGCCTTTTGTGTTGAATGTTGATTAATGGAAAGTTCTCTTATCCATTCCTAAATTTAATTTATTACTTTGCTGATTTTTTCAGCTTTTAAAAATTAATATAGATTATTAGAAAATTGGGCAAAAATCAATGTATTTTTGCTTGGAAATGTCCATCATGAATAGGGCTTAATAACTTGTACCTACATGTATATGTTTGAATGCTGTTCAACGGCTGATCTTAAGAAATCAACCTTTTGGAATATTTGGGTTTAATAAAATATTTTATCCCCAAAAATGTGAGTTTGAACGGAATTCTTGTGTTTACTTTTTACATAAAACAGCTGAAGTCTATGCAGTCCAAGAAAGATGGGGACCTGATATCACCCATCGATTCCAGTTTGGAGCGGTCCTTAGAAGAGGCTGAAAATGATGAAGTGGAGAGTAATGTGGAGTTCTGTTGGTGCCCTGATTGTGGGGATGAGTTCTTAAGTCCTAGGGAGTTAAAGGCTCACTCCATGCTTTGCCAGGGGAGGAAGAAGCCTATGTGGAATTCTATGAATGAAGATCCAAAGGGAAAAGTGATGGAAATTGTTGACCCCTCTGAGAGTGCCAGTCAGCCTTTGTTAGACCCAAATATCTGCTGTAGTAGATGCAGGAAAGTGTTCAAGACAAAGCGACAATTGATACGCCACATAAACAAATATGATTTCAAATGTAAACCAAAGGAATCTAATGATTCACTTCATGTGGATGATACAGCAATCAGTGCTACGGAGAACACATTGCCTTCCCAGTTGATTGACCATTTTATAGCATCTAAACAGCAAAATGTATCCCTTAGAGACAATAACGAAAACCGTAGTCTCAATGTTAGTTTGAAATGTCACTATGGTAATGAAGTGAACAAAGGTGATATGGTGCCTGAAATTCATGGTGGGACCTCAGGAAATAATCAGTATGCCAACCTCTCTATGTCAAGTGCTGGAGATGAAGATATCACTCTTTGCCAGAATATTTCCTCGAACAAGCAATTACCTCTAAATACTACTCTTATGAACTCAAGTGTATTGTCCTGCACAAAATGTGGAATGGTGTTTAAAAGTAAACACCTTATGACTCATCATATAATCAAGTGTTGTGCAGGTCTGAATGACAAAGGTAATGAAAGTTTGGATTTTGTCAAAAGGAAAAAAATTGAAAGATATCCCCCAGAAATGTTACCTACTGCACCAGAGTATACTGATATGAGCCAATTGGGATCTTCAATCATTTTGGGTGATGATTTTGCTAGTATAAGAAATCATAGATCAAAAGATGTTCAGCTTAGAGCATCCAGTATTTTTGTGAATAAAAAGCTCTCTGATGTCATAGAGGTTGTGTCCTACTCTTGCGATTACTGTGAGAAGCCTTATGAGGCCAAACTGGATTTAAGAAATCATATAGTAAAGTGCCACCTGTCTCTGAATCCTCAAAAGTGTAAAGTGTGCCACAGATTGTTCACAAACAGTGATGAGTTGAAAGAACACTCTCTTTTGCACCCCAAGGGCAAGAATTTCTACTGCACAGTATGTGAGGAAAGTTTTTGCACTCAGTCAGGGCTGAAGGAACACATCATGGAAATTCATGGAGTGAATAGACCATACATCTGCTTGATGTGTTTCAATGGGTTTACTTCAAGGAATGATTTAGGCTTGCACCACTCATTGGTGCACACCCAATCAGAGAAATCCTTCAAATGCACAAAATGTGGGAAATATTATACAACCAGAGCTAATTTTAACTTTCATGTCAAAGTGTGTCTATTGCAGACTATTTCATTTCCTTGTGATATTTGTGGCAAGAAAATGTCCTCTAGAGGCAATCTTCTTGGTCATATGCGAAGTCATTCAGGTGAGAGGAAATTTAAGTGTTCTGCATGTCCAAAAATGTTCCCGTCAAGTGGTGATAGAAATATCCATATCAGAAGCGTTCATTTGAAACTTAGACCTTATGAGTGTGGTATCTGCAACAAAAGATTTATTGTAAAAGGAGCTCTTAATGCACACTATAGTTCACATTCTGATGCTAGGCCATTCAAGTGTTCAGAGTGCCCAAAGTCATTCAAGTACAAAACAAACTTGAGACAACACTGTCTCCGCATACATAATGCTTCTTGAACTTTTAATTATTACTTAGCCATACTTAAATCCTTTCATGCTCAGAGCAGACATTGTTGTATTCATGCAAGAGATAAATGTGCTTTTTTTACCTTAATTCTCTCTCTTTGAGTTCTTTTTCATAAAATGTTGTGTGTTTTAATGATTGTAGCCAGCAATGGCAGTGAAGCCATGGCATTGGCAACATTAATAAACAAGTGGTTGATGAAATTGACCTTATAAATAAATTACATACTTTTAAATGGCTGCTGCTTATAAATAAATTACATACTTTTAAATGGCTGCTGCTCATTGGACTTTGTACACATTCTACAGAAATTAAAATACACTTTGTATAGGTTCACAAGATGTATGAACCTATACAAAGTTATTTTAATTTCTGTTCAGTATGGAGAGGTTTCACAAAGTTCAACCTGCAGTCATTACTTATATTTTGTATACATTGTTGAATCACAAGTGTTTCACACAAATCCATCAAAACCAGCACAGTGTCCATTGTCTACCAAGGGGTGGTCATTCCAACATTCCATGGGTGATGGATTTCTCTAAAGCTGGCTTAAATTCTCTTACAATCTGCAGTTACAAAAATACCCCTTTTTGGACATAAATGGCCAATGGTTAAAGGGATTTGAAGAGACTGCTGGTGCTTGGTGACAATATAGCATTGCACACAACCCAACCCAGGTTCTTGAGTTCAATCTCCGTTTGTGGAGTTTTTTTCCATTTATATTCTTTCATTTTTTATAAGTTTTATTGTGAAGGAATAGGTAGTAATTTTCAATTTTATCATTCTTAAAATCTTCTATCAATTGGAAGTAAAATTTTAGCTTCATATCTAATTTTTTCTGTATTGTAACTATTATGCATCTAAAAGTAGTTTTTGTTATGATTTTGTCATTACAACCTCAACAAGTGACAGTCTCGAGAATAGAAGTGCCTCAAGATAAAAATAATAATAAATTTTATTGATCCCAGGACGTCATTACACGTATAGGACATGTCCAAAAAAAAAGATATATATATATAGATATTATTATATATATATATACACAAAAAAAGTAAAACTCACAGAAATTTTGATATATTTCGGCGGACACAACCGCCTTCTATATATCACAACCGCCTATATATACATATATATATATATATATATATAAATATTTATACAGAAAGGTAGAAAGAAAGTGGATAGGAACACATAAAATTTACAAAGACAGCCGGTTTTTACTGCCGGTGGGTGAAAAGCTGCCCGTGCGCCATCTACTGGCCGCTCTCATGGGTCATGCCTTGGGGAGTGTTTGTTCATATAAACCCCCGCCGATTCCAGTAGTTTCTTTGTAGACTGGGTAGCTCGGTGGTCTGAGCAGTGGACGCGACATCCAAAGGTCCGTGGTTCGATTCCCGGTCCAGTCGAATTTTTTCTGCTTGGAATCGGCCATCATTTCATCTTCACACCACCATTGTCTTTGTAAATTTTATGTGTTCCTATCCACTTTCTTTCTACCTTTCTGTATAAATATTTATGTGAGTATTTGCCGCTGTGCGGTCTGAGTGAATGAGTGAACGATTATATATATATATATATATGGGGCATAGTAAATATAAATGACAGGAAACTGGCATAGTACCTTTAAAAATAATCAAACAATGGCATACACTGCGGTATCTGCAAACAGTGTATGGCTTCCCTCTTAAATGAAAAGTTATTTCATTGATCACCCAAAATACCAAAAGTTGGAGTGCTGGGTTAATCCTAAGTTAATTATGCATGAATGTGTTTGCTCACCAATATCCTATGTAAACTTTCATTTAAGTAAACTTTGTCTAATAAATGGTAATGACTTCAACACGTGTGTGTTGAAGGTCATTTCCATTTCTTTTATAATGTACTGAAATGAGATCTTAAATTGAAAATATGATTCAAAAATGGATGTTTAGAGAAAATATTTTCTAACTCGAAATATATCAAAAACACGATTATACTTTGCAACACACTCCTTAGTATTATGTTTTTATGATTTGATAATTATTTTAACTCAGAATCTGTTTAATTTGTTCTTCTCATGTGGGCTGTATTTTACATAATACATGCTTATGGAATAATAGATATATGCCTTCTTTTTTCACACACTGCGCAGTAATGTTGTTGGATGCAACCGCACAACAAATGCTTGACAGTTGCATCTCTCTCGACTTAAATCAATTTGAGATTTTCAATTGAAATTACTGATTTACGTGATAGATAGATCAACCACTAATCACATATGTTCCTTTTTGAACATTAGTAATTGCTATTGAAGGGATATATGATGGGACATACTCAGAAAAAATCTCAAGAGCTGTGGAAGACCATGTGTATTACAGTATCCAAGTACAGAGTAATGTCATGGAAGTGATGGCCATGTATTGCACTCACAATGGAGGTTCCTGAGTCACTAATTGCCCTCTGGGTTCCGTCAGTCTCTCAGTGTCTCACCATCTTCCTCTGTTCCTGTCGGCCGCATTTGGTACTGCCAGTATAAGACATCGGACATGTGGCAAGTTTCCATACTGTACTCTGGAGCAGACAGCTGTGCCACAGCTGTTAAGGACACCTGATCCCTACTTGAGTGTCTTGTGGAGGGCACTTCAAGTACAGAACTCTGTCTGTTGGATGAGACATTAAGCTGTGGTCTCCTTGGCGCCTTTTGTTAAGAGCAGGCTATTGCCGATGCAGAGTTTCTATCCACCCTTCATTCCTTACCTTTCCCTACGGCTCAAATGACCTTAGCTGTTGGTCGCCTCCCCAAATATCCATCCAATCCACAGCTGTTGATGGCTGTGATTAACCCCCTTAGTGCAGTGGGTCGATATCTCAGCTTTCGCATATCAGGCGAAAAGTGCGGCGACTCTAAAATTGTTCAACTTTTGCTCACTAATATAATTACAATCATTGATAGATGATGAAGAAGTCTTTATGATTATTACCTAATTCATGATATATACAATAAAAAATACCATAGTTGGATATTTCAAACAATAACGTCATCATATTTTTCCTAAAATGATACATTTCATTAAATTACCCTCCACATTTCTTGCTAGTACTGCTGGTAGGAGTAGGCACTAAAATGGTTAAGACTTCACTGATGTAACGTGAAAGGGTAGTGTGAATCAGGAATTTGCTTTGTTTACATGTTTTGAGGCAGCCTTTATAATGAAAGATCTTAGGCTTTCCTCGAATATCATGATGTTGAAGGTTGTATTGTTTGGGTCAAACTCTCCACCTCTGCCAACATTTTGATGTACCAGTTGTTCACCATCATCATGCAATGCCACTGGTCCGGAATGTATGAGGACCCCAGAAGTCAAGGGGTCTAAGTAACAAAACCATTGTTTAGAGAAAACTTGAGTCAAAGTTAAAAATTTATGGTAAAACCCACTAAGTAGTTAAGAGGCATTACCCTAGATAGCAGCACCTGTCAAGAAAATCACTTGGATCCCTTTACCATCTAAAAGATTAATATTTTCACAACCCATTCCTGTACCTAACTTATTTTTTTCAAAAATGTCACTTAGACTCCTTGACTTCTGGGGTCCACGTATAAGCTTGGCTTCAGGTCAGGTGTCGCTTGATCGTTATACTGATTCCTGCCTTTTCCCTGTGATCTCTCGGATGCTTCTAGGCACCTGTTTCCCAGAATTGGTGAGAGAGTATACAGCATAGCAGTTCTTGGTTTTTGATCGCTTCCCTGTTCAGGATTGGATTGGATTTTTGGGGAGGCGACTGACAGCTAAGGTCTTTTGTGCCACAGGGAATAGGTAAAGGAAAAAGAGTGGATAAGACACCGGGCTTCGGCATTAGCCTGCTCTTAACGAAAGGCGCCAAGGGGACCACGGTTTAATGTCTCATCTGACAGACTGAGTACTGAACTTGAAGTGTCCTCCACAAGACACTCAAGTAGGGATCGGGTTTCCTCTGAAAAACATCCTCCTCTGCAGGGATTTGAACCCTGGCCTCCCGTATTGTTAGCCAGTACTCCTGCCACCACACCAACCCAATCCCCTTCCCTGTTCAGTCTTTCCCAGAACCTCTCCATGCAACAGAGAACCTTTATCTTCTCCCAGGAAATGCTGTGCTCGGCCACGAGGAATTTTTTGGTTGGCCAATCCTCAAGTGACACTTATGTTCTTTGATACTTGTGGTGATCGTCCTGCATGTTTCTCCAGCCACATGGTGCTCTGAAGTCATCAGTACTTACTTTTGCTGCTGTATGTAGTGCCTTTTCTTATAAGAAAATTCAACTTAATTGGCAGACCACTGACTCAAATAGTACACTCCAAATAACACACGCTCATTCATTGCTAAAATATGTTGTAAATAAAAATCGGTATCATTCATTCCACTGGCTTCATGTTTCCAGAATTATTGGGATCATGATACTGAATTCAAGACAGCGGCAATGGTGTCACGATCAGATCCCTACAACATTAAAAGTGGGAATAAAGTTGGTCCCCTAAATTATTAACAGCTCTATTGAAAATAAAGTTAAAAAAATTTAAGCCTTGAGAAATCACTTACAAAGGTTGAGAAAATGTTGTACTTAATTTTGAATGCCATTGAATGAATGCCACTCAAATGAATTATGCAATAATTCGACAAGTTTAGGAATTTCTGCTAATAGCTAAGGGCTTTTTCTTCATTATCATGCCAGTAATAGAATTTTGACTACTGTGGAAAATTTTTAATTACTGCTATTCAACGGAAAACAAAACAGGCTACATGAGGACGTTTGTTTCATAGCAATCGAACCTGGAATTCTCTTTGCATTCGGTTTCAAACTCGGAGTTGCATAATTTTTGCATAGACGTCAATTGTCAATTTGTGTTTGTTTTTTCATCCATTTGCATAGACATTAATCGTGTTTAGTGTGCCAACCGCTCTCTTGCTCCTTGTCAATTTTCTAAATTGTGGGATGTTTCAAAATTTGCAAGTGTAAATAGCGGAATAAGATTTAATGATACAAATATTTTAGGGGCCTCAAGAAAATGAGATTTTTCGGGCGCATCAGGAAAGCAGTTAAAAATTTATTTTTGGCTCTAGGCTGACTGAGCTCTCAGATTTGGACACTTGTGGGCAAGAGCCCATGTATTGACATGCTTCTTGTATTGGTTCCATAAACTGCCTCTCGCCCTGTGGAACACTCCAAATTTCTAATACTTTGTGGACTGAGGTCTCCAAATCTAGAGCCTTCAGCATATTTTTACATGCATTCTTCTAAGGTTCCTGTTTCCTGGAAAACATTATATATTAAAATAGTTTTAGTAAAAAATCATATCACAATTTTTAGAGATAAAAATTAATGAAGTTCTTATATGCTCAGAAAAAAGATATTGGTATGGTAAAATTAGGATGTACATGCACTGTTCCCTGTTATGAATTTTTTAAAGGCCTTCAAACCATATTCCGTTATCATTGAATTGAAAAATAAAAAATCTGGAAAGATGGTATTGTGTTTTAAAATACTTATTTGCTGTCAGGAATGTGAGTATTGAGTGGGCCTATTGGTTCTCTTTATCTACATGGTACAGCTAAAAGGAGTGCAGTCCATGAAAGGTGGAGACTTGGTGTTGAAAGGACTTTTCAAAGATTGCTTCATTATTGAAGGAGGAGCTGAAAGAAAACATTGTGAAAAAGTCCAGGGGCCATCTCTTGCTTGTTCCATTTTGAGTCTTAGCTTAGAGAAAGCTGTAGGGGATGAAATAGATCCTGTTGTGGAGTTCTGTTGGTGTCACGTGTGTGGAGATGTGTTCTTGAACCACTGGTAGTTGAAGGCACACACTCAGTAGCCATCCTGCTATAATTGCAATGCTAAAGCCTTGAAATTTGCATTTAATTAGGGCAAAACTGAACTAATGGGCTATTTGCACAATGTTTTCATAAATGTGTTGAAACGCTAATGAAATTTCAAAGTTTACTGGATAAAAATTGTCAACCAGTATCAGATTTATTTGCATTCCGAATTTTCCACACACTGCAAGATCTCTGGTAACATTTAGTGAGAAATCCACATTGAACCATCCCCGAAAAAATATGGCATATTGTAGTCAAATGGTATCAAATGTATATGCATATAATGGTCAAAAGTGCCACATGGAAGTGGTTGATATACTGCAGGGTAATAGTGAATGAAAAAATTTAACTAATGAACGTAAATAGTGGTAAATCATAACTGTTTAAAAAATAAGGAAATCGCGGTAGATCCGAAAGGAGTGAGTGACTGTAAGAAACAATGGACCGGTTAGAATGAAAGGACTGGTCTTTCCGCTCAATCCAAGCACCAGTTCCTTTGGACAGTTCATTCGTGAATGACCCACCTCTAATCCTTACCCAGGGTCCTTGTCATCAGCTCCCTTCTATTTCTAAATGCCTCCTTAGCTAATGCTATTCACCGCTTGTCAATTCTACCACGTCTATTTTCAAGCTTACTACCCAAGTAATTTAAATGCTCTACTTGCTTAAGTTTGAGTCCTGTAGCGTTAATGACCAGCCTCGGTTTACTTGTCCTAGAGAATCTCATTACTTTTGTCTTCTTATGATTTATCATCATTCCAAATTTCCCACACTGAAATTTGAAAAGTTATACTAAAGACAAACTTTCAATAAATTTATAAATTAAATAGAACCTGGTTAGGATGTTCCTCCTTTGCATATTTTCTACCTTAGCATCTCGATTTCTTAGTCTCCGTACAATTGGGACTAAACTCAGGTAAAATTTTGCGTTAGATTAGGTCAGGTTAGTATGTTCAAAAACTTGTCATAAAGCTTTGGGGAGGTCCTTTTCTAGAATCTTTTAAGTCTTATGAACAACTGAAGCTTCTGCGTTAATTTATAAGATATCATCCCTTGGCATTTTCATGCTTATCCATATGCATTTATCTAATTTTGTGATGTAGGGTAAACCAGTGCATCACCATTAAGAGGCAGTGTAGGTCTTGAAAAGGCAGTCATTTTTATTGCTATTTGCGTTATGATTGTAAAGAGGTTAAATATGGCAGGTAAGAGTTTCAAAGCAGCTTACTACCGCAGAAAAAAATAATTCTGGAAGAAGTTGACTGAAATCCATGAACAAACTGAGTAGAATTAGCAGGATGGTTGAATATTTCTGCATCCACTTCAAGCATGATTGTCAGTAATCATGAAAATATCCAAAGTGGTCATTGTTACAAAACCCAATAGCACATTAGTGATGAGAAATCACTAATGCAAACAAGCAAGTTAATATGTGCCATGGCTCAAACATCAAATAGTTCCATCATCAGAGAAAAGGCATTGCGTTAGGCTGCAAAAATGGGTATTGAAAATCTCCATGCCTCCAAGGGATCGATGGTTTCAACAACCTACATCCTATATAGGTAGGGCGTGATGAGGTGGCCATTGTTAACCTTGATTCTGTGAATGGTTGAACTAAATATAAAGTTTTACATACAGAGTCTGAGTTAAGGCTTTTGAGGATCATAAACACTTTAAAAAATCTCTTTTTGTTTAGATATCCTCTGAAGAACAGTCTCACTTTTTCGTTTGAGGATCTTTCTTTCATTGGCTTGATAAATGCCAGTTTTCCTTAATGCAGCACTGCAAAGGCAACTCTTCTGAGAAAATTATAGCAGTACATTATGTTCAGATTTAGTGATGGAGATCTCCCTGGCGGAAAAAAAATCACACGATATGCAGTCAGGTGCGTATCATAACATGTTCACAGCGGTTCATGGCTGCTCTTGCATGTTCCCTTGCATTCGTAACATGTTCTTGGGTATTCAAGAATGTTTAGACCGTGTTTTGGGGTGTTCTGAGTTGTTCGGTGTAAGATGTTCCAGAAACACACAACATTCCGCAACACCACAGAGTGTTTCTTGGCGTGATCCTCAACATTCCAGGAACACTCCTGATGACAATGAATGTGTAGTGAAAGAGAAACACTTAGAGAATGATCCTGATCATTAGTGTCTAGTCAATATACAATTAACATCTACATTTTTTTACTTTGCCTAACTCAGTTGTGCAAGTATGGCCTTTTTTAATAAGTTTAATTATACATTGAAATATATATAATATGAGGACCCCAGAAGTCAAGGGGTCTAAACAACAAAATCGTTTTTTGAGAAAACTTAAGTCAAAGTTGAAAATTCTTAGTACAACCCACTAAGTAGTTAAGAAGCATTACCCTCGATAGCATCACCTGTTGAGAAAAATCGCTTTGATCCCTTTACCACCTTAAAGATTTATATTTTCCTGTACCTAACTTATTTTTTATAATGTTGCTTAGACCCCATGATTTCTGGGGTCCACGTATAATATTGGATGAATCCAATATGGCCGACAAGACTGATCAGTGTACGGTTTGCTCGGAAGTACTTGACCAAAACATTGTGATTATTATGTGTGATTATTACGTGCGAAAACAGTTACTTATCGAAATTTCATGTGCAATGCACAAACAAGCCTTCTTGTGTGCATTGGAAATATGGAGAAACAATTCTCCTAATTGAAATTCTTCGCAATGAACTTCATTCTTTAAACAACTCTCCACTAAGCCTTATGGCAGGACGTTAACAACACTGTTACGAAACCGAGTACAAGAGCGCGTCCAGTGTACAACTAACAAATCTAAATTTTCCTCAGAAAGGATAAGATGTGATTATTCAAAAGTGAAAAATGCTGCTTATCCAACTGAATTCAGGGACCACCCCCATGCAAGGGAATGTTTTAGGGACATTCCCTAAGAAATAAAACACTTCTTAACACAGAACAATAAGGGAACACATTGGACTGCAATCGAGAACAAGCTACAAACACGAGAGAACATGCTGCACAATGTTGCTTCAGTGTTCAGCAATGTTCCGTAACAGCTACATCATGTTCATGAAAAAACAGACCGTTCACAATAGCACTTGAGATACACATTGTCTGATGTTCTGGTAGTGTTGTTGCATGTTCTGAAATACAGATCGGTGAGTATATTGAGTGTTCCATAACATGCAATTTATTCACCAGGGCTTGGGAGGATATAAGACAATATGTTTGTAAAGACTTATTAGAATTAGGGGAATTATGACTCCTGCCCCACATGCTTACTGATTCTGAGTTCTAACTAAACTGGGAGGGTCTCCAACACCCAAGTGAGGGAGACATCATTTGTGCTAGATTTATCACTTTTAGTGGCTCCAGCTCTCAAGATTTAAATAATATATGAATGTATAATAATAAAATTTTTATTCAAGATTATATAACATACATTAAAACTCTGAAAATACATTTTTAAATATTCTTGCATTATTAATAAACATAAGTGGCACATTGACTTAAGGCATATTTTTATGCACTTAAAATTGGGAGTTGTGGCCTATTGACTGAAATTGTCAACTTCCTTTCCAATAGAAGAAAATTGACAATTTGTAAATGCACAATAATAATCATGAAGGCAATCTGTCCCTCTTGCATTGTGTGGTGAGCTCAAGTTAATTCATTGGAATGATGTATGATGAGTGATTTAGCTACCACTTACAAACTATGGCTCCAAACTAAGACAATATGAGACATTGGTATATGTTACACAAGAGGAAAAATGCCATTGCAGCCAATACAGCCTCCCAAGGAAGTCCCCAGAGTGGTTCAACAGCCTGACTTTCACATGATCTGGAAATATATAATTCATTCACATAGCTGCATCAATATTAGATAGTATTGCATTTTCATAGAGCTCTACAATGGCAATTTCCTAGACAATGACAAAAAATTATGTACACATCTTATCCCCATTTAAATGAAATATCATTCAGAAATACATGCTTATTTTAATTGAAAGATATTGGGAAGTTGGAATTATCTATAGTATGTAACTGTCCATTTGATATCCATTCCTAGTATCAATTATTTGACAGGAATGTATGCCCTTAAATGAGGAAATAAAATGGGTGTAGCTGCTTTAAGTAGGTATATAGGTTTTCATATACATGCAGGAATTTAAATTACATTTCTGAAGCATGGGATAGGTTTAAAATCCTTAAACATGAAAAAAATATGCAAGTTTATCTGAAAATTTAATTTTTGAATTGAATGACCCAGGGCTGAAGTACCTGGCACTAGAGCTTAGAGGACTTAAATGATGAGGTGAAAATAAATTAGCCTGCAGAATGAAGCAAATTTGCTACGCCAACTTATAAGAGTCCAGTAATAACTGAATGTATCCATAAAGACTTAAGATTATTCCATTCTTCTCGCAAAATATTCAGCAATCCACTTGTATATTCATCCCTCAATCAGATCTAACCTTTGCTGTAAGAAAGAGAAATTTCGTTCCTGCCAGAAAATTGGTCTCAGAGGATTCAAGGAAACTTGGGAATGGAATTTTTATGCTCAGAAAAAAACTGGTCAGTTGGACAACTGAAGACTTAAACTCTCATCTCTTAAAGATAGTTTGAGCGAAATGTTTGAGAGAGTTTCAAACATACAGTGACGAAAATTGAGTGAAGTTAAAGACTTGTGGCGATTTTTATTTAATTATTTAGAATTTCAGTCATTAAAGCATATAATTGCATGATTAATAATTCAGTATTTTATTCATGCTTCCTACAGCTGTAGAAATTTAAGGGTTTAATTTGAATATGGTCTCCATCATGACTAGGGTTCTATCTCACTCAAACTTCCTTAAGGTAAAAAGAGATTCTTAAGTGGATTGGTAGACCTATCAACATCTGATTTACGCTCATAGGCCACTTACCATTCCTCATAACGGGACCTTCGAGTCCGTGATTCTGCATGATTATCATCATCTGAGCTGGATGAGGAGTCCGAATCTGATCCATCCTGGTAGCTACTACTTGAGCTACCACCCTCCGACCAGTCTGAGTCAGTGTCAGATTCATC
The DNA here is from genome assembly GCA_963169105.1 of Ceriagrion tenellum. Classification (NCBI taxonomy): domain Eukaryota; kingdom Metazoa; phylum Arthropoda; class Insecta; order Odonata; family Coenagrionidae; genus Ceriagrion; species Ceriagrion tenellum. The sequence goes on along the minus strand of OY720642.1, from coordinate 64,817,706 downwards.
ACTTGATTGACTGCAGCTGCTGCCAGATGATGTAGAATTATCATCATCATCTGATGATTCACTTGAACTGGAAAGTTTTGATGTGACATTAAAGTATAATTAGCTCACAGAAAAATTTCATTTTCACTTAAATTTTTTTTAAAAAGAACATTCATGTTTCAGTCAGAGAAATTTCATTTAAGTTTTGAATTGTATTCAATGCTCCTCTTGACCTTCATGCAATCATAACATGCACAATGTATTTTACGAAACATTGTCATCACAAAACATTTCATTTGTTTGTTTTATTGAAACTCTTCAATAAATACTTCTGTTTATTCCTCCTCTGCCCACCCATAACCATGCTACAGTTTGAAATCCACCTTTGGCTTAATTACCGCTGCAGTGTGAAGGCCCTAGGTCAGAAGTTGCACTAAATTGACAGAAGTACTGATACCATAAACGCGGGCTACTTGAGCACAAAACAGAAAAATGGTGTTTAGTTCTCTGCACAGTCTCAACATCGATATAACAACATAGTTCACTGCCACCTACCAGTAAACCACTGAAATACGTCGGTACACCGATAATCGTTATACCGATGTTTAGAGTACGCAGAGAACCAAACACCATTTTTCTGTTTTGGGCTCAAGTAGCCCGCGTTTACGGTACCTAAAAACAATCTTACCACCTTGGACTCAAAGTTCGAATATCATGAAGTAGAAAGAAGCACAGTAGGATTAAGGTATTTTTAAGAAATTCATCCATTAAACTTTAATTTTTTGATCCTGATACCATTATTACCAGAGATGGCCACCCTACTAGGAAAAATATGGGGCATTACTTTTCAGGCAACCCTCTTAAATCAACAGTTCCCATACATTTACTGATAAAACCTCATGCTAGCTCTTAAAGACCTTCATATTGCATCACTCAATTAAGGTAGTTTGAGCAAAATATAATTTTACCTAGAAATCAGTGAATTTTATTACATTTTAAAGAAAAATATATCACCCTTCCATTGTCATCAAACATTCAACCCCTTACCACATTACTTTCAGATATCTTTGCCTGAAAATACCATCCCTTTTCTATGGGAAATGGTATGAGTATACACTCCAGAGCAGGGCCGATCCCAGGAATGTATTTTGGAGGGGGGGGGGGGGAGACTACCATTAAATTATGGCAATTTTCAGTCATCCTAAAAAATTATATTACTGTTACATCATTATATCAATATAATAATGAGCATAATAATAACTACAATACTTTTCAGATTAGTGATTGGAGTGTTTAATGTTGTATTTGATAACTACATCTAGTTGTTAAAATTACTTGGTAAAACCCAAAATTTTCAGGGGGGGGGGAAATTTATCCTCTTTATCCCCCCTGGGATCACCCCTGCTCCAGAGAGACCTAATATTAAAAATGAGGCATTCCCAACACTTAGATCTCATAAAAAAATCAACAATGTGTAGTTTGTGTGTTTTCTATTTTTTTTTAAACTTTTTCCAAAAAATTCAAAAATTTGAAAAAAAAACCATTTTTGAAAATTATTCATATTGTCACTGCAGTAAATTTTCTGGGATCTCAAAAGACCTTCCGTTTTGATGGAGTTTCAAACATACCATGTGAAAAAATGAGTCATGTTAAAGACTTATTTAGATATTTTCATTTGTATACTTACAATTTCTGTAATAAAACTATATCATTTCACCATTAATAATGCAATATTTAATCCACGTGTCTTACGGCTGGTAAAATTAAAACCTATACTTCGAATACGGTCTCTATTATGATTAGGGAACTATCTCACTCGCACTACCTTAAGCTCTGCCCCCCAAAGGAGCTATAGCAAGGCCAGCTATGAGACCCCCCCCATGTAGGAGGGGGCTCTGGGTTATAAGAGCTCCCAGATCCCCCTCCTTGTAGGTGGTTGGGGTTGTAATCATGGGTCATTGACAGCACATTTAAATTGACAATCCAAGAATGTCAAAAATACTCAGCTCACACTCTACTGAAGTAGATGTTTATATGGTAAAAACAACCATGCATATAGTAATATTAAAGATGCAAGGATTATGTTTAAAAGATTTATTGTTAATTAAAAGTCATGCCTTGTATTGATGGTGCAGAATTCTAAATTTAAGCCAAAATCATAGGTTAATATGATTTTTAAATCTGCATCATACCTTGATATTTGCTGGCCACCATTATAACATGGAGAAATGTATTATTTCATGTTAAGAGGAAATCTGTACTTATAGAATCAAATATGTTAAGTGCCATAAGGCTCTGTTGAAGTATCATTATATTGCCGAGAAGACAAATCGGCAGCAAGCATTTTTAAAAACTTATCTGAACATATTTCTAACAAGAATGGCAAGTTTTAAGCAAATCAGTACCCAAATGAATATCAGCCAACCGCCCTAATACAAGCGTGGAAATCTACGAATTAATAGAGGGGCTACATTCGGACTAAGAGGGCTCTTTACCCGTCCTCGTTCTCCGAATCGTCGCTGTCGCCGGAAGACGCTCCGCTCGACGACCGGCTGTCGCTGCTGTCTCCCGAGTCGGAAGACCTGCTCTCGGAGTGGCTCGAGTCATCCGAGGTCGAAGACTCGTCGTCCGAGCCTCCCTCCGACGAAGACTCGGAGCTATCCTCTTCGTCCTCGGACACCACGGACGGCTTCACCTTCCTGTAGCGAGTCCACTGCGGGACCTGCGGGTTGTTCTTGGTCGCGTCCGCTCCCTTCACCTCCTCCTCGGCTTTCGTGGGCTTCGGCACCGGCATTTCCCCGCGCTCTTCGAGGTTCCCCTTTCACTGCGCGCCGCCTCCTGCACTAATCGACCGGTCACACGCCACCCACGTCCCGGGAAACTTCCGTATCACTCGTTATTCCGCCCCTTCTTACCGCGTCTTCGCCCCTCCTATCGATGCAAAGAAAATTTTCCAATTACATAAGGCGGAACACATTGGCCCAACTATTGAATTTCATAAAATGACATCGCCTTAATCTCATTGAGTAAGGGATGTTGGACTGTGGACTCATCCTCGTCCAATAATCACAAGCATTTATTCCTCATTCCAACTTTTGAAAGTGAACGTAACTGCATAACGCCGTGGGTATGAGTTATCTGAAGAGAGTTTGCGGAAAAAGTAGGATGGATAGGGCCAGGAATGAGTGGGAAATAAATGAATGTGGTTTAGATGCTTCAGTAATTGACATATATGAAAAGGGTGTGCCTCGTTGGTTTGGCCATGTTGAGAGTGGATGAGAGTCGAATAACGAAACAGATATACTAGAGTGAAATGAATGGTGCGAGAGGTAGAGGTAGGCCGAGAAAGTCGTGGTTGAATGTGGTTGAGGAAATTCTTAGAAGGATGACTATTAGAAGTCTTAGAAACAGGAGAGCGTAAATGAAGCAGTGTACGGGGGTAAATGAGGCAAAAGAGGTTTGCAGGGATAGGTCAGTATGGAGAAAATTATTGGAGCAGTGTTAGGTGAACAAATATGTATCTATGAGTGAAACTGACTGTGCCTACCCCGGCAGGGAACCGCGTGATTGGTATGTATGTATGTATGTAACATAACTGCGGCAATATCCACATGTCAACATTCGAGAACAAACTATAGCTAGTTTCAAGGATTACAGAGAACTAACAGACAAGAACACACGGACGAAAACGAAAGCATTGTGATTAAGGATTACGGAGAACTAACCGATACGAACTCACGGACGTAAACGAAAGCATTGTGACTAATCTAGTTCTGTGCCACCAAGTCCAGGAAATTAGATAAAGCGTCCAGAAATTCCACGGGTAAAAATGACTAACTATAACGAAGAAATGTACGAAAACAATAGCATTACGCTCAATACACTTCCCTTTCACAAAGTGTAGGAAATGAGATAAGAGCTTTCGCGTGGCCAAGGACACTGGCGTGACACTACGTATAACAAAGAGCTCACAATAGCGAAGGCAGGTATGCGAAAGTAACATGGAACAAGGCAAGTTTACTGGTTTAGATATTGAAGTCGGCAGGACTTGTTTCCCCTTACCAGTAATTTTTTTTCCAATCGCGATCCTCTATGCGCAGTGAGTTACGCCTCTCAATTACCAGAATAAGCTTAAAGTGTCTAAACGGAGCGTATTTTACATCATTGAAAACTATCGAGTCGACAAATTATGATAGAATTTACTAAAACACTAACTTTTACATAAATACCCCGTAATTTTTTTAACTTCACTACTTAGATTTTTATGAATAATCGTCGCCACAAGGTCAGTGATATTTCGCCTTTCCCTCTATTTATATGCAAGACAACCGGAAGGAGGAGAGTAAGAAGAGGGTGGAGGCAGGAAATTAATAAGACTGCAGAACCGATAGATTTAGAATGTCATTTTTTCCTCGTAAAATTAGGGACCATAATACTTGCGTTCAGTCAGTTTTAGGATGCTTTGACACTCACTAGGTTAAGTTGGTTTTGCACTTGTACTAAATAACTTAACACCGTCATTATCAACTCACCCCGTATGAAATAGCTCTTGCATGATTTATCTATCTATCTATTTATCTATCGCGGCAAGCCAGCAGTCTTATCTTAAGTAGTGTACTGCATGGTAGCCTGTTTGTCTACGTAGCAATCGGCTTGTGGCCTGCGCCGGGCATGCGAGCGAACGTGCGCGGTTCTGATTTTAGCTGGAATGAGTGCTGCATACCTTGTCATCCCGTGCCACACACCCTAGTGGTGGCTTGCACGGTATTTTGAAGATTTAGATGTATGCACATGTGGGGTTTACTAGATGGGTTATCGGGAAATACTTGATGAAAGTGGAAAGAAAACTATGGTCTATCGATAACCTCCGGATGTAAACATTGACAAGAGACCCCTTAAATTTTAACTGAAGATACAGACTAAGATCTAGACAGCGGAGATATCTTCGAGAACGATGGGTATAGGGTAATGGGGCGATGGAAGGTTGTGGGTGTGGGGAATTCAGACGACTGCAGTCAGCATTGCGAAGGAGGCAGGAAAGAAGTAGTTACTTTTGGGTCATGCATTCCTTCGAATTAAAAAAAAATCCAGTAATGTCTATGAACGTTAAATATTTCAATACGAATATGAAGATACCACCAAGCTTCTGAAGGCAGTTTTGAACTCTAGATAGCTAACGTTGATTAATTTTACGAGACTGTTTCAAAGACAATATTCTTTGACCACCGGTAGGACGGGTCGATTTGCGCTCTCAGTAGTCAGGTTGTGTCATGTTGGTCGACGGAAAACCCCCGTCCCAACGTCGCTCAGCACTTGCAAAAACCTAGTGCCTTGAGCTCATCATTCCAGAGGGAACCCAAAATTGCAAAGAAAAAATCGTCCATTTATAAGTTCTCAAATACGTGTGCTTGCAAACTCAGCAAATATTTACGCAACAAAGCTTATGACGATTTGCGGAACATTGGAAGGGACCGAAGCGTCATTATTAAATCTTACACGACCTTACGTGATGGCGAAGGGTTGTTTTGCGAAATTGTCTTGTACTATGCTTGATAAGCCCCAACTTCTGAGTCCTTGGTTTCTGATGGGGTAGAGGAAGATACAGATGGCGAGTGCTTGGAAGTGATAAGCGTTGCAGGGGACTAGAGAAGGACAGCGTTGTCAAGGTAACAAAATAGAAAGCAGACATACGTATGAAGGATCAATTTAATAAGGCCAGATTAACGTAATGTATTAGACGACGCCGGATTAGCAATTACTTAATTACAATGGGCTGTATTTTTTGCATATATTAGTGCCATATGTCAGTTGACGCGAACGATATCCATGGATAATCATTGCGCCTCAAACACAGGCATAGCAAAATGTTTAACCTAAAACGTATAAAATAGGCGAAAGGCGTAACCATTCATTCTAAAGCAACCCATGCTCAACAGTTTTATGGGTTAAATCAAACCAAAATTAAGTGCCAAACGGATCAGTAACTCAATAACGAACGTCCGATGTTGAGACTTGCCCATTAAGGCCCACGAAGGAGAGAAATGATGCGTAATTGAAACTTTTGAGAAGTGGAAATCAGAGTAGACGAAACAAACACACTGGACATGTTTCGATACAACAGTCCCTTGAACAATTACGGAAGACGAAATGAATGGGAAGAATTCAGATTCCGAATTCTAACCACCAAAGATGGAATAAATCAGACGCATGAGGTCCTTGAAAGTAAATAATTATGTTGGAATGAAGGATTGGCTAGTAGCAGAGAAGATATCTGCAGTAAACCTAACTCCGGATTGATGATTATTATTAGACATAACCGTCGGACGGATATGTCCAATGATTAACTTTATCGGTGCATTAGAATGTTACCTACGTAGAACAATTGACTTCTCTCAAAATCTGAGATGTGTTAAGTGCAGTTTCTTGGCACTGTACACTACACTATGCTCTAATTTACTCTTGGCAAATTGCTGTAGTCGACTAATCATAAGCTGATAAAAACATAACATTTCTCAAATATTTAGCCAATATTTCTCATTTCATTGTTTCACGTGTGCTGTTACCGATCTAAATCCAATCTGGGGGAGTTGAGAGAGGAGATTGAAGTTGAAGACTAACGGCAAAACGAAACTCCTGCCCTAAATTCTTATCGAACAAAGTGGACTTTTCCAATTGACAACTGCTTTACTTTCCCTGCTTTGCATTACTCTGAATCCCAAAATTGCAAGATTAAGGACGGCGACTTGCTGATTGAAGCATTTGCGCCTTTAAAGAGATGTGGAAAGAAACTCAGATTAGGCTTTAGTGTTCTCTCTAAAAAAAAATAAGGGCAATTGAGCATTCCACGTTTCAAAGTACACCTGTGGCTGACCGAGCACATGCCGAAATTCTCTATCATAGCAATTAGAATTCCACTGAAAAATTTTCTATCACTTCCGGCATTCGAACAAATGTCCACGGAATAGTTCTAATTATCTTGCTACCACGAAAACCCCATTTACTCCCCTCTTGCGTGGTAAAAAAAAAGTCAATTCCGACGACGTAAATCACAGAAAGCCAATTTCACATGCCTGCGATAATCACCTAATTCTTAATTAGCACCAACTTTTGAGGCGTGGTCTCTCGAGACTATTGCCTCGATCGAGGTTAAGATTTTCTTTCGTCGGCAGACCGAACACAAAAATAATGAAATACTTGCCACTAAAGCGTGCAACCGAATTCTATGACAGACGCTGGGATGGAATTCATTCAAGTATCAAAAGTGCACTTACTTTTCTACTTTCCAGCTACTTCAGACGACTTCACTCAGCATACACACTTCTGCGCCGGAGCCCTCTCAGCTACTGTCCGTCTCTCTTCTCGACTGACAACCGTGTGAGGTATCTCGCGGCGATGGTTGTCGCTGTTGCGCGGGTCTAGCGAGCGATTAGCCTGATTGGTTCGTACAGTCATTCGCACGAAGTGCTTCGAGCTCCCGTCCACAGTGCTGTGAGCGGCAGGGGTGAACGGGTCGCGGAATTCGCTTCGCATTTGGATTCTTCACCTCAAGCCCTTGAGCGATAGGCGGCGAACACTTTCTTGGAACCCAGGCAGTGTTGTGCTGATGTAGAAAGGCCAGCCGTGAGGGCAGATAGTAATCGCGTCCACGGAACTCGTGGGTTCAGCTGCCGTGTCATCAAACCGTCCATTTTACGTCAGCGAGGTGAGTCAAATGCAACAAAATTCCTTCCAGCCCACCTCGATTCGATTGAAGGAGCGCAATCGTCGTTTGAGAATGAGTACCCCAGCGTTTCCCAAACTGCGCGCCAAGTAGTCCTTGAGGCTCCGCGAGGAATTCATAAGGACTTCGTCCGTGGCATAGAACGACAAGAATCACGGATATTAAATAGCTGTTTCCATCAGGCGTATTTGCTATTGGTTTCTTTGTAAATAATCATCAATGGTCGTTCAATCCTAAGATTGGTTGACTGCTCCCCTCCATCCTTCCCTATTTAGTGCTAGTTCCCTTACCTCCTGGCATCTCTTCCCAGGTACTTGAATCCATATTAAAACAATCCTGGTACTTTTCCACCAATATTAATGGATGTGCTACGCGTCTCGCAGCTTGCTGCATCCTCAGATACAATTGTTTACCCTCCGCCCGTGGCATAGAACGACCAGAATAACGGATATTAAATAGCTGTTTCCATATGGCGTATTTACTATTGGTTTCTTTGTAAATAATCATCATTGGTCGTATATATTGATAGTTATATATTGATAGTTACGATAGTAACCAACGCCAATAAGCTGGGGGGGGGGGGTGTTTGGAGAACAAACTAATTTTTGGGTGGAAATGCAAGGGAACATAGGTTAGGGAACATAGGGCTCTGAAGACGATGGAAGAGTGTTCCATGGAAACGTTAGCAGCCAAAATGCTTACTCGGCTTGAATCCCGAGAATTATTTGTAAATTTAAAAAAAAGTTTGTTCTCCAAACCCCCCCACCCCTTCCCAGCTTAATGGCGTTGGTTACTATCGTAACTTTCTATAAATAGCATGTAAAATTGTACTTGAGGATGTAGCAAGCTGCGAAACGCATAGTACATTAATGAATATTGGTGGAAAATTACAAGGATTGTTTTAATATGAATTCAAGTATAAAATACTTCCACTAAGTGACTCCTTAGGGTGTAAAGTTTATTCTTCCCTACTGCTTTCCTCTTTGTTTGGTCCATGAACTTATTCCCGAGTCTTCTTTTGGGAACTTTTCCCTCTATTTTTATTACTTTATTGTCCAAAGATCATGTGTACTAGAAATTACAATGATTTAGGATTCACCAGAAAGGAAAATAAAAAATACACCCAGTGTCAAAACAAAAAATATTGTCAAGGCTTTCATACTTCCGTTTGCTTGTAGTGTGTTATAATCCTCATAGAATATAGAACTAAGCTCGAAATTTTCAGTAGGATTCCACGAGAATATCATGCTTTGAAAAGGGCTCCGTGGTCGAAAGAATTTGGGAACCGCTACGTTGAGGCATACGTCTACGTCTATGTCTACGTGATACCCTGCAAGCCACCTCGAGGGTGTGTGGTAGGGGGTGAAGATCACCAACCATGCACTATTGACATGCAAGTAGGATATTTAAGGGAGATATGCTAGATGGTAGGGTCACAACGCGTAACTTAGGAAGGTAGATTTCAGAATCAATGCAAGTTCTCATTCTTGACTAAGGTCTTTGTGTTTCTGCTTCAAATTCATTATTTCAACGAAAGATTTCAGCAAAGCAGTTGGTCTGTTTCGGTATGTGGACTTCCGAAACTCGGGATTTCATTTATTGTGAAATGCTGCGGCGGTGTGTGAGAAATGTGACCAGTATATTTGGAAAAGTGTTTTTTATATTTTTTTTATTAAATTACTCCAAGGCCACTTGGAGCCACTTTCAACACTTTCACAGCTCACAGCAGACTTTCTGGAAAGCCAGTATTTATTCATTTTGGCTGAGAGGGCATGGCTTTCCGCTCTTCGGTTCATTGATCGTAGACGTAATATTTCTTTCTCTGTCTGGGAGATCTTTTATCCTGCGTATCCACTTTCGGAACTTTTTCTTTCCTTAGCCGTCGATTTAGAGAATACGACCTGGTTCTTTTTCACAACATTAGCCGACGGAGAAGTTCATTTCCAAGACATGATAAAGTATAAAGTTTTGTGAGGTGTTCCGGAGCCAGACATTCTAGGAATGTGGCCGTATGTAGACGAAGTTACTTCAGAAAAAGCGACAGTTTTTCTGGTCATGTTCGTGTGTTGCCGATTGATGGATATTCTTCGATGGAATTTTTATGGGGTCCAAGAATATTTATAAAAAAGTCCTTTTCTGTGGAAGACCCTTCGCTTTTACATTATTACAATAGCTTAGCAGTGCTTCCTTGACGGCAGTAACCAGCCCGAAGATTGGTTTGTTGAGGATCTCCACTCCTTTCTCCTATCGACTTCCCATATCATCCTTACCTAAGTGTTCAATATGAATTTCTTCATACTATTTCCCTGATGTGTTCCATTCAAGGGCTTAGTGGTTATAGGGGTAGTGAAACATGGTGGCTGTTGCGCAGGAAGATTTCAAATCTCGTTAATCTCGTTTTAAAGAGTCTGACTCACCTTGTTGATGGCCCCCTAGAAGACCAAAATGCATGCCTATGATTATAAATTCCTTAATTTTTGTTAAAATACTTACATATCTTTGATTTTAGCGGTTAAACATGCTTGCAATGTTATCTTCGTCGTAGGTATGGGATGCTCTGCCTACATGATCTTCCTTGTTTTTTTCATCGCTGGTGGCCCTTATCCATCTTAGTAAAAATTTTCCTCCCGCGAAAGTCTCTGGATTGTTTCATGTCAAAATGATCAACATTTTGACATGAAATGTTGGTCATTTTGACTGTATGATGACAATATGAAACAACAAATATATAAGTGTACATTTCTCGGGCTCGCCACCGGGTAAGATATTCATAGGCAGCCGACGTTTCGGGTTCCGACTCGTTACCCATTCTCAAGGCTACACTAAAATGGGTAACGAGTCGGAACCCGAAACGTCGGCTGCCTACGACTATCTTACCCGGTGGCGAGCCCAAGAAATGTACACTAATGTTATTCGCCGGGAAAGTGTTAAATCATACATAACAAATACATCCCCATCACGCCGTTCCCTTCCGGGGTAGGCAGTGTCAAAATGTTTCACTCATTGATTCATAACTGTACACCTAACTGTGCTTCAATAATTTCCTCCATACTGACCTATCCTTGCAAACCTCCAAAATAGCCAAAATGATCAAGAAAGACAGAAAATGCCCTTGACTCCATACAGGGCTCATTCCACGTCATTTTGAACACGGAACATTCTCTCCGATTACAACCAACTTTGCGGGACGTTTTACCACATTGTTGACAATGCCCAAATGTTTTGCAAAATATCATTGAGGTAAATGGAGAGGGTATTTGCTATGCTGGCCAATGCTAGAAGCTGAAGCCAGTCCGCCATCTTAGGTAACCCTCATTTTCCCGTAGCGCTTGCGGCAAACGCACTAATTTTGCAATTTAACTATTATTATTAACCAAAAGAGTTACAGGTTGGCTTTTTGCCTGGTCATAACAGTAAAATTAAGTAAAGCAGGCGTTTAAGTAATCATAAAAAAATAAATAATTAATCCAGACATCAATAGAAAAAATTGACAATGAATGAACTGTCCAAATTAAATTTTTTAGCACCTATTCTTAAAAACATGTAAATTGCCAGGAAATGGCTCAAGCATTTCTGCAGGAAGACTAATCCAATCTACAATCTTCCTGTTGAGGAATGAAAACTTTTTTATATTGGTCCTCTGTGACCGACGATTCACCTTGTATTGGTGATCATTCCTACCTATGTAGTAAAGGTTTTCATCCTTCTGTTTTAAAGAGTCTGACTCACCATGTTCATGGCCCCCTAGAAGACCAAAATGCATGCATATGATTATAAATTCCTTTACGACGATTCAACTTGTATTGGTGATCATTCCTACCAATGTAGTAAAGGTTTTCAACCTTCTGTCGCAGTTCATCCCATGATTTTTCCGCGGTGTCCATTTCCATGATGTGCGGAACAGTGCACAAAGTCCATTTATTTTTCTTCTCCGTCCTAGAGAGTCCCATCATAGCACTATGTTTTCCATCGATTACGTACTAGAAAACAGCATGCAATTACTTCTTTTATATGCATTTTCCTTGCGTATTTGGTTAATTTTTTTAAAATATTAATAATCATCCACATTCCTGTTGGAAGCTATTGTAAAATCGAGTAGAATCCATGACATAAAGCAGCCAATAATGTTTCAAGAGTTACTTGTCTTAAATGTCAAACAAATTGTGGATATTCTTGCTTAACATACGTAACTCGTCCATTCCGTCGTGCTGTCCTTAGATAAGTAAAGGGAGAGGAGGGAGGCGGCGCATGGGCGTGTGGCAGGGGGTTTTAGGTCACCAGCCGTGTGAAGATGGAAGTTTTTGGGAGGTGACATGTGTTATGGGAGTGTATTTAGCCCTTCAGCTGCGGAGAACGTACTTGTCTATTTAATACTTAGGCGTCACCATCACTGAAGACATGTCATGGGGGAAACACATCAGGGAAACAACTAGTGTAGCAAACCGTAGAATAGGATTCGTAAAAATGGTTCTAGGCAAGTGCGATGAGATAATACGAGAAAGAAGCTATTTCACACACGTCAGGCCTCATTTAGAATATGCCGCTAGTACATGGGATCCGTACGAGGAAGGTTTGATAAAAGAATTAGAGCGCGTGCAAAGGAGATCCGCTAGGTTTGTTAAAGGCCGTTATGATAATTGTATAAGTGTTACGGGTTTAATAGAAGAACTAGGATGGGAATTACTATCAGAACGCAGGTTAAAATTTAGGTTAAACATTTTAAGTATATTCGAAACCGTTTTGTTGACGTTAGATATATATTAAGAACCCCTGCGTATTATGCTAGGTTTGATCATATTAACAAGATTAGAGAGATAGATTGTCGTACCGATAGATTTAAAATGTCATTTTTCCCGCGTACTATAAGAGAGAACAATAGGCAGCGTAGCAAAGGAATAGGTAGGTGAAATATAGTTAGAGTAGTCTGTAGTGCATGATGCATGTAATAACAACCATTAATCCCTTTCTTATTATGTAGATACTAACCATCTAGCTGCATGTGACCCTGTTCTCTAGCATGTCTCCGTTAAATATCCTACTTGCATGGCAATAGTGCATGTTTGGTGATCTTCACCCCCTGCCACACACCCTCGTGGTGGCTCGCAGGGTATTACGTAGATGTAGATGTGCGTAGATGTACGTGTGTACGGGCAACTGCGGGAAAAAACGTACTCGTACGTTCGACCTTCTCTTCTTACCTACTACCCGACCCCCTTATCTTTATGGCCCAAACTCTTTCTTCCTTGAGGGGGACAATTGGCAATCCTCATTTCCTACCCGAATGATTCCCTCGGAGGGACTCCCTCCCTCGCTCGTAAGCGGTCACATTCCATTGCCATGAGCTACTAACCTTTCTTCCTATTATCCTCTAAATGCGCTCTGGCAGTCTTACCAGAGCGCAATGCGGGTAAATATCAATGGATTTCCTTGGTGTTTGTTATCAAATTTAACAGTAAATTACGAACAAACTTCATATGATACTTATTTTGTAGAATTTCGCCGATTAAAATATTTGGCCAAATTAACTGATGTTCCGCTAATCCGTCCCTTATTGGGTGGGGCCCTTTCCGCGGATCCTCGGGAAAAGGGTCGGGAGGGGATTGCAAGGGTCTTCTACCTAATCTATCTCTCGCGGCGGAAAAGAGGGTCTGGCCTCCTTCGAATATTTCCCGATTACATTGGAAGACTTGCGATCTAGCTGCCGCAGCTGAAGGGGTTAGCGCTGAGTTTTTATTGTGGTCGCTTATTGTGCGCGGAAAGAACGATTTTTTGTACTTACCTGTTCGGCAATGCATCTCTCATATTTTATCGCTTCTGTCAGACCTAGAGATGTGGTGAGGTGTCATGATAATATTCTCTGTGTCTCACTGAAAAATATCAGTTCTGATTTTCTCAAGCAACCTAAGCCTAGCGTATACCTCTTGAGTCTCTAAGGGCCCCCATCATAATCCCTCTAAAAGTTGTGAAACGCTATATGTACGTTCGTAACTGTTTTTAACGAAACGCGCTGCTTTCCTTTGTATTTAATTAATTTTTTTGGTTAAATCTTTATGACCAGGGTCCCAAATGCTCGCGGCATATTCGAGGGGTGGACTAACCAGAGCGAAGTAGCATCTCTCTTTGACTTTTTCATCCGAGCATTTTCCTATTTTACGTTTAACATAACCTAGTTTCTTTAATGCTGTGCAGCATATGTTTTGTGTTCCCCACAGTTAATGTTAAGCTCTGAATCAGCCACCTAAATTTAAATGATACACGAATAGTGTTGGATTGCACACAAATATAAAAACACTGTCCCCCAGCCTAGGGTGTCGTGAAACTTGGACGTAAAAAGCTTTCCCCACATTTTTTTCGCTTGCTAGGCTTCAATTTGATGACGAAAGGCCCTTTTATACACCACAATGCAAACTTTGCATCCGTTGCCAAGTTATGGGAGAATGAAAAGTTGAGCTTTTCGTAAAATTGTGTTTAGTTTGTCTTCGATATCTCCGAACATGAAGTACTTATGTAAAATAAAAAATGCTCATTTGAAAGAGAACATAAAGGCGTGTAATACTGTGAAGTCATTACTTCAAGATTTTGCATTTTTGTGCACGAATTTTATTTTGAAAATTTCAAACGCGTTTTTCTCAAAGCACGCATCCTTTCGATTGCGTTCATTCTTTATACTTAGCGTATAAATACCTTGGCTATGCAATATTTAAAAATTGCGATGGAAAGTTTTGTTTTGAGAAAGAAATTAATTTTTATTCACTGTAATGTACGCTTTTTACATCCAAGTTTCGCGGCACACTAGTCTGGGGGACTATGTTTTTATATTAGCGTACAATCCAACACTACTCGTGTATAATTAAAATTTAAGTGACTGATTCAGAGCAAAAAATCAATTAGTTTAAGGTGCCAAACGCAGCAGTGCTGCTTTAGTGATTTCTCCATGACGACGAATACCACAAAACGGTGATGCTTTTAATGCTGAGTTTCGTAGAACTTCGTCATTCCTACTTACATGGAACTTTCGTATCCTACTTACATGGCAATAGTGCATGTTTGGTGATCTTCACCCCCTGCCACACACCCTCGTGGTGGCTCGCAGGGTATTACGTAGACGTCATTGTTTAAGCTCAACAATCAGGTGTCTTCCATTAATAAGCAGTTTTAAGAGAAAAAACGCGTTTGAAGTTTTTAAAATAAAATTTCATGCACTAAAATGCAAAATGTGAGTCAATGACTTCATAGTATTAAGCACCGTCGCTTTCTTTTTCAAATGAGAATTTTTGCTTTAACATAAGTATTTCATGTCCGGAGATATCGAGGGTAAACTGAACACAACTGCACAAAAGGCTCATTATTTTTTCACGCGCCCGTTTCTAACTAGTCAACGTTGTTGGAATTCTGATGGAGTTCAAGAATTTATCTGAAATAAATAACTAGGCAACGGATGCATGTTTTGCGAAAAAAAATTTTGTGCATGGTCAACAAACCATTACAGCGGAATTAGTCCAGCAAATTTTGTCGACCTTGGTGAGGTCAAGAGTGACTCGGTGTTCGAATTGACGAGACGATGTCTCCTCTGCTGATCATGTTTGACCATCTACATCTACGTCATACCCTGCAAGCCACCCAAAGGGTGTGTGGCAGGGGGTGCTTTCGCACCAGGCATGCATGAATGATAGGGTAGAACACCGACATTACACTAAAACCCGCGCACCACACATGCAAAGCGCCAATTAAAAATCTAATACCCAAGAAACATTCTATCTTCAATCGTTCCAACATGCAAGGGATACAAAGACTACTACTACAGATTCAAAATATCATGCATAAATAAGAACACCAATATTTACATCATGCCTAAATAAGAGAGCAGAATATATAATGAGAAAGATTTACTGCCTGCCTATTGTCAATACTCGAACTATTCATGACGACGATCACAGCTGTTATGGTCCCGAATGGTACGCGGGAAAAATGACATTTTATACCTATCGGTTCTACAATCTAGCTCTCTAATTTTATTGGCGCGATCTAATCTGCCGTAGTACGAGGGGGGTTAATAGTATATTTTTTACGTCGTCAGAGAAATGATTTTCTTGAAATTTAGTTAGAAGATTAAGCCTATAATTTAATCTACGCTGTGAGAGCGATTCCCATCCTAATTCCTCTAACAGTCCAGACACACTAGCCAACTTATCGTAGCATCGTTTCACAAACCTAGCTCCTCTTCGCTGTACGCGATCTAACTCTGATATCAACCCCGTTTCGTATGGATCCCATACACTAACAGCATATTCCAGATGAGGCCTAACGATTGAAAAATAACACCATAAATGTGTCTTTTTGATTTCTTCGACAAAGCATCGTTTTACTTCACGTATACCCTCAAGGTCTACGCTCCGCAGGACGCATCATCGCGAACAACTATATTTGACCTAATATTTCAGTTGAATTTCAACTTCTTTATCGTCGTGACCTATACGTGTTGGATATGCTTCTCGTTCAATTTTCTCCTCTTCCTTGGTCCTTGAATTGGAGTTCTCTAGTGCCTATTTCCCATTAGTAACATTCTACCAAGTTAACGGTCACTGTTATGACGTCACTGACGGTAAGTTCCAACTCGCTATTTGTATCCCACAAATGGTTAGTTATGAGCTTCACGAGACGGCTCGAAATAATGGCATCCAATATCGGCGATACCGAACGGTTAACGGTCTTAATTGCCCAACTTTATTTTGCATGACGTGTTACACTTATGGCTTTTATTCTCAGGTCCTTTAAGCTTTTCCCGGTTCCATAGTCCAGGTTGTGAAACGTTGGTTATGTCAACATATCATAAAGTGATGAGAAAGTGAAAGAACGTTGTTATTTTTCAATCGTTAGGCCTCGTCTGGAATATGCTGTTATTGTATGAGATCCATACGAAACGGGGTTGATATCAGAGTTAGATCGCGTACAGCGAAGAGGAGCTAGGTTTGTGAAACGATGCAACGATAAGTTGGCTAGTGTGTCTGGACTGTTAGAAGAATTAGGATGGGAATCGCTATCACAGCGTAGATTAAATTATAGGCTTAACCTCCTAATTTAATTTCAGGAAAATCATTTTACTGACGACGTAAAAAACATACTATTAACCCCCTCGTACTACGGCAGATTAGATCGCGCCAATAAAATTAGAGAGCTAGATTGTAGAACCGATAGGTATAAAATGTCATTTTTTTCGCGTACCATTCGGGACCATAACAGCTGTGATCGTCGTCATGAATAGTTCGAATTGTAACAATAGGCAGACAGTAAATCTTTCTCAATATATTCTCTACTTTCTTATTTATGCATGATGTAAATATTGATGTTCTTATTTAAGCATGATATTTTGAATCTGTAGTAGTAGTCTTTGTATCCCTTGCATATTGGAACGATTGACGATAGAATGTTTCTTGGGTATTAGATTTTTAATTGGCGCGTTGCACGTGTGGTACGCGGGTTTCAATGTAGTTTCGGTGTTCTACCGTATTATTCATGCATGCCTGGTGTGGAAGCACCCCCTGCCTTGCATTTGGGTGGCTTGCAGGGTATGACGTAGATGTAGTTCATTTCCCAAGATATTTCATGTCCCGAAGAGAAATTTATTTCTCAATATCGTCTTCTCCATTTCTTTTGCTCTGCTTGCATGATTATACTCAGGTTTTAGCTTGAGGCTCTTTCTAACGTGTGTATTCTACTGCTTTTTGTCAGACAATCTACTTCTTAAGCACACATTCTCTGCCTATTCGTAAATTTCACTCTCCAATTACCAGCTCCGTTAGTAAATGGTATCTTAGGTAAGAGATATGTAAGAAGTATGCAATATTTTTGTCTACCCTTCCAAAATATTAAGATTAAGTCCGTGGGAAATTATTGAAAATTTACTTACCGATTTCTGATTCATACGAAGAAAGATTGGACGTCATGGATCAATTTAAGGGATAGAGAGAAGATTCCTTGAGGGCGCAGGGAAGTCCTCGCCGTTTTAAACTTCTGTGTCAGCTATGTAAAATGATGCTTTGTCCAACATGGGCGGAAATGAGTTATCTACATCTACATAATACCCCGCGAGCCGCCGCTTGGGCGTGTGGCAGGGGGTGTTAGGTCACCAGCCGTGTAAAGGTGTACGTTTTTTGGAGATGAAATGGTGACATGTATTATAGGAGTGTGTTTAGTGGAGCTCAATTGTTATTGTGATCGCTTATTGTTCGCGGAAAGAACGAGTTTTTGTACCTATCTGTTCGGCTGTGTATATCTCTTATTTTATCGCATCTGTCAGACCTAGAGATGTAGTGAGGAGTCATGGTAATATTCTATATGTCGCTCTGATAAATATCAGTTCTGAATTTATCAAGCAAACAGCCTACCTTGTAGCCTCCGACTCTCTAATGGCTCCCACCTTAATCCCTCTAAAAGTTGTGAGACACTATATGTACGCTCGTAGCAGTTTTCAACGAAAGTTATCGTCTCAGGCAAAATTAAAAAATGAAGAGACACTGAATTGTACAGTGAAGTCTGCACCATCAAGTGGCTTAAATTATTAAGCGTAAAAGCAGAATGAAAAAGAAAATAGGGCCGGAGAATAGGGGATGGATCATCATCATTGGGCATTATGCTATTAAATGATTTTTGGAGTGTATTCCTAACTTTCCCATTTCAGGGACATCTTTGCACATTACCGCATATTACTTCCCCACATCCCGCAGGTGATGGGCAAGTAATCTCGGTCTCCGTAGAATTCCTCATATCCTCTACCTCTTCTTCATTCATTGATCGTTATATCTTCAAATTGGTTGACTGCAGGCCTCCATCCTTCCCTACCTAATGCTAGTTCCCTTACCTCCTGGTATCTCTCCCTATGTACTTTCCTCTTTATTTGGTCCATGAACTTATTCTTGGGTCTTCCTCTGGGGACATTTCCCTCTATTTTGCCTTCAGTTACGTTCCTCACAAACTCATTGTGTCTCAGGGTGTGACCAGTCCATCTGATTCCGCTTTTTCTATTGTGTTCCATATCTTTTTATGGTCCTTTCCTCTTCTACTCTTCTGTAAAATTCGTCATTTCTTATTTTGTCCGTCCATTTTATCTTCAACACCCTCCTGCAACACCAGGTTTCGAATGCTTCTAGTCTTTTCTGGTCAGCTTTTCCAATGGTTCATGCTTCCGTTCCGTAGAAAGCCACGCTCCACACAAATTTTTTCACATAATGTTTCCTGGTTTGTAGTATCTTTGTGTATCTTCTTTGAGTACAGCAGTTGTATTTTTTACCATTAATGCCTTAGGCTATTCTTCGCCTGATGACCGTTGTGCTTCTTCCGACCCAACTATAGTCGCTGGATGGTCTGAGCCTTCACCTCAGAGAGCACAATCACTCGTCTGATTTTCATTGACAACAAGTCTGCCTGATTTTCTGTTTATTTCAAAAGGAACCAGTCGCTGGCCCTTGCCCCTTCCTCTCTACATAATGTCCAAACTTATCTCGTAGTCTCCAGTATCTATCCTCATTACTTTTCATAGACCTATGATGTCCACACCAATCCTCTCAGTTCCTTATTTTGTTTCCTAGATTTTCGTGTACAGTGAAACCTGTATTAAGCGAGATCCGACGGTTCTCCTGAAAATCTGTCGTTAAGAGGGTTGGTTTTTCGACAGGGGTTCAGCTTCTGGGATGACCGATGGGGTATGCAACTCTGAGAAATGGTGTGCGCTCATTGAGAAATGGACAGAAATAGTTGAAAATGGACAGAAAGGGATAAAAATGGACAAAAATGGACGGAAATGGATAAAAATGGACAGAAATGGACAGGGATGGATAGAAATGGACAGAAATTGTTGAAAATGGACAGAAAGAGATAGAAATGGACAAAAATGGACGGAAATGGATAAAAATGGACAGAAATGGACAGAAATGGGCAGAAATTGTTGAAAATGGAGAGAAAGGGATAGAAATGGACAAAAATGGACGGACATGGATAAAAATGGACAGAAATGGACAGAAATAGTTAGAAATGGACAGAAATTGATAGAAATGGACAGAAATTATAGATATGGATAGAAATAGACAGAAATGGATAGAAATGTGCAGAAATGGAGAGAAATGGACGGAAATGGATAGAAATGGATGTACATGGTTACAAATGGATGGAAATGCGGTGCATTCTTGTTTTTGAAGTTGCGTACCCCTCAGGGATGACTATGCAAATTAACGGGCGGCTGATTCGAAAAAAATGGAAAAAAACCTTGGAGGAAAGGTATTGATAAAACCGATACAGATGTCGTTTATTTCCTAATCATTTAGTTGCTCCTGGGAAATTTCAATGCATATTTGATGCACAGTGAAACCAGAATTAAGCGACTACTGACAGTTCTGCTGAAAAACGGTCGTTAAGAGGAGTGGTCGTACGACAGGGGTTCAGTTTCTAGGAGTTTATATTACACAAATTGCTGATTAGGAAATGGAAAATAACTCGAAGGGACAGTCTTGTTAAAACATATACAGATGGCGTTTATTTCCTAATGATATAGTTGCTCCTGGGATATTTCTAAGCATATTAATTTGATTTACACATACAGTGAAACCTGAATTAAGCGATCACCGGCGGTTCTGATTAAAAATGGTCGTTAAGAGGGGACTAGCTTGATAGGAGTGGTCGTTAATAGGTGTGTCACTGTATTAGCTTCAGGGTTGCCCCTAGGGTACGAGGGGCACCGGATAACTATGCCTTGTTGGGCCCCGGGCAGCTATGATTTGTACGGTTTACGAACCATAAAAATATAGCTATTCGAGCCGCAAATTATGAAATAAATTCGTTGAATTCCAATTTATCATTATCTTCAAATCACTTATTAATTTTACTTGTACGTTTAAAAATATAAAGTAATAATTTTTAAATTCAAGCAAATAAAAAGATAGCGGGTTCCTGAATGGCACATAAATTTCCCTTACTTGAATAAAAGAACAACGATTATGGTACAAATTAACCTCTATTAGATACGGTAATGTGGCGCTCATACCAGCTATTTACAGTGATTTATCCATCTTGATATTACCGATTTCCTCCAAAATGCGGGGCCCGGGGCAGTTGCCCCGCTTGCCCGACCAAATGGGTGGTACTGATTAGCAGAGTCCTTTAGTTCCATGTGCCTGTTATGACTGCTATATCTCTTTTCCGTAAATTCTGTTTTTCTACTGCATTTGCGTCTGGTTCTTTGAAAGGATTTCGCTTGATGGTGACTGCGGAAGCCTAGCTCCTACCACTTCCTGGCACGGCACCCGGTCAAGTCCCGTAGTTATCAGGATGCATTCCCACTGTGAGCCGTACATTATTTCAAGGTAGAAAAGTAGTTGATGTGGTATTCTGTAGTTTTATTTTTATGAGACCGTCACTTGAAAGACTTGGGCCAGGCGCCTTTTGCAGCTGCCTAACTGATGTACGAGGGTAAGTCAATAATTAACTTGTAAAACTGGATTGGAGCATTAATAATCTATGTAACTTCCTGAAATTTATTTCACTTTTCTACATTTTCACACAGTAAATTCTGACTTTTTACCCATCTCTTTACGAGTCCTTAATAGTCGGCAGCAAAGAAGTCTTTTGTTTGCAGTCACAGCCAAGGAGTAACCTCTTGGACTACGGCATCATCATTTTCGTAACGTCGGCCAACCGAATGAATTTTTAGGGGCCCGAACAGGTGAAAATCTCTGGGGGCTGAGTCGGGTCTATACGTTGGATATTCCTAGCGTTCCCAATGAAATGTTTATGACTGATGCTTGTGATAAAATGTTGACGTTGGCAACTTTTTTATTGACTTACCCTCGTTCAAGCGCTACTCGGACTACCGCTCGGTTGCTTACTAACCTTCGACCGATCGAGCGTGGGCTGCCGTACCCAGAGCAATTCCTATCGCTCCATCCAGTTCACCAGTTCACTTCTTTGGGTCATCAGAGGGTGCAAGTCCTTCTACCTCGACATAATGATGGTAGTCTCTGAGAGGGGAAGAGATGGGTGAGGTTGAACTCAGTGAAAGTGGAGCACTCTTAAGAAGATTGTATTGGATTTTGGGGAGGGTACCGACAGCTAAGGTCATTTGCGCCATAGGGGATAGGTAAGGGAGGAAGGGTGGATAATAAACCGGCGTTGGCATTAGCCTGCTCTTAACGAAGTGTGCAAAAGGGACCACGATTTGACGTCTCTTCCGACAGACGGAGAACTGCACTTGAAGTGCCCTCCACCAGGCACCCAAGAAGGAATCGGATTTCCTCTGAAAAACATCCTCTTCTGCAGGGATTTGAACCATGACCTCCCTTACTAAGAAGTTTGTCCTTTGAAGGAACTCTAGGAAGGGTGCAGATTTTGCGGGCTTACTCTTCAACACTCAAATATTCTCAACGCTGCGAAGTAGTTACCCAATTAAAGGACATAGGTTTCAGTTGACACTCAAGTCTCGCTCTTCACTTGCGTCCAATCTTCAGCCTTTTCTGCAGGATTTTCGGCCGGTAAGTGGTAGCACCAAGTGCTTCCAGAAAGAGCTAATCAATCAGCAATGCGTATTGTCCAAAAAAACCATCGCGTTTCTTGAGTTTCTTATGATAACGTTCCCCTTTAGTCCCCCGCAAAACTTTGGGAACAAATGATTGTCATAAAGTTTCTTCTTGGTTGATAATGACGTTTGTACTTAAGCTACAAATGATATGTGCTTGCTCTTTCATTGAGGCATCACATGGCTAATAAATCTTTTTTTATTATGTTATTTACTTTTTCACATAAAGAGTGAGTTCTGTCTGTTATTTAGCGCATTCTGAAGAGGGTGCACTTACCCGGTAGAGTATCAGCTGATCAGTTATATATTAGCCGTATCCACAGTATGATTAGTGTATCATAATTGATCGTTAAATCCTAAGATTGGTAGACTGCAGCCCTCCACCCTTCCCTACATACTGTTTGTTCCCTTCCTTCTAATGTACTTTCCTCTTTATTTGGTCTTCATGAACTTATTCCTGGGCCTTCCTGTGGGGACTTTTCCTTCTGTTTATCCTTCAATTATGTTATTCACAAGCCCATTGTGTTTCAGGGTGTGTCCAACCATCTGATTATTTATGTTTCATATAGTCCTTTTCTCTTATACTGTTCTTTGCACGTCAGTATTTCTTATTTTGTCCGCCCATTTTATCCTCAGGATCCTCCTCTAGCACCAGACTTCGAAGGCTTCTATCTTTTCTGGTCAGTATCATCATCATTGGTCGTTCAATCCTAAGATTGGTTGACTGCTGCCTTAGTAAGCATATTCCGATTTATATATAGATATATAAGCCATTTAAACTTCCCGTCGCCACTCCACGGTTTTGTGTTGATGCTAGAATTCTATTATTTCCCATTTTGTATTACGTATTTTGTCTCTATTATCGTAGCTATTAAACATAGTTATTAGATTTTCCCGTTGCTGCACTATTAAAGCCACATCAAGGAAAAGAGAGCATCGCGAAAAAATGGTCGACATGTTCTCTTTAATTCACTACTTTTTTGTTAAAATAATGAAATGAGTGGATTTTTTAAAAATAAATCAGCGGGGTCGTTTTTTAAATTGTTGACAAGAGTCAGCGTTGAAAAGCTATAATTCCTCAGTTGGAAGCACATTAAGGTGTTGAATATCCGGTAAGGATAACCCTGGTTGCACTCTTAAGTTTATACAGTTAAATGGAAAAAAACTGATTAAAACTCACTCTTATAGTTTCCATATTGCTAGATGTTTTTTTTTTACCTACCAACTATCAATATCATTATTGTAGTCAAGAAAATCATTTCTCTGACGACGTAAAAAACATACTATTAACCCCCTCGTACTACGGCAGATTATATCGCGCCAATAAAATTAGAGAGCTAGATTGTAGAACCGATAGGTATAAAATGTCATTTTTTCCGCTTACCATTCGGGACCATAACAGCTGTGATCGTCGTCATGAATAGGTCGAGTATTGACAATAGGCAGACAGTAAATCTTTCTTTTTATATTCTCTACGTTTTTATTTATGCATGATGTAAATATTGATGTTCTTATTTTTGCATGATATTTTGAATCTGTAGTAGTAGTATTTGTATCCCTTGCATGTTGGAACGATTGAAGATTGAATGTTTCTTGGGTATTAGATTTTTGGTTGGCGCTTTGTATGTGTGGTATGCGGGTTTTAATGTAATGTCGGTGTTCTGCCATATCATTCATGCATGCCTGGTGCGAAAGCACCCCCTGCCACACACCCTTTGGGTGGCTTGCATGGTATGACGTAGATGTAGATAGGATTTTACAAAGTTTAGGGACATGGTTAGTTCATTGAATTCTCAACTCCGTTGTTATCATCATATTAATCTTTATTATACACACTGTTTACATGTCATAAAATAAATTTTGCTTATCAATGTATCAACATTATATATTTGGCTTCTGTAGCTTGTATATATGTATATTATCACGTAAATGACCTTCATTTGATATATTACATCATCTTAAAATCTAGTTTCCAGTATTTGGTCTCCCACAAAGGCTTGCTTTTTTCGTTAAAAAAACTACCACCAAAAAACATCTACTATCAGTCCAGTTTATTAAATCTATGGGCGATTGTGGAACGGTTTATCTCGAACGAATAGTAATCACTCAATGTATACGGACACTTCGTTAGGACACATGATTTCTTGCCGAAAGATGTGATCATCTTCTTTGGAGATCCCAGAAGGGTGCCAGTATCACGTGAGATGTTATTGCGGAAATAAATGGGTTGATGGATAATATTTTAACAGTCAATGAATTCATGTAATCCATCACAGGGTAACACAGTCCTCGTGGATCGTCGTCTTAAAACTATTTTAAAAAATAAATTAAAAAAGACAGCAGGCGTGTGAAAGTTTTTGGAAAAATTATGTATTTATTCTTCTTAATATGGGCAGCTCCTTCGACTATTAGGGATACCCTGGCGCTCTTATTTTTGGGTAGCTGGATATTGTGGCGGTCAGCCAGCCTCATAAAATGTGTTGGCCTCACTTCATTTCCATAGTTATGGGATATTACATGGAAATTATGCCTTCATTGGCTAAAAATCACTATAAAACAGACTTCTAACTAGGATCGAGGAGATACATTAGAGCATGGAAGAAAATTAACCTTTCCCAATGTGACATTAACCAAAGAAACCTGAGGTTGAACCCATGCTACGATGTATAAAAATATACAACTCGTACGAATTGGCTTCCATGGCCTTCGTTAAAAATGTTTGGCGTCGCTTTCGGAGGCGGCATTTTTATTTGTTTCTTGCTTTGGTGAAAATGCTTTGCAAAGGTTTTTTTTTCTGTTCATACCATGAATATACTTACGATACTCCCTCTCCCTTGCCGATAAGACTACCACAAACCATTTATTTGATACGTCTCCTATCTGCATTTTGCTATAAATTCTCTACTAATCACATTTTTCTCTTCAGCAGTAAAAACTATTTACATCATACCAAATTAAAAATTTAGCTCTTTCTCAGTTTCCAAGTAATTATGTACAGTGGAAGACATCGTGTTTTCCGAAAATATAATTACAATATTTTGCGGAAAGACATGTAGTCAGACACTTCTAATCTCCCGATTCATTGATCATTTCTAACAAAATACCATTCATTTCTTTCTGCCCCTTCTATTGGGTTTCTTTTTTTTAAATACTTTTGCTAGCCAATAGAAGCCTTGTGATCGGTATTTCCCCGACGAATAGTGGCTATTTTTCCAATTTATTATCGTTATTATTATCACGCACGATTTCTCAATTCCCTAAATGACAATATTTAATTTCGAACTGCATGCAGTTCGAGGATATGAATACGAAAAGGTGAGACCAGGAATCACACGCTGTTATGACCTAAAGCCACGGGCCAGACCTTGAAAATTCCTTGTGATATACTTCAAATATATGTTTATATATACATGTATCACATTATTTTATACATTGGGAACCCCGTTGGAAATTATAATTCAAACCTTTTCAATTATTTCCTCATGATAAGAATACAAACGTACATTGACATTATCCTTTGCATTGGATATGGAACCAATGCTCTCTCACTCGCGAGTATGAAAAAAGAAAAGGAAGCCTCCAAAAGAAAGCCCACGGCAGCGAAAGTTCGAGCTCGTTAAACGCCTTCGAAAGACAGCGATGATTCACGCCGCAAGTGGTAGCAAGTTAGTGCGGAGAGCGCTTGTTTTTACAATCAGAACCAGCTTCGACAGGAACGAGCGCAGAATTTTCGGGCGATCTTGAACAAAAGGGCATTTAAGGTCGGAATAATTTACTCGATTACGGTGAGCCGCCATACGACACTGTTACCCAGTCAAATTTTCACGTTCGGCTGAACATGAAAATGTGATGCAGTGCCATTAAAAAGTGATATCAGAGGGCGAATGGGTTAAAAGACAGTTACGTTGGGAATAGCCCCATCGTTATTATCGTTCACCCTTTTGAATCAAACGAATAAAACCGACGTTGCTCGAGGATTCCTGAAGAAGTGATCGGTCCACGAAACACACAAGGCCGGGGGCGATCGCAAAATTACATGCAGCATATAACGTTGTCATAAAAAATTCACTTAAAGAAGCCATAACTGCTTCAATGTCTTGAATGCGCTATTTTACATGACACATTTCACTCACTCATTCCAATGTCACCAATTTAATGTTATATCTGAGGAACTAGCTAAAGTGAGCGTGCGTGAATATGTGGATTGAAACCTTGCATGCGGCCATGTGAGGAGGGGCTCTTATTGTAATTAAGAAACTGACCATAGAGATTGAAGTCCAATGGCAATAGCTGTGGGTGAAAGTTGCAAGAAGTTGTACAATTTTTAAAAAATTGTCTTCAGTTTGGTTTGCACAAATTTGAGTGTGTGTTCATACATTTTCTATGATAAATTATGATTGAAATGCAAACTCTTGGAGCTAATTTGGACGATGTGTACGTAAGCACCCAGGTGCTTTCACACTGCTCAAGGGAATCAGTCAATTTCAACGGACGCCTTGGCTTTAGATAAGATTTTATGATTAAAAATTAATTAATGGCCTTAAGACTGGTGAATGTGGATGAAGTTGTGATTCACACCAGAGACTGGAATCACTAGGATAAAATTAGTACAGAATGGCTAAAGTTTGCTGCCAGTGTTTAGTTACAATAATGTATGTACTCAGAATACAAGACGCTTCCCTTGGAAGCAGTAGTTAACCAGCCACAGCTGGCAAACACACTGTTATAAAAGCTTGAAAGAGCAATCGGATTTAGAATGTTGCGTTTCTGTCAACATTCAAACATTTCTAAACTTCCAACACTAAATATTACCACTAACCCAGGCCTTGAAATACGTGATACACTCTACTTGAATGCATAATACGTTCACCTGTTTTATTTATCACTCTAGAAAAAGAAAAATTTACCTTTTTGGCAAGGCAAAACGTATGAATGCGTTTTTAAAAGTGACTACTCGTTATATGGATCTCCAGCTGTCCACAAACATCACCAACATGAAAGGGATCGTTTCTTTGTCTCTCAGGTTCAGTTCTCACGTTCCGGTTGCTTGCTCCGGTTGCTTGATATATTTTAACAGCACTGTTTCCGACAGCCAGTATTCCAACGTACAAGGCTTATCTTTCAGTCACAGTCTCATCTTAAGGTTCATTTTAGCTGCAAAAACGGCACGATGAAGTTCGAACCAGCGCGGCAGCTACTTCATTCTTATATAAACGCGTAAGGCAAGAGTGGATGAATACCGACCCGGATGAACAATTTAACCGGGCCCGCGAATGGTCCTCTGAGAAAAACACAAAATATTTATACAGGCCCCTCAAAGCGCACGCTTCCTCTTATTACGGACGGGCCCACTTGATTGGATAAGATTTATAGCGGCTTTCGTGTCCCCCTTTGCGCCCAAACTTTCTCCTGACTAAAGTCACCGCTCATTCTCCGAGAAACTATAACCAAAAGAACGAGCCGCTTGGAACTGCTTTCAGCGATACAGCATCTAGAATAAAATACCTCTAGGTCACTGGAGGCACACTTTGCCGCTCACTGACAATGGTGGTGGAAATGGAAGTAGATTGGTGCGATACCTGTCCCTTGAGGAACCACACCCCTTTCATTTCCATATCTCGAAAAAAGTTATGTAAAACAAAACCTTCGCTGAAACGTAGTCAGGGGAGACGCTAGGTATTATGAAATTTATCCACCAACCGTCTCCGGCTCACTAACCATGCCTTTTGACGCCAACGGAGTGTAGCGGTGGTGATGGAAACGGGTTGGCGCCACACCTATCCCCTGGGGAACCACTCCATTCAATTTTCCGAAAAATGTGTACTAAACAAAACCCATCACGAAAGAGTTAACACTATTAGCCATCACTGCTCCATCCAACGGTCGTCGATGGTGCGCAGACTGTGCCGGCACATGGGCGCGAGAAGGGAGACTATGATGATGATTATGCATATGTTCTTTATGTACATGCGCAGACGGAGACGCGGTGGGCAGGGTGTCGCGCGGCGGTTTAGGGGGCGCCCCCCCCAGTGGGCGCAGCAGCAGTCCGTCGGAGGCCCGAAATACCGGCGACTCCTCGATGGTCGCCGGGCGGCGGGGACGAGGAAGAGGCCCTGCCGGTCGGGGGCAGGATCGGCAGAGGAGGCGGCGGCGGGGATGAGGGGCCTTCCTATTCAGCGTCCCCCGCCCCCTACGCCCCCACCGCCTCCCTCCTCGCCCCACTCCTCCCCTCCGTCCGCCCCCGGCTGACTCTCCAGCACCCAAGACCACAGCCTCTTCTGCGCCTGAGCGTAGCGGTCCGAGCCGCCCTCGACCCCACAGGCCGCTAACAGTCGCCTCAGTTTCCTCCGGCTCGGGTCCAGCTCTTCCTCGTCTTCCTCCTCGTCCTCCTCGTTCGCCTCCATGTCCCAGCAGTCGTCCTCGAACTCGTAGAATTCTTCCTCCTCGTCCTCGTCGGCGTCTCGAGACCCGGCCGCCGCCCCCGTCGTCTGCGGCACCGTCAGGAACTTACCGGCGGATGCGGCTTGGTTCGCCGGTGTTCCCTGGTCTCCTGACGCGGCTCCGTAGAGTGCGACGTCGGCCGCGACGTTTCGCGGCGATGCATTGCCGCAGCGCGACCTGGCCGAGCGGTTGTCAACGGAGGCCCGTCTCAAAGCGTCGGGCGGCCTCACGAGCGGCCTCTGCACGGACTGGGTCACCTGCGTCGTGGAGGATGCGGCGGAGTTTGGCTGTGGAGATGCGGGGTAGTAAGCCCGGTCTAGCCAAGGATCCTCGAGGTACTTGTAGACTTCGGAGACGGGGGAGCGAGACTCGGGATCCGGGTCCAGGAGACGTCGGGCCATCCTCAGGAAGCGGGCGCTGTAGCGACGGAACCTGGCTGGGATCTGCGAGAGAGAGAGAGAGAAAAAATGGTCAAGAGATGAAATGGAAAAAAAGCATCGCTTCCTGCTTTTGGCTATAAGGTAGTTTGAGCGAAATATCATTTCACCTATAAATCTAAGATTTCAGTCTCATTTTAATGAGAAATATCTCACCCTTCCAAAGACCCCAAATTATCGAACCCTTTACCACACTGCTTTTCGAGACATTTGCCAAACTGTATCTGCCATTTTACTTGGAAAATGGTTCGTGTAAGCACTGTAGAGAGACATTCTTTTAAAAAATTAGGTATTTATTACACCTAAATCTCGTCAAAAACTAACAGCTTGTAGCTTGAGTGTTTTCTCAACCGTTTTTTAAAATAAATTATATTGTCTCCGCAGTAATTTTTTTAGGATCATAATAAAAAACTTCCTTCGCGAAGGAGTTATAAACGTACCGCGCCAAAAATATGAGTGAAATTGAAGTCTTAAAGAGATATTTTTATTTAACTTAGTAGAATTTCAGTCATGTAAAAGTATAATATTGCACCATAATAAATGCAATATATTATTCATGCTTCCTACAGCATCTTAAATTGAAAACGTATAATTTTAATGTGGTCTCCTTTATGACTAGAGAACTATCTCGCTCAAACTACCTTAAGGTATGCCAACATTTTTCACTTTCGTCCATTGTCCGTCTGGAAAATAAAGGTTATGTTTCATTGGTTTCCGAGTTTTTAACGTTGACGGCTGGTAATGCAAATTAAATGGAAGTAATGCGCAAGTCCATTAAAGCGAATAAACTTTGGTCTATTTTAGCTAAAATTTACTCTTTATTTTCCGTCTCCAAGTACGGCTTAAAGAATTGTATTTGTCATAACGTAATTCTTATCCCAAAGAACCTCCGTTTGAGCGCATTTCCAATGCCAAGTAAACGGGATCATCCCAAATAGTTATTTTACCTATTTTGACTGTACCGGGATTAAAAGTTTAAAGGGGTTTGCGCCAAATCACGAGTTACCAGCGACAAAGATAGAGTACGGGACTGTAAACTTGGCATTAAGGTGGCTGCGGCAGAAGCCAGAACTAAAAGAGCGTTTTCGGCCGAAGTATATAGTCTCCTTAACACTAGAAGCCCCGCGGGGGTCATTTTGACCCATTTGCAAGTTTCGGTTCCTCCCATTCAAGCTGTATTCATAGGAAAAAGAAATGCTTCAGTTATTTTTATTTATTTAGGAAGTTCTACATGTACTCTGACCGAAATTTGTGTATCTAGTATAGTTTGCGAAAAAAAAATACTTTACCCTAGAAGCCCCGCGTGGGTCATTTTGACCCACAGGGCGTTTTAACGGATTTACTTCATCTAAATGCCGCTAAAAATTGTACTTTCTGAAATTGTATGAATACGTGTTTATTTTGGTCCTAACATCAATACATGGCACATTGTTGCACTTTTCTGAGACATTTTTTCAGCATTAAATCATGTTTTATGATGTTACCATCTGTATTCATCTTTGTCACCTCATCTGAAAAATGTAAATGAATTTTGCACAAGGTTGGAAGACAATGTACTTTTACGCACGACCCACGGCTAGTGTGCCTTGTCAAGCTCTGCACGAGCAGAGCGTGTTCCACATCTGGAAGAGGTAACCTTCCCCTCTGCCACTAAACTGCCACTAGGAAATCGGTCGGTGTCAGCCACCGGGGACGGAGTCATCCAGTTGGCTCCGCTTCTTCATGTCGCCACGTTCGTTACAGAAGAAGGAGGAATGAACACCGAATGCATTGTTAAATTCTCGCACTGTCTCACTTTTTGAAAAAAAGACGAAAAATTATATAATGAACTCAATTGCTGAACGAGACGAATGAAAGATTCATTGTCATTCTCGTTTTTCAGTGGCCCAGGCAAGTGACATTGTGTACCAGACTGAATGGCCACCCCGTATGCGTGGTGTTTTATAGTGCTCAGTGACAGGGTGGCGTCGATCATAAAAGACTCGCGGATGGGCGACCATCTCGCATAATTCCTTCGCGGCGCCACCCGGTGCGGCGGATGCTATTGCAATTCTGCTTGACTCCACTCTGTCGCCCTAAAGGCATTGTATTATCGGAGCATTAGAGTGCAGAAAGAAAACCTCGCTCTGCCTTGCATTTAGTACCTGTCTCAGAGTCAGGAATCATTTGCTAGCGAAGGGCTACGCTCTAGCGAATCACTATACTTATGACTTATTGCAGGAATAACACGTAACCCTCCAGATGTACGATCAAATGCAGATCGCCTCTGTGGACGCACACTTGGAGGGCGAGGAAGCCGGGATTTAAAAACATTTCATGCTTATTAGCAGATGAATCCATCAATAAAGATAAATAAATAATTCATAGAAACAATTTTTTCACGAGTCAAAA
This sequence comes from Ceriagrion tenellum, assembly GCA_963169105.1. Lineage (NCBI taxonomy): Eukaryota > Metazoa > Arthropoda > Insecta > Odonata > Coenagrionidae > Ceriagrion > Ceriagrion tenellum. The sequence continues at coordinate 64,786,178 of OY720642.1, read as the reverse complement.
GGAGTCTTATTTTACCGCATAAAGCTGCGAGTATTGGGTTGAAAGATAATGTTTTGAGTTGAACTATATTGTGAAACTTGCATATGACGTTTAAGCAATATTCCGTTTGTTTAATTCAATATTCATGACATAAAAAATAATACTTACTTGATATTACTCGCGTATGGTATTTCTTCAAAATAAAGAGTATGAAAATTTGTTTAAAACATTTTTTCAAGGTTTTTAACAACAATACATCATAGGGATATAACCCTAGATTTTGAAGAGATTAAATATAACCCAGGAAAAAAACAAAATATCTAAAATAAGGCATAAAATCACGACAGTATAATACATAACCACGCATGGGTCATTTTGACGCACACGGGGCTTCTAGGGGGAAGTCAACCCCGGGGGTTCTAGTGTGAAGGTAGTTTGAGCGAAAAATAATTTTATTTAGAAATCAATAAATTTGGTCTCATTTCAAAGGAAAACATCTCACCTATCCAATGACGTAAAACATTCTACCCCTTACCACATTACTTTCGGAGAAATTTGCCAAAAATTACTAGCCCTTTTACATGGAAAATGGTACGTGTATGCACTCCAGAGAGAGCTTATTTGCAAAATGAGGCATTTCCCACTCTTAGATGTAAAAAAACTAACAGCATGTAGTTTGCATGTTTCTCAACTATTTTTGGAAATTAATCATATAATCACCACAATAAGTTCTTGGGTATCACAAAAAACCTTTCGTTTTGAAGGAGTTTCAAACGCACCGCGCGAGAAAAATGAGTCAAGTTAAGGACTTATTTTGATATTTTCATATAATTACTCACAATTTCTGTCATATAAAACTATATTATTGCACCATTAATAAAGCAATTTTTAATTGATGTGTCCTACCGCAGGTGAAATTGAAACGTATATATCGAATATGGTATCTATTATGACTAGGGAGCTATCTCGCTCAAACTACCTTAAGGCAATCCTTTATTATTATAAGTTCCGGCTTAGGCCCCGCTAGGTGGCAGCACCTTTCCGTTCGCCTCACCTTGGTAGTTCGCCTCCGCTGCCACCGGATGAAGGAGCTGTACTCTGGGTCGGCTGGTTCGGCCACGGACCACGGCTGCACCTCAAGGGGAGCGGGGACGGCGCACACGGAGGCTCGGTGCTGCTGCACCGCCGCGTTCCTCGGCACGGAGCCCCTGCGGCACGCCTTGGTGGCGGCAGCGGCATCCGCCGAAGCCTTGTTGTTGTTGTTTCTGCTCCGTCGCGCCCACCACCATGACGAACCCCCAGTCGCTGCGGCCGTGGAATGCTCCGCCGCCTTCTGGGCGCCTGTGTGCCGATTCGGGGATGAATGGGGCGAAGCATTAATACTTTGTATACACAAAAAAAGGGATGATTTTTCAAAAACGTACACAAATGTCAGTAGTTTATTTCTGGGGTAGGTCAAATTTAAAGAACTAGTTTTTCCTTTCCGACGCACAGTGGTCTTTAAACCACGGTTTTACGATCCAGCCTCGATTTTCCGTATTCGTTCAAATGAATCAAAAATCTGACTTAATTTTCTATAATGCTCAGGTATTAAGAAAACTTTGTACGTTTTACGTAGAATAAACCGGAAAAGAATTCTACGTATTGTTACAAATACAAAGTTTTGTTAATTCCTGAGCATTATAGAATAGCTTTCCAAAGTTAAGGCTGAAACTATTGAATCTGACTTAAGGTAGTTTGAGCGAAATATTATTTCACCTAGAAATCAATTACTTTGGTCTCCTTTTAAAGTAATAGATCTCACCCATCCTAAGATACAGAAATACCATACCCTTACCGAACTATTTTCCGAGATTGTTGACGAAAAATACCGGCCCTTTTACATGGGGATTAGTGTGTGTATGCTCTCCAAAGTGATATTATTTAGAAAATGAGGAATTTACAAAACCTAGATCTCGTCAAAAAATTAGCTGTGCGTAGTTTGTATTTTTTATCGACTATTTTGAAAAATAAATCATATTGTCACCGCTTTAATTTGTTCATAATCTCAGGCCTCAGCACTTCACCAGAAATATTACCTGGTCTCTTGCGCGAGGAAGTCTAAATGATGTAATAAGAAAATCGAACTTATTAGGCAGAAGATAATTTTGAGAAAATAACTGTCATAGTGGGGTAAAAAGTTCCGAAATGATTTTCCATCTCCATTTAAGGATGTTTGAGCAAGGTAGTTTCCTAGTCATAGTGGAGTTGATATTCGAATTATACGTTTTAATTTCAGCAGCTCTAGGATGTTTTTTTTTCAAAGGACCCCGGAACTAGTCGCGCAGTTACGTCAACGGAGTCACCCGCTAGTGATCACACATTTGCGTGAAATTCTCTGTGGAAAAATCATTCGTCTGCACTGGGGATGGAACCCAGATCCCTCAATTTCGAGCCGAGTGCTCTTAAGCTACCCAGGCGTCCTCATATACGGTGAATCTCATGGGGGCTTTAAGGAGCGAAATCGAGGGATCTAGGTTCGATTCCCAGTCCAGGCGAATGATGTTTCCACTGGGAATTTCACACAATTAGCAGTAGGAAGCATGAATTAAATATTGCATGCTATAATATTGGGTTAAAAAAGTATGATATTTGGCAAAAAACAATTATGTTGCTTTTTAATATACGTGGAATACCATTTCTCAATTTTATTTCATTCATTACTTTTTAAAAGTAAAATTTACAAAATACGAGTGATAAGGCGCATCCTTGAGGTACTCTGCTTAGTTTTGCTTTCGTTAGGTATTTCTTGCTCATTCTTCACATTTTGTGACGAACAACAAATATTTTTTGGCATGTTTATGATGAGTGTCAATGTAATGCTGCAAATCTATAGAAATCATGTTTTAACTAACATGGGTTCAATCGATGCAACGCATCAAAAACCTGATAATAATGTACCCGTTGGCTATAGCTAGGCTTTATCAAGAGAGTACTCGGAAAATGTGATGAGAAAGTGAAAGAACGTTGTTATTTTTCAATCGTTAGGCCTCATCTGGAATATGCTGTTAGTGTATGGGATCCATACGAAACGGGGTTGATATCAGAGTTAGATCGCGTACAGCGAAGAGGAGCTAGGTTTGTGAAACGATGCTACGATAAGTTGGCTAGTGTGTCTGGACTGTTAGAAGAATTAGGATGGGATTCGCTATCACAGCGTAGATTAAATTATAGGCTTTACCTCCTAAATAAATTTCAGGAAAATCATTTTACTGACGACGTAAAAAACATACTATTAACCCCTTCGTACTACGGCAGATTAGATCGCGCCAATAAAATTAGAGAGCTAGATTGTAGAACCGATAGGTATAAAATGTCATTTTTTTCGCGTACCATTCGGGACCATAACAGCTGTAATCGTCGTCATGAATAGTTCGAATGTGACAATAGGCAGACAGTAAATCTTTTTCTTTATATTCTCCTCTTTCTTATTCATGCATGATGTAAATATTGATGTTCTTATTTATGCATGATATTTTGAATCTGTAGTAGTAGTCTTTGTATCCCTTGCATGTTGGAACGATTGACGATAGAATGTTTCTTGGGTATTAGATTTTTGGTTGGCGCTTTGTATGTGTGGTATGCGGGTTTTAATGTAATGTCGGTGTTCTGCCATATCATTCATGCATGCCTGGTGCGAAAGCACCCCCTGCCACACACCCTTTGGGTGGCTTGCAGGGTATGACGTAGATGTAGATGTAGATGTACCCCATCGAAACTTTGGTAGTTGGGTGTATATATATATATATAATTTTTGTGGAACTGCAGTATTTCATGGACCATAATATATAATTATGCGTCTACACTGACCACTTATATGAGCATTTAATTGCACTTTTCACTTAAGTGCACTGCGTAAATGCCCTCTCATTACTTAAGTGACAAGTCCACTTACGCGGACATGGGGACCCCTAACTAAGTAGACTTGGGAGATAGCGATAGTGTTCCTTCGAGATAATCGAGGCCTTGTCATCGATAGTTCGAGGAGTTTCGACTGTCATACTCATCATACTTGTTTTTACATTATTTATGTGCGGAACTGAGAATTTGTGTATGTGCGTGTTATTTTTCTTACTCATTAGTTTGTGCTGTCATACGGGTTTTGAAATCTCCAAAATATACTCAAGCACTCGCGTGATGTGAAGTTCCTTCCATGAACGTTAGTTGGGGCGGTTGGGGCTACGGTATAAAGAATACAGGGTGTCCCATAAATGTCACGCCACAGTGACACTGGTGCTAGGGCAGCCTAAGAGGAACCGAACCAGCCTAATATGACCTCAGTAAAAGTTGCACGGTTTTCGAGATATTGCCAAATTAAAGCTTTTTCAAAAATTTCACTTTTTTACATTTCTAGTCCCAGAATTCAATCGGACAATTTAACGTTCTCATTAGGGCCGCTCTTTTAATCTTCCAACTGTGACTCATGTGCCGACTTCTATCTGGAACAGAGGCCCTAGAGGGAGGGGGGTCATGGGGTCCGAACAAACAAAAGAAACGCGAAAGCCGCTATACCTGTCTAACTTTATCGGCTTTCAAAAAATGGGATGGATAGAGTACTTTGTTTGTTAATTTGTGGCAGTAGCCTACATCAGAGAGCCAAATTGAGAGCTATTAAAGTGAATTCTGGGACTAGAAATGTAAAAAAAGTGAAATTTTTGAAAAAGCTTTTATTTGGCAATATCTCGAAAATCGTGCAACTTTTACTGAGGTCATATTAGGCTGGTTCGGTTCCTCTTAGGTTGCCCTAGCTCCAGTGTCACTGTGGCGTGACATTTATGGGACACCTTGTATATGCGTGTAGACGCTCGTCGGAATTTAAGTGCTGCTTTTAAGTGAGCCCAACTTAAGTGCCTTTGCAGTGTAGACAAGGCGTAAGGAAGTTGTTGTGGAAGCTTCCGCGGAGTGATCTTGCACCATGATACGTTTCGCGGTAGCTTCCGCTTCGTGTCTTTTTTGTGACGACAGCTTCGCGAGCGTTCCAGCTCGCTTCTGCAGGTCTGAAGCGCTAAGGTGCATTTTGGCCGCAATATATAGCCCGGCGGAGGGTCAAGCGCGATTTTTTTCCCGCCTTTCTTTCTGTCTTTTCCCGCGTTTTATGGGGAGACCCGCTTCCATTTGGTGGATAGCGTGTAACCATTTTCTATATTGACATTATTCGGTGTTTTGGATATTTCAATTGCCTCCCGTATTAGTCTGGGGAAGTACCGTGTAGGGATTGGAAATTTAAATCCAGAATCGATTTTCGATTAATCGACTTTCGATTTTGGTTTTAAAAATCGATTGTCTTAAAATTCGATTTTTTTGTCCAAAATAATCGAAAAATCGAAATCGAAATTTTTCAATAGTTAAGTAATTGTCTGCTGAAATACGGATGTGCTGTTCTAACAAAATGCGAAATGTGGGTTAATGGAAGCACTAGCGATAAGAACTGAATACGGTTAAATTTATTAATACAATTTATTATTTTAAAGATATTAATAAGGTATGCAGAAAGTAATAATCCATACCAGATACTTATATACATATAGGTTATATAACAAGCAAATTATATACAATTTAGTAGCCCATGCGCAGATGACGATATTCGGACTGGGCGAATCTATTTTGAAGACGAGTGCTCTGAAGCGATTTACTGAGAAAACGTTTACAAAAAAGGCACAACGTCAACGCGTATTATCATTTCCAATCTTCGTCTCGGGGTCTATAATGTATTACATCCGAGCGTGAGTCCCCGCCTAGACTAGAATTATTGTAATAAAAATCCGCAGCCCCACAGTTGGCAACTCCAACCTGCCGTTGACCGAAACACTTTGCCTCCCCACCGAGGTTCCCCCACCAGCGATGCAGAGTGAAAAGCGCGGAGCGGAGTAAAGCGAGGCGGCAAAATTCAAATGCTGTAGCAAGCTAAAAATCGAAAATCGATCGGCTAGAATCGATTGTGAACGATTTTTCAAAGCAAAAAGTCGACTACGATTAAATCGAAAATCGGAGTGTGATTATCTATTTTCGATTAAAATCGAAATCGATTTTCCAATCCCTTGTGCCGTGTCTCCTTTGCGATAATGTTCGCCTCTTCCAAATTCATGTTATGAGAAAGCTATCATGATTCAGCGCATAAGGAATTCCACTGAGTCAACCATGAAACTGTCGTATGTTCATTACTTCATTCGTATAGTTTCGGTGCAATTGCTGTTGATCATGAGCATACAAAAATATAGGTTCCGTTCTTTTTCCCCTTTCAGTGTCGATTCTTCCGCATATTTCATCCTTAACTGTGCTTATCAATTTTTAGATTAAAATATTTCGAAAAAAAAATGTGACCCCCTTAGGTTTGCTGCCCTGTCGTCCACCCCAGATTCGCTCGGCTCAGCCGCCATCTTGTTCTTCCGATTCCCTTCCTTTAAGAGAAGAGACGCACATAGGAGAGAGAGGAGTTAGGAAGAGGTTGATCGCCGGCCACAGGTGCTTCCCCGGCCCACCAGCGGAAGGAATTTGTCTCCATCCCGATGACTGAACCGATGCCAGAGGGAAGAGAAGGGGGTGCCATAAAAGTGTGCCAGGAAGTGGAATGGGTTGAGAGAGATGGACATAAAAGACTAGGGGGGGAGGGGAATATGGCTGAAGTGTGCGAAGTTTCACCGCTTCAACCTCTCCCGGAGTTCCCTTATCGCGCGAATTTAGATTCTCGCCAAATAAAAAATGACTAACTTCCCTCCGACGACCCCGCAAACAAAATGATTGATGACTAATCAAGCCTCCATTAGTTCCCGTGGCGCCTAAAAGGGGGCCTTCATGGCCAAGAGACACAATGGAAGAGGCCGATAAAGAGAACGATTTTCGCTCCGACTGCGATCGTTAAGTGACTTTAACAGCTCCCATTCGTCCTCTACCCCTCCCTCGTGACCGTGATCGCTTTTGCCCCACGAAACGAGCTTGAATGGATGTCACGTCTAGCCCTGAGAGTCACGCGGAAGCCGGAATACCTCCATGCACACTTTAGCTAGTTTGAGCGAAATATATTAAATCTAGAAATCGATGAATTTTCTCATTGTAACGAATAATATAACTTATCTTTAAGTTGTTTGAGCGAAATATCATTTCACCTAAAAATCAATGAATTTGGTCTCATTTTAAAGAAAAATATCTCACCCTTCTAATAACATTTAAAATTCAAACCCTTACCTCATTACTTTCGGAGATATTTGCCAAAAAATACCAGCCCTTTTACATGGGAAATGGTACGTGTAACCACTCCAGAGAGACATTATTTACAAAATCAGGTATTTCTAACACTTAGATGTCGTAAAAAAACTACCAGCGTGTAGTTTGTATGTTTTCTAAACTATATTTGAAAATAAATCACATTGTCACCGCAGTGGGTTCTTGGGCATCGCAAAAACCATCTGCTTCGAAGGAGTTTCAAACGCACCGCGCGAAAAAAATGAGTCCAGTTAAAGACTTATTTATATATTTTCATTTAATTGCTTACAATTTCTGTCATATAAAGCTATATTATTGCACCGTCAATAATGCAATATTCGACTGATGTGTCCTACAGCTGGTGAAATTAATGCTTATAATTCGAATATGGTCCCTATTGTGACTAAGGAACTCTCTCGCTTGGACTACCTTAACTCTTCTAAATATTCCAAAAACTACACAATGTGGTGAAACTTAGAGAAAATGTAGTTCTTCAAATAATTTATATGAAGATTCCACTTAGCAACCTAGGAGTTCGTGAGACGAAAAAGTTTTAGTCAATGTTGTCTAGACGACAATTATTTACTGGAAACGTCCCTCAGCCTCTTTGATTCAAGTTTCAAATAACGGAAAATTGAATCTAAGGCGAGAATTTCCCAAGTTGATTGAATGGTAATAAAATTTTGCCGCCAGTTCGTCTTTCATTGTCATTTATTTGTTTACTTCTACGATTGATTTTTCTACAATTTGATTACTTCGACGATTGAGGTAGTTTGAGCGAAATACCATCTAACTCAAAAATCAATCAACTTGGTCTCATTTTAAAGAAAAATGTGACATCCTTCCATAGATACCTTAACGGACTACTTTCCGAGATTTCTGACAAATAATCTCACCCGTTTTACATGGAAAATCGGTGGTGTATGCACTCAAGAGAGACCATATTTAAAAAAAGAGGCATTTAAAATACCTGGATCTCGTCAAAAAATTAAGTGTGTAGATTGTCTGTTTTATCGACTTTTTAAAAAATAAATACTTTAAAAAATAAAGGGAAAAGCCCCCAGAGGAAGACCAAGGAATAAGTTCATGGACCAAATAAAAAGAAAAATTCATAGGAAGAGATACCAGGAAGAACCTTGCATTAGATAGGGAAGGGTGGAGGGCTGCAGTCAACCAATCATAGGATAAAACGACTAATGATGATGAAGTGTACACCGTTTCTCCTGAACGGGAAAACAGGTATTTTAATAATATTTCCTATTGAACATCAAGGTATCACTCGTGTTAAAAAAACTCGTCCTTACATACGGCTTTCGCGTAAATTTCGATTTCCGCGCCCTAAATCCAAGTCAAAAAAATACTTTACTTGAGGGAAATTTTTAAAATATAATCCTTGTTTCTTTTTTATTGCAACATAAACGATTATTGCCAACTTTTTTATGTCCCTATTTTTTGACTCAATTGAAAAGTTGTAAAGATATGGATTCAACGACGCGCGATTCTCACTTCACCCACCTTATCGTTACGCCATTTCGCGTACCTAAAAGGTACTTTGAAGAGGACTCGGAGAAGGTGCGATTCCTCTTTTATTTCCCAGAGTATCTAGTAATGATATGCATTGCTTTAGAATTTTGATGTTCAATACGAAGCGTGCAGATTTTCTTTGTATTTTATTAATTTTTTTTGGTAGAATCTTTATGACCATGGTCCTAAATGCTCGCGACGCGGCGGCCTGACCAGAGTGAGGCAGCATCTCTCTTTTTCTTTTTCATCCGAGGACCTTCCTGTTATATACTTAACAAAATATATTTTCTTTAATACTGTGACGCATATGTTTTGTTTGTGTGTTTCCCACGATATATCAGAAGTGGAGGTACTTGCAATATATTTAACTGTGCTGCATTTACTAAGATTTAATTCTAACCGCTGCTCCTAACACCATGAATGAATGAACGTTGTTTAAGGTGCGATGATAGAATTTCCTAGTCCGGGTCTTCGTTTATTTCGCGGTAATCTCTGTAAATAATCTTAATTTATTGCTAACTCGAGAACTTTGGCCATTAATATAAATAATAAATAAAAGAGGGCCGATTCGCTTCCTTGAGGAACACCGGATGTGACTCAACCATATTAGAGCCAAAACCATCACTAACTGTGTTATTATAAAGAAACAACCTAAAGGAATAAGCGTAGTTCTTTTCCAAATATACTTGCTTGGCATTCGCTAGTTTCGGGGTTTACTTTGTGGAAATTCTTAATAAAAATTCATTATGCCTTGATAATTTTTCGCAGTTTTACTATGCACGAATGTCTTTATCGCACTGGCGACATCTTAGGATTACATCGCATAAGCGACATCGCATAGGTGACACTTAAAGATATCGCCTGTACGATGGAACCGGTTACTAAAGTTAAACTGCGGAAAAAAATGAATAAGGCATTTTGAATTTTAAACATGACACACTCAATTTCTGTCGTGAAGGCAACATGTTGCAGCACAGCGTGGATACGCGACTACACTAATATTTATAGATTTTTACGAATGCTGACCCTTATCTGATAGTTTCAGCGATTCGTTTCCAGTTATGAATCTCAAATAAGGAATTTGATTTGAATAGCAAAAGCATTTGATGGACAGCTTAGTAGAAAGTAATGTTAAATATTCCGTCTACAGCAGCCAGACGTCGCCATTAGCAAACAAACCAGCTTCTAGATCTAATTGTGTGCTCGAGTAGGGAAGTGACTATGTCTGTATGAAGTAGGTCGCAAGCAAACGCCATTTTAAGATCACTATGATTTTTCTCCCAAGTTTACGTGCATCAGAAGACACGGTCAGAGCTTTTTACAGTTTATTACAACGTGCACAGTTGCTACCTGCACGAGGGGTGTACAAATGCTTGGAAACTCTCGGTATTCATGGATTGGATTGGATTTTGGGGAGGCGACCGACAGCTTAGGTCATTTGCGCCATAGGGGACAGATAAGGAAAGAAGGGTGGATAGAAACCCGGCATCGGCATTAGCCTACTCTTAACGAAAGGCACCAAGGGGACCACGGTTTAAAGTATCATCCGACAGACGGAGTACTGCACTTGAAGTGCCCTCTACAATACACTCAAGTAGGGATCGAGTTCCCTCTGAAAAATATCCTCCTCTGCAGGGATTAGAACCCTGGCCTTCTAATATAGCCTTAGACTAGCTCTAGCTCTAGCCACAACATCAAACCGATACCTCTCGGTATCCATACCTTATGCGTAAAAACAATAGTATATTCTATAATTTTATGCAAGAAGAATTATATTTTGACGGAGTTGTCACTTATATTGAAACTATACTTTTAAAGATGTATAAATACGACAAATAATATAATTTCATTATCCAAATATTTTAAAAGAAACATTTTTCCTTTTAATTTCGCTTTTTTTAACAATTCTATAATCCACAAACGTACTGTCATAAATAGCGCAACAATACAATCGCATATTACCATCAACTTGATCATAAAAATCGTTCTCTTATAGAGGATAGAGTGCCTTGTAACAACAACTTTATTTCGGCTGTATACTGCGCACGATGTGAATGCTAAACACACTGGAGAACTCATGTGCGTGACACGACCTTAGTTATATGAGTTCGTTGTCTCGGTGGACTCACCCGTGTTTGTCGGCGCCGAAGGGTTGGCGGACGTGGCGGCGGCGGCTGCGGCAGCTGCTGCTGCGGCGCTCGCGTTTGCCGCGGCGGCCAGCGTGGTGCAGATGAGCAGCCCGAGTTGGAAGGCGTCGGAAGCCGGTCGGCACTCGTAGTGCTCCCGGTCGAGCGTGGCGCGGACCTCGGGCGGCACCCACGCCGACCACGTGGTGCGTACCTTGGTGACGAGGGTGCCGGATCGCCTGGCGGAGCCGAGGTCGCAGATCTGGTATGGGAGATAGGAAATTGAAGGGTAGGAAGAAACCAGAGATGATGGTCAATTAAGTGCCCTTAAATTGGAGACCGGGACATTGTTGCTAGTTTTCGTGTGGAGGCGTCAACTTAAGATTATTCTGCCGAGGGAGTACCACAGGGGTAATGTGTTGAACCGCTCGAGTTAATCTCGATCAGATAACTAAAGAGTCACGTGATACAGCAACACACAGCTGGAGATTTTGCTGAGCGTTGCCCTCTAGTATGAATAATTTTAGTCAGATTTGTTGTTAATTGTGCCTCGAATTACCGTATTCCACTCCGTAAGCTATGTTTCTGTGAGGAAAAATCGATGTGGATGTCAGCGTGAGGTTTTTATGTGCGGTTGGAAAGCACCAAAATCTCGATTTGCGCCACTTGACTCTGTAGTAACTTGAACAGTATTTTCTCGAACGTCGAAAACACAATCTCCATTGGGACTATTCTGTAGCTTTTATTGACATCGGATAACTTTATTTGTATCCTTTAAGGTATTTATTGAATTCGGTGAGTCTACAGTGAAAGATAATATTTCTCTATCGGGTCTCGAATGGAAGAGAAATAATTTAAAATTTTACCCTACAGAGTTACGCTGTAGCTATTTTATTGGCCAAAAACACAGCAATCCCTACCGTATCGTAGGAAATGTTTTGAGGTTAAAATTTTGATTTCTTTATTAGTAATAAATATCTTATTTCTCGTAAATTCTTTTTTGAGCGAAAAATATTTTTGTCAGCTACAGCTTATATCACTTTTCATTACTAACACCAATTTGGCCTTCCCAGTAAAGAGATCGTAAGAGCACAAATGTATGGGTGGATTTTTTTAAGACTAAATTAGTAAGTTTAGTCAATTAAGAGTGCAATTTTGACCGGAGGAACCGGCGATATTTAGACATTTTAGCTCTCTGAACTTCTAAAAGAATGAAAAACCATCAGATTTTTTTTATTTGATAACAATTCCAAAAATATTCAAATATGTAGGTTAAAAGCTGTTAACACTAAATTATGAGTGATTTCAGAATTTACAAAAGCAACTACATCATTTTTGCACTTTAAAAAAAATGAAATAAAAAATTTCGGGTTGGGATGAGGTCACCGCCCCTGAGGGGAGGTCACTGTTGACCCGTGAATGTCACTGACCTTTACTAGAGAGAGGTCAGCGGCGAAGACGAGGACGTTCTCCAGCTTGAGGTCGCGATGGACCACGCCCGCGTCGTGCATGAAGGAGAGGGCGGACGCCAGCTGCTTGGCGGCCCTCTTGACCGACGCCTCCGGAGAGCCGCACTCGGACGACAGGCCGATGGACGCCACGGAGGGGCGGCCGCGGACGACGCCAGGGGACACTCCGCGACGCCACAGCGGCGCCTTGCACCTTTGGGCGTTTCGGGGGGGGGGGGTTGTGGAAAGGGGAAAGAGAACATGTAGAATATAGTCCGAAGAGGTACGGAGTAACTACGTACAGAGAGGGGACAAACAGAGGGGAAAATATACAAATTTCAAGATATCCGGGACTAGCCTCTGAGTTCCACTTTTACGGAGTCACCCGCAATGCACACTTGTGCGCATGTCCACAGAGAAAAAATCATCCGCCTTGACCGGGATTCGAAACCGGATCCCTCGATTTCCGGCCGAGTGCTTTAGCCAGTTAAAAATCCACAGGGGAAGAAAAGGGAAAGAGAAAATCTACAGGTGAATAGGACGCCTCGGTAGCTTAACTGGCTAAAGCAATCGGCCGGAAATTGAGGGATCCGGGTTCGAATCCCGGTCAAGACGGATGATTTTTTCTCTGTGGAAATTCGCACATGGGGAAAATATACCTTGCCACTGATATTAAGCTATGATAGGTACAAGGTATACTTCCGCAGAAAAGAACACCATCTAGGAGCCGAAAAGTTTAGTAGTCCCGAGTTGACGTCGATATTACAAAGCGGTTGAACCACGCCCCCTGCGCGGGAGAGCGATACTCAAACGGGACGGAACAAGGGCTTTCCTCCTTGCAGTTGGCGAGGGAGACTAAGGGACGGGAAAATTTTGACCTGCGAAAGGAGTTTCTTAGGTGTGGGGGGAAGGCCCAGGCTTCTGCTTGCTTAACGTATGGCTAGTTTCGGTTGCTCTAAGAACTCTCGTAGACGACAATTGCTGGAAGACGCGGAAAACCCAGCCTTCGCCTTTATCCCCATAGCTCTTTCCGTTTCTGTTGAATTATTCATTAAATACTCGTATTTATAAACACTTAAAATTTTTGAAGAGTTGGCGTATTTCTGCTATCTGGAATTCCTTGTGGTTTCGAAATACCCATGGTTACTTACATGATATGATTGATTCTGTGTTAAGTTACTCAGTTTTTTCGTGAGTTGATCCGATTTTACAATTATTCCCTTCGTTTAGTTACTTTTTCTGGAAATGTGTATTGGAGGTTCACGAAGCGCATTTAAGGTAGTTCGAGCGAAATATCATTTTACCTAGAAATCAATGAACTTAGTCTCATTTTAAATTTAAATATATCACCTTTCCATTGACACAATAAATTCAACCCTTTACCACATTACTTTCCGAGATATTTGTCAAAAAAACAGCCCTTTTACGTGGGAAATGGTACGTGTGTGCACTTCAGAGAGGCCTTTTTTTGAAAAATGAGGAATTTTTAATACCTAGATCTCGTCATCATAATCAACAGCGTGTAGTCTTTGTGATTTCTCAACTATTTTTGAAAATTAATCATATTTTCACTGCAGTAAATTCTTCGGGATCACAATAGACCTTCCGTTTTGGTGGGGTTTCCAACGTACCGCGTGGAAAAATGAGTGAAGTTAAAGACTTAATTAGATATTCTCATCTGATTACTTACAATTTCTGTCATTAAAAACTATATTATTGCACCATTAATAATGCAGTATTTCATTCGTCTGTCTCACAGCTGGTGAAATTAAAGCGTATATATCGAATATAGTCTCTACTATGATTAGGGAATTATCTCGCCCGCACCTCCTTAAGGGAGTGCATTTATGTGTTTGATGTATTTCTGTTATAATTGTTGCGTGTTTGTTTATAACTCTATTCAACCCTTAGGCGTCATCTTGAGGCACAAAGGTCGTTGTTTATTCACTAATGTCCCTTAAATTCTTTCTTTTTCTTCTATGGTGAAGGATCAGTCCTCCGACAGGTTTCATCAGTGGTCTCTCTATGAGGCTCTGTATTGTTTTGCCTTCATAAGCTCTTCATAACTCCTGCCTATTCGTATGTCCATCATTGTATTTTGCCGCATTCTTCGTCTTCTCTCATTTCCCCAATCTTTCCTTAAAAAATTTAAGATGTCAACTTTTACAAAAACCACTCGATTTATTAAAACAACGACCCAGGTTTCAATGTGCATTCACATCATCTTCAGGTAAATGGAAGCCGATGTGCAGGCCTTATATAGTAAACATTACCAGGTGGGAAAAGGGGGGGGGAAGAACAATGCAGGAAGAGGGTGGTCACGGGAGGGAAGGGAGGGGGGCTAGGAGGACGAAGTGGAGGGGATTAAAGCTTTGAGGATGGGGGAATAGGCAGGGAGCATACATTCATTAACAAGAAATTTATCACAGTAAGCTTGATTTTTTTACTATATAAGGCCTGCACATCGGCCTCCATTTACCTGAAGATGATGTGAATGCACATTGAAACCTGGGTCGTTGTTTTAATAAATCGAGTGGTTTTTGTAAAAGTTGACATCTTAAATTTTTTAATGATGGAATACCACCAAGTGAGACTGACGAAAGTGAGTGATACCCAATCTTTCCTTTCAATATTCTTCTCAGCAGGTAGTTTTTACTCAGGATGTATCCCATCTAGTTCGCTTTCCCATCTTATCGTTCTCATAATGTTTCTGTTTTCATTCAATCTCTCCAGCATTTCCTCATTTCTTTCTATCCCACTACATTTGGTCCTTTCCAGTCTTCGCCTATTGCTCGTTTTAAATGTCTCTCTATATATCGTCTTTCCTTCTGACTGTTCATGTTTCTGCCTTGTTCTTAAACCTATTTTGATCGATTTGGATATTAGTGGTTGATTAACTTTGCTCAAGGCTGTCTTTCCCTGTGTAATTCATCTTATTTCCACCGGAGAACTTCCATTACGTGTGATGATGCTTCAAAGGTATCTAAGTGATGATATTTGAGGGCACTTATTTCGGGGAATAAGGAATTGAACAACAAAATTTGTACCAGAGGATGGTGCATGGGCCTTTAACCTAGTTTTATGTTGAACCTAACTTAATTTAATATCAGTGGAGGTATAAAGGTTTTTCACACACTTTGAAAATTAATTTCCTAATAGTAAAGCCTGAAACCTTTGAACTTATCGTGGAGAGAATTTATTTTTGGTCGTGCTCACCAGAGTGCCACATGGGCGGAGAGATCTCCGAGGGGCGCGACCTCTTGCGCCAAGACGTAGAAGGCGGGCAAGGGTTGCTGCGTCTGAGGGAACAGGGGCGGCCCCATGGAAGTCCCGCCTGGCGTGGACGGCGAGTGCCCCCCCTGCGGACTCAGCTGGCTCCCTCCGTTCCCCTTGGTGGGCGTTGGGCGCTCCAGGCTGGCCAACCTGAAATGACGGAACGTATTTCTAGTTCCCGTTTCGGTCAAAAGATGAGAAGAACTACGGATTTTGTTTTTGGAGGTGGTTGGAGACGGGGTGAAATATCTCCTTTTCAAATTACCTCACGAGAAGCCATCACGTAAATCAGCAGTAGCTCAAGGTAGGGCATTGGTCTCCTGTATCTTGTCAATTAATTAGATCTAGAATGTTTAGAACTCAAGATTAATCCATCTTAATCGAATATTATGCGATCCAGAACATGGTACCACCCCCATATGTTGTGATGTGAGAAGAAAACCCTGATGGATTATGTCTTTTTACTTTGACCTTTTTTGATGTTCTTGAGACTCTCATCCAGTACGTATATAATATGTACCATCGAAACAAGATTTCCATACCGCATAGAATTTAATGATAAGAATCGTACATGTCGTAATAAATACGAATACGAGCGATGCATATTTATGTTTTTACAGCTTGATGTACTTAGATGTAGGGTGAATGTATTTTCCAAAGGCATCTGTGTGAGAAAAAAACATCGAAACTTACACGGCACACACTTTTTTGGTATCAAATATTGATGACTCATTAGAAGTTATACGTGCAAATTCCAAACAATGGAGAATTATTTTTAAATTATGCATTTCAGTAATTAAGGAAAGCTTGTAAGCTATTTTTTCTCACTCTGCATTTTATGTTTCTTTAAACCATGGGATGAATATACCACACTATTTATTTGTCACCTACCACCGGAATGAGTGAACAAAAATATAGTTTACCTAAGAATGCACCTCGATGAATTAGAAACCGATAAAAATATATGATTCGTAAAAAGATCTTTTTACGAAAAATTATTGCATGTATTAATATGTGTGTTCTTAGCTATGCTATAATCGGAAACTCACGTAGTCCTTAAATAAATTAAGTTTCCTTCTTGCTGAAAACAAAAGTTCACTAGCTAATTTAAGATGTTGATTAGGGACTCCAGTGAGCTCAAATCTTAAAACCACGATGTTGACTTTTTATCCACCCCTAGCATTTTGGAAAGTGCATTTAGTATAACGTCAGAAGACGTACCTAGTAGCCTGGAATCAGTGCCAATTTTGGCAATATTTATGGATTTTCTTCATAAAGGAAATTTCTAGAGTAACTTTCCTAATTAATGTCACTGTAACTGAATGCATCCCATATGCAATCGTGGTTGTTTAGAAATATTTCATTCGTTACGTGACGACAAAATGCTAAACTCCATCCCTTTCAGTAGTTTTAATAGCACTTACAGGATATTTTCCGCGTCAACGCTTGGACAAAAACTAACGTTTCCTTTCCGATTCTGGAGGCTTCTTCTACATGTAGTGATTTGGTTCCAGCGGAGTAAGTTTGAACAATTTTTTTAAAATAGCCGTTTAAATTTTTGCAATTCTTCCGATAAAATATAACATGATATATAATAAAATGTACCTCAAAAATAAGGATGTGGCAATGATCTTTTGCAGATGCCTGCAGATATGTATACTTATATTCAAAGCAAGTAGTATTTAGAGCGAAACAAAGTGCTTCTCCCGATTTTGTTGCCCGTTCTGGTTTCGGAAGTCCAGTCACTTAAGTCCCAACCCTATCTATTGAGCTGCGAAAGCGATAATCTAGCGGGACCAAGTCCACAGCCTTGCGGCATCGGGCGCTATCGCGTGCCCTCACCTGCACGAGGCGTACCCTGATGTGGTGCCGGAGTTTGCGGACGGGTGCCTGGAGATGGACGCGGTGACCGGGGTGCGGGCGTCCGCCGCGCCTCCGCCGCTCACCACCGCGGAGCCCCGCACCACGAACGCCGCGTTCTCGTACGTCGTGACGATGCCTTGGTGCGTGCCCAGCTTGATGCTGTAGTGCAGCTCGCGGTAAAAGTCCCGGGGCTTTGTGAGCTCCGCGTGCACCGCCTGTGGAGGGAACGTTAATTTATTTGGTCCTTGTATTTAATAGTAAGAGTTAATTCAAAAGATTATGATGCACTCATCAGCTGAGTATTGAGAAACGATTGAAGTAACGGTTTACACTGAGTGGTATTCTCTCTTTTCTGAAATAAATATGAAGAAGATACATGTGAAAGAAGCACTGTACGTGGCATTTTTTGTCTTGTAGATGACCGTTGACAACATGGATTGGAATAAGGCCAAATTGCTTGAACAAATGCGTATTGGTGATAATGACAGGAGAATAGTATTCCAGTTATGGGAGCCAAGTCACCACAATAAGAACAAAAGACAGGAGAAAACTTGAGGCTAAAATCAACAAAGGAGTTAGACTGACGAATGAATGCTCACAAATTGTCTTCCGCCGAATTTGGTCATATTTGACTGGATAGCAGTGTAGCGCAATTAAACTGCATTAACAAGATTACCCGGGCCACGATGTCCTGTGAGTCAAGATATTTGCTTCCGAAATTCCTCGTCGGCAGTCAGTGCGCGCCCAGCCCGGCCTCTCGCTTGCGCTCCTAGCTACTGGTCCGTAAGCGAGGGGCCCATCAGCCGAAATAGGTAGACGGCGCGGATCTGCGGAAGCTAATATTCCGCCTTACAAGGCATCGCAGTCGGGTAGATTTTACGCATGCGGTGTTATTGCGCTTCTCCATCATCCTGCCAAATTTGAACGAAATCGACGGGGGTCACTGCGTGAGTGTTTAAAATGCAACCTTTCATTTCAGTAAGAAAAGCCCAAGAAAAATGAATAAAAGATTTTAAGGCAAACGGAGGAGAAATCAGTAAGTTTATTTTCGCTGATGATGTGGCAGTCGTTGGAAAAATAGCCATAAGAGCTCCGAGATCTATAGCGCGAGAATTATGGTGAAAAAAGGATTGTAAAAGCCATGTAATGAAAATCTTTTGAATTATACGGGCCTGTGCCTCAACCGTGGGTGTTATTGGAGCGTTTTCACAGGGGGGCTGAAATTACCAGGGTTTCAGGGTAGATAGGTAGATTGTAGTAAAGCAAACTTTGTGTCTTCCACAGTTTTATTGTAAAGAGTACAACCGGCTCTGGCAGTTACGCCATCATCAGGTACTCTGTGTTCAAGGACGCTGAGTAATTGCTCTCAAATAGCTTTCAAATCAATATGTCTAAATTCAAAAGCTGAATTTTTCATTTGGTGGAAGGTCAGCATTATAGTGAATCAAACTTTTCCCCAGTTTTATTATAGAGAGCACAACCGGTTTCGGCCTCTTTATTATATATAATTGTGGAATTTTTGAATTTGGAAAACTTTTGAATTGGGATTGAAAGTCATTTAAGAGCAATTAGCGCCCAAGAAATCATTGCAATTCTATCTTCCCTCTCATATTCTATGTCAAGTTTTTTTTAAATTTCTTTTTTTATTTTTTTTACTTATTATATTAGTTTCTATTTGTGAGTCAGGAATGATACAGATTTTTTTTCCTCCGAATTTTGGGGGGGGGGAGGATGGGCAAAGAACACCCCCTGCCACCCGCGGATTATGTCTATTGCCACGAATTACCTTCAGTGCAACTGGCGCGCCGTTTTTCCGCCTCGCGAGCAACACCCTGGCGAAGCAACCCTCGGCCAGTGTCCTTATCACGTCGTACTCGCTTCCGCTGTTCGACAGGTGTCCCTGGTACGGCGCGCCGCCGCCCCCCGTGTGCGCTGCGGGCGGTGGGCACGGCGACAGGTCGAGGTCCGCCTCCGGGAGAGCCGGCTCCGGGATCCGGTGAAGTGCCGACCGCTCGGAAGCGGACAGCCGGAGGACCTTGGACTCCCTCCTCCTCTGCTGGTCGCGCAACGCACCGGAATCCTCCTCCGGGGCCAGGATGACCACGGCTGACGAGTCGCAATTGGCGCTCCCATCTCCGGCGCCACCGGAACTGCCCTTGGCCCTCTTGCGGCCCAGGGGCCTCGCCAACTGGGGGGAGAAACACACGGTATGGAATTCGTTTGTCAGATACAATAGAAAGTGAGCCCTTTTTTTAAATTATTCCTCTATAGTGGCCATTTCTTGAACTTTGTCTAGGAGATATAATTGTACTTCAATTTTAATTGCTGCTGCTTTGTCTGCTATTAACTGCTTTGTCTAGGAGATATAATTGCATCTTTGACCTGAAGACGCTGACAGTAGTGTGAGCGAAATTGTTGTCACTCACAACAAAAATACGATGTTGATTCCCGAAAAATGAAGGACATTAAGATATAATTGTAATTATAATCTTGGTAAACTTATGTCAGTTTGGTTAATGGTACGATTATGATGTGGTTTGATTAATCAATCCAGAACAGCAAAAACTTGTCTAATAATTGTAAGGTTTCGAACATGTTAACTAAATAATTAACCTATTCAATTCCGGTGGCCTATGACGCGTGTCTACTATTTCAAAATTCCTGTTTATTCTAACCTCACGATACCATCTTTTCTCCCAACAAAGATACAAGAGAAAAAAATCCTATTGTAAAATAATTTGAAGTCAAACGTTTAGCTCTGGTTACACGATACATTAACTTGTACGAGTTACTGTACAAATGCGTGAACGCGTGAATGAACGCGAAAATTCATCTTGTAACCACACCAACTTGTACGAACGCATGAACAGGGAAATAAAACCTGTTCTATTTGGTTCATGTATTCGTTCATGAACTTGTATATGTACACGTACAGGTTAATGTATCGTGTAACCAGGCCTTAAGTCATGTACTAAAATCGTTAAAATATTATACTTTTAGCTATGCATTCGCAAACTGCTATAAAGTATGATATCTTTCAGTTTTTAATGACAACCAGATATGGATATATGTGTAAATACATAAAGACTATATTCATTACCTCTAGATGAGAGGATTTCTGGTTCCAACCTAGCTGACCAGTCTCTTCCCTTCTTCAATATTTTGAATTATAAAAAAAACAACACGTAAGCTAATAGAACAAGTCTGGATTATTTGTTACACTTGATGAAATTTTAAATCCATCTGCTTCAAAACGTCAGTCGCATTCCGTAGGTCACTTTGTTACATAAACTGATGAAATATTAAAAGTCACGCATGTTTCAAACTCACGGAATTCATTCCCTCCGGTGCATTTGAAAATGAAATACTTAAGATTTTTTTATTTCATGTGATGATTGTATGCATAAACTATTTTCATTGAAGATTTTTTTTTAATTTGTTACAATATCATTTGTTATTAATTAAAAAAAACTTTGTGGTGGATAAGGTCCTCAATCAATCCTTTTTGATGTAAATACAAACAAGGTTATAGCGGCGAGTAATAATTTTCTATGACCAAATAAAATGTTTCGAGTAAGGGCTTGGTGGAAAGTTATGATCTGCGTGTAAATATAGAGTTTGTAGGTCTTCTCTCAGATTGCACACTCATATGCTGTCTCTTACTGAGATAATAATTTTAATATATGAAAATCAATGCGCGTTATCAAACTGTTTTGAGCAATATGATTGTATAAGACCGTCATGTTTTGTGAATCGGAGATATACCTTATAAAAACTCCATTATAAATTGTTCTCATGTATAATTAGCGAAAAAGTCTTTAAAAACTGTTACTGCTTTAATGTGATATGGAAATGATGCAGTTAAATGAAAAAATTTATCGTATTCAACTTTTGCCAAATAGAACTGCACGCGTCATAGATATGTTTACGAGCAAGGATATGTTATTATGTGTTTAGACTATCTCCGGGACATTAAGGAATCGTTCTGAAACGAAACTCCTTTTCTGCCAAAAAAAATAATACCGGAGCATTTCATTCTCTACCCACTCGGAAAGATATTACGGCTTCTGGCTTCCTATGACAATGATTCAGAAGAAATGAAAACACATTTAGCCCCTGCGTAACCCTATAATCTCTGACATCTCCTTTCCCCCTTTCCGGAGAGAGGCCATTGTCGCTCCCTTTATCTATCTGTGTTCCTGTGTGTGTGTGTGTGAGCTGCGTATCGGTGCCAAGAAGATTGAACTCGGAGACAGGCCGTGTCCTCCGCTCTAAGCTTCGGATGAGTCACTCTCGGAATGGGGAGTTATTCGTTTCGTTTAATCATCCGGATTGACGTCACTCGGCTCCCTTAATTTAGCGTCTCCCGATCTTCCTCCCCAAACGGCCGGGAAAAATATCAACCGCCGGAGGCAGTCGGTCGCGAAAATTGGCCGGCAATTGGACCATCGCTCGCTTTGCGCGGTCGTGGGATTGCCGCGCTTCCGTCGGCCTTGAGAGGACTAATTTTTTCTCTCTCCTCCTCCTCTCTTGCACTCTCTCGCGGGGATTATGATGTGCGTCAAGTGTCGCAGCTGTTACTTTCTCCTCCGAAGGAAAGGGAGAATGTTTTTCGGCTCTCCGTATGCATTTGATAAAAACGATTGGCCTTCCACGATCTGGGCGTTCGATCGCCCCAGAAGGATTTTTTCCATCGGGGTACATTGCCCCAATCACGCATGAGTCACAATGGAAATGGTAGTAAGGTTTTCGCAGGATTCAGTTCCTACTTTTTGATGTTTTAATCGGGTTTTGATACGCCAGAGATTCATTTTGAAGTAACATCAATGAAGAAGTACATTATTCTCTAATAATGTTTCAATGAGTTCAGCTCTTTAGAAGGTACTTTAGTAACCTTCATGAAATGTGAATGTGGCTCATTTCAGTTATTTGTTAAGTACTCTGGAACGCGATGGATTTCATAAATAGTTTGATGGGACATTAATAATATCGTCCTTTTTGTTTAGAGTAAAATTTAATCCCACGTACAGGACCAAGTCGGAACACCCTCTGTCCATGAAATGTTTGGTGGACTACCTGTCAAGCGTTTCCTTAAATTCCCATGTATATATTTTTAGCTTATCGCACTTAAAAACATATCTTTTGTTTTTTTAAATTTCTCAATCTTAATGTGATACTACATCCGATGTGACCATGCGATGCGAAAAGTACAACAGTGTTGTTTCCGATGGCGCTTGCAAAAGTGCAGAAAAAACTTAATGCTGGATTAAAGCAGTTCGAACTAATTTACAAAGTTGATTTATTCATAAAGATTTATTTACCGGATCTCAAAAGCTTATTTTGAATGCTGATGGCTTTATTTACGGAAGTGTTTATTGAGCCTTATATTTCCAGTTTCACCAATGCTAATTTAGAAGGGGATTACGATAGTTGTAACTTAAATGTCGACTCTTTTATTCGTGTATACTTATTTTGACTAATTTTCCTACAGTGCAGCACATCCAGGAAAGGTCATATTTGGTATAAGTGGACTCATTTCTAAAATATAAACATTTTAAAAAACACAGCTATGTAGCGGAACCAGACAAGAAAAAAATATTTGAAAAGTTTTTCGCTGAGTTTAAATTAATAATAATATTCATCCTCTTCGAACAGTTAAATTTCACTGGCCGCTTTCATTAGGAAATCGTGAATGGCCACATGAGAGAGCCAATCTGTGGACATTTGTCGAAGTAGATCTGCTTAGTCATATTTATTAGCCACACGTCCACTCAACACACTTCAGTGCGCGAGTTAAAGATCACTTCTTGGTGCACTTCCACGAACTGCATAATTGACCCGTCCTTAACGGCTTCTCACAGCCTTTTAATGTCGCCGCACTTATTAAGGAGGAGGCCGTCTTTGGTAATTATAAAGCGTTTTCTTGGACGAGCTGCACCGGTCGACATTTCCTCACCTTGGAAAGGAAGCTGAGGAAGGGGCTTCGTCGTTTGCCTTCCGTCCTCATTCTGGCTGCTCGGGAAACCCCAGAAGGTTCACTCCCACCTCCTCCTTCGCCTCCTTCCTTCTTCACTTTTGCGTCTTCCAGCCGGAGCGCCTAGACTCCTCTCAGTTTCTCCTTCCCCGCCTCGTACTCTCCTCTCTCCCCGTTATAGTGCCAGGTGCTCACTGGACCGAAACCTATAAATAGATCAAAATGAAAGGAAGCAAAATATCAAGATTAATGCACTCTCCAATATCACTACAATGGTAGTGATATAGTAACAAAAAGAGATCTAATTTTAAAATGGAACGGATTCATAAGCTAAATTTGTTTGCTTCAGATGTAACTTTAAGGAGTAGACATAACGTCTTGAAATGAAAGGCTTGATTTTGTTGTACTTTATTGTTAACATCGATGATTGGCCATTTTTAACCGACTACATTCCGAGATTTTGGTTCACAAATCAGTTGAATATTGCTTACAGACAATTTAACCTCTGTTGGACAACTTTTGTAGGCTTATATAGTATGATGTCTGTTAACTCGGTGTAAACTAAGAATAAAACAATATGAATAAAACTTGACAATGTTAGGCAAAGGTTATAAAAAATAATAGAGAAAACATGGAAGTAAACTGTAATAAAAAAACCATTGGCAGTGTGAAAAAATAGGCGAAAACTTTCGACTGGATAATTTTGAAATGGAAAGGCTTCATTGGCGAAATTTCTCGTCTCAGCCGTAAGTTTGAGAAATTCACAGAACGTATCGAAATGAAAGGTTTTAATTTGTTCTACCATGAAGGTTGATGATGGGTAATTTGTTATGGCGAACACGATAATTCCTCTCATTTCAATAATCTTCATTATCTGTACATGAGTCGCGTATATTATTTGAATCAACGCCGTAATGACTGGTATATTTCATAATCTTCGGACTCAACAAATTCTATCGCAGAACAGCAATTGGCTGACATATCGGTGCATTTGGACACATTGTATCGTTTTCTAAATGTGTTCTAAGTATGTCAGTGAGTATGATGTTTCTTCAATGACAATATCAGAGACGTATATTTAAAATACAGTCGATTTCGTCATTATTTACCTTCATCGCCTTCATTAAAGACAAGTAGGTTCATAGTCTGTGCGTGTGGCATGCATATATCTTGCATAGCTTGTTGATGAATCTCATCTCCTAATATCCTAAAATCTTCGTAATTTATGTTAAGAATATATACATTTATATTCGTTCGAGAATGACAGCATAAATTTACTTTCAAACCATGTTACAACATTACTCTTCAAAATTGATTTCTGTAATTGGTATACGGCTTAAATAGATTAACATTGTCATCCACAAATTTGAAATAACATGTTGTAATGAATTGCGTTGTATGATTACTTATTTAATAAAGCATTAGGGGTTGACGAGAACTACTGAGAGAAGGGTTGAACCCACGCTTTGACCAGAATTGGTCCGAATTGACCCTCCATGGGTCCGGTGGTCCCCGACTCGAGGACGTACTTCGGCAGACCGCACGGCGTCAACCCGTAAAGTGAGCCAGAGAGATACCTAATCCCAAATAATTGGGCAACGGGCTCTCTCG
The DNA here is from genome assembly GCA_963169105.1 of Ceriagrion tenellum. Lineage (NCBI taxonomy): Eukaryota > Metazoa > Arthropoda > Insecta > Odonata > Coenagrionidae > Ceriagrion > Ceriagrion tenellum. The sequence continues at coordinate 64,761,141 of OY720642.1, read as the reverse complement.
GTCCACAAAGATGTGCGGTAGGTCTTTGGCGAAAGCGAGACCGACGGTCACTCGTCTCAGTTGTTTGGGGTAACCAAACTAATACGAGCACTTCGGGGAGGCGGAGGCCCAATTGAGGTCCTTTTGAACTCAATCCGCCTCATTGGTGTCGGCCTCGAAGGGGCTGTGGTTTAGTTAACCTTCTCTTCCCATCCTTTCCTTCCACCTCTTCCTTGCCCCGGGTGTAAGCGAGAGCTTGAAAACCAGGGCGGTAGTTGTAATCCTGCGGCGAGAGCCGAAACACCTGTCATCCACAAATTGTGGTATTTATAAGATTAAATGCAGAAATGCCTAGCTGAATGTCATTGTTGTCATTTTTTACATGCAACAGGCAAGTAATATCTGGAATTCAGGCATACGGAGTGACCTTGATTTTATCGTAGTCTTTGGCGATGGCAACTATTTTCATGCAGCGCCGTGAATACTTGCAACACCGTAACACGTACGAGTTGCAGGTTGCGGGTGTCAGCAGGATAACATTTTGAAAATTATAAAAGGGATGACAGATCAATATATCTTCTCTGAATGACGTACCCTATTTCTGTGGCATTTTTTTCCGAAGACTAATCTCTCAACTCATTTTTTTATATAGATATACAGCCATGCAAAGCCGGAAGAGGTGAGATTTAAATTTGTTTCGAGTGAGGAGACTGACGGCTGGTAACTCCGGGTACGTAATTAGGGTAATCTCTCATATTCATTTTTACATACCCATGCGGTTAGATAAAGTCGGAAGTAGTGAGGTTTCCAATTGTTTAGGTTGAGGAGACTGACAGCAATTGATTCGGAGTAGGTACCTTCAGGACGGTTTTCATACGATTACTTATTTTATAAAGAAGTGACGATTCGCATTCACTGTCGTATTGGTGGGATTTGAATGGTTTTTCAAAAGTTTCAAAATTAGGCGTATTGAGACGAAAGCAGTAATTGCGTTGTTCATCATAAAAATGTAATTGTAACGGTGTTCGTTATCATCAGACTTGATGACTTTGATGTGACTCATCATTTTTTCATCATGCCAGAACCTACATTACATGTGGTAAATGTATGTGGAAAAGCACGATCAATTCTTTCAATTCAATTTTCGAAGTCAACACTATAGTCGAATTTATTACCTCCGGAATAACAGGAGACAGCATTCATCACGTCAATTAGTTCAGCTCATCTCTTAATATGCTACTTTGAGAATTAGGTCAGCTGCTTAGTTTGAGAAAAATTAACACCTTTCGCTTGATCGCTAGTTTTACTTTTGTTGTAATGGAACTCACAATTAGGCCAAGCACTTATTGTCAGAAGCTATGGTTGGCTGTCCATCTGTTATTTTTCAATTCAAATGGATACTCAATATTTAGATGACATTTTGCTTGCATTATCAAAATAGGAGTTAGAGGCATCAATATCGGAGACTATACTTTCCCGGCGTCTGACGTTCGAGGATTTATCATGGAACCTCCTCCAGGTGAGGTGTTTTTCTACTGCCAATGTTACCCTGTTTAACGCTGCCTTTGTTTTAGGGCCTTGGTGCCCGAACGTGCGATGACGATCAGAAGGCTTGTCGACGTACTGAGGCCCTAGGGATGGTGATAGCGTCAGCCATTGAAATGTAGGCAGTAGCCGGGGATCCCCAAAGTTATTAAATATGCCATGAATATAATTAATAGCTAATAGAAGAAAATTCCAGCGATAGCAAGTCACAACTGACGTTGTCACGTGGTCCGCTGTCAAGCGTCCCATCTTACGCATGGAGCAATAGTGATGAGCGTAAGAAGGAAGCCATTGCTAGTTGACATCAAATGACCATCGAGGATATATCATTGTTGAAGAGAAAACAGCGATCTTGAGCCATATGTATTTAGGTAATATTGTCGTTCGCACAAGTTGAATACGTTATGGCGCGTAGAGACAAAGTTGAAAGAAATTTTCCGAATTCTTTCACGCGAGACCTTTAAACAAATGTGAGGAACTCTATCACATAAGGATATTTATAGCCAAATGCATTCTGAAATTGTAGTTCATGGATAAGTTGAGCATTGTTAACAAACAATTTTACCTCTGTTGAACAACTTTTGTAGGCTAAGATAGTGAGATGATGTGTAAACTCGGGGGAAACTAAGCATAAAATTATGTGTATAAAACTGGACAATGTGAGGCAAAGGTTATACAAAATATTAGAGAAAACGTGGAAGTAAACTGTAATCGAAAACAATAGGCAGTATGAAAACATCGATGAAAACGTTCGATAGGAAAACTACAGACCATTAAATACCGGCCATCGATACTCATTGCTGTTCTAAAAGTTTTCTCCTCGTGACACTCAAATAGGTATCGAGGAGTTAAAAGTAAAGGTCTCGTCACCGGGATTCGAATCTGGGCCTTCGGATGGAAAACCCAAGACCGCCGCACTAATCCGACCTTCTCCTCGTTAGGAATATTACGCATCAAGTTTTATTTATAAAATGGATCACCGCCTATTAGTAACTGCCACCTTGGCTCAAAGAAGAGGAGAAGTGTGTTACATTCGCATCCATCTCGGGTGGATTTCCGTCCTCTGGCAGCTGTTGATTCACCTGGGTGTTCCATTTTTTTCGTTTTTATTCTCTCGGCGTCTCAGGTGCACTTCATCCCAGATGGCGTCCCGTCCAGAAACCCCGAAGGCGGTAGACTCACGGGTGGTCTTACTTAATCCGCCGCCTTAGAAAGCGACCCGCACTGCGGTAAACGTTTCACTACCCTGTGGCAGGCCTAAAACCTGTCACCTTGGGTGGGAGCTGAGGCCCATCTGAGGCAGAGTTGCCAGATTGAGGTGGTGGGAATGATTTTTGTTTACTAGCGGATTTTGGTGGACATTTGCATGTCCCTTTCTCTCTAGTGATATCTACAGATTGAAGAGAAAAGTCCAGTTCTGTTCAAGGGATTTTTTTCTATGAAACATTTGAGTTAGTATTTACTTAAGCATGGGTTTTATGTCAACCATCCGCATAACCCCCTTCAAGGAAAATTTGCATACTCCTTTCTCACTTGTAAATATTACATCAAAAAGCCCGCTACCGAGAATGCATTGGACGAAGCAGCGTAAAAGCGGAGCAGTATTTGCCCTAGAGGCTTACTTTTCTAATGGTCGTTCAGTCGTTGCCATGTAGCGAATATTCCACGCACTTGTCAATATTGCTGCCCGAGCTCGTGTCCCTGGTCAACAGACAATTGTTACGTGGGCAATGCTTTAATATTGCATTTCTTAATGTAATATTTTCGTCAGCTAATTTTCAAAAGGTCAAATTTCTTTAATAGACTGTTTAATTAAGTCTTCAAGATTATATTTCCGGTTTCTGATTCATCCTACATTGGGAAATGACACCGCTAGAGAGGGTTAAAGTTAATAATTTTTTTATATTTAAGAGATAAATAAATGTAATTGTGCAAAAAATATTGCACCTACAGGGCCCATATTTAAAATACTTTAAGAGTATAGTAATACCCTTACCTTTTTGTAGGTTTCATACGATATAAACAAAAAATGTGAAAATTATAAGAAATTTAAAAAATAGCCATTTTTCGTATTTTTTAAATAACGTTTTTTATTATAAACCAATTTTAGTTTAACAAATCTCATTTTGTAGATAATTTAATTTACTGCGATTCTTCTGAACATTACTTTTCTCTACAATGCATAATTTTCCGAGTACATTAGAAATACTGATTTTACCCGCTAATAGTTCAACTAAAACGTGAATCAACAAAAGTATTTTGAGTCATGAGATGAGAGGACTCTTCCAATACGACCTCTTTGAGTTTTTCGCGATGAAATCGCGGGTAAGAATTTCTTCAAATTTTTACTTAAAATTTGGGTAATTTTCCTGGCCTAAAACAGCAGACGTTTCCCTAAGCAACGTGGCCACGTTCGTGAAAATCTGTCGGCTGTGTGCCCCGACGAAAACCGCATGTCTGTTATTTGATCCTAAATACTCGTGATATATCATCGATGATCTGAGCTGAAAAAATGTATTAGGTTTCAAAATTTACTGCATGTTATACAAGTTTTTGAACAATACTATTTTGGTGGAAATTGAGATAAAAAAACGTGATGTGAAGAGATGCCATTGAACTGCCACAAAGATAATGTATTTCAGCGTTGAAATTCGTCATTTTCATGCCAATATATCTCTGCTAAATAACCAATGACCGAGTAAAATGTTGACAACATTCGAAGAACGAATTCTTAATGGTTAATGTATGTTAAAATCAAGGTAGTTTATCCGCCATGCCTAAAAGGAAGGTTTTTCCTTAAAATATCATTTAATTGCCATGAAATTAAATATGTAACATGCAAATTTTTTCGATTTAATCTGTACATTTTACTTTACGAGTACGCGTAAGAAAAGCTTCACGCATATCTGTACATAAGCGAAAATAGATCCAACCACCTTAAAATACAAGGCGTTACAAAAATACACGTCCTTTATTTCTTTCGGGGCAGGAAAAAACTTTTCAAAACTCATCTTCACTCGTAGTTGAAGAAAATATGTTGCATGGATATGGTTCCAGAAACGCTTTATTTCCGCGTTAGAACTCTTTTTAAAAAAAAAGGGTACAGAGACAGAATGGGGAATGCCTGAAATGAATGCTTCTCCTTAAAATGCCATTTCCTCAAATATTACGCCTTATTTGTCTAGCAGTCGAAAGGCCGGGATCGAATTTAATAAGAACTTGGCGTAGTGAACAGAAATTACCGCGGCCATTGTCGCCTGTGGCCTCTCTGTGTACACACTGTGGTTAAAGACTATGCGGAATACGCAGTGCCTGTGTACTTTTGGTGTGCGTTGTTCTAGGCTGGAGCAAGACGCCATTTGTAACTCGGAAGGAAGAAGGAAGAAATGGGATGAAGGAGACGTGAGTGTATAGCGGGGGTAGTGTCTGTCTTCCGCGTGGTCACCGCCGATTTCTTTCGGCGCTGTCAGGACCAGCAGCGTCGAAAGGGGAGTTGGAGGACGGGGATGAAGGAGAACGAGAAGTCTCAAGCGGGGTGTATAAAGAGCACATTTCCTGCGTTAAATCAGCTTTCTTACTCCGCCTCCGCGGCTATTCTTTCAGCCCTTACGAACTTCCGTCTGCGGGGGTCCCTGACTGCCCACATGGGTAAGTGGGATGGCTGCGATGGGTGGGTGTTCCCAAGGGCAAGGGTTGAAATGCAAGCAACTCGGGAACTACGCATATATATTCAGATTAGTTTCCAGCATTGAGCTAGATGGAGAGGGCATCATGTCGTCAAACTGATGCCTGACAACCGAAAAAATAAACATACTTGTTTAACCCTGCTCTTTTCTTATTTTCCTATGAATAGCATGCAGACATGGACGAATTAGTGAATGTAAAGTGAAAATGTCAACCATATGTAGGGAATTCAAGGCAAGTAACTCTTGACATGCGTATATATTTAGATTAGTTTCAAGCATTGAGCTAGTTAGAGAGGGCATTATGTCATCAAACTGAAGCCTGGCAACCAAAATAATAAACATGAAGTTCACCCCTGCTCTCTCCTTACTTAACTTGCAGGGATACTGTGTATGTTGTCAGCTTAATGCTATTCCATTTTCAATAGTTCCCCTCGGAAATTTGGATCATTTTTAATGTAAATAAATAAACAAAGTATGTTAGGAGAACTCAGGTTAAAGAAATAATTTCATGCTGATTTCTAGTGAGTCATCGATGGAAAACTTAGTAAAATTGCAAAATCAGAGCGTCAGCCCGTAAGCGCTATAGCAAAATGAGGGTTTACGAAGATGGCGGACTGGCTTCAACTTCTAGAATTGGTCAGCACAGCAAACGCCCCCATCCGTGCACTTCAATAGTTCCAAGCTATGTTTTCACGTATCTTTTTGCGTCATGTTCCACAGTATTGTGCGTCACCTACATACCTCAATTTTCGTTGTAGTAGCTGCACCGGATGGAAAAATAAGACGAGGGGATCGGGTCGTGGTGGTTAGAGATCTGGCTAACCATACGGACGGCCAGGGTTCTAATCCGTGCAGAGGAGGATGTTTTTCAGAGGAAACCCGATCCCTACTTGAGGGTCTTGTGGAGGGCACTTCAAGTACAGTACTCCGCCTGTCGGATGAGACGTTAAGCCGTGGTCCCCTTGGCACCTTTCGTTAAGAGCAGACAGAGCGTTGTATATTCATATTTTTATCATTGGTCACCATTGCAGGCGCTTTTTCCATTTACTTCAATGGTTCCTACTTACTGTGCAGCAGATCCAACGCAAAGGCGTCATATTCAGGTACAATCTGGCCTGTAGATGAACCTGGATGATGATTTGTACCTGCAGATGACGCCTTTCCGTTGAAACTAGTTGTACTGTGTAAAGCAAACTGTGGAAATAATACGAGGCATTCTTTTTACATCAAAATTAATTACCGCGTAGTCACGCCTCAACTCATCGTGTTTATCAACAGAAAACCAATTGGCACGTGAACCTTACTTCCCTAGTTTTGTTTCTTCTTCAGTAAAGAACTCTTAGAGCCACTATGATCGACATGAAGTCTGCAATGTCCGAAAAAAGTTTAAAACTTGAGTTAAAACCGGGGATGTTAGTTAAAGTTTTACTTACCAGGGAAAAGTAGCATTCTTTTTGTTCATTCAACATATAAAACTTCTACCCGTCATCGCCCGATTATTTTGAATATACACTATCAGACACATCTGTTTTCCCCCTTTGAGGTACTTTACATGGATCCAGGGAACCCATTTGGAATCTTAATTGGTTCTTTCTCTTGTTATCACTTCTCTAAGTGGGCAGATCTCCTGAGTTAATACACCCCGAGGAGGCTAAAGTTAAATGTTGTAAACATCTTTTTTTGTCCCCTCCCTTATGAAGGAAAAAAAGGTTGATTATACACAAGAATGAGGAAACCACTGTTGTAAACGGCATCGGAAAGTGTTTGGAGTGCCATCTAGTTTTCTGTAGGCGATGAAGGAAGGAAGGGAGGAAAGGTTGGGGAGGCTGATGAGGTGTGGGACAGGTTCTTTCGGTAATAAAGTGAAGAGGTTGGAGAGGCGGGGACAATCGATATTGCCATTGCCCTTGGTGACGAGGGAAGGAGGGAAGAGCAGGAAAAAGGCCAGGAATTGAGGACAAACTTGCGGGAAGAGAAATCGGGCTGGTAGTGGGGACTGCACTAAAATAGATGCGTTAGCTTCGACGGGCGCCGATAACCAAAGTAATTTCTTCCGTGCCCGGAAAAATCTATTTAAGTCAATGTTCTAATCACTGCAGAACGTACAAGCGATTTATTACACAGTCACGCGTACGAGTGCAACGATACACACCAAAGAGGATGGAATTATCAATGAAAAGAATGTCACTTCGTCGGCTTTATAGCTTCTAGCACTATTTTCTCTGGTTTGGCCACAGCTCAGTTTTCCTGCGAAATTGAGAACAGGTGCGTTTCAAAACGACTCAGAGAGTATTATATTGGCGCCATACTACCTCTCCAGATCCCACTGAAGCGATAAAAGAAAAGAGATACATTTCCCAACAAAGAGTTTCAAAAACTCGTTCTTTCCGCGCACAATAAGCGACCACGAAAAAATTGGGCCCCACTAAATACACTTCCCTAATGCATGTCACAATTTCACCGCCAAAAACCTTGCATCTTTACACGGCTGGTGACTTCACACACCCTGCCACACGCCCATGTGGTGTCTAGCAGGGTAGTATGTGGATGTAGATGCACCTCATCCATCTCCAGCCGTCCCATCCACTGGAGGCCGATTAGTCCTGGAAAATATCTTCCCAAAACCCACAAGTCTATCCACGTAGTAGCCCACGAGAAACCCAGAGGACGTTTCGCTTGAGTTTATCGTGTCATACGGCAAAAGACGAATCCTCTCTTCACCAAACCATTGAGGTAAATGGAGGGGTCGCTAGCTACGGTGCTGTCCAATGCTACATCTACATACAACGCTGCGAGCCGCCGCATGGGCGAGTGGCAGGGGGTGTTAGGACACCAGCCGTGTAAAGATGTAAGGGATAATGTTATGGGAGGTGAGGTGGTGAAATGTATTTTGGGTGTACAAATGTCTATCGGGTTTTCCATCGGATAAACAGGTCCATGTCTCCCGACGTTTCGAAGAACGACTTGCTCTCCATCTTCAGGGGTTCTGAATGCCGTCTTCTCTATTTTTCCGGGTGTATATACTCCCTCCTTGGGGTCAGGTGCCGTCTAATTGACTATGGCATGTGCCATATTTAGTATTTTTGGTGTGTTTTGAGTGGAGCTCCGCTTTTCTTATGATAACTTATTGTGCGTGGAAAGCACAAATTTTGTGCCTATCTGTACGGCAGTGTATCTCTTTTATTTTACCGCTTCAGTCGGACCTGGAGAGGTAGTATGGCGTCAATATAATACTCTCCGAGTCGTTTTGAAACACACCTGTTCTCAATTTCGCAAGAAAACTGAGTCTAGCGCGTAGACTCAGTCTCTAGAGGCTTCCTAACCTAATCACTCTAGGGTAATCACCGTGACCACCACCACCGCGACCCCCGCCTGTATCACAAGGACCAAAGAAGACACTAAGAATTCCAACGCCTACAAAATCAATCAAATACAACATAATACGTTGGCCTGCGTGAGGTTTTTCCGGTTTTCCTCACGACTTAGGGCAAATGCCAGGCCATACGCCATTCCGGTCCAAATGTCAAACACACAATCAATCAATACTTTCTATGTACTTTCATTTGTTTTGTTTTATGTAAATATGCAACAGCACTTTCTAGTAATCTTCTTAACTGTAAATATCACTCAACTCTGAAGAGGAGAAATCCAAAAACGGGGCCCCTTAATGTATAGTGTATTTTTATGTTTTATGTTTTGGGAATAAACATTTTAACCAACCTAATCACTCTAAATGCTGAGAAGCACTATATGTTTCCTCGTAGCAGTTTTTAAAGATGCGTACAGCTTTCCTTGGTATTTTATTTACATTTTTGGTCAAATCTTTCTGACCAGGGTCCCAAATGCTCGCGGCGTATTCGAGGTGTGGCATAACCAAAGAAAAAGAGTGCTGGAAGCTGTAACTTCGACGAAGTGACATTTTTTTCGTTGATAATTCCATCCTCTTTGGTGTTTATCGTGCATGATAATTTTCACTGTGTTGCTCGGAAACACTAGTTCTGAATTTCTCAAGCCTAGCGTGTCGCCTACGAGCGTCTATGGGCTCCCACTTTAATCCATCTAAAAGTTGTGAGACACTAAATGTGCTCTCGTAGCAGCTTTTAACGAACCGTACTGCTATCTTTTGTATTTTTTAAATTTTTTTTGGTTAAATTTTTATGACCAGGGTCCCAAATGCGTATTCGAGGTGAGGCCTAACCAGAGCGAAGTAGCATCTTTCTTTCACTTTTTCGTTCCAGTACCTTCCTATTACACGATTAACAAAGCCTAGTTTCTTTAGTGCTGTGCCGCATATGTTTTAAATGTGTGCTCCCCACGATATATCAGAAGTTAAGGTAATTTCATGATATTTTACTGTATCTGAAGATTTTATTTTTTCTCTACCCACCGATGTGGGTTTTTGGGAGATACGTTCTTCGACTAAGCGGCCTCTGGTGGATGGGACGGCTGGAGATGGATGTGGTGGAGGATCGAAACTGGATATCTCGGTAGGAAATGGAGGAAATTGGATGAGGGGAGTGTTTGGGGGGAGGGAGTTTGGGAAAAGATATAAATAAAGACTAAAATGGAATTAAGAATAGTTCTCTGCGAGAGAGGAAATGCGTGGGTGTGGCTGAACGGAGATCTTGTGAGATAAGGACGGCTGTTTCGAATTTATGTACGCACACGCATATATATATATATATATATATATATATATATATATATATATATATATATATATATATATATATATATATATATATATATATGTATACATACATACATACACATATACTCGCTTAAAGACAGTGCGGAGTGAAAAATGGACGACGAGGAAATGAGAGAAGGTCACGTTAGGTGAATGGGATGGGATTTCGAAGGGTCAAGGGTTACCGTGGGTGGAGCTTATCTGTGGACGGGGCGGCACGAGTGATGGATAAGGAGAAATCTGGAGGGAAGGAGAAGGAGGGGAGAACGAAAGGGCAGCGGACGTGAGAGATATGGGTTCTCATTGGAAAAATGGCTAACGTAACATATGGTTTGTCCCAATGGCGAAGGGGTGAAGGTGAATTTCAGCCTCTTTCGTAAATAATGAAGTTAATGAAAAGGCGTTAGCTTTGACGATTTTAATCATCATCATTGGTTATGTATGATTTAACACTTCCCCGGCGAATAGCATTTTTGTAAATTTCTCGGGCTCGCCACCGGGTAAGATATTCATGGGCAGCTGACGTTTCGGGTTCCGACTCGTTACCCATTCTCAAGGCTACTGATGCGAGCTTGAAAAGACTGTTTAATTTGGCGCTAGGCGGGGCGGGATTGGTCGTGCCCCGAATGTTGTGGTGGAGAACCGTTGACCAGCGGGGACTTAGCTCTGGCGTTCTGAATTCTTCTCAGAATTCTATTCCAAGAGCTGCTAATCGTGTAACCAGTATCCCGGTTGAAATTCTACCTCTCCAGCCTTATCTCTATCGCCTCTTTGGTTAAGCGATCCCAGAATTGGCCGGATCGCCAAAGAACAGTCGTGTCATCCCAAATGATCTTACAAGCCCGAGAAATTTACACAAATCATCATTGGTTGTTCGATCCTAAGATTAATTGACTGCAGCCCTCCACCCTACCCTATCAAATGCTAGCTCCCTTACCTCCTAGTATCTCTCCCTATGTACTTCACTCTTTATTTGGCCCATGAACTAATTCCTGGGTCTTCCTCTGGGGACTTTTCCCCCTATTTTGCCTTCAATCATGTTTTTCACATATCCATTGTGTCTCAGGGTGTGTCCAATCCATCCTGTTCTTCTTTTTTCTATGATGTTCCGTATGGTCCTCTTCTCTTCTACTTTTCTGTACACTTCATTATTTCTTATCTTGTCCGTCCATTTTATCTTCAGCATCCTCCTCCAGCACCAGGTTTTGAAGGCTTCTATTCTCTTGAAATGAAGGGGTTTACTGAAGAGTTGAAAAGGACAGGACCTTTTGGAACACGTCATCATTGGTCGTTCAATCCAAATATTGGTTGACTGCAGCCCTCCATCCTTACCTATCTAATACTAGTTCCCTTACCATCTGTTATCTCTTCCTATGCACTTTCCTCTACTAATTCCAGGGTATTCCTCTTGGGACTTTTCCCTCCATTTTGCCTTCAATTATATTCTTCACAAACCCATTTTGCCTCGGGATGTGTCCAATATCTCGGAAAGTAATGTGGTAAGGGGTTGAATTTTTTGTGTCAACTAATCTTAGGGTTGCGCGACCAGTGATGATGACTTCAATGAAGCCGGCGGAAGGTTGGCGGTGGGGTACAGTCCTGGCCTGCTAACTCTCGTCACTAACCTAGGGTCACGGCTTCACATACCGCCTTGTTGGATTTTTCACTAGTCAGGACATGGGTGTTTGTTTTCATACGCCCGATGTAGAAGGATACAAATCATTTTATCCATTTCCTCTCTTCGGTTTTGTTCTGGTCTTAGGATAAACTCGCACGTTTTAGGGCAATCGTTTACATTTACTTTAAGGTCGAACACAATAAATCAGATGAGTGCGATAGGTCGCGAGATGGAATTATAAAGATGAAGAGTTGTGTTACAAATAGCCCTCTCAGTCTCTAGTTAAAATAATACTTGTAGTGGAAACTCATGTTTTTATATAAAATAATTCCATATTGGATATCCTCCAGAATGGTATCTCCGTGGGCTTGATTTGTATTTTGGGCAAATGAAAAAGAAACTTTGTTTCCTTCCACAGATTTATCTTTCTGGTACAACGTGTTTGGACACAGCGCGAGCGGTGTCATCATCAGGTATATGACACCGCTGTGTCGAAACATTTTGTACCAGGAAAATAAATCTTGTGGAAGGAAGCAAAGTTCCTTTTTCATTTGTGAAATTCAACTTCCACGTAGTTGAGCCTCAAACTATGGAACGTGTTGTATTTCGGGGTCACAGCAAGCTTATGTAATAAGATCTTCCCAGAAATACTTTAGAAATTTATGATAAAGCCTCGAAATTCCGCCTTTGACATCTGATTCCTAGAAATGACAATGCCGTTATGCGTCTTTTAGCTGCGCTTCCAATAGAAAAATAAAATGAACTTCGTATAAGCTTCAGATTCATCTATTAAACTAGCCTAGCTAGGATTATTCCAATAAAGTCTCAATCTTATCGGCATGGTCAAAACCATTTTCGGAAAGCTAAAGAAATTATATGCAGCGAGCAATATTAAAATTACCTAATTTTTCCTTGAAATATTAATAATCTCTCCGCTTCTGTTAACGTTTAATCAGTTGCCCTTTTGCAGCTAAAATTAAGCTTTGGAGCGGGAAACAAAAAAATGTATAATGAAAAAATCCTAACGGAGGGGACCAATCTGGCTTTAGATGGATACCATTTGTAAAGAACGGTGACGGCGGCTCAGGTTTTATCTGGGTCCATTAAGTTGTTTGGGTCTACACACACAAAAAAAAATAGCTTTACTTCAGGAGATATTTTTCATCGAGAAGAGGAGAGGGGATGGAAAAGGGGTGGAAGACTTGAATGAAGTTTGGTGGACGGAGGGGCGAGGGTGTGGTTTTTTTTTTTTTTGAGGGATGAATGAATGAATGGGGAGCCGGACACTGTTGGAAGGATGGACAAAACAGATAAATGGGGCCGAAAAGGCTCAGAGAGAGAGAGAGGAGGGTATTAAGTAGATAGGGCTTTCATTCGGCACCATTCGTTTCCTTGTTCGGGGAAGCGAGCGGAGAGGTTCCCTTCCCTTCGGACATAACCTTCGTTTTGTTTGTGTCCGTCCGTGTGCGGTGTGGGCGGGGTGGTTTGTGACGCGGTGGCCCTCAAAGCACGCACAAACCCACACACACAGACCCTGGTCCTGATTCGTCGCATTCATCCATTCCGGCCGCCTATTCCATCCCAGTGTTGTGGGAAGGTCAATCCTTTTCTGAAAGACCCTGAACCCCCCCCTCCCCCACCACACACTACGACTCGTTTCATTTCGTCCCCTATCTCGGACACCTCGCCGGAGGTTGTCCACCGGTTGGGACGGTCGTGGGATGATGAAATAGAGGGGGGGATGTGCAGACGGCAGGAACGGAACGAGGGTGGTTAAAAATATTGCGAGGGAGATACCACCACTCTTGAAATTCGTTGAAGGTGGCCTAAACATTTGAAAAAATAATCTTCACGCTCTAGTGGTACTTTTTTCTCTAGCTTTTGTTTACTTTTTAAAATATATTTTATTAGGTCTAGCTTTTACTTACGAGATATCTTACTAAAAATAAAAGTACTGAAAAGTAAATTTCGAAATGCTGCAACTTCCCTGATGCAATTTTACGTCATGAAAGAGTGCTTGCATTTATATGTGGAAGATATTTATACCCATCATCTTAGAATCTTAAAATCTTAAAAATCTTAAATCTAAAAAAAAAAAACTTAAAGGAAAAATAGAGGAGAAATAATTAGAGAAAACGCTCTTGCGCTTCCACGCCTTTACTGTTTGACCGACTGTGGTTCAGGCACGTTGTGCCAACATTGTTCATTACCATGGTTCCGTTGCAAATAATATGGTGTTGCTATTAAGTTCCGCCTAGATATGTTGCTACACAACACAGTGACGATGATGAATTGTAAACACATAGGGAAAATTACAGTGGAATTGAGATTTCCATATTATCCTGAGATGGCCAAAATATAGAAGCTGTATTCCGTGGGATATTGTAAAGTGGTGCGCTTCAAAGAGTATTTATTTTAAGACTTAACTCTTCTGATCTATTCTTCCGCACAGAATGGCACGACAATAGTACTCCATGTCATTTATGCGTCTGTTTTTTGGTCGCTGTTAGTTTTATGTTATTCTTGAAACTAGATGAAAAATGCTCATAATATTTTGTCCTCGTGTGGACATAGCTGAAGTCATGTGCGAATTTCCACAGAGAAAAAAATCATCCGCCTTGACCAGGATTCGAACCCGGATCAGTCGATTTCCGGCCGAGTGGTCGAGGGATTCGGGTTCGAATCCCAGTCAAGGCGGATGATTTTTTTCTCTGTGGAAATTCGCACATGTGTGCATTGCGGGTGACTCCGAAAAGGTGGAACTCCGTGGCTAGTCCCGGATAGCTTGAAATTTGTCATAGCTGAACATTTTACCGCCGAAAACTGGATTTGTTAACAAGATGTTTTTGCACTCGTACAAAGTATCCTTCTATGTTTAAATGCAGAGTGTAACTGATGATGGCGTAGTTGCTGAATTCGGTTGCACTCATTATAAGTTATTTGCGGAAGACACAAAGTTTGGTTTACTACCGAGGCGTTTTTGCGTCAGATGGAGAGAATGGGTTTCAAGGACCTATCATCCTCCTCAATCAGGTTACCGTCTTATTAATTAATCGTTCATATGAAAGAGTTTCAGGCGTAACTTTGTGGAAATATTCAATATCCATACTGGTTAGAATGAAAAGACGATAGTTAATTTCCACACTGTTTTAATAAGCACCGACCATGGTTTCAACACCTTGAGAATGACATAAAGTGTCGAAACAGTGGTCGGTGTTTATTAAAACAGTGGGTATATTAGAGGAAAGTACCCAAAGTTGGGCCCCCATTTTGTTTTTTTCTACTCTAGCAAAGAGCTACTAAGTTAAAGGAGCAAAATGTGTTTCATGACATTCCTTGGTAAGTACTTAATAAGATTCCAGAGTATTAACTTCTTAAAATTAAAACAAATATGTTTAAAAAAATTTTTCTGAAAGTTTACACTTTTCAACTTTTAGAAAATAGGTTCCAAAAGTGGGCCCCCTTGAAAATTTGATAAAATAATGATAATAACTCCCTGAAAAACAACCACAACAGAAAGTTAGTGCAAATAATATATAACTAAAAGTTTGGGGATAAATTAAATCAAACCGGAAACATGTTTAACTATTATTTAATGTATTATAAACTGGTTATAAGACATTATTGTTATGAAAACCAAATGAAAAGGAACATAAAACTGAGAATTTAACTTTCAAACAACAACAAAAATGAAAAAATGTTCAAAATTAACTTGAAAATATTTGGAAAATCAATAGTTGTCCGTTATTTGGAAGATTGTTCATGATTATTGGCAGTAGTCGCTACTATTCGCTATTATTGGCAGTAGTCGCTATTATCTAATTATAGTCTTTTCATTCTTGCCAGGATGGATAATAATCGTTCTGTTAGTTCGATCAATATATCGCTGCACATAACATGCCATGAGTCTAGCCACGTTATGAGAAAAATATCTCGTGTTTCTAATGTTATTAAAATACAACCCATGTATGGCACTGCTTTTTCAGATACTCGATAAAAATTTCCTATGTATACATACATACATACCCATCACGCCGTTCCCTTCCGGGGTAGGCACAGTCAAAATGTTTCACTCGTTGATACATAATTGTACACCTAACTCTGCTTCAATAATTTCCTCCATTCTGACCTATCCTTGCAAACCTCTTTCGCCTCATTTACCCCCATACACTGTTTCATACACGCCCTCCTGTTTTTAAGACTCCTAATATTCCTCCTCCTAAGAATTTCCTCAACCACGTTCAAGCACAACTTTCTCGGCCTACCTCTACCTCTCACACCATTCATTCTACTCTCATATATCTGTTTCGTTATTCGTCTCTCATCCATTCTCTCAACATGGCCAAACCAACGAAGCACACTCCTTTCATTCACGTCCATTACTGGAGCATTTAACCCACATTCATTCATGACCCACTCATTCCTGACCCTATCCATCCTACTTTTGCCACAAATACTCCTCAGATAACTCATACCCAAGGCGTTTAGTCTACTCTTATGTCTATCCTGACATACCCATGTTTTACTACCATATAGAAAAGTGGGAAGAAGTGTACTTCCTATGTATCTTGTGGAATTTTATATTTTGCCATAATTGAGGGGCCTCTCAGATCGATTAAACACTGAAAGCTTGCAATAATAACTTGAAGAGTACAGTAGATATCGGTAGAAAAGTAAAAGACTTATTTCAATACGGATTCGAATATACAATACTTCCACGAAGTGACGCCTGAAGGTGTAGAGTTTAAACACCGTGGAACTTGACAAGTGAAGTTTTCCTCGTACTACAAAGCATGGTTTCCCCGCTGCAAAACTCTCGGCAGGTCCCAAGGCATCACGCAATGGACAAACGCGAGGGAAAAGGTCACTCTTTTGACGTCGACTTTGATGACGAGAATTGGCGTGGGTGGGAATTCGCGGGAAATGTGTGAGTGAGAGGTTGAAGAGGCGGATGGCCCCCAGGGGGATGTTATCCCATGCCACCCTAGTTCCTCTTCAGAACCAATTCGAGTCCATCCTTATCGTCTCTTTTCATCCTCTGTCCTTTAACACACACAGACTATATACGTATACACATCGGATCGCGAGGTATTTCGTCTGTGAAGGCGGTGGAGAGAATCGAGGCTCGCAGAGAGTGAAAGAGAGAGAGAGGCAGTAGGGGAGGGGTGATATTTTATGAAAGGAAGAATTCCATCTCCTGAATAGGTTTGACGCGCGAGATAATCGCACCTAGACCACTGAACCCCCTCGGGAGCGGGGAGGGGACTCCAATACCCGTTGATGAAGCGGCCGGGACAATTTTGTCGCATGAAGGGAG
Organism: Ceriagrion tenellum; assembly: GCA_963169105.1. Taxonomy (NCBI): domain Eukaryota; kingdom Metazoa; phylum Arthropoda; class Insecta; order Odonata; family Coenagrionidae; genus Ceriagrion; species Ceriagrion tenellum. The sequence continues at coordinate 64,744,306 of OY720642.1, read as the reverse complement.
AGACGTGGGCGTCTTTGTCACTGCTTACCCCTTTGAGTGCGGCATGACGTGATATCACGTCATGGTTGTCTCTGACTTGTGCTGATGACGTGATATCACGTCATTGGTAGCGTTAGTGTTCCAGCTTTCACTAGGAGCCTAGTGAAAGTTTCCTATTGAAAGCTGGAACACTCGCGGTACCCTTGACGTGATATCACGTCATCAGTACCAGCGTAAAGACAACCATGACGTGATGCCACGTCATGCCGCACTCAAAGGGTTAGGAATGCAAAATCCCCTACCAAGCTCGGTATTTTTTGAAAAGGAGATGTGATATTTATTCCCCATGAATAAAGTCGAATGTTTTAGAGGCTTAATGGCAGAGGAAGTCCTCGTTTGAAATGTATAGAAAAAGTGATGAAAGATATGAAAGAGAAGAAATGCGTAAACTTTAATTTAATTAATTGAAAAAAAAATACTTTTCGCGAGCTGAAATATATTTTACAAGATCAACTCCGATGACCGCAAACTTAAATGAAAGCCACGTAGGGTGGTCTCAATTAAATGAACCGCTCAAAAACGGATAGGAAACAAATGAACTGGTAGTAAGCGGAGGATTAAATTAAATTTTAAAGCATAGCATTAAAATTTTAAGTAGACGTTAATATAGATAAACTAAATACGAACGATGGACACTGACTCTAAATTCCGGTGAATATTTTAAGTTTCAATAGGTTTTATGGTAATTTTATTTAAAAAATTAATGCTTAAATTCAAGCTATTGGATTTTTTGTAGGGTCCCTCCAACGGTTATTCAATTTCTTTTAGTTAATAGGGGTTGGCTTTTTCGTAATAAGTAGATGTTAAAGAAAATATGATTTCTTCATTCCTCCTAGTCTTTAAGTCTCTCATTATTATCAGTAAACAATCCGGAGATTGGCTTGACGCAGCCCTCCAATCAATTTTACTGTCAAATAATCTCTTTGTTCTATGCATTTCAAACGAGGCCTGCCTCTGCTATTAAGTCTCTAACATCCGTTTATCGTGCGAGTGAGTGTAATGTTTTTGATAATTCCTTTCATGCTGTGGACACAGATCGTGCTTTTGAAGTCGCGTATGACTATTCTATTAAGATTATCCCATAAAAATGCAGAGATAAGTTGGGTACCCGGCTGTTTATAATAACAAAATTTGTAAGAGAATTTCAAACAGAAGCACTTCATCTTAACACTTTCGCTGCTAATCCCGTCATTTCACATGTTGCTGCTGCTGAGAAACATATTCCAGTCAACTTACAATTCAAAAAAGGCAGAAAAATCAAGTTTTAAGGCAATATCAACAGCATTTTTCTAAGTGATGAAGTTATTTTTCTGTGCTCGCATGAATAAAGCTTAAATTACGCAGCATTGTACCGAGAAATATATTTAAATGCCCAGCAGCGAGAGTGTTAAAAATGTTTTAAAATAAAGATTAAAATTTTTGCATAAATATTTTAAATTTATATTCAAAATGCTCTTGTCATCTTTGTGGCTCACAATGCATTTCGTGGATTTTGAATGTGAACGCAGAATATTTATGGCTAAATTTGATGAAAATCTTGATTTTTTAATTTTTAGAAGACAAAGTAATTTTAATAAATCTTAGAGGTTTTACCAAGAAAAGGATTGGAATATTCTACTCTTTGATTGGAGTTTTACGGGATGGTCTGAAGAGGATAGTGACTCTTTCATGAAACTTACGTACTCCTTTCATAAAAAAACTATAAATATAATGACCATTGGCGAGGAAGATGAATGCGAGGGACTTGAAAACTAAAAATGATGAAGAAATTATCTTTTCTTTAATATGAACTCATCACACTGAGGCCAACCCAATGAAATAATCAGATGTGCGATGTAACGAATTCAATCATCTTATTTATCATTTTATGCTTATAATGAGTTCACTAAGTGACACTGGAGAAATTCTTTCACCGAGCAAATGATCTCTCACAAGTTTTATCCATATTTTGAACATATTCTCTTAGTTAATTAGCAATGATCGTGCGTTATCTCAAGAAAAGACTGACCAAACCGTGCGCCTCAAAACGAATTGTTTCTCTCTCCGCCATTCCAGTTTAAACTAAATATTCCAGGAGGTTCCTCTGGATGATATATCAAACCTCGCCAGTAGATAATAGGAACACACGTCGTGTTGACATGGGTCGGATCCTGAGCTGTTACCGGAGCACACGAGAGTCCATTTTTAGCTCATTATGGACGAGACCGCGCAACACGGCCCATCATCAGATTTCTTCGTCCGACGAGGTTTAAAGAGCAAGGTTTATCGGTCAGCTAAATGTGGAACTAAGGAGCATCTGGTAGCACGCAAGTGTGAAGCGGCCATAACCTTCAGAAATTCGGATTTTTTTTGCGTTTCCCACGACTGGAGTCAGTTGAGTGGAGTAAATAGCGGGAGGAGGAAGTAAACGCTGTGGCTATAGGGTGCGTCTGGCGCTCAAAACGAGCATAATGAGATATTAGCGTTGTTATAATTTACGTTCATCCCGAAGTTTCTCCATTATCCTCTCTAATGGCCAGTTGCAAGAACATTTAGTTGTGGAATCAATAGTTATGAGATCTATGAAGTTATAAATCTCGTAAATATGTTCGGGTTGCAGGAACACGTCTACTGGTTACATAAATAATCCACCAATAGTTGATGGCTCCAAATGATTGGTCTAATCTTCTACTGCTGGTCATAATCTCTGAAAGTTTTCCCTAAGAATAATTGGTAATACGCATAATTATTAGTCAGTATGAGTAAGCAAACTTGACATTTGTCTCAAAGCAACTCTTTATCTAGTAATTAAGTCTCCAAACGGTTCATTGAGCGTCCGCCATCTTGGCTACTTATGAAACTCATACCTCCATGCCATAATTTATGAAACCAACATATCAAATATATAAATATATCGAATGTTTCTGCAACATATTGAATGGTTGCCATGTATTATGGGTCCCATAGATTTTCAGAATACATATTTGTCGTTCCTGCAACTGGCCATAAATAAAGGTTAATTGACTCGTCTTTTATTCCCATACTTACGTGTTTATGATACCAAGTCCTGGTAGATTTCTTAGTGGTTGGCCTTAAGATGATCGGAGTGATTGTCGTTTAAGCGCTGATTAGCGCGACCCTTTGTATTCATGTTCTTATCGTTAATATGTATAGATGAAAGCGGAAAAATGACTTACCCATGTGGTTTCATGGCAGTATTTTGGTATTTTAACACGTAGCCTTATCGTACTTAACATATATTTCGAAACAATTTGATTATATATGTGAAGATTTTCTTCTAACCGCGAAAAGATCAATTTCAGATTTTTGTAATTGTGCCTGGGAAATATCGAAATGTCATGCCGAGTTATAGAAAAACGGATTGGATTTTTGGGGAGGCGACCGACAGCTAAGTTCATTTGCGCCATAGGGAATAGGTAAGGGAGGAAGGGTGGATTGAAACCCGGCGTCGGCATTAGCCTGCTCTTAACGAAAGGCGCCAATGGGACCACGGTTTGACGTCTCATCCGACAGACGGAGTACTGTACTTGAAGTGCCCTCCAGAATACACTCAAGTAGGGAACGTGTTTCCTCTGCAGGTATTTGAACTATAGATAAACCTATTTACGCGTAATTTCTGGATATATTTCAAATTCCGTGCCGTAAACCCAAGTCATAAATGCGTTTTAAATATGGCGAAAATTTTAAAATATACTCTTTGAATCATTTATGATACTGCAACATAATCATGATCATTGGTCGCTCAATCCTAAGATTGGTTGACCGCGGCCCTCCACCCTTCCCTATCTAATTATCCCATACCTCATAGCATCTCTTCCTACGTACTTTCCTCTTTATTTGGTCCATGGACTTCTTCCTGGGTCTTCCTCGGGGGGTTTTTCCCTCTATTTTACCTTCACTTATGTTCTTCACAAACCCATCGTGCCTCAGAGTGTGTCTAATTCATCTCTGGTTCTTCTTTTCTGTGTTGTGTTCTTAATGGTCCTTTTCTCTTCTACTCTTCTGTAAACTTCGTCATTTCTTATTTTGTCTGTCTATTTTATCTTCAGCATCCTCCTCCAGGACCAGCGTTCTGGTCAGCTTTTCCAATAACCCATGCTTCTGACCCATTGAGGGGTATGCTCCACACAAATGTTTTCACATACTGTTTTCTGGTTTATAGTCCTATCTTTTTTTAGCACAGAAGTTGTCTTTTTCCCATGGATGTTTTCTTAGCCTGGGATATTCTCCGCTTGATGTCCATTGTACTTCTTCCATTCCATGTGATGGTGCTTCCGAGATAGAAGGACTCCACTTGCTCTAATTTCTCTCATCTCAGGGTGACTTCTACATTAAGCTTTTAAGGTTAAGGTCCGTCCATCTTATCTTCATCATCTTCCTCCAGCACCAGGTTTCGAAGGATTGTATTCTTTTCTGGTCAGCTTTTCCAACGGTCCATCCTTACTACCGATAGAGTGTCACGCTCCATACAAATGTAGCATCCAGCTAATCTTTGGAGTATTCCACCTAAAGGCCCTACTCCACTTTGAAAAACCCAGAGTTCTTACATTGTCCAACTTCACAGCTGACTTGTTCAGGTCCCTAAAAACGAAAATTTTCTCTGATATCTCGCGCATCATGTATTAGGTACATGCTTAAAGCAGTAAATTTATACTCAAGCATGCTAAATTGTGGAAAATCCTCTTGTTTACCCTTAATTAACTTTATAACGTCTTTCAGCTACAGATGATAGTAAGAAGATCTAATGCCTTCGCGGAGTATGATGTTCTTCAAGACTCACCGCATGCCTTGATGGCGATGGACAATGCCATCCAAACGTCCGCAGGGATGTGAAGCTTGAGTCGATGGAAAACCTGCAGTCTTCAAAAATGCCCCGTCAACGCTACACGTGTACGTAATTAGGAGATAGTTATAAGAAGCACTTAAAGCGAGCGTCTACACGTAGATATTTAATCCATTTAGTATTCAAAGTGTTATCTTGAGTTCAAATAATGAACTTTCCATCGGGCGCGTATTGGAGTATTGGGGGCTTAGGATTGAACAACCAATGAATGAATGTTACTAGGTTTGACCATATTAACAAAATTAGAGAGATAGATTGCCGTACCGATAGATTTAAAATGTCATTTTTCCCGCGTACCATAAGAGAGAACAATAGGCAACGTAGCAAAAGGGATAGGTAGGTGAAACATAGTTAGAATAGTCTGTAGTGCATGGTGCATGTAATAACTACCAATAATCCCTTCCTTATTATGTAGATTTTAACCTGTACTATACCGTAGTAACTAATATTCTATTGTAATAACTACTGCAATTACTTGCAATTACTAATAATCTACTGTAGTAACTAATAAACTATGACCCTATTTTCTAGCATGTCTACATTATATATCCTACTTACATGGCAATAGTGCATGTTTGGTGATCTTCAAACCCTGCCACACACCCTCGTGGTGGCTCGCAGGGTATTACGTAGATGTAGATGTAGATCACTACTTAGGGGCTCAACACAGTCTCATACGGGAGAACTTCACGTGGATTGCCTTTCGCACATCTTCCTCAACTGCCTCGTTCTGGTCTGGGTGAGGTGTTTCAAAAGCAGCCTTCTAGTCTTTCACACTTTTTTCCGTCTCTTGGCAAACTTTCCCCGAATTCCATCTTCGCCTGACCTTCAAAAAGCGCTAGAAGCTTTAAAGATTCATATACCCAGGCGAGAGCCTCCAGAGAATTAATAATTACTGACGTTTTTGATTATTCATATGTACAACCTAGATAATTCGATTTCTGAAAAAACATTAACCTCTTTATTTTCTTCAGGAAAAAAAGAGCATCGATCGCTTGCTGAGAGGCGATAGTTCATCTGACGACTGCTATTTTGCACTAGTCTCTGCTTCCCAAGGGCATACAAAACACACGCCAAGCTTCGTTCTAAGACTGGACTTTTACATCATGTGGAAAGTAGTTTTGTCTCGAGTTCCTATCCATTTAGAGGCTTTTACTCGTTCAACTTCAAATTTGAAGCCTGAAATCCTTTTTCCTTATTTCAGTTGTTTTATATCACTCGCTAATGCCACAGCCACTATAGTGGATGGATGCCGAAGAAATATATTTGTATTCTCTTAAGTAGCGGCAATTAATGCTCAGGAACAAATTGTGCTGAGCTAAACATCATTTTATTTATTTTTTATTATTTAAATCACTTCACGGCACCTGATATAAAAAGACTTAAGGTCACTTTTTTTACATCAGTTTTTATACACAATGGTGTAACGTTTGACGTTTTGGTGTTGTAACTAGAACGCATTCTTAAGGAGGCACGTGGTACAGCATCTATATCTACATATCACCCTGCAAGCCTACGCATGGGCGTGTGACAGGGGGTGTTAGGACAACAGCCGTGTAAAGATGTAAGGGATAAAGTTTGCAGAGGTTAATTTTGTGACGTGTTATTTGGGAATGTATATAGTGGAGCTCAGTTTATATTGTGGTCGCTTATTGCGCGCGGAAAGAATGAGTTCTTGTACCTATCTGTTCGGCAATGTATCTCTCTTATTTTATCGCTTCTGTCAGACCTAGAGGTGTAGTGAGGCGTCATGATAATATTTTCTTTGTCGCTCTGAAACGCATCAGTTCTGAATTTCTCAAGCAAGCAAAGTCTAGAGTGTAAGCGTGTAGCGTAAGCATCGAACGCTTCGAGATTTTGGCGTATTGAAACCACTCGGAATGATAACTGTAATGTCTAATATGTTGTTTGATGCGTATTCGATCGCGATATTCAACTCCATCAAGAAAATTTCAGCGAGAAGAAATCGATCGCGAAGGCTGCGTGAGATGTCTAATTGTGGTATAAACACACCAAAATCTCGAATACCTCGTGAGAAAGCTTTTGGTACCGAAAGTAGCTATAGTGTTTTCCATTAGCGATTCCGACAACAAAGGCATACTATTAGTCGACGCTAGTCACGTGAATTTCTCTACCTTTCTGGGTCCTGCTTACCTGCTCACGGTGCTGTTGAAACTAGCGAGTGAGAGAGCAGATGTTGAGAGTATTTATAAAATAAAGCAATGAAGATCCCTTGCTGTATCACTTTTGGCTGTTATAATAACAGCGCAAGAGGTTTAAAGCTTTACTCTAGACCTCAGAGGAAGGATGAAGTCCGAAGATGGAATATTTGGCTTCACCGAATCTTGAGGAGGAAATGGAGGAAACCCCCAGGAAAGTTCTGTGAGGAAGTTTTAATTGTTTGTTATTATTTACAGTTATTTTATATATTTTGATGTTTACTAGCTCCTTTTAAAAAGAAACAAGGATTATAAGAAATTAGGATTATAAGAATTGGGAGAAAGATGAGAAACACGTAAATTATGATAGCACATGGTGCCCGGAAGGAGCTTGCCAGTATTTAGGACTTTACTCCGTGTATTAAGTTTTGCGTATCGGGTGATATTTTGTGGAAATGGAGTAGAGATGCCATGATCTTACAATATGTTGTTCGCTTTTCACAGAGCTTCAGGGGCCGTTCAAGTTTACGCAAGACGATTTATGCCATTTTTGACCCCTCCTCCCCCTATTTAAGGCAATGTAATATTTTCCAACCCCCCCCATCCTCTCAGTCTTACGTAAGACGTTAGATATGTGCACCTACTCTTCGTTAAATGCTCATTTCGGTTGAGCATGGAGGTAATGTATCTAGCCGGTCAGGTGACGGAATAGGAGTCATGGTGTAGCGGAGGGATAACGGAAAATACGCCATTAACGAGCGCATGCTAAAAGTATGGTAAACGCGAGGTATGATAAAAGAATTAGAGCGCGTGCAAAGGAGATCCGCTAGGTTTGTTAAAGGCCGTTATGATAGTTGTATAAGTGTTACCAGTTTAATAGAAGAACTAGGATGGGAATTACTATCAGAACGCAGGTTAAAGTTTAGGTAAAACCTTTTAAGTAAATTTGAAACCGAGTTGTTCACAGATGACGTTAGATATATATTGAGAACCCCTGCGTATTATGCTAGGTTTGATCAGATTAACAAGATTAGAGAGATAGATTGTTGTACCGATAGATTTAAAATGTCATTTTTCCCTCGTACCATAAGAGAGAACAATAGGTAGCGTAGCAAAGGGATAGGTAGGTGAAATATAGTAAGAGTAGTCTGTAGTGCATGATGCATGTAATAACAACCAATAATCCCTTACTTGTTATGTAGATACTAACCATCTTGCTCCATGTGACCCTATTTTCTAGCATATCTCCCTTGAATATCCTACTTGCATGTCAATAGTGCATGTTTGGTGATCTTCACCCCCTGCCACACACCCTCGTGGTGGCTCGCAGGGTATCACGTAGATGTAGATGCTCCATGGCACTACTAAATTTCATTCGGAAACGATACAATGTTTCAAGATGGACAAAAATCTTACGTAAATTGCTTCCAGACCCCCTGTCTCCCCTCTTCATTAGACAATGTAAGATGATCCCAACCCCTTAACCCGCAAAAACGTCTTACATAATATTTGAATGGCTCCTTATTCACACAGACCAAGGTTTCGACAGGAACTGTGTAATTTTCAAGGTTAATGACGTAATATATGTCGAAACCGTGGTCGCTGTAAATAAACAACAACATCTTTTATTGTGAGATCATGGCATCTGTACTCCATGGTTGTACCACATGACATTGTAGTTGCCTGTCCGGAATTATCTTGAACGGATCTAGTACAATCCGCCAGGTGGGGGTGGAACTTGCGACCTATCCTCTCACCTTGAACCCACAACCCACGCGTCTCTTTTCACCAAATTTCCTATCAGTTCCCCCCGTCTCCTAAGAAAGCTCCCTCCGGCCCTTCGCCTGCTACGTCTTCAAGGTCGCTCCTTGCCCGAAAAAGAGCCCTTGTCTCCCGAATAGCGGAGACAATGCGGAGAGCTGAGAAGTGGGCAGCCACTCCGCCACCAGGTACACTAACACATGCACCCCCTAATTCACCATGATCCATCCTTAGACTCTCCTCTCCCAGTTCCCACCACACCCCCAATCTCTCTTTTTTCATTAAAAAAATGCTCCCCTTGCCCTAATTGGCTGATGCAGTAATATTCAGGGTCTCCCCTACATAGTCCCGCAGCCGAATGCCGTGCCTCCCATTGATGTGGATGAAGTGGGTTTTGGTGGGAAGAAAATGTAAGTTTTCTTGAAACTGTTTACGCTTCTTAGATGTAAATTTTCCTCCAGCTTTGCAATAGGGGTGGGATTCAAAGGGCGTAATTATTGCCCTTAACCCTTTGAGTGTGGCATGACGTGATATCACGTCATGGTTGTCTTTAAGCTGGAGTTGATGACGTGATATCACGTCAAGGGTACCGTGAGTGTTACAGCTTTCACTGCAACTACATCTGCATCTACGTAATACCCTGCGAGCCACCACGATGGTGTGTAGCAGGGGGTGAAGATCACCAAACATGCACTATTGACAAGCAAATAGGATATTTAATGAAGAAATGCTAGATAATAGGATCGCATGGTTAGTATCTACATAATAAGAAAGGGATTAATGGTTGTTAGTACATGCATCATGCACTACAGGCTACTCTAACTATATTTCACCTACCTATCCCTTTGCTACTCTGCCTATTGTTCTCTCTTATAGTTCGCGGGAAAAATGACATTTTAAATCTATCGGTACGACAATCTATCTCTCTAATCTTGTTAATCTGATCAAACCTAGCATAATACGCAGGGGTTCTCAATATATATATATATAACGTCATCTGTGAAAAAATCGGTTTCGAATTTACTTAAAAGGTTTAACCTAAATTTTAACCTGCGTTCTGATAGTAATTCCCATCCTAGTTCTTCTATTAAACTCGTAACACTTATAAAATTATCATAACGGACTTTAACAAACCTAGCGGATCTCCTTTGCACGCGCTCTAATTCTTTTATCATACCTTCCTCGTACGAATCCCATATGCTAGCGGCATAGTCTAGATGAGGCGTGACAAGTGTAAAATAGCTTCTTTCTCGTACTCTCTCATCGCATTGGCCTAGAACCCTTGTTACGAATCCTAATCTACGGTTTGCTACACTAGTTATTTCCCTGATGTGTTTCCCCCATGACATGTCTTCAGTGATGGTGACGCCCAAGTATTTGATAGATTCTACGTTAGATATTTTATTTTCTTTGATGCAATAATTATTCCGGGGAAAGCTACTAGGGAACTTTCACTAGACTTCCTCGTGAAAGCTGGAACACTCCAGCTACCCATGACGTGATATCACGTAATCAGAACCAGCGCAAAGACAACCATTACGTGGCATCACGTCATGTCGCACTCAAAGGGTTTAAGAATATTTTATCCCTCATGTGAGTTATTTTGTCCAACGTCCCCACTCAACGTCTGCGGTTATCCAGTCTATTTTTAGATGTGTTGCAGTGAAATCCAACCTAGACTGTCTCAGTTTTATCTGTCTTTCATTTCTCTTTACCCTTGGCCGAGACATTGCCGAGAACGAATTCGAGCCCCTCCGCTTCCACGCTCGTCGCGTGACGTGTTTCGTGGACGATTCCTATCCTAGCTGCATGCCTCGTGAGAATACTCGTGCCTACGTCGAAATTTGTGACGTGCTCTCTCTCATCTCAATTGCTTTATCACGGGGCGAAGTTATCGTAACAATTATTATCGCAATAGGCCTCATTTAGAACATGCCGCTAGTGTATGGGATCCGTACGAAGAAGGTTTGATAAAAGAATTAGAGCGTGTGCAAAGGAGATCCGCAAGATTTGTTTAAGGCCCTTATGAGATTTGTATAAGTGTTACGAATTTAATAGAAGAACTAGGATGGGAATTACTATCAGAACGCAGGTTAAAATTTAGGTTAAACCTTTTAAGTAAATTCGAAACTGATTTTTTCACAGATGACGTTAGATATATATTGTGAACCCCTGCGTATTACGCTAGGTTTGATCAGATTAACAAGATTAGAGAGATAGATTGTCGTACCGATAGATTTAAAATGTCATTTTCCCGTGTACCATAAGGGAGAACAATAGGCAGCGTAGCAAAGGGATAGGTAGTTGAAATATAGTTAGAGTAGTCTGTAGTGCATGATGCATGTAATAACAACCAAAAATCCCTTTCTTATTATGTAGATACTAACCATTTAGCTGCATGTGACCTTGTTTTCTAGCATGTCTCCCTTAAATATCCTACTTGCATGGCAAAAGTGCATGTTTGGTGATCTTCTCCCTCTGCCACCCACCTTCGTGGTGGCTCGCAGGGTATTGCGTAGATGTAGATGTAGATGAATTAACATATTTTAACAGCAAAACTATAGTTAAGTGCTGCAGGAAATGTTCCTTTTCAAAATGTTGTGACAATGGGTGAGGTTTCAATCAATTGTAGAGGTTAGGCGTGATAATGCAGATAAAAGTGATTTTAATATTTTAAAATTCAATGTTACATGTTCGGACAGAATCATTAATTAGCTAACGTACAGGGGCGTAAACTGCATTTTCTGATTGAATTAAAATATTTATCGGCAAAATTAGACTGAATTCCCTAGATTAATATACGGCCGGACCACTACATTTTTCAGCTTGGCTGATAAGTAAGAGTTAGACATTAGGAACATAAACATTTTTTTGCAGTAAACAGGATGTATGCGGTAAGGAATCGTTTCGATAAGTTGTGTAACGTAGGCCTTAGCTTAAGCATCTTTGAACGACAGATGTAAGGGAGGTTTGACCTACTAAATATCTCACACGAGGTTTTATGTCACTCGAAAAAATTTCAAGGGAGGGTTAATCTCCATATTTGCAAAATTTAACTAAAAATTTTATCGCAGCGATATACAAAAACATGGTTGGTCGGATTTGCATCGTAAATTATCTCATACATCACCAATCTATTTTTGACAGAGGATAAAATAACTTTGTTTTTTAGGTATACGATGGTGTATATTTTCATAAACTCAATTTATTTTATTCATTTATTTTTTAAAATATACTTTTAATGTTGATTTCACTCTTTTTATTATTGTAATTTTTGTATTTTATTTTGTATTGTAATTTTATATTTTGTATTGTAATATTGTAATTTGTAATGCAAATTTTTCTTATTTTATTTCATTTATGGAGACTCTTTTAATTGTCTATTTACTATTTATGATTCATTTATTATTATGTATTAATATATATTTTATTTTCTTGAGTTATCTTTATTTTATTTATCTGTTGGTTTTATTCGTTCATTAAAATTATTTTTTTACTTTCTTATTATTTATTTCTTTTTTTTAAGTTTGCATTCATGCATAAATTATCCTTTTATTATTTATTTTTTTTTAAATGTGTATTTCATGTATTGTTTTTTGTTGGTGTTACACTAGCTTAATCCGTCTGTAGGTCTTCGTAGGTTTTTCACTCTTCGATTTCTTCTGTGGGTGTTTTTCCTTTGGTTGGTTTTTTCGTCGAGGATATCACCTCCGTATTTCCTTACGTTTTTCCACAAATGTATGCATCTTTCTTCACACTTGTTTCATGTATTTTTCTGACGAGGGTTTAGATGGAAAAAGGGACTGCCTTAGTCTCAATCTCGCCCCAATAAAGACGCCTTATTATTATTATTATCATCATCATAAGGGCCCAGGGGATCATTAAGTCAGCATTTGAATCCGCAGTTCGGAAACCGAACGTGTCGGGGAAATAACCACCCTTCAGGCCAGATTTGAACCCGCGACCTTTTGGTGGTTCGAATAATGTATTCCTCGTCTTTGCCTCTAAGCTAAAAGGGTCTTCCACGGTGATGAGCAATGCGCAAGAGTATTCCCAACTCCGAAAGTGAATAATTTACTGACAGGGTATGTATTTGAAGCAGGAAAAGTATATTGTTTCAACCAGTTTTAAGTGTGTTTTGCTTAGCGAATAAGTAAATGTTGAAATGTTTATTTTTAAAAATGAAGAGATAGTTTAGTTGTCTACTTAGCAACGAAGTGAAATATCAATAAAGATGATTTTTAATGAGCAATACGATACTAAAAGCATGTACGTCACAGCATATATGCGTTGATTTTCAAAACCCTAATATTTTTATGTATTCATTTTAATACGATATCCATAGTAGTTCACCCCGGCAGTTCCTGTAATTTTGTAGCATGTAAAATGCTGTGAAACTTATTCCGCTCCCCGCCAACTTGATGTCATTAACCGCTGAAGAGGCCTTATGGTTATAATACATATTTCAGTTACCTCACTTAATGTATGGGGAGTAAATAGTTTAAAAAAATACTTAAGTGTCAACATTTTTTAAAAAGTTATGAAAGGCGTAACATAACATTAAATAGAAAGCGTCAAATTTAAAAATAAGGCGTACCATGAAATAATGTACAAAGCGTATGTATGCATTTATTTTAACGCAAAAGCCAGCCATGTAGTTCACCCGTTCATTTTCTTTTGTACTTTTACTTTTGTACAACTTTTGTAGCGTATAAAATACTGTGATACTTATTCTTGATGTCATTCACCGCTGAAGAGGCATTATGGTTGCGATACATATTTCAAATTGTCTCACTCAATGCTTTTGCAGTGCGCAAAACTGAATTTATTTTCAAACTCAATATTTGGATTCTGCCCTCAGTCGATTTTCATTTAAACCGTGAAGCCACTAATGGATACCGCTTGAGGGGGCTAAATGCCCTCTCCCTCCAGGGCCAAATTTGAACCCGCGACCTTTCGTTGAGCCCACGGGATAATTTACCACCCATTCTCCCTCCGGTTGTTAGCAATGCTTATAAATATTTTCAGTTCCACCAGAGTATAACTTCACGATATTTGGGAGAGTTAGCTGAATACCGACGCAGGATGTATGCGGAAATCGATGGGTTAAAAATGCCTTTGTTCCCGCAAGTATTTAGGGGAAAAATTTGACATTGAAATTGAATAGGTCGTCGTTTGCCGACGTTCGTTGTTTGTCGTTTGGGCAGAAAAGACAGCTGAAGCTTTCCAAGCAGATTTTTCATAAGCTTAGCGCGATTAAATGCAGAGTATGCTACTTTTTATATTTTTTTCAGGCCCATCTTCGGACTAAATCCCAATTTAAAACCTAATAAATATTTTATTTCCTTTCTTCAAATAGTGCGTAATCTTCTCATATCTTTATTCGTTATTCCGAGCAATTCGTGTCTCTTTTTTTCACTCTATGCGAGGCTTTTTATTCTATGTAATTAATTAATTCTATGTAATTCTATGAATGCCTTTTATTTGTTTGAAGTATTCTACCGGTTAATGGTCGGTTGCAAGAAAATTTAGTAATGGAATCAATAGTTATGAGATCCATAAAGTTATAGAACTCATAAATATATTCGGGTTGCATGAACACATCTATTAGTTACTTAACTTATTTACCAATAGTTACTATCTTCGAATATTTGATCTAATCTTCCACCGCCGGATAAAAGTTCTGAAAGTTTAGCCTATGATTAATTGATAATGCACATTATAATTAGTCGGTAAGAGTGAACAAACTGGCAACTTGTCTCAATAAATTATTTTATCTAGTAATTAAGTCTCCAAGAGGTTCATTGCGCATCCGCCATCTTGGCTACTTATGGAACTAATAACTCCATGCCATAAGTTATGAGACCAATGAATTTATTGAATGTTTGTGCAACACTTATTGAATGGTTGCCATGGCTTATGGGTCCCATAACTTTATGGAATACATATGTTACGTTCCTTCTTGAAGGTCAGAGAATCTCCTCCCGGTTATCTACACTCTCAGGGCCCTATCTCCCCATTGTATATCCTTTTTCGCCTCAACGCATGATCTGCCCTTCCTCTTTCTGTCAATGAAACCTATTCTTTTTCTTCCACTTCCTCGCTTGGCCAACATCCTTCCCTCTATCACCTTCTTGAGCTACCCATCGCTATTTCTCGCTATTATTAGATCCTCCAGCTACCTACTCTGCCGATCTCGAATTTCATAAAGACAATTCCTTTCTTCGCCCACCGTCTCAAGCACTTCCTCGTTCGTCTTCCTCTCCGTCCACCTCACCTTCACCATCCTTCTCCACACCCATATCTCAGAAGCCTGTAGCCTATTCTCGTCCTCCTTTCTGATGGTCCACGTTTCTGCCCCCTGTAGCGCTGCGCTCCTTATCAAGCTCTTCACAGGCCTCTTCTCCAAATCCTTACCCAAGGCCCCCGTCATCAGCTCCCTTCTGTAATAACTATTTTTAAATGTTGACACTTAAATACTCTTTCATATGATTTTGAATTATTTAATCCGAGCAGTAAATTTCCCGTTAATTTAAGTGCATTCTAATGCATGTTTGGTGAACATTTAGCTTCCAATCTTACACCGTGGAGGTGATTCGGCGAGTCCCATGAAAATATGGAACCACTTACCTTCTTTCAACTTCAAAACGCTGTCTTTATCATTGTTTAAATGAATTGTTAGAATTCTGAAATAACATAGGACATTTCCCACTCCAGCCACGAGACCGCAAAGAAAAGCTACACCTTGCAATGAAACGCCCCTCGCCCCAGAAGTCAGAGTTGAACCCGCGACCTTTAACCGAGCCACCCATTATACGTTCCCCAGGTTCAAACCGGGCAATCGTCAGCAATGCGTATGAACATTTTCAATTTCGCCAGGGCATAATTCACTCTCTGCGGTGTGGGCGGAATACATATGAATGAGATGAATGAGGACGACCGGACGTCGTGGGGAGAAAGCCTGGGAGAGAGGTGGGACGGGAGAGAAAGTTTAACCATTAAGGTCGGTTCGGTCGTGGTGCGGATGCAAACCTAGATTCCTGAGAGGCGTGACGCCAATCCCTATCGGGAGGGGTTGGGGGCAAGTGGGGAAAGGGTTCGTGAGGACGGAGGGTAGGGGTCTAGGGATCACTCGGAAGGGAGAGAGGGGAAGGAGGGGAGAGTTTAGGGGTGCGAAAGGTCAGAGGTTGTTCCCTTGATGCATGAAGAGTATTATTCCCCCGAGAGTCTGCGCAAACTGGCGTCGATGGGAAGCGGTGGAGGTATCGTGAGAGGGGGAGGGGGATCTTCCCATTATTTCCTCCCGGAATTCGCTCTCGATTAAGGCGAATACTTCGGCTCTAATTATTATCCGAGGGATGACCAAGTGGATTAGGGTGGGAAGGGGATATTCCTCCTCCCTGCCGATGCGGTGGATGAACGCGTGTGGCTCCCTCCGAATCGAATATCTCTTGCTTCGGGGAGGGAAGAGAAAGGGTTGCCCACTTCAACCGATCGTCTTCCTGTAATTCATTCCCATTTGGGTTAACCGATTCCGGAATGTATTGTGTTTCGGTAATTTATCAATACGTTTACCAATCGATCTCAGATCGATCTGACCGGATGATCTCGGTATCTTAAATGCAACGGGCTATTGGGATCGATCTGAACCAGCGGGTGTGTGGCGCAACCGTTGATTTCAGAGAGCTGCCCTCTTCAACCGATCGTCTTTCATTCATTCCCATCTGGGTTAACCGGTTCTGGAATGTATTGTTTCGGTACCTTTTGACAACGTTTACCAATCGATCTCAGATCGATCTGACCGGATCTGCTCGGTATGATGTAGACGCAACGGGCTAGTGAGATCTATATGAGAAGCTCGCTGTCTCAGCCCGCTTTCTCTCAGCCGGTCTGAGATTTCAGATCGATCTGAACCAGCGGGTCTGTGGCGCACCACGTTATTCTTTTGATTGTCATTAGGAAACAAAATATAATCGTCATAATTCAAAGCGTGTGTTGTGTTATACTCCTTTGGATATTATATTACACTATGTTTACCAATCGATCCCAGATCGATCTGTTATCTGGCCCGCTTTCTCAGCCCATCTGACACTTCAGATCGATCTGAACCATCGGATCTGTGGCGCTCCACCTTATTCTTTTCGTTGTCATACGGAAACAAATATAATCGTTAATATTCATGGCGTGTGTTGTAACCAGTTGTAACGATAGTTCAGTAATGGCGAGTGATGTGATATTGATGATGTCGTAGAACATCGCAATTCTATCTCAAATTGTGCAATTTTGTTCACTCGGAATGCGACTGAAAATTTCTAACTCTGCCTTTGTTTACGCATCGGGTCAATCGTGCTTCACCCGATTGATTCGAATGTTCACTATCGATATTTTCAGTCCGTGTTGGTAAATTAGACGATCTGAGTCGGCTCGTTTGGAATTTTCAGATCGGTCCGAGTTCAGATAGATCTGAGATCGATTGGTGAACTTAGTGTATGTTTTTGAGGGAGAGAAAGGGTTGCCCACTTAAACCAATCGCCTTAAATTCATTTCGATCAGGGTTAACCATTTTTGTAATGTTTTGTATTTCGATAAGTATCGTGATTGACCTGACTTGATGTGCATAAAAGTTTCGCACGACTTGCGACTGCGTCTTGCATTGTATGTTCGGCAGTCTGGAATGTCTTGTGCCGTAGAGCCCACGAAAATCCACAGGGGAAAAGTAAGCCGCGGTAGCTAAACTGGGGCCAAAGTACTCGGCTGGAAATGGCGGGACCCGGGAAGGATTCCCGGTCAAGGTGGATGATTTTACCGCTCTGGAATTTCCTGCATTTTGCGAGTTTCGGATAGTCATGATATAGTAAAAATTAGTTTACATGCATAAGTGTTATAAAATTAGGTTTATTTTAATACGAGCAGATTTTGACCACGATTATGATATGCACACAATTCCTCATGATTTCATTATGATCAATGAAGGTAGTTTGAGCGGAATATTTCTCTAGTCATAATGGAGACCATATTCGAATTTTTCTTTTAAATTTCAGCAGCTGCAAGGAGCATGAAGTAAACATTGTAATATTATATGTGAAATAATACACTTTTATATGACTGAAATTCTGAGTAATTAAATAAAAATATCTATGTCTTTAACTTGACTATTTTATTTTCGCGCGGTACGTTCAAAAGACCCTCACAATATTCGTGGTTTATTCGTGATTCTGAAAAATTACTGCAGTGACATTATGATTTAAATTTTTTCAAAGCTGAGGAATTGTGGAAACTACACACTTCATTTTTGACGAGATTTAGGTGTTAGAAATTTCTCATTTTTTCAATAAGGTCTCTCAGGAGTGCATACCCCTTTCATTTCCCTAGCAAAAGGGCTGGAATTTTTTTCATCCAGAATCTCGGATAATCATGTGGTAAGGGTAAGCTTATATTTTGGTACTTTTTGGAGGATGAGATGCTTTTCTTTAAAATGAGACCAAATTCATTGATTTCTGGGTGAGATGATATTTCTCTTAAACCACCTTAAATCATCTCTTGCCGACGTTTGACGACCAACTCTTCAGACAAATCGTGTGCAACGGGTTTATCGAGATCTATGTCGACAAAATGATGAACAGATATTCCTCCGCCAGTATTGCGTGCGCTCAGGAACTAATTATTTCCTGGCGAATATTGCATGTGTACTCTCCTTAAGTTACTCCTCCGGGTCAACTCTTCTATTTCATTCAACGTTTCGTCGGGCGACAAGCTCATCATCATCAGAGATTTAGGCGAAAAGGGGATTATGAGCGAGAAGCCCACTAAAATCTATGGAAGAAATGGAAAAAATTACTATTATTTACAAATATATATAATGAACAGCTATATATAAATATACAGCTACTTTATCCGAGAAGGGTTCAAATTATTTGTGTGTCTATCGGCATCACCTTTCAATTGATCAAAAGCCAAGAAAAGTTCTCCAAATGGACCAACCAAGCTTCACGATTTTGTAGTTTTCATTAAAAAAACATGCAGTCCATGTAGAAGATTGGAAGAGAAAAATTGAATATGAAAATTATTATATTTAAAAAAATCTCGATTCCGATCGAATTTATAGAGTAAAATTCTTCATGTGAGCTCTTATTAAGTATGCTGTACGGAAATGAAATATCTAACGTAGAAGAGCGTCTTCAATGCCGTCAAATGAGGTTATGATGATCTTCCAGTGGTTCCACGTTCGTTTCGGTATACTGATTATAGTATTTTGAAAAGTCGTCAATAACCGGATGACATACAATAAAAGTTTGTACTACAGCTGTCTGGTATCCATACCTCATGGGGCGCGTATTTCATTTTCGAGAATTATACTTTTCTTGCTTGCATGTAGCACGGAGACTTGAGAGTTTTCATTGTTTTTTTCCTTATTTAAAGAGAATCATCATAAAACACTTCCCCTCCTGCTTGCAAATTGCAAGCACTCATTTACTTTGATTAACTTAATTAGCCAATTGATCCGAGTAATACAATGAGACATCGTTGCAACGAGGGTGCGCCTCGTCTTTTGCTTTCTACTTCTCCGTGTATGTAACCGCCGTGTATGGAACCATTACAAAGGATCGTTTTCAAATTACCTCTCTGAGATTCCCAAAGATGTCCGATATGTAAGAGTCTAAATTTGAATTGAACAGGGAAACTAAGGAAAATTGCAGTGGCGTCACTTTAACCATTGCTAGTTTCCGCTTCTTCCCTTTTTTTCAGAGGATTTAATGGTTAAATTTACAAAACCACCTACTTAAAAACACACACACGGTCGTGTGTATTTTTAAGTATGTGGTTTTGTAAATTTAACCATTAAATCCTCTGAAAAAATTATGGAATACCACAAAGTTACCAAGGAACTTGTATTATTTATCCGCTTCTTCCCGTTTGAACTTTCGAAGGCCATTGCCTGAGACTGTGTAAAGCTTACTTTCTTACGATCATCATCTAAGAACCATAGTGATTTATAGCAATTTATATCCATATTCTCAGCAGAAGTCTATATGCCCTTGCCAGGAGAGGATGGTATTTCTTCAAGTTTAATATACCTATATTATACCTCACGACTGGCTACATCAGATACTCATTAAGGATAATATACGCGGAAAAAGGGAGGTTAATTGGAAAGAAATGCAAATAAAACGGAAAATATTCGTTGGAGAAATTAGATATGACTTGATTCTGTGTCTGCGTTTGTTCTTAAAATTTATTCGTTTACCATCGAAGAAAACAGCCGATTGATTACTTTTTTCCCTTACTCATTCCTGAACCTTTTCCATAGGGTATCCTGCGGTTTTTCATCCATCAATAAGGGATACCTGAGATGAAGATCGTGGAAAGACGTAAGGGTGTGTTAATATAACAATCAATGAATCAGGTCCTTGAATCTGTAATATCTCGGAGCCATGGCTGGAGAGGTGTAAAATTTGACATATCTTCCCACTCGAAAGAAAGCAATGGAAAAGTTCAATTATAGATAATAGACATTTAAATCAATTCTGCTTTCACTAAACCGCTTTATCCCTTGGCGGTTCCTCACGTAAATTCTAATTTTTAATTATGTTATCCATTGTTTTATTCTGCTATTTTTTACATTCCTTAGGGGAGAGGGCCCATAAATTTTCCCCGGCCCGTTAATGTTAATGTTCAACCGAAAAAGAAGAAAAATGGTTGCGTGGTATTTAAGTAATCTCCATAATACGACGGGAACAATGTACAATCATGTAGGAGTCATTAGCCTTTAACGTAGAGGGCGGGTTGAAAACTACCCCGAAGTGAATTTCACCTTGATTTTTAATATATTGGCCATTTTACCAATTTCACTATAATTTATTGTTTTCCTGTATACACTTTCAGTCATCCAGTTGTGAGAAACTTGCTGTTGTGTATGAGATCCAAGTTATTAGTCAAAGCTCCTGCGCGATACTCAGAATTTTTCTAATTGAGATAAAAGTTAGAAATATGGGGTTAATGTTACTTATACTTGGCAGATGTGGCCAATACGTTGATGATGTGCATTATAGAGGCAGGTAAAATCTTTAGCCTCCAATTCTTATTTTTTATCAAAGTTAAAAAAAAATGCAAACTTTCCACTCTATTTTTCAAGTTTACAAAAAGAGTGGAAATTATTTTTTATTAGAAATTTTTTTTAATTAGAAATTTTTTATTAGAAATTTTTATTAGAAAGAGTGGAGTTATTTTTTTACCAACCTCTTAAATTAACATCTCTATACTGTCTTTCTGTGGATTTTTACTGTTTTTATCAACCGGGATTAAGGCCACAAACAAGATTAATATTAGTCAGAATGCGTCTGAGATGTGGTTTAGTTGTCCGGAGAGCCATGTAAAACTAAAGTGTCCTTTCTCATTCAGCGGATATCTCGCCTCGGTCCGGTCGTTGCGAGTGGGATGTGAGGCTTTCAGCATCGTCTCTTGAGGGAGATCATTTTCCCCCGATCGTATCCTTTCTGTTTTTTTCTCCTTTTAATTCGATGCTGAGCCCACAAAACAATGAGAGTGGCGAGGAGGAGGAGGAGGTCGAAGGTGACCTTTCGATAACGAAGTTTTGGGATCAATCTGCAGGGGGGGAGGTGAAGGAGGAGGTGTATGAGGAGGTGAAGGAGGGGGTGTACGAGGAGGTGTATGAAGTGGTGAAGGAGGAGGTGTATGAGGAGGTGAAGGTGTATGAAGAGGTGAAGGAGTTGGTGAAAGAGAGGTGTGTAAGAAGGTGAAGGAGAAGTGTATGAGGAAGTAAAGGAGAAGTGAATGAGGAGGTGAGGGAGTAGATGTATGAGGAGGTGAAGGAGGAGGTAAAGGTGTATGAGAAGATGATGGAGGTCATGAAGGAAGAGGTGATGGAGGTGATGAAGGAAGAGGTGAAGGAGGAGGTGAAGGAAGAAGTGAAGGAGAAGGAGGAAGGGAAGGAGGCGGTGGAGTCGATAGTGAAGGATTTATTACATCAAATTGGCGTTACGAACGAGAAATGAATGAGTGAAATAAAGAGGTGGAGCGGAGGGATAAACAGACAGACGTGTACTCTCATTGCTTGCTCAGGAAAATAGGGGGAGAGGGAGAGTGGTTGGCGAAGTGCTTGCTGGGATGGAATGGAGGGGGGGGGGCATTGGGACGGGTAGAGGGAGCAGGGTAAGGAAAGGAAGGGAACGCAATATGCGGTATAACCCCTGACCTTTCCTCACGTGGCGCGGGAAGAAGTGTCCTCATTGGCTCTACCACCACCACCACCCAAGTCATTCCATCAAGCTGGTACGTAGGTTTCGGGCGTTCCGGTCGAAGATTTAGGCGAGAGCGAAGGGAGGAAGGGATCATAAGGGGGTTGCTGAGGAGGAGGAAAAAAAACTAAAAGGATCACGCGGTAAGGAATGGAATGGCATAAGGGCCCTTTGCAGTTCAATCCCTTTCGTTTCTTCCATGCAAAACGCTTTTTTCCCCTCAGAAGTATTACCCCCAACTTCTTCATTTTTGGAGCTCAATACTCAAGTTTGACATTCTCGTACCTTCTCGATTGGAACTCGAAAAAAATGAAAATGAGGTTCATAAGAAGCACCGAGAACTTGCTTAACCAGCAATACATGAACTTCAGTGCCAATTAAAAATGTAGGCTTGAGCACAAAGGTCGCCCAAAAAGTTATGCCCTACTTTTTTTAATGCCCTTATAACAGAAATCACTCTGTTGAAATGGTCATCGAGAGACGCTACTCCATTGGTCGCAAAGTCTTACCTGGTTATCACCACGCTACCGTATCATATATCTCTGTGCTCTGACCAATTTTTTGGAGACTGCAGAAGGTGAAGGAGGGGTGAATGAAAAGGAGAAGGTGAAGGAGGAGTGTATGAGGAGGTGAAAGAGGAGGTGTATGATTGAGGAGGTAAAGAAGGTGTATGAGGAGGTGATGGAGGTGGTGAAGGAAGAGGTGAAGGAGGAGGTGAAGGTGGAGGTGTATGAGGAGGTGAAGGTGAAGGAGGAAGAGAAGGAGGAGGCTGTGGAGTCGATAGTGAAGGGTTTATTCCATCAAATTGACGTTGCGAACGAGAGAGGAATGAGTTAAATGAAGAGGCGGAGCGGAGGGATGTACAGACGGTGGACAGAGTGCAGAGATTAGGCTCACAGATACCATTCTGGCATAAACTAAAGACGAGTGATAATTTAAATTTATTTTTTATTTCTCTTCTTTTTTAATCAATCTTGAATAATGACACTTATTACTTTTCCGCACTGCTATTTTGGACGATGAAGTGGTGATTCGCGCAGTAAAAGCCTGGGTCCATAACGAGAGTTAGGACTTGTACCGACAGGGCATACACACCCTAGCGAATCGCTGGAGGAAGTCATTAAAACGTGAAGGTGATTATGAAGAAAAAAGAGTGCGTTCATGGAACATCATTCTTTCAAATGTGTGAATTTATTATTTTTACTATGAATAATTTTAGAGAGAAAAACTTAGGGTATTACTTTATGGGAAGCCCTCATGTTATGGTAGAACCCGCAAATACACTTGGAATTCAACGGTAGAATATGAATATACGATATAAAAAATACAAATATGCGACATATTTGGGGGTGGGATTCCTAGCTCTTGGGACATCTTTCTCCTTAATCGAATGCCGGTCATCAAATAGACTGACACACTCAGGGAATCAAATATTTTCTAAGCCAATATTCAGTTGTTTTACCTATATAAATCTTTCAATCTAGCATGAATTCTGTAAGTTATGAAGGATTATCATCGCGGTTTATTCCATTTTCCAGTTATTCAAATCCAGTTACTACTTTGAATGTAAGTTTCTGTAATGACATCGACATGATCTTCTCCGTAGAAACAGCCTTGAGAATAAATATCCTCCAGGACCAGAATTTGGACAAGGTTCCTTTGAATGGATGGATCAATGCTTGAACCACTTCGCTACTTGGTGGCGATCTTCATTACAAGAAATTATAAGAAATAGAATCGGTTCCCTAGGGAAGGCAACGCAAAGAAAAGAGAACTCCAACGAAGAAGCAACCAGTAAGGTTGAATCCAATTACAGCACTAAAGCTGTGCTTAACAACGTATATGATGATTTTAATCCTTACCTAATTACGGGGAGGTAGTTTGTATTAACTGCCACGAGGAAAGCTCTCCAGGCACTGGTCGCATCGGTTAGGTTTCCTGATTCTTCGAGCAATATTTGTGAAATTGAAGGAAACTAGAGGAGTACTAACTCTTGTTCGTGGTTAACTTACTTATTTCCTCAGTCAAATGCTTTCTGAGTGAGTGGTGAATCTTAAATGAATAATGTAAGCGCGAAGTAAAAAAATTAAATTATAAAAAAATGCCCTCCAAATGTCTATTGAACCAAAAGTTTTTTCAATTCAAATTTTATTCCTCAATGTAATCTTCTAAGGGGAGCGTCGCTCAAAATTGTAAGGTGGGAGTGGCCCTATGGACATTGAATTCACTGACTATCGTGAGATGATCTACATCTACATACTACCATTCGAGCCACAGCATGGTCGTGTGGGAGGGGGTGTTAGAACATCAGCCGTGTAAAGATGTAAGGTTTTTGGCAGGTGAAATGGTGACGTATATCATGGGAGTTAATTTAGTTATTTTATTTATTTACGATTTTAGAGGGGGAGTTTTTATTGTGGTCGATTGTCGTGCGCGGAAAGAACGAGTTTTTGTACCTGTCGGTTCGGCAATGTATCTCTCTTATTTTATCGCTTTTTTCGGACCTAGAGATGTGGTGAGGCGTCATGATAATATTCTCCGCGTCGCTCTGAAACACACCAGTTCTGAATTACTCAAGTAAGCTAAGACTTTCGTGTAGCCTCCTGGTCTCTAGAGGCTACCACCCTAATCGCTAAAAAGTTGTGAAAACATAATGATACGATCTATTTTATGACCTTGTTTTAAAATTATCATTATCGATAGAAGCGTACTAGAGCAAACAGTGTCACAAGAGCATAGAAGTACATAAGTGGAAAATAAGAAGGCGCGGAGAAAATTTTTCGTGACACCCGCCTTGAGTAGAAGGATGAATCAATGTGATCACGGAAAAGCTGACTCGCTCCTAATTACATTCACTTGCCACGTGCCTAAGTTGTTAGGGCACAATTATCACGGAAGAGAGGATGGTGGGCTGCTTGAGGGAGCGCTTGGGGCGTAATCCTCTTTACTTCGTATCCGGAGCAGTAGGTAGTGAGAAGTTACACGTTGATACCTCCGGAGGGGGTGGGAAGTTGAAGGAGGGAGGAGGAATTGGGGTGCGAAGGAAGGTCATAAGTCGGAGAGATACATCTACATCTACATACCCTGAGAGCCGCCACGTGGGCTTGTGGCAGGGGGTGTTAGATCACCAGCCGTTTAAAGATATAAGGTTTTGGCATGTGAATTGGTGACGTGTACTGTGGTGGTGTATTTAGTGGAGCTAGGTTTTCTTGTGGTCGCATATTGTGCTGGAAAAGAAGGAGTTTTTTTACCTTTCGTTTGGCAATGTATCTCTTATATCTCAATGTCATTGTATCTCTCACCCGGTTAGATACCAGTAAATGTCCTCATAAATCATTTAGAATTGTGAGTTCAAATATTCTTGTATGGAATCCTTATGAGGTTTGCCCTAGTTACGAAATTTTTCAGTAAAAATAACTTTTACTCTCCACCAATCAGTTCATTGGTCAATTTATTACACAATTTCGGATTTCGACGCCTGGAATCATCTTAAAGTGCTCACTGACCAGTGGAGTGTAAAAGTTATTTCTACTAATAAACATGGAACTTCACAAACTTTTACAAAGTTTTATTTCGCTTAATAATCACGAAAATATATGAAAAAATTGCAATATTTTTAAACTGATGGATGATAAATACATTTTCAAGAACCTAATTGAATATCTAACTTAAAAAATCTTCAGTAAAAGCCCGTATATTGTTATATATAATTAATAATAAAGGCAAACTTTTGTTTCAAGTCATAATTTTGTTGTGAGTACGTTTCCAATTTTTGGAGTATCTGCCGTTTCCCAATCGACTACTTTATTTAATGGCTGAGGATTCGGAGTTAGCTTATTTTACTTTGCCTCAGTAAATAGAACTCTTGTGAGATTTGGCATAGTTACGATAATATATGAAAAATAATAATAATAATATTTTTTTTGCCTGCCGGACGATTCTGTTGGCCCGTATGTCCCCGGAATCCCGATAGGCTGCTGAGCCTGTCATCAGGTTTTCCAGGGACCGGACCAACAGAACTTGACACTGTGGTGAAAAATCCACCCAGGCGGGACTGGAACCCGCGACCCTCGGTTGAGCAGGCGAGGACTTTACCCCGCCACCACCGGGGCCGACTAATAATAATAATAGTCTTTATTCCATTCATATGTATGTACATTTGGTTATTTATGCAAAGTATAGGAACATAGGTATCCCAGAGGAACTACCTGATTTGGGGTTACCATCATCTGAAAAAATCTGTTACATTTTTAAACGGATGGATAGTGCAATATATTTTTCAAGTACCTAATTCAATATCTAACTTAAAAGGCATTGGTGAAAATCCGTGTGTTAAGATATATGATAAGTATTCAATGCAATCTTGTAACCATTTTTTTGTTGTAATTTCGCGAAACAATTTCGGAGAACCTAGCATTTTCCAGTCGACTACATCGATTAAAGGCTGAGGAATCGGAATCTTCTTTTTTTTACTTCTCATCAAAAAATTCTGTTTCATTCTTGAATGCAAGGAGAAGAAAGCTGATTTTCTTACTCCATGCGACGGATGGGATGTAAAACTGAAATATTTTGCTACATTTGCCGTTGTAGGCTAAGACCATTAACCAGCTTTTCTCAATCCACAAAGTTACCCATCTCCTACCAAGTTAAGGTAGTTTGAGCGAAATATCATTCCGCGTAGAGATCAATTAATTTTGTTTTATTGTAAAGATAAACATCTCGCCATTCTAAATACGCAAAAATATCAATCCCTTACCGAACTAATTTCCAAGATTTTTGACAAAAAATACCAGTCCTTTTACATGGGAATGGTGCGTCTATACACCTCAGAGAGACGTTATTTTTAAAAAAAGAAGGGATTTCTTACACCTGGATCAGTATAAATCTAAAAATTAGTAAGCCAATGCTGTTTAGCAAAATTTAAAGCGCTCGAGAGGGTGAATAATTTTAAGGGCATTAATTTGGGCAATATACATCATATTAATATTTTACTTGGAAAATGTAATGAGAAAGTGAAAGAGCGTTGTTATTTTTCAATCGTTAGGCCTCATCTGGAAGATGCTGTGAGTGTATGGGATCCATACGAAACGGGGTTGATATCAGAGTTAGATCGCGTACAGCGAAGAGGAGCTAGGCTTGTGAAACGACGCTACGATAAGTTGGCTAGTGTGTCTGGACTGTTAGAAGAAATAGGATGGGAATCGCTATCACAGCGTAGATTAAATTATAGGCTTAACCTCCTAAATAAGTTTCAATAAAATCATTTCACTGACGACGTAAAAAACATACTATTAACCCCCTCGTACTACGGCAGATTAGATCGCGCCAATAAAATTAGAGAGCTAGATTGTAGAACCGATAGGTATAAAATGTTATTTTTTCCGCGTACCACTCGGGTCCATAACAGCTGTGATCGTCGTCGTGAATAGTTCGAGTATTGACAATAGGCAGGCAGTAAATGTTTCTCATTATATTCTCTACTCACTTATTTATTCATGATGTAAATATTGATGTTCTTATTTATGCATGATATTTTGAATCTGTAGTAGTAGTCTTTGTATCCCTTGCATGTTGGAACGATTGAAGATAGAATGTTTGTTGGTTATTAGATTTTTAATTGGCGCTTTGCATGTGTGGTACGCATGTTTCAATGTAATTTCGGTTTTCTACCATATCATTCATGCATGCCTGGTGTGGAAGCATCCCCTGCCACACACCCTTTGGGTGGCTTGCAGGGTATGACGTAGATGTAGACGTATCAGGTTCTGGGCCACATTGCAAGTAACCGCAAGGCAATTCCCACGTAAGATCACATGTCCATCAGCGCAATCATGAGGAAAACCGCGCGAGCGCTTCCATTACCAGTGCGGCAGACTCTGGAAGCTCCTCCTACTTACTCGTTGGGCTGAGTGAAACAATCGTGGAGCATAACTTCAAACAGCGGCGGGGGGGTGGGAGGGAGGGGCGGGGGGAAGGAATTTATTCTCATTCGGACCGCATGCCATTGTTTCCCGAGCTGCCCTAGTCCCGGAAACTTGACGTTCGAATTGATCCAATTAATTCGACGCAGATGTCATGCAGGAGAATCTGCGGAGGGGGCGAGGGGGGGCGTGAAAGGGGGGAGGGAGGAATAAATGGGGGGGAAGTGGGCAGAATCCGCCATGAACTGATGGAATGGGGGTGAATTGAAATTGGGGGTATTATGGCGTGAGTGGGGGGGAGGGGGGCGTTTGGTTGCCAGGGATCGAGGCCGGTGGGGCACCAATCAGAGTACAAGGAATGGGAACAAGTGAAAGAGAAGAAAGAGGGGAAAAGAAAAAAAAGAGAAGCGACCCTTGCAACTTTTTTCTTTTTTTCGTTTCTCGAGGGAAAATAACGAGCCTTACCCGACTTCTCTCTCTCTCAGGCACTTCGCCCATTATCAATATCGTAATGTAACAAAGTAATGAGGAGAGTGAAGAAGGATGGGCACCGGACTGGTATGGTGAAATGGAACTGGAAATGAAAATGGAATTGAAAGGTTAATTGGCCGTCCTAATATGAAGTATGTGTTTAAATTCGAAACAGAGTTGTTCACAGATGACGTTAGATATATATTGAGAACCCCTGCGTATTATGCTAGGTTTGATCATATTAACAAGATTGGAGAGATAGATTGTCGTACCGATAGATTTAAAATGTCATTTTTCGCGCGTACTATAAGAGAGAAAAATATGCAGCGTAGCAAAGGGATAGGTAGGTGAAATATAGTTAGAGTAGTCTGTAGTGCATGATGCATGTAATAACAACCAATAATCCATTTCCTATTATGTAGATACTAACCATCTAGCTCCATGTGACCATATTATCTAGCATGTCTCCTATAAATATCCCAGTTGCATGTCAATAGTGCATGTTTGGTGATCTTCACCCCCTGCCACACACCCTCGTGGTGGTTCGCAGGGTATCACGTAGATGTTGATGTAGATGTTATCTGGATGTCGGTAAATTTGCTTACAGTGATTTAGATGTAGGTTTTCATGAAGTCGCCATTAACTGATGCCAACAAGAATAGTAGGCAGAAGAGGGAAGCTGAATGAATATCAATGTTTCTGCGCCATACAGAATTATAGGGCGAATTATTGAGTGGTGTAGTCTTATTTTGGTCTAGTGGGATATTATCTTTGAAGTTTGTATATTTGTTCCATGCTTACAAACTTTTGCTGGCTAGTTTTATTCCATTGGCTATCTCGATCCTAGTCCTTCGCTGTTTTTGTTTGATATTAATACTCCGAGGTATTTTATTCGTCCACTTTCTCAAAAATGTGCCCATATTCATAAATTGTGCCTGCTTGTAGTTGTTTTTTTCTTGTTAAGTGCATGTATAACGTTTTATCATAGTTTGCTAGATACATCACTTACGGGATATAAATCTCGGCAAGTTCTTCTTTCATCTGATTTACGATTTGTTGCGAGAATGGAAATCGAATTGTGAGGGGGGAAAGGGTCGGAGAAAAAACGAGGCACATGGAGTGACCTTCAATGCAGGGAACAGGAGTAAAGAATTGTGAAGAAATTATTCCTTGCGATTTGACTTCTTCAGGAGGAAGCGAAACGCGGAAATTCGCAGAAAACACTGGAGCCGTTACACGCCTTTTATGGAGGGAGTCCAATTATATATTTGTAAGAAAGAAGATAATGACTAGGGATTTGTGAAAATTGAGGGAGCCCAGAATTTATGATTGAGTGATTTGCCTCGTTGTTCTTTGTTGAAACTAAGCCGTTATGATGAGGTTAAAGAAATTAAATCGTCAAGAACATAAGGAACGAGAGCAAAATTGGGAAAGAACGAGTATAAGAAAGTGTACAAGAAAAGAAGAGTATAGAATATTTCAGAAATATCTAAAATAGAGCAAATTAATTTTTGAACTCGAACAGAGATTAGCAATTTTATAGTAAAAATCTAATCAAACTAGAAAAGGGAGGACATCATGCTCTAAATCAGCTCGATACTAGGCCATAAAATTATTTAGCATGTAGCTCGAAGGAATGGTTCTAGGAAAAGGTTAAGTACAGCTCTGTAACATTCACTGTAACATTAAAAAAGAGATGCCATAGCACTGACTGACCTACACCTTTACGGTGACTCCGATTGTGTATGGTATAATTAGTTGCTGAAAAATATCTTAGTTAATTCTATTAATTGATTCAGTGTAACAACGATTTAAGATGCATCGTACTATATCACCTAAGGATAACATAACAACTTCAATGTCAACTTGCAATAACACTTGCAACGGTACTCGAACCCACCACCCGACTCGTGGTCTACAAGGTCAACGTTTACATTAATATGAATCCCGCATTTGGCGAATTGGAAAGATTAAAGCAATTTTAATGAAGAATTAAGACAAAATAATGGTTAGAACCACAAAGACACACTTCTAATAAAGCGATCGAAACCATAAAAATTCAAAAAGTTTAAATCGTTGCCATTATGTAATTGGGCAACGTATTTTAGAACGAAGCACTCCATTGAAAGGATAAAAGTTTAAACTATGAAGCCAGCGAAACCGCTATCGCCTTACGAGTGACTTAAGTCCGCTGCCTGGTTGTAAAGAATGGCTTGATCGTGGACGTCCAGGAACTGTCCTCCGTCATCCGATAGCACCCACAGAACGTTATAGAACGTGCCTCAGCGATGAACATGTAGAAGTAGTAAAGTAATGAAGCAAAAAGAAGATTAAATAAAATTTGATGAACAAACGCGATAGAGAAATGATAAAAACCACAATGATACATTTCTAGTAAAACGATAAAAACCATTAAAATTCAAAAAGTTTAAAACGTTGCAATTAATTTACCAGACAACGTATTTTAGAAGAAAGCACACCGTAGTAAGGATAGAAGCCTAAGATATGACGCCAGTGAAACCACAATCACCTTACGAGTGACTTGAGTCCCCTGGTCGGTCATAAAGAATGGCTAAAGTGTGGACGTCCAGGAAAGTCCTCCGTCCACCGATAGCACCCACTGGACGTTCTAGAACGTCCTTCAGCGTAGAACGTGTATAAGTCGTAAAGTAATGAAGCACAACCTGAAAGACTTCTCCGAATCGACTTGTTAAGAAGTGCCATTCATTCCCTTTGTATAATACTGGTCGTGGGCGCTAATGACGAACGGTGTTTGAAAACCGTGGATCCGAGCAAAGTCATAGGGAGGTGAGAAATGGTTCTGTAGTACGTTCCAAGAAATCTTCCGCCTGGGCACGAATGAGTCTGCGGCAGGTGGCGTTAGAGAAGGCTATAAACAGCCGTGAAAGTAGAGCGCCTCTCGGGAGAAATAGATTGGCGCTAGGAGAAACCATGGAGACGTATATTAGGGCTGAGCGTCGAAAGAGTGTCTGAGATATACGGCGTTGGTAAAAACAGCGGTGGTTTTTATCGAAGAAACCTATCCCTTTGACGCGAAGGAAACTAACGGTGAGAAACTGTCGATTTCATATCGCTCGATTCAAAATGTCAAAGCTAGAATCGAGTTGGAAACATTTTCGCGCATACGTTTATAGGAAACAATGTATGCATGCACCCAGCTCTAATTTTTGAAACTATAGTTTTGTACGTACATACTCAATGACTTTAAATGAAAAATTAATCAATATCCCCACAAGTTATCATTCCATACATTGGTTTTTTGCAGCTGTCTGCTCCACTCTTCTCTGCTAAGAGATTGGTTGAGAAAAATTCTTCGCATTGGGGTACTTCATAAATTTCCTGATATATTCTTAAGGCTGCTTTACACGGTACATTTTATTGTACAAACAAATGTATCGTAGAATGTACAAGAAACTGAATGGAATTAGAGCAGGTTTTATTTCCTGTTAATTCATTCAGATAATCATACAATTTGCCGCTTTACACGGCACAATTTCCTTCATGAATGAATTTGTACATTCGTTTGTACAATAAAATGTACATCTACATCTACATCTACGTAATACCCTGCGAGCCACCACGAGGGTGTGTGGCAGGGTTTGAAGATCACCAAACATGCACTATTGCCATGTAAGTAGGATATATAATGTAGACATGCTAGAAAATAGGGTCATAGTTTATTAGTTACTACAGTAGATTATTAGTTATTGCAAGTAATTGCAGTAGTTATTACAATAGAATATTAGTTACTACGGTATAGTACTGGTTAAAATCTACATAATAAGGAAGGTATTATTGGTAGTTATTACATGCATCATGCACTACAGACTATTCTAACTATGTTTCACCTACCTATCCCTTTTGCTAAGTTGCCTATTGTTCTCTCTTATGGTACGCGGGAAAAATGACATTTTAAATCTATCGGTACGACAATCTATCTCTCTAATTTTGTTAATATGGTCAAACCTAGCATAATACGCAGGGGTTCTTAATATATATCTAACGTCATCTGTGAACAAATCGGTTTCGAATTTACTTAAAAGGTTTAACCTAAATTTTAGCCTGCGTTCTGATAGTAATTCCCATCCTAGTTCTTCTATTAAACTCGCAACACTAATACAATTATCATAACGACATTTAACAAACCTAGCAGATCTCCTTTGCACGCGCTCTAATTCTTTTATCATACCTTCAAAGGCGCCCTTAGCGGCCCTTAGCCTTCTTTTTGCACGGTAAGATTTTGAGCGTGCTGAATTGGATTAAAATTTCAGTTTTCTTCTAAGGCAAATATGTCCTCAGACAGGTTTCAACTGAACTGATCCCTCCATGCTCGTCTGTCCTGTGCTGCCTCCCTCAGCTCTCCGCAACTCCGGAAAATCTTAATGTCAGTGAACATATTATCTTTACGTCTTCCTCTCTTTTCCTCGATCACAGGCAAACTTCGTTTCGCGAAACAAACTTCGTAAACAGTAACTCCGGCAAATCGTAATGTCGATGAACATATTATTTCTTCGTCTTCCACTCTTTCCCTCGATCTTTCCTTCCAATATTCTTTCCAGCTCGCAATATTTCCTCAGGACGTGTCCCATTCAGTTCGCCTCCCTCTTTCTTATTGATCTCTATATATTCATTTCCTCATTTATCCTTGCCAGAACTTCATCGTTTCTAACTTCAACACTCGGTTTTATTCTTTCCATTCCTAAATAGTACATGTTCCTTTGTAACTTTGTGGTATTCCATATTTATGAGAATGTAATGATAACATTTAGCATAAGGTCTGTGGTATTGTAAATGTTATCATTAAATTCTCTTTCCATTCTTTTCCAATGCCAAAATTTCAAATCCGTCAATGTATTTTTCCTAATCTCTCCTGATAGTCCAAGTTTCTGCTCCAGAAAGCAAAACAATCCAAATATTTACAAATCTTTTCCTTCAAGTAGTTTAAGCGCGATATCATTTCACCTATAAACCAATGAATCCGATCTCATTTTCAACATAAATTTCTCACCCTTCAAATGACACCAAAAATTTAATCCCTTACCACATTACTTTCCGAGATATATTTTTAAAAATACAAACACTTTTTCATGGGAAATGGTACGTGTATGCACTGTAGAGAGACTTTTTGAAAAAATGAGGAATTTTTTAACACCTAAATCTCGTCAAAGAAAAAACAGTGAGTAGTTAGTGTGTTTTTGCAACTATTTTTGAAAATTAATTATGTGGTCACCGCAGTAACTACCTCGGTACTACAAAATATCTTTCGTTTTGAAAGAGTTTCAACCGTACCGCACGAAAAAATGAGTCAAATTAAAGACCTAATTAGATATTTTCATGTATCTACTTACAATTTCTGTCATATAAAACTATATTAATGCACCATTTATAATGCTATATTTAATTCATGTGTCTTACGGCTGGTAAAATTAAAACTTATACTTCGAATATGGTCTCTATTATGACTAGGGAACTATCTCGCTCAAACTACCTTAATCCAAATATTGATTGACGAGCTTAATCTGCCCCCTTTCGTGGCAGTTTTCTTTTCCCTTTTCATTACTTCACATCTACATCTACGTCATACCCTGCAAGCCAGCCAACGGGTGTGTGGAAGGGGGTGCTTCCACACCAGGCATGCATGAATGATACGGTAGAACACCAAAACCACATTAAAACCAGCGTACCACACATGCAACGCGCCAATCAACAATCTACCAACCAAGAAACATTCCATCGTCAATCGTTCCAACGTGCAAGGGGTACAAGGACTACTACTACATATTCAAAATATCATGCATAAATAAGAACATCATTATTTACATCATGCATAAATAAGAACGTAGAGAATATAATGAGAAAGATTTACTGTCTGCCTATTGTCACAATTCGAACTATTCATGACGACGATCACAGCTGTTATGGTCCCGAATGGTGCGCGGAAAAAAATGACATTTTATACCTATCGGTTCTACAATCTATCTCTCTAATTTTATTGGCGCGATCTAATCTGCCGTAGTACGAGGCGGTTAATAGTATGTTTTTTACGTCGTCAGAGAAATGACTTTCCTGAAATTTTTTTAGGAGGTTAAGCCTATAATATAATCTACGCTGTGATAGCGATTCCCATCCTAATTCTTCTAACAATCCAGACACACTAGCAAACTTATCGTAGCATTGTTTCACAAACCTAGCTCCTCTTCGCTGTACGGGATGTAACTCTGATATCAACCCCGTTTCGTATGGATCCCATACACTAACAGCATATTCCAGATGAGGCCTAACGAGGTGCTTCTTTGCTTTTGAATAACCTGATTGCAACTCGAAGAGAAACGCAAATTTCGAATTCAAATTCTAAGACATTGTATCTGCTCTTTTTGTAGCAAAACGGTAGTTAAAACAAATTATTCAATCCGATAATAGCCTCTCTTTAAAGAAATAGTTTGAAAAAAGCAGAATTTCCTCGTTTCAACGCCTAAAAATTGGACACATTAAGACGTCTAATTGTACTCACAATGCATAACCTTCAGCTTTGAAACACTAAAGCAACAGGCTAAACCCAGATCCTAAACCTCGAGAGTAAAAGCAGTCGGGCGGGGATCGAACCCTCAATACACCTGCTCCAGCGCCATCACTAACCACAACTAACCACTCCGCCACACACGCTTTGGCCATCTAACTCTTGCTTGACTCCTAACTCTCTATGCATAAATCAGGTGTTGCTAGATATCGGTCACCTGCAACTTTGTATGTGAAATTCCAAAAATCGTCCACCCAATAGCTCAATACTAACACGTCTATCAAAGGAACTTCTATAAACATTGACTCATTCGCTACATCTCAAGTCTTCACACAGCCAACGCTTAAATACCATTATGTGTGGATTTGGCTGGAAGTAAAAATTGTCAGTGATTATCGAATCAAAATGTCGCGTAAAATATCTTCAGTAATTCTACTGGCGCTGAGAGTTATGGGAATATCTCGTATGCTTAGTATGCTGTACCAGATTTCCTGCAGTAGCCAATTCTTCGACGGCGTTTTCTTTTCATATGCGTCCTCCGGGGTGAGATTAGTGAATGGAATGGGAGGCAGGGCGGCGTGCGGCTTCCTTCAAAGGGGAAAAAATATATAGAGAAAGACGGAATGCCAAAGGGAGAAGAGAATGGGAGAGATATTTCTGCCATTGAATGGTGTTTTTGGTAGTCTGAAGAGTCGAGAGCGTAGCTTGGTGAGCAATGAATGAGCGTAGTTGAGCTCAAAAAAGAGAGGAAGCCATTTAGCGTTTCCTGTTCCCGTGGTTACCCATTCAAAACGCGGTGCTCCTCTTTCAACCCCCGCTTCGATATCTCCCTCGAGACAGTCCCAGCCCGGCTCCACTATAGCTTCACTCCCACGCCGATGCATCGCAATCACCAAAAGAAAAATAAAAAGGCTGGGATTGAGGCTTTCACTTCTTCGCCTGCAGAGGTCTTGATTTTACTTGGATTCTTTGCCAGGGCGAAAAACGGAATCGGAAGGCAGACGATATCGCATCCCCTTTAAAAATAATTGTGCCGGATCTGTATCACAGGCAATAGGTCTAGAAACATATTTTGAGATATTGCCATCTTTTGCAAACTAGCCACGGTGTTTTATATACGGAATCGCCGGCAAGTGCAGCCAAGTGCGGCCAATTTGATTTGTTCACAGATGACGTTAGATATATATTAAGAACCCCTGCGGGTTCTTGGTTATAATGCTAGGTTTGATCAGATTAACAAGATTAGAGAGATAGATTGTCGTACCGATAGATTTAAAATGTCACTTTTCCCGCGTACCACAAGAGAGAACAATAGGCAGCGTAGCAAAGGGATAGGTAGGTGAAATATAGTTAGAGTAGTCTGTAGTGCATGATGCATGTAATAACAACCAATAATCCCTTCCTTATTATGTAGATACTTACCATCTAGCTCCATGTGACCCTATTATCTAGCATATCTCCCTAAAATATCCTACTTGCATGTCAATGGTTAATGTTTGGTGATCATCCCCCTGCCACACACCCTCGTGGTGGCTCGCAGGGTATCACGTAGATGTAGATGCATATTTCTAAATCTTCCGATCAGTGCTAACACCATGTTTTGCATGTTTCCTGCGTAAGTCCTGTGCCACGTTTTCTCAGCTTTCATTATAGATTATTTTAGTCGTTTCTGTAGCATTTGTAGCACACCGGTAGTATGGTGCTTGTTGGTGAAAGGAAATTTATTTACTGTAGTTTGTGTTGGTGATAAGTCGTCTCCTGCCGAATACCCTTGTGGTGACTTGCAGGGTAATAAGTAGATGTAGATGAATATCTTATGATTAATTGTGGAGCATTTCAAATCAAAACAAAAGAAAATCAAGTTTGAACGGATGGCCGCTTTCCGAAAGTTGAAATATCTTCTATCCGAAGGAAATGGCATTCCAGAATAAAGGAATTTTTCTCTCGCATATGAGGATCCGTTACGTTATGTGCCACCATGACGACATCGTAAGAGCGATGAGCCAAGCCACGGCGTATCCTTCACGCCCGTCAATAATTCAACGGAATGACGTCAGTGGCACGGAGCGCATTTCGTTTTTCTTCCTCCTCTATTTTTTTGCACGAACAACAAAAAAAAAGAACGGTGACGGCGCACTCGGTACCGCTACCCCACCTCCATTTCTTACCCACTTACGTCATACCCCGGTGCCCACGGGAGACAAACCGCTCCGGCGGCGGGAGGGGGAAATAGAAGAAAAGAAACAAAAAATACGCGGCGGCGCTCGCGTGTTTTAAATTTTTCTCTCTCTCTCACTCCGGGACGGGTCTCGCGGAGTGACGTCATCGATGCTGCCGAGGTCCGAGGGGTACACGTCGGCAAAGTTCCCCTCCGCTTGATAATCCCCCCTAGCTATCTTTTCCCCCACCTTTTCCCTCATATCCATCCAATCCCAATACCCTGGGAAGCAGAGCCTAGCCAGGAGAGGTAGTGACGTTAGAGACAGGGTACATTAGGGTAGTTGAAGATTTTCGGAAGTGGCTGGTGGGCTGGGGTCGGTTGGGAGTGGGGGGGGGGGCGTTTTACGCGTTTCGATCGCAAAGATATCGATGCAGTCTCAACGACCTCCTTACCATCCCCTCCCCTCCCCTCTCCTCCTCTTCCGTTCCCCACCCCTAACTTTTCAGGCTCCCTCCACTTCAATGACGTCACTTCCTCGCTTTTGCCCGGTGGGCACGTAGAGCCTCGCTACCCACAAATGCATTCCCCTAAAGCCCGCTTTACACGGTACGTTTTATGGCACAAACGAATGTTTCAAAGATTGTACAAGAAAATTAATGGAATTAGAGCCAGCTCTATTTCCCGTTCAGTTATTAAGAAAATCAGACAATGTCCCGCTTTACACGGAACAATTCTTCTCATTCTCTCTTATTCTCCTAATGAATGACTTTGTATATTTTATTGCTCAAACGAATGCATCAAAGATTGTACAAGAAAATAAATGGAAGTAGAGCAGGCGCTATTTCCCGTTCAGTCACTCGAACATTCATACAATATCCCGCTTTACACGGTACAATTTTCCTAGTGAAAGAATTCATACAATTAATTGCACAAACGAATGTTTCAAAGATTGTACTATAAAGTGAATGGTATTAGAGCTGACTTAATTTCCCGTTCAGTTATTATGAAAATCAGACAATTTCCCGCTTTACACGGCACAATTCTCCTCATGAAAGAATGCATACATGTTATTGCACGCAGGAATGCATCATATATTGTACAAGAAAATAGATGGAATTAGAGCAGATTCTATTTCCCGTTCAGTCATTCAGACGATCATAGAATTTCCCGCTTTAAACGGTACATTTATCCTCAAGAAAGAGTTCATACACTCGTTTGTACAATAAAACGTACCGTGTTAAGCGGCCTTAACGATCAGTCCATGCATAACTTTTTCCTATCCGAAAATCCACGCTTTCGCGAAACAACGTTTCCCTTCTTTTGACGCGAGGAATTTTCCCATGGAGTCTATCCGTTTGCTAAATTCCGCAGAAAGGGAGATGTATTTTAAAAGAATAAGATACGTCTAAGAAATCAGTGCGTAATATGTCAAGTAAGTTCTGGAGCATTTGAAATCGTTCGTGTTTCTGATGTTATTTTGTAATTTTTTATTCATAGCTGACTTAAGGCTCATTTGCAACACTATAAACTCTTACATTGACAGTCCGGAGCTTTTTTAATTCACCAATATTGGAGTCTTCGCGTTCTGCTCGAAGTAACACTTGGATCCACTGGCCAGCTCCTTGTTTATAAGAAACAAAACACTGCCTCTCTTTCTATCCCTCCTCTGGAAGAAATTCTCTCACTGATATTGATTACTTTTCTCAATCTAACCCGAAAAAATCATCTTTTTGGAAATTATCTGCAAATCCAGAAAATAATCAGCAACAGTCACATTCTCAAGTTTTTTTGTTCTGTTACCTTATTTGTTGTTCAAATTTTACACATTTTAAATTTCCACATTTGCTGTACAAAAACGATATTATGTGAAAAATATAAAGGTAATGTAAAACGTTGAAACAAAATTTAACTTTTAAAATTACTTGCAATGGAATATTGAAAAATAAATTCTTTCTCGAGATCTCAACATCTTAATCTTGGTAGCTAGTTTATTTTCTATCAGGTACTCCCTCAGTGATGTATATTACAATGGCATATATTTTAATTTTTATGTTTAAAATGTTCTCCGTCTTCTTCTCCTTAAATTAGAATTTTCTTCTTCTCAAATTTCTCCTCCAAATAGAAATGTTAATTGCAGACTGCACAGTAAATTTAATCATAAAATTTAGGGAAACGAAAAATATAATGAAATATAAGGTCTGGGGGAAGGGAATTTTATAAAATCCCCTTTTCCCGTTTGGTATTACTTAAAAAGCTGAATAAATTATCTCGCTAATTCAAAAATTCCGTTTATGTTTGGTAAATCTGCGCTCGACAAGCCGATTGTTTGATTAAAAATTATTTTAAAGGTCCTAAAATTTGCCGTACCAGTTTTTTCGTGTGCTTGATCATGGATTCTTACTCGAGTATTTGCATCGACCAAAGTGGGTTCCATCACAATATGACTGATAAATGTTTAATTAGTCTGCAGTCTATTGATATGGACCAACAATAACCCTGCCTTTTCATCTGAATTTTTAGTACAATTAAATCGAAATCTCACGGTGTGTAAATCCTAAAATTGGTCAAACGAAAGAAAGGAAAGTAATTTTCTATCAATTGTACGCACAATTTTTGCGGAAGGCTGTGTATAACACGCTAACTCTACCAAGGAGTGGAATGTTACTAAATTTTCGGCGCTTGCCTATCATATATTATTAGTTGTTAGCAAACCACTGCAATTATAGAACGTTAACGATATTGGAACGCGATAAAAATGGACCAACCTTCGGTTGCGGTGGCTGGGAAGTGTATTTTGGTCGATTCATGTACAAATGTTGTTACTTTATTTTGTGGTCGAAACTTTCTACGTTTAATTCGTTCAGAGACCATCAACAAAACGGCACTATGGTACAAAAAGAGATGGAGAGGGGGCGAGATAGGAAGAGATGGAGGGGGGGGAGAGATAGAAATATTAGATAGAAAAAGAATACCTTTATAACTATGGAAAAACAGAGCAAAAGGCAGAATATCCATGGGAAGCCTACGCATGCATTATGGAAATGCAAAGAATTATTATCGTGACAGGCGTAATGCCTAGATGATACCTGCAGAAAGAAAAAAAAGGAAATATTCTGTCTTTGGTTTTCATCAATATTTCTACCTCCGAATTTAATGCAACCTCATGCTTTTTGTTCAAGGGAAATTATGTCTCAGAACGAGGTCGGATATCTTTTCTGCTTCGCCGGCTTCTTAATAAATGTGACCTTCAAAAGCTGAACCTTATTAACGTTTAACATTTAAAGGGATCAAGTGTCCCCTTTCGAACCCCGCATGCGTAATTAAAACGAATTCACCCTACCACGATAAGCGCCTCTCGGTTATGGGAAAAGGCAATCATGCTCTGGAGTTGAATTCAGAGTTAGATCGCGTACAGCGAAGAGGAGCTAGGTTTGTGAAACGATGCTACGATAAGTTGGCTAGTGTGTCTGGACTGTTAGAAGAATTAAGTTGGGAATCGCTACCACAGCGTAGATTAATTTGTAGGCTTAACCTCCTAACTAAATTTCAGGTAAATGATTTCTCTGACGACGTAAAAAACAGACTATTAACCCCCTCGTACTACGGCAGATTAGATCGCGCCAATAAAATTAGAGAGATAGATTGTAGAACCGATAGGTATAAAATGTTATTTTTTTCCGCGTACCATTCGGGACCATAACAGCTGTGATCGTCGTCATGAATAGTTCGAATTGTGACAAAATACAGACAGTAAATCTTTTTCTTTATATTCTCTACCTTCTTATTTATGCATGATCTAAATGTTAATG
Source organism: Ceriagrion tenellum (assembly GCA_963169105.1). Lineage (NCBI taxonomy): Eukaryota > Metazoa > Arthropoda > Insecta > Odonata > Coenagrionidae > Ceriagrion > Ceriagrion tenellum. Next base: position 64,703,348 of record OY720642.1, on the reverse strand, counting down.
TTCTTATTTATGCAAGATTTTTTGAATATGTAGTAGTAGTCCTTGTGCCCTTTGCACGTTGGAACGATTGACGATAGAATGTTTCTTGGTTAGTAGATTGTTTATTGGCGCGTTGCATGTGTGGTGCGCTGGTTTCAATGTAGTGTCGGTGTTCTACCGTATCTTTCGTGCATGCCTGGTGTGGAAGCACCCCCTGCCACACACCCTTTGGGTGGCTTGCAGGGTATGACGTAGATGTAGGTACTCGAACTGTGGAGAGGAAGAGAATTCGTCAGATTTTTCGATATCTTGGCGCACAAACGTAAAAGACTCACCCTCCAGCCAACACTTTGGGTACATTCTGCGTATCATCAAGGTTCTGGCGTAATTTTTAATTTATGATAAACTCAAGAAGCTGCTCCTCATATCACAAGCAATAGTTGTAGCTTTGCTCATTGAATTTATTTTATCACTTGGCTCAAATGTTATTGGTGCAACTCAAAGGAAAACACCCAACTGCGACGAATGTCCAACCGCCCCAATCATAACCCTTTCGAATCCGGACGTCTGCGCAAGAGATGGGAAGACCAAGAATAAAGAATGTCACCGACTAAATACTCATGCCTTGCTGGAAGCAGTGGGAAATGACTTACTTACTGATTCACTTCATCGATGGAAGCAGGTGTGCCTTTTAGATGTGGAGCTAGGCTGAGTAACTTTTTGAAATAATGTCTTAATTGATGAAAAAATTATTTTGTAAATGTTTCAAACTTTTTGAATACGAAGAAACGCTTTCGATATCAGAAAACCATCATAAAGAGTTTGGAAAGATAGAATTCATATTTAAAAGCTTCTTCGTTCTTCTCCACAAATATTTTATGATATTAGCACGACGCGTTTCGCAGCTTGCTGCATCTGTAGGTGCCGTTGTTAAATTTATTTATTGATTGTTGTGATATTAACCTCAAACTAATTAGGCTCGAGGTGTTGGAGAACAAACTTACTCTTTGCATGGATGGCAGGGGAACAAAGATTAGGGGGTTGTGAGATGCGAAATTTTATCGGAAAGGAGTGGGGAAGGGTGCGGAAAAAGTACCCCGTTGCAATGGTTGCTTAGTTGTCTAATAGTTTCAATCTGCTCCAAAACTATAAATTATTAGTTAAGTTCGAATAACTAGATTAAGTCCGATGATGATGTAGTTGCTTTATAACCGGTCAGTTATACTAGCAATGAGTGAAAAATTACTAAATGATTTTTTCTCTAATGCCCTATTTATTAAAAAATGAAAACACTATTGTCTCTATGTAACGCATTTGTCTTCAATCGCATTCGCGCACTTTTACAAATGTAAGCCAACCATTTCCAGGCTAATTGTCTCCTCTGCCCATTTTTCTCGCCCACCCGCCTGTAGAAATCCTTAAGGAGCTTTACCACGACTGAATGAATCAAACCAATAACTCAGTTCCAGTTTTATTTAGTTAAAATATACATGCTGCTTGCACTGATGTTATGCCTAAACCATGTGAAAACAAAGTGAAGATAAAGTCAATGAATATAATTCACCATAGATCTGTAATTTAAATGAACTTTTACAGTCATAAATGTCAACATTTGAGCTATTTTACTGCAATGGTGCATATTGACTTGAATAGTTACAGTAATTGTTGGATTACCCAAGAATTAAGGTAGAAGGGGCCAAAATTATACATTTTATCATGCAAAACCCTAGGAAAACCCGATTATAATTAATATGCTTTATGAGAATGGCAAATATATCAATGAAAAAAAAAAATTTCCTCGCCGACCGCCAGCCCGCCCCCATAGCTTCCTCTCCCCGGCTAATGCAATTCAACTCCGTGGGCCAGTTCACGCGATCGCATTATTGGCGGGGAAAGCATGAAATCTCAACCGCCCACGCTCGTATCCCACGGCACCCCCTCGAACTAACGCCACCCGCCTCCTCCCGCTCCTCCGCAACCTCCCCGCCGCACCCCGCCCCACGTAAACCCTCCCCTAAACGAACCACCCCCACCCGAATCTCTCCTGCAACCACCCCCAAAAGTTAAACCCTACCTCCCCACCACCCTCCCCTTCCCTCGCCCCGATGACTACGTCCCACGCGTTTCCCTGGAGCCCACTCGAAAGACCATTCAACCCTCCTCCCATCTCGCCCTCCCATCCCCCTCTCCCATATCTAAAACCTAGGGTTGCCAACCCACCCGAGTTCTCCAGGAGATCCCTGGAATTGCAAACGAGTATTTTTTTCAATCTCTCGCCTCCCGGATTAACCCTCTATGGACGAAGTTATTAAAAATCATCATTTTAAAAAAATACTCCTCCCATAATTGTTTTTAAAAGGTACTATTCAAGCATTAAAATATTGCAATTTATTTTATACTAACATTTATTTTGAAATGTGATTTATTTGTATTGTATGTATTTTATTTTAAATAACACTTTTCTAAATAATGTTTACACAAGGTATACTTCAACGTTACCTTTATAACTTACGTTTTTTAAACTTTCATTATTTTGTTTCACATTACTGCTGAATATATTCATTCCAGAGCTCCGTCAGGCACGCTCGTCAGTGAATAGTGTTACGCATTCATCTATTAAAATTGTTTGACATATCTACATAATACCCTGCAAGCCACCACGAGGGTGTGTGGCAGGGGGTGAAGATCACCAAACATGCACTTTTGCCATGCAAGTAGGATATTTTAGGGACACATGCTACAGAACAGGGTCACATGCAGCTAGATGGTTAGTATCCACATAATTAGGAAGAAATTATTGATTGTTATTACATGCATCATGCACTACAGACTACTCTAACTATATTTCACCTACCTATCCCTTTGCTACGCTGCCTATTGTTCTCTCTTATAGTACGCGGGAAAAATGACATTTAAAATCTATCGGTACGACAATCTTTCTCTCTAATCTTGTTGAGATGATCAAACCTAGCATAATACGAAGGGGTTCTCAATATATATCTAACGTCATCTGTGAACAAATCGGTTTCGAATTTACTTAAAAGGTTTAACCTAAATTTTAACCTGCGTTCTGATAGTAATTCCCATCCTAGTTCTTCTATGCATCATGCACTACAGACTACTCTAACTATATTTCACCTACCTTTAGAATATGCCGCTAGTGTATGGGATCCGTACGAGGAAGATTTGATAATAGATTTAGAACGTGTGCAAAGGAGATCTGCTAGATTTGTAAAAGGCCGTATGATAATTGTATAAGTGTTACAAATTTAATAGAAGAACTAGGATGGGAATTACTATCAGAACGCAGGTTAAAATTTAGGTTAAACCTTTTAAGTAAATTCGAAACCGATTTGTTCACATATGACGTTAGATATATGTTAAGAACCCCTGCGTAATATGCTAGGTTTGATCATACTAAAAAGATTAGAGAGATAGATTGTCGTACCGATAGATTAAAAATGTCATTTTTCCCGCGTACTATAAGAGAGAACAATAGGCAGCGTAGCAAAGGGATATGTAGGTAAAATATATTTAGTCTGTAGTGCATGATGCATGTAATAACAACCAATAATCCCGTTCTTATAATTTAGATACTAACCATTTAGCTGCATGTGACCCTGTTCTCTAGAATGTCTCCATTAAATATCCTACTTGCATGTCAATAGTGCATGTTTGATGATCTTCACCCCCAGCCACACACCCTCGTGGTGGCTCGCAGGGTATTACGTAGATGTAGATCTACATACTACCCCGCGAGCCGCCGCATGGGCATGGGTATGGAGTGGTAGGTCACCAGCGGTGTAAATAATTAAGATTTTTGGAGATGTAATGTGGACATGTATTATGGGAGTGTATTTAGAGGAGCTCAGTTTTTGTTGTGGTCGCTTATTGTGTGCGGAAAAAGCGAGTTTTTGTACCTATCTGTTCGGCAATGCAACTCTTATTTGATCGCTTCTATTGGACCTAGAAATGTAGTGTGGCGTCATGATATTATACTCTGTGTCGTTCTGAAACATACCAGTTCTGAATTTCTCAAGCAGCCTAAGCTTAGCTTGCAGCATCCGAGTATCTAGTGGCTCCCACCTTAATCCCTCAAACAGTTGTAAAACACTATATGTTCGTTCGTAGCAGTTTTAACGAATTGTGCTGCTTTTTTATTATTTTCTTTATTTTTTTGGTTAAAACTTTATGACCAGTATCCCAAATTCTCGCAGCGTATTCGAGGTGTGGCCTAACCAGAGCGAAGTAGCATTTCTCCTTTTCTTTTTCATCCGAGGACCTTTGTATTATACGCATAACAAAACCTAGTTCCTTTAAAGCTGTGCCGCATATGTGTGTTCCCCACTAATTATCTGAAGTTAAGGTGATTCCAAGATATTTTACTGAATTTAGAGATTTTATGTTACATCTACATCTACGTAATACCCTGCGAGTCACCACGAGGGGTGTGGCAGGGGGTGAAAATCACCAAACATGCACTATTGACATGAAACTAAGATATTTAAGGGAGACATGCTAGATAATTGGGTCACATGGTTAGTACCTACATAATAAGTAAGGGATTAATTGTTGTTATTACTTGCATCATGCACTACAGACTCTTCTAACTATATTTCACCTACCTATCCCTTTGCTACGCTGCCTATTGTTCTCTCTTATAGTTCGCGGGAAAAATGACATTTTAAATCAAACGGTACGGCAATCTATCTCTCTAATTTTGTTAATCTGATCAAACCTAGCATAATACGCAAGGGTTCTCAAAATACATCTAACGTCATCTGTGAACAAATCGGTTTCGAACTTACTTAAAAGGTTTAACCTAAATTTTAACCTGCGTTCTGATAGTAATTCCCATCCTAGGTCTTCTATTAAACTCGTAACACTTATACAATTATCATAACGGCCTTTAACAAACCTACAAACCTTCACATAGTACTGTCGATTATATCATTATTATAAAATTAGGGAAATTGGCTGCAGAAAAGACAGGTTTAAAATGTCTTTTTTTACCGGAATCGACAAGAGACCTCAATGGCATCCAAGGAGACTTTGAAGTAGGCTAATCGACAGATAGTCTAGCTGATTAGTTGATTTGCTCATTAATGCTTGTTTCTTAATCTTTCTCGTAGTTCTAACATGACGTTTCTCATGATCCGTGCATGATTCTTGCCTCCCGTTTTCGTAATACATTATACAATATTTAATAGAGCCTATAGTATTGGTGCATACCTAAAGTGAAATACATGTTGGTGAAAGTTACTAGTACATCGTTGTGCGCGTTGGTGATATCTTACCCCCTGCCAAACTTCCTTGTCATGAATTAAATTTAGCGTATAAGGCGATATCTAGTGGAAATTGAGTACAGATGGCATTTTATCGCAGTAAAAGTTTTTGCTCACGTTCCGCAGAAATTTTATTTCACTGGCCAAGGTTTCGATAAAACTATGTCATTTTCAAGGTTTTGTTTTGTAGTTTTGTCGAAACCTTGGTCGGCAAAATAAAATTTCTGTCAAGAGTGAACAAAAACTTTTATTGTAAATACATGGCATCCTTGTCGTGGTTGGGTAATATTTTAATGTAGTTATAGAGCCCGTGGCAGGAACTGTTGGGGCACCAGCCACCAGAAGGTGCTATAATGATAGAGATAGAAATTGGATAAGGGTAAGGTTGAAAGTGAAATTTATGTTAGAAAACTGTCTTTGGATATCACTATGTTTTCATCGAAGTTATTTACAATGAGTGGAAAAGATGGCGCTTTTTTACCTATCATTTCGGCAGTGTATATCTCATGTTCTGTCGCTTCTGTCATTACTAGAGATATTTTGCAGGAATGACACATCCACATCTACGTAATACCCTACGAGCCACCACGAGGATGTGTGGCAGGGGGTGAAGATCACCAAACATGCCTTATTGACTTGCAACTAGGATATTTAAGGGAGATATGCTAGATAATAGGGGATGACATTACGTTCCCCGTGTCTTCGTGAAACTGGCGTAATCTGAAAATGTCAGCTAATGCATTCCATAATTGAATGATTATAATAGTTTTTCCATGAAAGAATCAGCTGATATGCGTTTCAAACGTGTGAATTTATTTGAATTATAGCTTGTGTTGACCTTACCCCAATGATATCACGTTCTCAACGAGATAAAATTTTGCGATTTTTGCTCTAAACGAGTAAAACTTTCATTTTATTCAGCATGAATATTTTATAATTACGTATTCTGTGATGAAACAATGATCAACATTTTGAAGCCAATGATGTGCTAACTTATATAAACATTTTAAGCAAGGATATAAAATGTGAAGTAGAATTTCTTATATGAAATGCAGTTTTTTGTGCTGATGAAATCGAGCATAAATTAACATTCGCGTCTTTAAGCTACTCAATGACGTGGAATGGTCGTTTTGTGAGGTGGTCTGGAATATGATACAACAACTACTCCCTTGAGGCCGTATTCAGATGTTTCACGATAAACCTGGGCTTAGGAGATTTTATTCAGCACTGGCATACGAGTGGGTTTAATTTGGGCCATAAGTTGTATTACACTCTGCAGTAATTTTCAACTTTCCACTTCAACTAGGAGCGCTATAAGTTTAATTTTCTCCGAATATATGTCACTGGGGATGATAGAGAATATAGAAAAAAGGACAAAATAAATGTTTGAAATATAAGATCAGGAGAAACTTCATCAGACCCGGAGAAGAAAATGTGATGAATATAGCCGTTGGAGTTAAAGTTCTTTGGAAACAGGTTTCCACACCCGGAGTCAACTCTTAATAAGTTGGCAACTCTGTTCACTCAACTCTCCCCACCCTTCACCATCACCCCTCTTCCCTTTCCTTAGCCCCGTCAACCGTCAAACCCCCTTTTTTGCCTAATCCTCGTTCCATCCCCCTCCCCCGTTCACTCCACACGCTTCCCCTCCCCCTTCTATCCCCTCTTTCTCCTTACTCGAATCGGAAATCATTGGACACCGTCCTCCGGGGACAAACTCTTACTTCATCCTTGAAACACCGTCCTCTACCTCCTTACTCTTCTTCCCCCCTCTTATTCCACGCGGGCGCATTCCGCTAAGGCTCCTAATCCATCTTCTGCACGAGCTGACGAAAGGAAGAGCGATAGTACTCATTTGTATTCGATAGTACTCATTTTAAGGTAGTTTGAGCGAAACATCATTTCACTTAGAAATCAATGAATTTGGTCTCATTTCAAAGAAAAATATCTCACCCTTGTAATGACACTAAAAATTCAACCCCTTGACACATTACTAAGAACAAGGATGGGAATTACTATCAGAACGCAGGTTAAAATTTAGGTTAAACCTTTTAAGTAATAGTAAGTATACGTAAGTAACTTTTAAGTAGTAGTAAGATGACGTTAGATATATATTGAGAACCCCTGCGTATTATGCTAGGTTTGATCAGATTAACTAGATTAGAGAGATAGATTGTCGTACCAATAGATTTAAAATGTCATTTTTCCCTCGGACTATAAGAGAGAACAATAGGCAGCGTAGCAAAGGGCTAGGTAGGTGAAATATAGTTAGAGTAGTCTGTAGTGCATGATGCATGTAATAACAACCATTAATCCCTTCCTTATTATGTAGATACTAACCATCTGGCTCCATGTGACCCTATTATCTAGCATATCTCCCTTAAATATCCTACTTGCATGTCAATGGTTAATGTTTGGTGATCTTCACCCCCTGCCACACACCCTCGTGGTGGCTCGCAGGGCATCACGTAGATGTAGATGTAGATTACTTTCGGTGTTATTTAAAAAAAAATACCAGCCCTTTTACATGGGAAATGGTACATGTATGCACTCCAGGGAGACAATATGTACTAAATTAGGTGTTTCTAACACTTCGATGTTGCAAAAAAACTAAAAGTGTGTAGTTTGTATCTTTCCTCAACTATATTTGAAAATTTATCAAAAGGTCACCGCAGTATGTTCTTGAGTATCATAAAAAACCTTCCGTCGTGAAGGAGTTTCAAACGTACCGCACGAAAAAATGAGTCAAGCTTAAGACTTATTTAGATATTTTCATTTAATTACTTACAATTCCTGTCATGTAAAACTATATTATTGCACCGTTAACAATGCAATATTTAATTGATGTGTCCTACAGCTGGTGAAATTAAAATGTATACTTCGAATATGGTCTCTATTATTACTTGGGAACTATCTTGCTTGGTCTACCTTAAGTAAGAGAAAATCGTATTTCAGTCTCGTTTGCGTGAGAATAAGAATATTTTCGAACATTCGAGTAAATTAAGGATGAAACTCAACCGTTTCGGGGAAACTTTGATAAAATTTATTTTAAAGATAGTTAAATATTTATAAAACTGACCTTAAAAACTAAAAGGGCTTAGATTAATATCGTTTGAATTTATCGGAGTAGGAATGAGTATTAGCTGCTCCTGAAGCGGCGATGAGCCGTGACACTTAAATCGCTTTGAAACCGTCGATTGACAATTAGACTCAATCTTTTATGTGAATTCAACACCAATTTTTTTTCCGACGAAGTTTTCAAATACAATGGTGGATTATATCATGAGAATAAAATGAGGAAAATAGATTCTGGAACAGAAATGTTTAAAATGTCGTTATTCCCGCGATAGTAAAGAGATCATAATGGCTGCGTAAAGACTTTGAAATCGATAGTGTAGATTTTTAATTGACGTGCTCCCTAATGCATGTTTCTAAATCTACCGAGTAGTGCTAACACCATTTTTTTGCATGTTCCCTGTTTGTACTGCTTGCCTGCTTCTGGTGACTCTAGTATCACGTTTACGTAATTACATTACAGATAATTTGAATAGTTTCTGTAGCATTTAAAGTATACCGATATTGTGGTGCTTGTAGGTGAAAATAAATTTCTTCACTGTTGTTCATGTTGGTGATAGGTCCTCCTCGGCCAAACACCCTTGTGGTGGCTTGCAGGGAAATAAGTAGATGCAGATATAATAGATATGCGTAGATATCTATGCTCAACGGGGACTCGAAGCCGCGACCTCTAGGGTAACAGGCTGGCTTATTACCGACCTTACAAAGACGCCTGGCTTCGAATTCCTTTTGGCGCTGACTTTCAGTGTAGTCTAACGTCATTTGTAAGATTAATTACCACGGATGAATGTCAAAATACAACCAGCCGCAGTTGAAATTTAAAGGTCATTGAAGATATACTATTGAAATAAGGGAAAGAAAAACATCTAAGTCAATCATAATCATGCACCATAAATGCATCGATAGGTCGGAAAATTGCCAGCAAACTATCGACAGGAATGAAAATGGCCATCAAATTTATCCATCGGTGTTTCTTGACTATCGATGTTCAAACTTACTGTCCAGAAGTTTTGGTATTCTAGATAGGCAAATCGTTTGTTTCGTTTGTAGCAATCCGGATAAGTATTTCTGATAAATTATCCCTTGTGGAAAACGGTGAAATTCCCAAGCATATTTAAAGGAGGTAAATCGAGTTACCTCAGGATTCTCCACGAATTGGAAATTCGAGTAACACGGAAATGGATGGATATGATTCCGTGTCGAAAAGGAAAACGGGGTCATGAGACTTCCTGTTAGTTAAAATTGTTAAAATAATATCTGAGCTAATATGCTCAACTGAAGAATGCTCTACCTGTCGAAAACATCTATCGATACTCCCAGTATGCTCAATGGGAAAGATTTACAGACATTTGGAATTATTATGGGTCGTCGTTTCATGGCTCGAGTTGTCGGAAGTGACTGATTGAAATATATTTTCGCAACTCATCTCTTCGTGGAAAAGTGTGAAAGGCGGAAATGTGTTGTGGCAAAAAGGGCATATTTGAGCCCAACTGCCTGGGTTATCATCAACCAGAATTTCGTGGAAGTTATCGTTTTTTTACCTCGAATCCCGAATGAAAAAAAATACCAGATTTGTCCCCCCATACGCGAAGAATGTATTCATCTACATCTACATCTACGTGATACCCTGCGAGCCACCACGAGGGTGTGTGGCAGGGGGTGAAGACCACCAAACATTAACCATTGACATGCAAGTAGGATATTTAAGGGAGATAGGCTAGATAATAGGGTCACATAGAGCTAGATGGTTAGTATCTATATAATAAGGAAGGGATTAATGGTTGTTATTACATGCATCATGAACTACAGACTACTCTTAACTATATTTCACCTACCTATCCCTTTGCTACGCTGCCTATTGTTCTCTCTTATAGTACGCGGGAAAAATGACATTTTAAATCTATCGGTACGACAATCTATCTCTCTAATCTTGTTAATCTGATCAAACCTAGCATAATATGCAGGTGTTCTCAATATATATATCTAACGTCATCTGTGAACAAATCAGTTTCGAATTTACAAAAAAGGTTTCACCTAAACTTTAACCTGCGTTCTGATAGTATTTCCCATCCTAGTTCTTCTATTAAACTCGTAACACTTATACAGTTGTCATAACGGCCATTAAAACCATTTTATTCAAAAGGGCTTGGTGAATAAAATGATCTACTATGCCGCACCTTTGATTTTAAAGGGTGTACACCAAAGCCGTTGATTTCCTGTAAAATTTGATCCAAAATTTAGCCAAATGTTCTTTTCTCCATTACTCTGGGAAAAAGTTACTTCGCCCGACCTACTTTTTTCGTTGCACCTCCGCCTCCCGCCTCCTGAAATTCCCCTCCGCCCCCGTTGTAAGTCTGCCCCCTTTAACTCTTCTGTGCACACCTCTCCTCTTCAGCCCCTGCCTCACGCTTACCATCTATTCCACCTTTTACCTCTCTCTAATCAACGCCCTCCACTTATCCAACCTGATCCACCCACGCCAAAATCAGCCGGCGCATCACCCCGCTAGCTTTTGTCCCTCGCATTCCATTCCTGTTGATATTTAAAGGAATTTCAGATATGGAATTTGTATTTGGTATCACTGATCTACATCTACGTCATACCGTGCAATCCACCCAAAGGGTGTGTGGCAGGGGGTGTTTCCACACCAGGCATGCATGAATGGTACGGTAGAACACCGAAACTACATTGAAACCAGCGTACCACACATGCAACGCGCCAATTACCAATCTACTAAACAAGAAACATTCTATCGTCAATCGTTCCAACGTGCAAGGGGTACAAGGACTACTACTACAAATTCTAAATACCATGCATAAATAAGAGCATCAATATTTACATCATGCATAAATAAGAAAGAGGAGAATATAAAGAAAAAGATTTACTGTCTGTCTATTGTCACAATTCGAACTATTCATGACGATGATCACAGCTGTTATGGTCCCGAACGGTACGCGGAAAAAATAACATTTAATACCTATCGGTTCTACAATCTAGCTCTCTAATTTTATTGGCGAGATCTAATCTGCCGTAGTACGAGGGGGTTAATAGTATGAATAGTATGTTTTTTACGTCGTCAGAGAAATGATTTTCCTGAAATTTAGTTAGGAGGTTAAGCCTACAATTTAATCTACGCGATGAACGCAACTGAATCTGATAGGTGCTTCTTAGAGATAGATTTTGTCTGCGGTTCCTATGTGTGGGCTTGACTCAAGCCTCCCAAATATCTGTATACTCATTTATCGGAAATTCGAGTTGACTTTCCGGACGAGTTGCCAAAGAAATTTTATAGCAAAAATACGTCGTTTGATTGCTAGTCCAGTTGGATTTTTTCCCGTGAAAATCCCTAAAAATTCTGCGCTGTAACTTTTCAGCGATCAAAATAATCGTAAAAAACCAAGAGTTAAAATAAAACCTTTTTCAAAGTTTTTACAATCCTCTTCGTTGAGTGACATATATTGCTGTCGGTACTTGTCCGTTATAAAACCGATGGTAGTCTCCAATCATTGCATGTACCAAAAAATGTGGTACGAATTTACTCGCACGGGTGCATTTACTCCAAGGGTAGAAGTTTGCCATGAATAAACCATTTGACTTTACCGGGATTCGAACACGGATCTATTTATTGGGAGGTCCGGCTTCGAATTCTGGTAGAGTCAAATGATTTTTATGGCGATTTTCAACCCTTGGTGCTGATGGTAGTCATGTGAATTCGAAATGAGTGCACAATATTATCTCTTCAACTCTTCCGCCCTATCGTAAGAAGGGTTAAGTTTTTACCATAATAGTATCTTCAGAGTATTGCTGGAAAAATATCCACAGCGTATTTTAAAGAAGACTGCGCATCTCATTATCATAGAAAAAAATTATTTTTCATATTGATTAGCCTGATTTTTCACAAGTTTCCAGCCTAACTCAAAACCCGCGCGATAAACTATCATCATCAGGGTTAAAAATCTGAGAAAATGGCATTTCTATGAGATTATCACGGAAAGCTAAGAGCAGCTAATTCACAGCTAACAACGTGCAAGTTACATGAAAGTGAAGATAGACATTAATATACTAGAGAAATATTTGTTAGAAATGAATCTATTTCACTATCTAGTATCATTTTCCTATGTATTCCTTCCGCCAAAATTACTTATTGATCATTGATTGGAACATTTTCAATAGAAAATAAAGTACATTTTGCAAATAATATATAGTTTTTTCTTGGTGAATTCGCAGCCAAGAGGATAGTGAAAGTCACATTAAGGCTTGCTACCGCCAAAATTACTTACTGATCATTGACTGGAACATTTTCAATAGAGAATGATGTACATTTTGAAAATAATATATAGTTTTTTCTTGGTGAATTCGCAGCCAAGAGGATAGAGAAAGTCACATTGAGGCATGGTTCGAATGTTTGCACTAAATAATTTACCTATTTCGCTTATTTTATTTTCTGGAGAAATTGCTTTATTTATATCGGTCTCATAATAGCTAAAGAGGCTGCGAATTGATGACCATAATTTCGTCCTAAGAGGATGGGACGATCGAAATTATATGGACCATATTCGGTCCAACCTTTACAATCCCTTCCTATGGGTTTATACCATCCCATCTTTTAACCCGCAAAATCTCCTCTCAAACTCCTCCCTCCCGTTCCGTCCCAACAATTCCTGTCCTCTTTCTCTCTTTATCTTCCTCGGCAGTCTCCCATCCATCTCACCCCCCTTTCCAAATTCACTCCCTCACCCCACAATGTGGGGAGGATAGGGCGTGGTGTCCCTGACGCACAGCCGGTCGACGAAGGTTCCCCATTGTTCACCCCCGACGGGGCGGGGAGAGTCCTCTGAAATCCCCCATAGGATGCGGATTGGAAAACATTCCGGGGTAGAGTGAGAAACAGCCTTTTCATGTCGGGCCGGGAAGTGATTGGACGAATTATTGTCATCCCCGTCCCGAATGATCCCTCTTAACTCCCACCGCCCGCAACCATTCCACCCCTTGGTAATCATGGAAGGGCGAAAGTCAGGACAACACGACGATTGTTGGAGAATCTTTTTATTTATATATTATTTTTCACTCTGGAGGCCATTCATGCTCGATAATGCCCAGATGGTTGTCGGGATATCATCAATATATATCTGACGCTATGTGCGTGGTCTGAAAAGTTCTCGGCCTCGCCCATAGATGGTACCCTAACCACTCGCATGATTGTTTTTTTGCCCTCATGTTGGCACAATGGTGAGCAGAAGCGTGAAATTGTTAGTCAATCCATACAGTCGTTTCGCTGTAGGCAGTCGTATGAATCAGTTGCGGTGCTTGTGTTGTTGGGAATGGAAAAAGAATCGAGTATCGTATCACGCATTGGCGTTAATGTGACGGTGAAGGGATGAATTAAAGGAAAGGAAGGTAAACATTAAGATGGAAGTATTCGTTTAAAAACTTCCTGTGCGCTTTGAAGTGAATCAAACTTTGTGCCTTCCACAGTTTTACTGTTACAAGACTACAACCGGTTTCGGCAGTTACGCCATCATCAGATACACTTGCATTTTGATGATTATGATAATTGTATAAGTGTTACGAGTTTAATAGAAGAACTAGGATGGGAATTACTATCAGAAAGCAGGTTAAATTTAGGTAAAACCTTTTAAGTAAATGCGAAACCGATTTGTTCACAGAAGACGTTAGATATATATTGAGAACCGCTGCGTATTATGCTAGGTTTGATCATATTAACAAGATTAGAGAGATAAATTGTCGTACCGATAGATTTAAAATGTCATTTTTCCCGCGTACTATGAGAGAGAACAATAGGCAGCGTAGCAAAGGGATAGGTAGGTGAGATATAGTTAGAGTAGTCTGTAGTGCATGATGCATGTAATAACAACCATTAATCTCTTTCTTATTATGTAGATACTAACCATGTGACGCTATTATCTAGCATGCCTTCATTAAATATCTTAGTTGCATGTCAATAGTGCATGTTTGGTGATCTTCACCCCCTGCCACTGACCCTCGTGGTGGCTCGCAGGGTATTACGTAGATGTGTGATGGTGCAACTATCGAAACGGGTTGTAGGCTTAATAATAAAACTGTGGAGGGCACAAAGTTCGAGTTACTACAATGTCGACCTTTCACCAAGTGAAAACTTCAACTTTTGAATCTTTTCCTCTGCTTTTTATCAAAAGAATATTCATGGCTAATCAATTCTTAAAAAAACATTGTAGAACTTATCGTTCTATCATAATGTTTGAGTGTGGATATGTTTTTGAATGAAATAAACTCCGATTCAACTTCATATCGAGCTCTAATGATTTCATGCCCTTCAAAAAGGTATGGCAAAAGAAAAAGACAGAAATTATGCATGGAATGCAACCTTTGATTCTACTTAAACCTTCCTCATATAAACTTGTGGGGACTGCCTACTCCCATCAGAAACGATAAATTTGCAGAGCGTATCGATTTGTTTTTTAGCAATATATTTAAAAATTGCATCCAGGTCTGCCATTCTTTTGAGAGCTCATCATTGATTTTGCATCCAACCTTTCACTGAATTGTATATTCATATACTTGCTATTAGTCTTTGCAATGGCCTGAATTATTGCATATTTCCACCTCCAGGGCCCAGTTTTGTTATCCTTGGCTGAGTATTTTCTTCTACTGGAACCCAAAGTCGATAAAACATATCTTCGATTACGCTTGCATCACTTAACAAGATGTCTACGCTGGAATACGAAATTCGAACTCCCAGTTAGCATCAATTTAACGAAAAGATTGTATATATTTGTGGCGAGCGTAAATAAAATATTTTAAAACTTCGTCTAAGTCTTCAAAGTATCTATTCTCATAGATAAATACTAGGACTTTTATGTACCAGAATATCTCCTATGTGTAGAATCTATATTATCATACTTTTTATAACCCACAGGGATTAAGAATCACGATGTTTGTAAGAAATAGATACATAGTCCACCTGTTTGTGATACCGAGGATATCACAATGCTAACGCGGGCATTATGGATATTTTTTTGGAAAATCCTATATGTACTATAGATAAGAATGCTGTAATGAGGATGTTAACTTTCCAAGATGAGGGTTGTTAAATATGAGAAGTGGTTTTTGTCGTAGACCGTATGTGCGCGGAAGTTTAGGGGAAACATTTCCTCAGATACTCATTAGAATCACCTCGGCATAAAAAAGAGGAGAGAAGGAGAGTTGACAGAGTTGACGGGGAGATAAAGGATGGAAGCAGACATAAAAAAGTCTATATGCGCTGTGAATCGTTATCGTCCTCGTTGAAAAAGAGTGACATTGAGTGAGTTGTGATTCACTTCGGAGGGTGATGACGTGCGTGGGACGAAACTTGTCGGGGAAGGCTGGAAGAGGGCTGAGTGGGTTGGAGGGAAAAGAAATGAGAGCAGGAATGAAGCCACAAGAAGAGCTGATGTTTAATTACACATAGAGTAAATAGGTATACAGTAAACGTCTCACACTGTACAAAATTAGATATATATTAGGAACAACAATACGTTAGATATATATTAAGAACCCCTGCGTATTATGCTAGGTTTGATCATATTAACAAGATTATAGAGATAGATTGTCGTACCGATAGATTTAAAATGTCATTTTTCTCGCGTACCATAAGAGAGAACAATAGGCAGCGTAGCAAAGGGATAGGTAGGTGAAATATATTTAAGAGTTGTCTGTAGTGCATGATGCATGTAATAACAACCAATAATCCCTTTCTTATAATGTAGATACTAACCACCTAGCTGCCTGTGACCCTGTTCTCTAGCATGTCTCCCTTAAATATCCCAGTTGCATGTCAATAGTGCATGTTTGGTGATCTTCACCCCCTGCCGCACACCCTCGTGGTGGCTCGCAGGGTATTACGTAGATGTAGATGTAAATTCTAACGAAATATCCACATTTAGTCCTCATTTATGTCTGCATCTGCGAAATACCGTGCAAGCCATCACTTGAGTGTGTCAAGGTAATCGTAAATCGGGATTTGAAAAAAGAGTACATGGAAAGTGCGATGATAAAGTTAAATAAATCAGATACTTCTCCCTTGGTAGACCCGCCTTAGAATATGCTGCCTGCGTTTGGAACCCTTTCGAGGTAGGCTTAAAACAGAGCTAGAACGCGTGCAGAGAAGATCAGCAAGATACGTAACAGGCTATTGTAATATTGTCTCGTTAGTATTACTGACCTCTTGTAACAGCTTGGATGGGAAGATTATAGAACAGAAAGGTTTGAAATATCGTTTTTCCCGCGATCGTTAAGAGATTATAATGGCTGTGTGTGTATCTACTTTGATGGAGGTTAGTTGACAGATAGTATAGCTGATTAATTGGAAGTACTTCCCAATGCATATTTCTACCGTTGTAGTGGCTTGCAGAGTGATAAGTTGATGTAGATTTAAACCATGCAGAAAGCTAAATCATGCCGGAGATTTTAATCGGGGTGAATTATTAGTAATGATGGAAATATATTAAGCACAAATACAAAATGTACTCTATCTAGTGAGGGTACAAATTTCATTCCACTGATCTGTCGCAACAGTTATGGCACGTTATTGGATGTGGAATAAATGGCATCGTAAATCTATCTTTTCTGCAGTCCATTTCCATAATTTTATGCCTATGATCGTTTCTACCGTAGTTGTTTGGCCGTAGCAAAATATAGTGAATGTCCGTCTGTCCCCTATTTATAAGGCTGATGAGTGCCTTTGATGGAAAGTGCGAAGATTGGAGGTGCCTGGGAAGAAAAGATAGGAAGGCCTAAAGTTAGATGGAAAGATGTGGAAACAAAAACTAACAGAGAATGACTGGAAGGAGGAAAAAGCCCAAAAGAGAGAGGGAGGGAGAGAGGTATGGAGGAAAAGATAAAATTAAGGATATACCGACCCAGCATAAGAGTGGGACACAGGAAAAGTGAAAGGAAAGAAGTCTTCTGTGTGTGATGTGTCTTCATGAAATATCTTTACAATTTTCCAGCTTTGCAATGTATTGTACTTCTTAAAACCGTTTTGACATGCTATCTTTAAAGTGTATTTCTTCTTTATAAACATTTTTCCCGAATACATAGCATACTACAATCATCATGCAATTGTTGAAGCCTTATAAAACCTTCATGATAGCCGATATCGTCTCTCGTCGTTAATGGGAAAATATTTTTTTATATTCGGTCGTCCCATAGTCTGATAATAAATTTCATCTTCATAATCTATTAGTCCGTAGTTTTGTACTTAAGTCATCCTCTCTGTCTTTTTCACTGAAGAAAACGTGAAAGGGTATTCTTTTATATATATCGTGAAACACAAATTTTTTTGACCTTTAACTTAATTGTTGATAAAAAGTAGTAGCTGTGAAAACAATATTTGATTAGTGGAGGGCGTGGGATGAAGTCCTGAGGACGTGAAAGGTAGGAACGATGAGGGGGGAGAGGAGACAAAAGCCTTGCGGCTTCACGCGACCCTTTCCTTCGCACCTTAATCCGGAGAGGGGGGTCTGTTTCCAATGGAAGGTAAGGGTATGCCATCGTCTCTCGGAGATTGGAACTGCCCTCTCCACGGGTGGGAGAGGTGTGAAGCGGGGAGAGTTTTGGTGGAGACAGAGGGAGAGCGCTTGCTACCTGAACCGTGCCGTGACCTGACGCCCACGCAGTAGGCCGCGCCAACGAAGCCCCCTCTCTCTCTCTGGGAAGAGTTCAGAAAAGGTTACGCCCCTTACTGCCTCCCTCCGCCCCCCGCGCCGAGCGCCAATTCGTCTGGTTAGAGGTATTCGCTTTCGCACTTCCTGGTGTGCTATATACTCCCACGGATCCTCCTGCCGATAGAGGTATTCAATTTGTCCCGAAGAAACAAGTGTGGTCCCAATCACGTACCCTGCGGTACACCGAGTCATAAGCGTTTGGCTTAAAGGTTAGAGGGCGACGCGATCAGCGTGCACCGGTCTTGTCTTCTATTTTATCCGCTAGATCGTTTTCCGCCTTCCTGCTTTTAATTAAGTTCCCCGAAATGTCACAAGGTTTTTCTTTAAAAAAATATACAATTTCCCCAGGATTAAATACACTGTGAATAAAGGTCATCCGATTGAAATAAGGAATAGACTTTTCATCCTCTACAAACATCTTCCTGTACGTGTAATACTAATTAGCTGGCATTTATTTTTTTATACATAACTGAGTAGCACTTTTTCTTTATTTTCAACAATCTTTCTACGTTCAAATAAATGACAAGTGTTCGCACTTCTGCATTTATTACATTTTGATTTAGAAACATTTCTCCTTTCCCACTGGCAAGCTATTCTTGTCGTTTTATCACGTTTCACAGGTGCTAAACCTAGTGAGAATAAAAAATATTAATGTGAGAGGCGAATCTGAGATTAAAATACGTTTTATTTATTTATTTAATTTAAATAAAAATAGTCCACATACAGCCAAAATGTACAGCATTTTAAAGTGTACTTGTAACAAACACAAAAAGACATTCGCATAACACCAATAACCACAAAAAGTTAAGCGATCTGGTGATCGCATTTGCGTTCATTACTGTCTAGGTTCGATGTTTATTTTAAAAAAGATTCGTTGAGGCCAAGTTGGTGAAGTTTTTTGGCGATAGAGAAAAGGGTTGAGTAAATTTATTTGGGAGGAGAGACGGAAATATAATGTGTAATGAATAGTGTAATGGAATAGTATGGGAGAGGACAGGTTTCTCCTCGGAATTTAATCACCGGATTTTCCTTCGATAGCACGAAAATTGGCCAAATATTTTTGACGTCTCCAGCAAAACCAAAAAGCAAACGCAGCTTTCCTTAACGTTTACCTTGAAAATATAATTGTGTACCATTATCGTGAGCAAAATAGTATTCAGCTCCGACTATGATGCCGGCGGAACGATAACCCGGTGATCCCGGAGTTCTACGAGACAATTTGAGGCGACCAAACGCAAGCCACGAGAATGCGTTAGTCGGAGGTTTACGCTGCCCGCTGAGGAATAAATATATTGCCGTGTACGCCTTGGGCTGATGAACGCTACGGCCTTACCTGCATTCTCGTTTTCCTTGATGTAACCAACAGCGGGTCTCAATAAATGAAATAAAACTTTGTGGAGTTCTATGTAAATAAGTAAAAATAACTTTTACACTCCACTGGTCAGTGAGCACCTGATGATGATGATGTCAGGAATCGAATCCGGATTGTTCAATATGAACTGACCAGTGGAGTGTAAAAGTTATTTTTACTAATTAGCGCGCCTTAAGATGAGTGATTTGGATTCTCTTCTCGTTTTAACATAGGGTCTTAGTATTCTTATTTCTACGCATTTCACATAACTTGCATATTAAGTGATTTCATTTAATCCAGCAGCCGGTATCGTTTTACCGAATATAATAATATATAATATATATAATAAAAATTACTTTTTCACCGAATCAAACTGAAGATGGAAATTATCTGCTCACCAAATCTAGCATTTTATTCAATTTTTCTTGTCAGGGAAAGGTATCAGAAAACTGTAATAATATTGAAATTTTCTCTTATATATTATATTCTAATATATCTTTTCATCGAATCATGTAGCGGATTATCATAATACCTAATTGCTACGATAAGTTGGCTAGTGTGTCTGGACTGTTAGAAGAATTAGGATGGGAATCGCTATCACAGCGTAGATTAAATTGTACTCTTAACCTTCTAACTAAATTTCAAGAAAATCATTTCTCTGAGGACGTAAAAAACATTCACTAACTCCCTCGTACTACGGCAGATTAGATCGCGCCAATAAAATTAGAGAGCTAGATTGTAGAACCGATAGGTATAAAATGTCATTTTTCCGCGTACCATTCGGGACCATAACAGCTGTGATCGTCGTCATGAATAATTCGAATTGTGACAATAGCCAGACAGTAAATCTTTCTCTTTATATTCTGTACTTTCTTATTTATGCATGGTGTAAATATAGATGTTCTTATTTATGCATGATATTTAAAATCTGTGGTAGTACTCTTTGTATCCCTTGCATGTTGGAACGATAGAGTGTTTCTTGGGTATTAGATTTTTAATTGGCGCTTTGCATGTGTGGTACGCGGGTTTCAATGTAATTTCGGTGTTCTGCCATATGATTCATGCATGCCTGGTGTGGAAGCACCCCCTGCCACACACCCTTTGGGTGGCTTGCAGGGTATGACGTAGATGTAGATGTACCTATTCCCTAAAACTAGCATTTTATTCAATTTTTTTGTCACGGAGAATCAGAAGACTAAAATTACACCAGTTTAGTCAACGAAATGAGGTAAATGACGCCCAATTTTTCGAGCTTCATCCGTGTTCTCTTTCTAAAGACGCATATAGTTAGTGACGAGGGGAAGTTTTAATGTAAAGATTTCCACGTGTCAGATCCGACTATTTCCATTACTCTAGACTGGTTTAAGTTAGGCTTCCCTTTGAGAACGGTAATGACAAGGAAGACATTTGCCGTGCTGTCTTCTTCCCACAAATTAATTTCTGTGACATGCCTGATCTTTAAAAAGGTTTGTGACAGCCTGCAAAGGATGGCATGTCCCCTGGACCTCACACGAGGGAGCGGCAGAGACGAAAGCGATGAGCAATAGCCGTGTCTTTTTCTTCTTTCTTTAATGGTACCTCGCTTAATATTGGCTTTAACAGTGCAAATACGATTGCAGACAGAAATTATAGATACGTTTATATATATGACATCGTTTTTCGAGATTTTTAAATCATTTTTTTTAATATATGATAATTTGCTACTTTCTTTTATATTCATCATCTTTTGTGTTATTGCAATCGTTTTGGATGCTAACATGACTGACGTTTAGCTAACAGCTCCCGCCATTAAAGAGTTTACTATGCATTCACCATTAATTAAATGTTTGTAAGAAACCCCATTACGTTGGACGGGAGGGATATAACGAACATGGAGCGAAGAATAGCCCACGCTAAGAAAGCGCTTACGACAGAAAGACAACAGCTGTGTTCGAATCAGATAGAACCACGAACTAGGAAACAGTATGTGAAAAAATACCTGTGGACCGTGGCAAACTAAGATTGGAAGTATGGACCATTAGAAAAGGAGACTAGAACAAACTAGAAGCTTTCAAAACCTACATCATACCCTTTTTTTTTTTTTTTTTTTTTTTAACACGGTTTAACACGGCTTTTTTTTTTAACACGGAGTTTTAAACACGGTATCTGTCAAAATTCAGCATCCTCCGCAGCGGCAATAAACAGAAATGTGATATCTACAGCTACTTGGTATCATATACATCTACATCTACGTCATACCCTGCAAGCCACCCGAAGGGTGTGTGGCAGGGGTGCTTCCACACCAGGCATGCATGAATGATACGGTAGAACACCGAAATTATATTGAAGCCCGCGTACCACCCATGCAAAGAGCCAATTAAAAATCTAATACCCAAGAAACATTCCATCGTCAATCGTTCCAACATGCAAGGGATACAAAGACTACTGCCACATATTCAAAATATCATGCATAAATAAGAACGTAGAGAATATAAAGAGAAAGATTTACTGTCTGCCTATTGTCACAATTCGAACTATTCATGACGACGAACACAGCTGCTATGGTCCCGAAAGGTACGCGGAAAAAACGTGAAAATTAACGTAAAAACAAAAAGCCATTGTTTAATGAGCTAAAAAATTATGACATCTAAATCTACATCTACGTCATACTCTGCAAGCCATCCAAAGGGTCTGTGGCAGGGGGTCTTCCACTCCAGGCATGCATGAATTATACGGAAGACCTAGTGTTGGAGGAGGATGCTGGAGGCAAAATATATGGACAAAATAAGAAATGCTGAAGGTTTAAGAAGTGAGGTGGAGGAAAGGATCATATGGAGCACTTCACAGACAATAAGAACCAGATGGATTGGACACATCCTGAGACACAATGGTTTTGTGAAGAACATAATTGAAGGCAAAATAGAGGGAAAGTCCCCAAAGGAAGACCCAGGAATAAGTTCATGGACCAAATAAAGAGGAAAGTACATAGGACGAGATACCTGGAGGTAAGGGAACTAGCATTAGATAGGGAATGATTGAGGGCTGCAGTCACCAAGTCTTAGGCTTGAACGACCAATAATGATGATTATGGAGCCCTTTTGCAACAAGAATCCCATAATAAATTCTCTACTGAAGAATCGTATGAATAAAATAGAAGAAAACATAATGGAAACTTGTTTAACGGTAGGAAGTATTCGTGGTATGGATCCACTCCTTTTGTGTGGATTGCGGTATGCTAGTGTGTCTGGACTGTTAGAAGAATTAGGATGGGAATCGATATCACAGCGTAGATTAAATTATAGGCTTAACTTTCCAAACTAAATTTCAAGAAAATCATTTCTGTGACGACGTAAAAACATACTATTAACCCCCTCGTACTACGGCAGATTAGATCGCGCCAATAAAATTAGAGAGCTAGATTGTAGAACCGATAGGTATAAAATGTCATTTTTTCCGCGTACCATTCGGGACCATAACTGCCGTGATCGTCGTCATGAATAGTTCGAATTGTGGCAATAGGCAGACAGTAAATCTTTTTCTTTATATTCTCCTCTTTCTTATTTATGCATGATGTAAATATTGATGTTCTTATTAATGCATGATATTTTGAATCTGTAGTAGTAGTCTTTGTATCCCTTGCATGTTGGAACGATTGACGATAGAATGTTTCTCGGGTATTAGATTTTTAATTGGCGCTTTGTACGTGTGGTACGCGGGTTTCAATGTAATGTCGGTGTTCTACCGTGTCATTCATGCATGCCTGGTGTGAAAGCACCCCCTGCCACGCACCCTTTGGGTGGCTTGCAGGGTATGACGTAGATGTAGATGTATATGATACCAAGTAGCTGTAGATATCACATTTCTGTTTATTGCCGCTGCGGAGGATGCTGAATTTTGACAGATACCGTGTTTAAAACTCGGGACTTAATTAAAAAATATTAGACGAAGACAACATTTCTGTAGAGCGTGTAAGCCCCCATCTATGTTGTCAACAGTTTATTTTTTTTATTACTGAAAAGAATGAATACTGGGTCATCAGATCTTCGATCGCATCGGATATTAATCGTGGAAATGGGAGGAATGGAAAAACGGAACCAACTCGGGGGAACGTGGATTGAAGGAGAGCGAAGGATTTGGAGTAAAGGGGGGGGGATGTGGGAGGAAGGAAACAGGTCATAATATCTGTGATCGGTCGTGCCATTCAAGGAATACTCGTTGACGCGTCGGTCGCGTACGTGAGCGAGGAATTTCTTTGGGCATTTTCCAATAATGAGAAGTCTTATTTTTACCCATTCGATAACGGGCACAATTCCTTTTAGGGAGGAGGGATGGCAGAGAGAGCGAGAGAGGGGTAGGGAGACGGACAGACACAGTCGAGGCATAAGTAGAGTTTGGGGGACAGGGACTTGAGGAGGGGATGAAATGGCACACCCTGTGCTGCGGGAAGAGGCATTCTACGACTCTCGCCATGTTGGTGACGTCATTGCCTCCGTGCGATGACTCTGGCGTTGTATGGTGCGGGAGAGGAGGATACGGGGAGGGGAAGTTGGTGAGCGGGAGGGAAGGGGGAGGAGGGAGAGGCGAGGAGAAGGGGATAGCACATCGAATGACGTCAGCAAGAGACGAGTGGAGAGACAGTTGGAGCTCAGGTTGTCCAAGGGTGTGGGGGAAATGGCCAGGGTTTCGTGGCGGAGGGGAGCAGGGAAGGGAACTAGACGCAATCTGCAGCGTTATTGTTGTTGAAATTCAGTCGAACGCGGAAGGAAAGCTCTGAAAACGGTACTGAATTTAACTTTAAAGCAAATTTAAACAAAAATGCTTAGTTAAGGTTGTGTCACGATCAATGTAACATTTTCAGTTTACATTTAATTTAACGAATGAAATTTGTGATGGACTTGGTAGAGTTTTATCACTTAGGAGCGCTTGTTTATAAATGAGAGGTTTTGAAGTAATTGTCGTCTTTGTTCTGATGAGACTTATTTTTATTTTGAAAGAATTTTGGGAGAATTACAAGGTTGTTTGATCTTAACGTTGAGTTTGATTGTCTTTTTATCATCCTTAGTATCCTTTGGACTTCGGTGGTAGTTTTTCCTAAATTACCCGGCACCCTTAATAATAAAAGAGCCTAAGTACCCGCATCACTCTATCAACGAGGCATTAAGCTGGCTTGGGACGTTGTAGACGTTTGTTATTAAAGGTGATGCATAACTTTTGCACCTATTTTTTCATCGATAATTTTTATATAGCATGAATTTCATGCCTACAGTTATTAATTGCATAATAATACATTCTTCTTCCATATTTTAAAACATCTCTCACTACTGAGTTAGTAAGTCGACTCCGCGTCTGAAGAAATCTGCTGGCTTGGAGATGAAGAAGCCGTCAAGCCAAGTTTGTGATGCAAAAAATCGCTATGAACTTGAGCATCAACGCGATAAATCAAGTATCGGCTATTTTTTCTCGAAATAAAGTTTTTTGCGACGAATTTTCTAATTTTTTCTTGTTTTAATCAAAATTGGGGCAGTCTAACTGGGAAGAAAAGAAAAGATAGAAGTAAATGTTAAAAACAATGTCCCATAGATACGATTTTGGAAAATCGTTGTCTTTTTTGCGGTTAAGTTGTTCTTATGTCTCCCCGATTTTTATTGGGTGAGACTTTGATTTGCTGCATTGCAGTATTTATTATTTTCCAGGAAAGCATAAAAAAACTAGCCAAAAGAACATTTAATTCTATTATAAATGTTTACCTAGCTTAAAATGTTGCCATGCCTATCATATAATGAAATTCGCATTAAATCAAATTAGATTTCTGTCAATAATAATCATTTATTTTATACTTTGTTTAATTATTTTTGAAAATTGATATTTTGAATTCAATTTGCGGAATAATTAAAAACAATAGTTTTGGTCATCTAATACATATTTTAGCGTTTTTATAAATAATCAACGGGCGAAAATCTTTCTGATTGGTGTCAAATGTAGTTCAACTTTTTCATAAATCCACCTGTGCGAAGGCTGCTTTTTGCTGTTAAAAAACTCGAAATATTCTTGATAACTCCATGCCCCCATTTGTGCATACGATGAAAAGTTTAAGAGTCTGAGCACCAAGGTGCATAAAAACGGATTGCAGCCGGCGTTTCTTGCGTGATACAATTGCTTCTCCAAGGTTTTGGATTCGATGGCAAAGAGCTAACTAAATTTCATCCTCACGTTATGTCACCAGCGCCAGATATCGGTATCCCGCTCAGTTTCCAGCATAGGAAGATTCCGGGAATGGAGAAATGAACGAGGACATCCGATTGCCTGAGGCGGTATTGAGGCGAAATCCGTTTCGTTTCCGAAAGTCCCAAAATAGCAACGCTGGAAAGAAGCAACCTTTGTTGATCCCACACCATTCGGAGTGAATAAATTATAAATGCATATAAATATTGTGGAAATAACAAATTTATCTCGTTTAAAATGTGGCTATTCAGTGTTTCAACCGTTTCAGGCACTATTCAATCAATTTTATCCCTGAAATGGGACCACCGTCGGAGATAGCGGAGGTTGTCTGAACCATTATATACCCGCTTCGGAAATCGATTCATATTACCCCCGATTTTGAAGGCTGCGTATTATTTAACCTGAGAAAAGGGTACTTTTTCAGTGGGGTGTTCCGTGGCTGATGACAAACTTTGAAGGAACGGAGATGAAAGAAACAGTTTGGAATGTTAACTCGCGACTTATCCGAAAATAGCGACGGGTTTAAGCATTTTAATGGTTTGGTAGTAATAGCTTTAATTCCAGAGGGTTGAAAAGGGTTTCTCGCCGGTCTGCTAGGGGTGTGTATGGTATAAGGGGGTGGATGGACTGACGGCGAGAGAGGGGCGGGAGGGGTGGAGGAGGAAAAGGGGATGGGGGTGGGGGAAGGAAAGACGTGTGGTTAGGGGTTAGTATTGAACAGTCGCCTCGGATGCTGGCTCGCTGACGTCATCAATGACGTCACCGGGACTGTCCCGGGGAGGGCGGTTGGCTGTTCGGGTGGGGAGGGCGGGAGGGAGGGGCGGTATTGGAGTCTCTTCGGAGGGGAATTGTGGGTAAGGAGGGGGGGAGTTCTTTCGGAGGGGTTGATGCCTCTGGCGAAAAAAAGGGGTGAAAGGTGAAGCATGCCTCGGCGCTGCCACCAATGACGTCATTGGCCCCTCCCCTCTCTTCCTCATCCCCTACCGATCCCAACCCCCTCCCGTATTCCCTCTCCAATGGACTCCCAGTGATGAGACACCGCGGCGTCTCCCTCGATCCGTCTCTCCGGTTGGGGAATGCAATTTGGGGCGATGATTTTAAAGTTATGATAACGGTTAAAAAAAAGGATCTCTTTCAGCGGAAAAGGAACTCTTTCTGAATTCCTGGAACGCGTCCCAAATTTTAGCGAACTTTGACTTTATAGAAACAATGAGAGAGATGACTTTTTGTATTCGATTCGCTTTTATCCGAGTCATTTTTGTGCCTTAAAAGCCAAATCGTTTGAAAGAGGTAATTGAGCAAAAACTACATTAGAGAAAATTCGTGGAAAATAATTGGGTTATTAATTGTGTTGATATATTTATGTATCTTTTAATAGATTAAGCATACGAATGAATGAATAGAAATATTGGAACATTAAAAATGAAAGCCAATGTGATTTCCGTAAACATTAACGAACGTTGAAGGAGATCTACATCTACATCTACGTAATACCCTGCAAGCCACCACGAGGGTGTGTGGCAGGGGGTGAAGATCACCAAACATGCACTATTGCCATGTAAGTAGGATATATAATGTAGACATGCTAGAAAATAGGGTCATAGTTTATTAGTTACTACAGTAGATTATTAGTTATTGCAAGTTATTGCAGTAGTTATTACATTAGAATATTAGTCACTACGGTATAGTACAGGTTAAAATCTACATAATAAGGAAGGGATTATTGGTAGTTATTACATGAATCATGCACTACAGACTATTCTAACTATATTTCACCTACCTATCCCTTTTGCTACGTTGCCTATTGTTCTCTCTTATAGTACGCGGGAAAAATGACATTTTAAATCTATCGGTACGACAATCTATCTCTCTAATCTTGTTAATATGGTCAAACCTAGCATAATACGCAGAGGATCTCAATATATATCTAACATCATCCGTGAACAACTCGGTTTCGAATTTATTTAAAAGGTTTAACCTAAATTTTATGTTACTGGCGATACGGCTCATAACCCCGATTTCACCCAAATGGTGTAGACACTACAATTTATGCCTCACGGGGATCATGCGCTAGATTTCAGAAATCCTAACAAAGCCCACTATTCCAAACTTTTATAAGGATAATCACTGATGCATCTCATTATTTGCCTCAATTTAACTTACGGGAACCTCCGAGTCTTTCATAAATGGAGATATTGTCGTAAATTTTAAGTATCCAAAGGCAGCTCATCGTTTTCCACTTATCTAAATCTACGTAATACCCTGCGAGCCACCACGAGAGTGTGTGGCAAGGGGGTGAAGATCACCAAACATGCACTTTTGACATGCAACTAGGATATTTAAGGGAGGCATGCTAGAGAACAGGGTCACATGCAGCTAGGTGGTTCGTATCTACGTAATAAGAAAGGAATTATTGGTTGTTATTACATGCATCATGCACTACAGACTATTCTAACTATATTTCACCTACCTATCCCTTTGCTACGCTGCCTATTGTTCTCTCTTATGATACGCGCGAAAAATGACATTTAAAATCTATCGGTACGACAATCTATCTCTCTAATATTGTTAATATGATCAAAACTAGCATAATTCGCAGGGGTTCTTAATATATATCTAATGTCATCTGTGAACAAATCGGTTTCGAATTTACTTAAAAGGTTTAACCTAAATTTTAACCTGCGTTCTGATAGTAATTCCCATCCTAGTTCTTCTATTAAATTTGTAACACTTATACAATTATCATAACGGCGTTTAACAAACCTAGCGGATCTCCTTTGGCAGGCATAAAATTTTTATGAGGATAACGGAGATACACTCTAAGCCAAGGGAACGAATTCATTTTGATAATAAATAATGTACACCGTCAGTAACGATGGTTATCTCATGAAAAAAAACACCTGTCGTGGTCTAATTGCTAACGTTATGGTTAATTGTTGACAGCTCCAACAGGACTTTGCAGGCATAAGATCGTCAGGCGTGCAAATTTATTCAGGACAGGTGGCTTCATTTTTTTGCTAACTCTTTGGCACTAAAATACTAAATATACAGCAGAGAAAATGTTAGTTCACATCTATATTGGATCAAATGTTTTTACATACATTTCATTGAAACATGAGAGCGTTATGGAGAAACTGTTAATTTTGGCAAGACCGGTGACATAACTTGATTTGAACCTATAGTTCTAAGTTAGACTTCTACAACCGAATGGTGTACAAATATTATAAGAGCAGCGATCATTTAAGGAAATTATATCGGTTTAAATGTGATCAATTTTAGCGCTGACATAGATTGCCATAATAGCAGTGGGATGATATCTCTTCCTAGGATTTTTTGAATCTCAATTTCCGCCGAAATAATATACCTAGATCAAAAACTTTTGTGACATGCACTTTATGTAGAGATATCTAATAAAGTTTTTATACGGTCATCTGCAGCACGATTTTCCCTGGATCCAAGGGTCCATGGTTAACACTTCATTTTACTCTTCATAGTTACCATTTCATTCAACTAAAAACATGATCCAAGTCAGACTAGTATTAAAATGTCCAACTTTCATCCTGTAGGTAATTCAGAGTTGTCGAGTATACATCCAAGCAAATTTTTTTCTAGTAAACTGTCTTAATCTTTTTACTCCTAGTTAATAAAATGTTTGTGAAACAATATGTTGTTTTTAAACATTTTATTAACCAGGACTAAAAAGTAAAAAATGAAAAGATAAAATAAAAGAATATTTAAGAATGCTTTTCCAAAAAGATATAAAAGAATCTATAAAACAAATACCTTAGCGTCGCGCTAAAATGAAAAGAAAAAATAAAATAATTTTTAAGAATTTAAAGGGTTCTAGGCAAATGTGAAGAGAGAGTACGAGAAAGAAGCTATTTTACACTTGTGAGGCCTCATTTAGAATATGCCGCTAGTATATGGGATCCGTACGAGGAAGGTTTGATAAAAGAATTAGAGCGCGTGCAAAGGAGAACCGCAAGGTTTGTTTAAGGCCGTTATGATAATTGTATTAGTGTTACGAGCTTAATAGAAGAACTAGGATGGGAATTACTATCAGAACGCAGGTTAAAATTTAGATTAAACCTTTTAAGTAAATCCGAAACCGATTTGTTCACAGATGACGTTAGATATATACATCTACATCTTCATCTACGTCATACCCTACAAGCCACCCAAAGGGTGTGTGGCAGGGGGTGCTTTCGCACCAGGCATGCATGAATGATATGGTAGAACACCGACATTACATTAAAACCCGCGTACCACACATGCAAAGCGCCAATTAAAAATCTAATACCCAAGAAACATTCTATCTTCTTCTTAGAGTAGTCTGTAGTGCATGATGCATGTAATAACAACCAATAATCCCTATCCTATTATGTAGATACTAACCATCCAACTGCATGTGACCCTATTATCTAGCATGTCTCCATTAAATATCCTGCTTGCATGCCAATAGTGCATGTTTGGTGATATTCACCCCCGCCACACACTCTCGTGGTGGCTCGCAGGGTATTACATCTACATCATCTACATCTACGTCATACCCTGCAAGCCACCCAAAGGGTGTGTGGCAGGGGGTGCTTTCGCACCAGGCAACGTAGACGTACGTAGTACGTCTACGTTGCCTGGTGCGAAAGTTACGTAGACGTTAGTTACGTAGACGTAGACGTATTGTGCGCGGAAAGAATGAGTTTTTGCACCTATCTGTTCGGCAAGGTATTTCTTTTATTTAATCGCGTCCGTCAAACCTAAAGACTTGCGTCATGATAATATTCTCTGCGTCACCCTTTATGTATTTCTCAAACAAAATAAATCTCGCGCGCAGTCTCCAGGTCTCTAGTGGCTCCCTACCTAATGTCTCTAAATTATGAAGTGCATGTTGGTGAAATTCACGTACACATTGTAGTTTGTTGGTGAATACTCACTACAAGCCGAAAACTATTGAGGTGGCTTGCAGAGCACTTGTATATGTACATCTTTCGCCGTCCACATTTCGGTTCTCGAAGCTTTAAATGTGTCCAGATCAAGCGGAGCCATTCCCTCGCACGTGCGGAGCCTGGATGTTTCCCGACTCTCCCGAGGGTGGCGCCCCAGTTCCCTTTAAATCTCCAGGGGATTCCAAAATCCCACTTCGTGTTTCCACATCTATCAAGATCTCTCTTGCTGACCACGCGTCGTTCTTCTGCAGAAAAAAAGATCGATCGAAAATATTGGCATAAAGTGCAACTAATATTAACATGTCATCATCAACTGTCCTGAGCAACCATATTAAACTTCAAGTAATGTCGTTCCTTAGGGGAAACATTTACCTTTCTTTACAAAACAGTGAAGTTAATCGCCAAGTCTTCATCTGCAGCATGGGGCGATCAGACTAGGAAGAAGGAGAGAATAGGATCTGGAGAGACTAGGAACAAGTAGTTTCTGTAGCATTTGTAGAGTAACGATAGTGTGGTGCTTGTTTGTGAAAGTAAATTTCTTCACTGTAGTTCATGTTGGTGATAAGTTACCCCCTGCCAAACACCCTTCTACGGCTACTATTGCCCTGCGAACCGCCACATGGGCGTGAGGCAGGGGGTGTTTGGACAACAGCCATGCAAAAATGTAAGGGATAAGGTTTGGGGAGGTGAAATGGTGACGTGTATTATAGGTGTGTAATCATTGGAGCTCAGTTTTCATTTTGGTTGCTTATTGTGCCCGGGAAATAGTGTCTGTAGTGCATGGTACATATAATAACAACTAATAATTCCTTTCTTATTATGCAGATACTAACCATCTAGCTTCATGTGACCCTGTTATCTAGCATGCCTCCCTAAAATATTCTAGTTGCATGGCAATAGTGCATGTGTGATGATCTTCACCCCCTGCCACACACCCTAGGGGTGGCTCGCAGGGTATTACGTAGATTACGTAGATGTAGACCTACATCTCCGTAATACGCTGCGAGCCACCCCGAGGGTGTGTGACAGGGGGTAAAGATCACCAAACATGCACTATTGCCACGCAAGTAGGATATTTCAGGGAGATATGCTAGATAATAGGGTCACATGGAGCTAGATGGTTAGTATCTACATAATAAGGAAGGGATTATTGGTTGTTATTACATGCATCATGCACTACAGACTACTCTAACTATATTTCACCTACCTATCCCTTTGCTACGCTGCCTATTGTTCTCTCTTATAGTACGCGGGAAAAATGACATTTTAAATCTATCGGTACGACAATCTATCTCTCTAATCTTGTTCATATGATCAAACCTGGCATAATACGCAGGGGTTCTCATTATATATCTAACGTCATCTGTGAACAAATCGGTTTCGAATTGACTTAAAAGGTTTAACCTATATTTTAACCTGCGTTCTGATAGTAATTCCCATCCTAGTTCTTCTATTAAGTTTGTAACACTTATACAAATATATTAACGGCCTTTAACAAATCTAGCGGATCTCCTTTGCACACGCTCTAATTCTTTTATCGAAACTTCCTCGTAAGGATCCCATATACTAGCGGCATGTTCTTAATGAAATAAAAGTGTAAAATAGCTTCTTTATCGTACTCTCTCATCGCATTTGCCTAGAACCCTTTTTACGAATCCTAAGCTACGGTTTGCCACACTTGTTATTTCCATGATGTGTTTCCCCGATGACATGTCTTCAGTGAATGTGACGCCGAAGTATTTAATAAATTCTACGTTACATATTTTCTTTTCTTTGATGCAATAATTAGTCCGGGGAAAGCCATTCTTTTTCCAAAAGTAAAGATGTACATGTAGATGAAAGAACGTCTCCAAGTTTATGGTCTGACCGCGTATTGTCCTCCTGACTGCTTTTTTACCTGCGGCCTGTATCCGGGGGAACTAGCGCAGTTCTGATATAAACTGGGATGAGTGCTGCTTCCTTGGTGTGGAATTACCCCGTTGCCATACACCCTAGTGGTGGCTTGCACGGTATTTTGTAGATTTAGATGTAGTTGAAGAACACTTTTGCAAATTAATTCAATTTCACATATTGTATTATTGTGTAAAAGTATACCTTGAAAGATAGCAAAAATTAGTTGAAGAATGAATTTGCAAAAAATATTCTCATACACAGCTTTTACCGCTCGCAAACTGGTATTGAAGCCTGAACCGATGTACGATATTATGCTTGCTTTGAAAATATTTGACGAAAGAACTGCCCTGTCACGACAAGTTAAGAAAGCAATCAGAAATATTTCTGGCAAAAAATTACCACTGCGTCTAAATCATTGCAAGCTGTTATCGCTGCCACTTGTAGCATTGTTCAAGTAGCGGAATTCCTCTGGTCCTCTGAGAAAATCGGCCAAAATTTACTTCTACATCTACGTAATATCCTGCGAGCCACCACGAGGGTGTGTGGCAGGGGGTGAAGTTCACCAAACATGAACTATTGACATGCAACTAGGATATTTAAGGTAGACATGCTAGAGGACTGGGTCACATGCAGCTAGATGGTTAGTATCTACATCATAAGAAAGGGATTATTGGTTGTTATTGCATGCATCATGCACTACAGACTACTCTAACTTTATTTCACCTACCTATACCGTTGCTACGCTGCCTATTGTTCTTTCTTATGATACGCGGAAAAAATGACATTTTAAATCTATCGGTACGACAATCTATCTCCCTAATATAGTTAATCTGATCAAACCTAGCATAATACGCAGGGGTTTTCAATATATATCTATCGTAATATGTGAACAAATCGGTTTCGAATTTACTTAAAAGGTTAAACCTAAATTTTAACCTGCGTTCTGATAGTAATGCCCATCCTAGTCCCTCTATTAAATTCGTAACAATTATACAATTATCATAACGGCCTTTAACAAATCCAGCGGATCTCACGCGCGATCTCTTTGCACGCGCTCTATTTCTTTTATCAAACCTTCCTCGTACGGATCCCGTATGTGGAGGAACAACAGGAAGAAAACGTAAATTCAACGAATCATAAGTCTTACAGTTGGGAACAAATATTCCAGCAGAGGCCACGTCGGGCTCAAATATGAGAAATGTGTGTATTTGAGAGTAAGATCCACAGGTTGCCCAAGAACAACGTCAGGGAGAGAGCGCCACATAACTTTCTTTTGTTTACGACTCCTCCACCAAGTTTGTTTGAGATAATGGAGCGTGGTTTATCGAAACGATGAGATGCTGATCTGCTTTGAATCACTTATGTCGAATTGGCAGGGAGGGAGGAAGATGTAAAACAGTTATTTTTTGAATGAGGGGAATTTCGAAGGGTAAGAAGGAAGTTAAATTAGAGATTCTTGAGGCGTTGAGTGGGCAAAAGATGACTGCTCAAAAATTTTTCTGACTGGACTTGAATCCAGGGTTTTCTCTAACGGATTGAGTATCTATTGACAAGCAAATGAACTGAAATATTTCAGTAAAAATGTTAGTTAAAATGTAAAATATTTTGCTCATTACCATCAAGGAGTTTTGAGTCTGGTAACCAAATTAAGCGAGATTTCTTAATAGTTTTTTTTACCGATTTAATAACTTTTACATCATTTTTCAGCATTAATGGCTAATTGTCTAGCTTTAACGCATTTTTGTTGCATCATTTTGTATTCTCAACAGTCAAAACTTTTCAACTACATGTGAAACTCGGGTTTAAAACCCAGTTTTGTGAGGGATTGGGTGCAAATTATGACTGATGGGAATCTTATCTCAATTTTTTCTTTTTTTCCTTATATTTTATATATTTTGCTCTGATCTATGTAAATTTTCTATAAAGATACTTTTTTAATATTATTCTAGTCCCAAAAAAAGTGAAAAATCCATAAACTAAGCCGCTAGCGTGATGGGAGTTTGGTGGAAAAATCATGCGAAAATATCCTTTCCACGCCATGAAAGAGATCCATATTTGCATATTTTTCTGCGGGCCCGGAATGAGATTCCACCAGGATATACTCTTTTATATAATTCAAAATTTAATGAAACCAGGACTATTAATCTTTAAGTAATAGCTTATAAATGCCTATCAGGAGGAGAAATTTCATCAATGTGCTGAAAACTATTTAACCAAAAGACTATAATCTATGGGTATTAATATATTAATAATATATACATAATTAAACCGAGGAACAAGGGCCATATAAAAAGCTTGCGAGACATGATATTAGTTTTAAGTAGCAAGTTTGTGTGAAAGCGTTATTGGCTATAGAAAAACCGGAATTATGAAATATCTAAGGTATCTATTTATGGTCTTTTTATCGTTCGAGGGAAAAATGAGGTTTTAATCCTGTTCATTTTGCCGTCTATTTCCCTAATTCCATGCTCATGATTAAAACA
This sequence comes from Ceriagrion tenellum, assembly GCA_963169105.1. NCBI lineage: Eukaryota > Metazoa > Arthropoda > Insecta > Odonata > Coenagrionidae > Ceriagrion > Ceriagrion tenellum. The sequence continues at coordinate 64,668,431 of OY720642.1, read as the reverse complement.
ACCGTAGTACATCTACATCTACGTAATACCCTGCGAGCCACCACGAGGGTGTGTGGCAGGGGGTGAAGATCACCAAACATGCACTATTGCGATGCAAGTAGGATATTTCAGATTTAAGGGAGATATGCTAGATAATAGGGTCACATTCAGCAAGATGGTTAGTATCTACATAATAAAAAAGAGGTTATTGGCTGTTATTACATGCATCATGCACTATAGACTACTCTAACTATATTTCACCAACCTATCCCTTTGCAACACTTGATATTGTTCTCTCTAATGGTACGCGGGAAAAATGACATTTTAAATCTATCGGCACGACAATCTATCTTTCTAATCTTGTTAATCTGATCAAACCTAGCATAATACGCAGGGGTTCCTAATACATTCCTAACGTCATCTGTGAACAAAGTCGTCGAAGTGAAGTGGTACGTCGAGTTACGTAACATGCTCTTAACATCATAATGAAAAATTGGCTTGGAACTTACTTGTAGAAGTGGGCGTAAATTTTTTATGACGGTCAAATCGCGATTCATGCGCTAAACGCGTGTGTTGGAAGACTGGGTAAATTCTCAAAGCGTCCAGTATAATGAGGATAGAACAGAGGCGTTTCGGGAAATTAGTATATTAAAGGTAGTGCGAGCAAGATAATTCCCTAATCATGGTAGAGACTATGTTCGATGCATACGCTATAACCTCACCGATTGTGAGACACACGAATTAAATATTGCATAATTAATGATGCAATAATATAGTTTTACATGACAGAAATTGTAAGTTATGAAATGCAAATATCTGAATATGTGTTTTAACTTGACTCATTTTTGTCACGAGGTGCGTTTGAAACTCCATCAAAATGGAAGGTTTATTGTGATGGCGAAGAATTTACTGCGGTGACAATATAAATAATTTTCAAAAATAGTTGAGAAAACACACTAACTTCACATTTTTAATTTTTTGACGAGATATATCTGTAGGGAATGCCTAATTTTTAATCAAATAGTTGAGAAAACAAAAACTACACACTGTCGATTTTATGACGAGATCTAAGTGTAGGGAATGCTTCATTTTTTAAATAAGGTCTCTCTGGAGTGCATACACGTACCATTTCCCATATAAAAGGGCTGGTATTTTATGGCGAATATCTCGGAAAGTAATGTGGTAAGGGGTTGAATTTTTGGTGTCAATGGGAGTGTGATATATTTTTCTTTAAAATGAAACCAAGTTTATTAATTTCTTGGTAAAATGATATTTCGCTCAAAATACCTTTGCAGAATATAGCGAAAGCGCCTGATCACACATTCCCCGTGTCAATGCGGGCCAACGTCTGCTGTGACGATATCGCTAGTATATAATTCATTTACATCTACATCTACGTCATACCCTGCAAGCCACCCAAAGGGTGTGTGGCAGGGGGTGCTTCCACACCAGGCATACATGAATGATATGGTAGAACACCGAAATTATATTGAAATCCGCGTACCACACATGCAAAGCGCCTATTAAAAATCTAATACCCAAGAAACATTCTATCTTCAATCGTTCCAACATGCAAGAGATACAAAGACTACTGATACAGATTCAAAATATCATGCAAAAATGAGAGCATCAATATTTACATCATGCCTAAATAAGAGAGTAGAGAATATAATGAGAAATATTTACTGCCTGCCTATTGTCACTACTCGAACTATTCATGACGACGATCACAGCTGTTATGGTCCCGAATGGTACGCGGAAGAAATGACATTTAATACCTATCGGTTCTACAATCTAGCTCTAATATAATTAAAGAAGCATGAAATAGTCCTTTACAATTAGACGTCCAAGGCGGATGAATATTTCAGTAAACGATCGGATAGGAATGTTTCCGCTCGTTGTTACAAATGGAAATCCATTTAACTCTAAGAGCTCCTTCCAACATGTACAAAGGGATGTGTTCTGTGCTAAGCACATACTCCAGAAAGATTTCACTGAGTGGAATAGGCACTAAAAATAAACAAGGTCCGTACCGAAGAAGATTTAAACTCTATTATGAACCGAAAGCATAAATGACACATGAATTATGCGCTTGAGAGCCGGCCAAGACTTTTGAGGAGTGACTAAGCCTTCCCGCTTGAGGGCCCGCATTTTAAAAAGGATATTGGCCGCATCCAGGTTTTCTGTGTTTTCGTTTACTCTTACAGTGACCCTGGCCAGACCACCCGCGTTACCTGCAGGTGCGTGCGTCACGCGACTGAGGTGTTCAGGCGTTAAGTTTTGGATGGGAGATATATCTTATAGGACTGCGGACTCGCGACCTTGTCGCTGTCAAAGCGGTGAGAGCGTGAAATTTTCTTTTTAGTAAATTCTACCGAAAAGCATTCCGTTTGACTGCAGTGAAAAATTATGCGTATCCCCACAGTACATAAAATGGTTACCCAATAAGTAATGACCCATTTTTTTCTCAAAAACTATTTTTTGTACAAAAATGACCCCGTGCATTTTTTCTACAAAAATGACGAAATTTCTTTTACTAAATTCTACCGGAAAGCATTCCGTTTGAATGCAGTGAAAAATTGTGCGTATCCCCACAGTACATAAAATGGTTACTTAATAAGTAATGACCCATGTTTATTCTCAAAAACTATTTTTTCTACAAAAATGACCACGTGCCACTAGAACGTGTGGCACGGGGTGTTTCCATACCAGGCATGGAGCCATCATCCCAGCTGAAATCCGAACCGCGCACGTTCCCCCGGAATGTCAGGCGCAGGCCAAAAGTAGTCAGGATAACAGTGCGCGGTCAGACCAGAAACTAGAGCTATAAACGGCCGCTAGTATATGGGATCCGTACGAGGAAGGTATGATAAAAGAAATAGAGCGCGTGCAAAGGAGATCCGCCAGGTTTGTTAAAGGCCGTTATGATAATTGTATTAGTGTTACGAGCTTAATAGAAAAACTAGGATGGGAATTACTATCAGAACGCAGGTTAAAATTTAGATTAAACCTTTTAAGTAAATTTGAAACCGAATTGTTCACAGATGACGTTAGATATATCTTAAGAACCCCTGCGTATTATGCTAGGTTTGATCATAAAAACAAGATTAGAGAGATTGATTGTCGTACCGATAGATTTAAAATGTCATTTTTCCCGCGTACTGTAAGAGAGAAAAATAGGCAGCGTAGCAAAGGGATAGGTAGGTGAAATATAGTTAGAGTAGCCTGTAGTGCATGATGTATGTAATAACAACCAATAATCCCTTTCTTATTATGTAGATCTAACCATCTAGCTCCATGTGATCCTACTATCTAGCATATCTCCCTTAAAATATCCTAGTTGCATATCAATAGTGCATGTTTGGTGATCTTCACCCCCCTGCTACACACCCTCGTGGTGGCTCGCAGGGTATCACGTAGATGTAGATGTAGAGAGTTTACAATAAGATACTACCATGCAGTACACTACTTAAGATACGACTACTGGTTATAATTGCTGCGACAGATAAATAGTTCAACGAGGTACTAAATCATGCAAGAGCTATACCATGCTGGATATTGCATGCGAGGTTTGTTACTAATAATTATGTTAGGATATTTAACACAAGTGCAAAAACCTACTTAACCTAGTAACTTAAATAAAACTTTGTATACTCCACTATAGGTTTAATAAAATGACCCGGGTTTCGACACTTCGTGTCATCTTTTGGCGCAAATACAACATCTGTCACTCTATATATACAGGTTCGTGGTAGGGGAGGGGAAGGAATCTGGGAGAGGAGGGGTGAGGGGGTGTGGGAGGCGGGCGTGGAGGGGTGGGGGAATACTTAGAGGTGGGAAAGGGTTAGGGGGTGGAGAGGGGAAAAAATCATAGTTTGTGTTTTGGGAAAGTCAACTACAATTTACACTGTGGAAGGTATGGTTTGGGTATATGGTGAGGAGCCACGCCTCCCACACCCCCTCCTCTCCCAGATTCCTTCCCCTCCCCTACCACGTACCTGTATATATAGAGTGACAGATTTGGTATTTGCACAATGGCACGAAGTGTCGAAACCCGAGTCGTGTTATTAAACCTATTGTGTAGTATACAAAGTTTTATTTAAGTTACTATGAATTACTTCCAGAGAGCTTTGTGAAAACTACTTAACCTAGTCAGGGATAAGGTATTTTTGATCTGACCTATCTAAACTAATATGGTCTCTTATTGTACGTGGAAAAAATACATTTAAATCTATCGGTCCTGATATCGAAGAGATACGATAGCGTCGCGATAACCTGATAACGTTTCGCGACCAATTGAGTTATGAATCTTGATGATCGTTTCAGCGCACTGATATATGTTACAAGGGAGTTTTTGTTAATGTGGGGAATTTCGTTGGCAACCCTCGTATATTTACAAGAGAATGGATGTCATGGACAAGTACAGCGATCTCAGTCTGTGGTACGTGTGCCCTTTGGTTAACATAATCGGTAATTTGGGGATACGCGAAAAATACTGGATAGAAGTGGTAACGATGCATAAAGACTAGAAGTAGTTATAGTACATAATGACTGCAATTCTGCCTTCAAAGTTTAAAAACATATTAAAAGTTTATTAACCCTGCAGAGGTTGTCCTTATTAGAATAGTACATCTACATCTACGTTATACCCTGCAAGCCACCCAAAGGGTGTGTGGCAGGGGGTTCTTCCACACCAGGCGTGCATGAATGATACGGTAGAGCACCGAAATTATATTGAAACCCGCGTACCGCACATACAAAGCGCCAATTTAAAATCTAATAACCAAAAACATTCTATCGTCAATCGTTCCAACATGCAAGGGATACAAAGACTACTACTACAGATTCAAAATATCATGCATAAATAAGAACATCATTATTTACATCATGCATAAATAAGAAAGAGGAGAATATAAAGAGATAGATTTACTGCCTGCCTATTGTCACAATTCGAACTATTCATGACGAAGATCACAGCTGTTATGGTCCCGAATGGTACGCGGAAAAAATGACATTTAATACCTATCGGTTCTACAATCTAGCTCTCTAATTTTATTGGCGCGATCTAATCTGCCGTAGTACGAGGGGGTTAGTAGTATGTTTTTTACGTCGTCAGAGAAATGATTTTCCTGAAATTTATTTAGGAGGTTAAGCATATAATTTAATCTACGCTGTGATAGCGATTCCCATCCTAATTCTTCTAATAATAGTAATTCACTGTTAGAAAATTAGTAATTCCCGAAAAACAACTTGCGCAAATCATTTGACACTCCAAGTACTTGAAGTTGAATAGCTTTCAGCTGCGCTCAGTGTAGCGTGAGTCTAGAATAGTGTTTTCCCATAAAATTTAGGAAAATTCCATGATTTCCCAAAAAATTTCATACAACTTCACAAAGTGTGTTTAGTATCGGGCGCTTCGCAATATTTCCATAAATGTCTGACAAAAACGCTTAGCACATAAATAGCTCGTTATTGAATGGTGTGATGCGCAAAATGGCCTTATTTGTCGTCCGCTCGACCCTCATTTAAATCTTTAAACGCGAGTGTGTCAAAAATGAAAGCCACTGTCGCCACATTTGCGAATCTCTTGATCGAAGTGCCCTTTGGAATGAGGTGGCAAGTTAGGGCTTTTGGCAACGTAGCTATCATGTTCAATCCGGAAAAAAGTACATGGAATCGAGGTCGTGTTGGCTAAAATAGTGTTTTTCCATAATATTTGGGAAAATTTCACGACACTCAAGAATGACACTGTATATCATTTCGGATTGTTATTCGCCGAGCGTAGTGGACGACCTTCCGATCCGTTTTCAAGGAGTTATATTCCTCCTTCTGGGATATTTCTTTTTTATTAACGAGTGAGACAGTGGTTGCTGTTTGAAGTGTGTTTAGAGTGTGTGTGTGTGTTTGTGTGTGTTTGTGTGTGTTTGTGTGTGTTTAGTGTTTTGTGTGTGTTGTTTGCGATACGCAATATTTTCCATAGATTCCTGGCAACAACGTTGAGCTCATCGATATATATAATTTTTTAAAACTTTTTTCTGGAATTAACGACAATAATTATGAATTAATATTGCCAGTATGTCAAGGTTTTCAGGCGATTTCAAAATAGCTTCGGAGACAAAAATTGAGTGTCGTTTAATGGTGTGAGTGCAAATGACATTTGTAGTTCGCACAACCCTTATCCAAACTTCCAACGCGACACTATGAAATGAAAGTCACTTTTACCATATTTACGAATATCTTGTTGGAAGGCTCCTTTAGATTGAGGTGGCAAGTTAGGTCTTTTGGCAACGTAGCTATCATTTTCACTCCGGAAAAAAAAAATGCAAAATCGAGGCCGTGTTGGCTAAAATAGTGTTTTCCCATAATATTTGGGAAAATTTCACGACACTCAAGAATGTCACTCTTATATCATCCGAGATTGCCATTCGCCGAGCTCGGTGGACGACCTTTTTATCCGTTTTCGAGGAGTTTTATTCCTCCATTCTGGAATATTTCTTTCTTTATTTAACGGGTGAGACAGCGGGCCGGATGCGGCGAGGAATAAAGAATCAAGATGGGAGTCGTTTGGATTTTTCGAGCGAGGGTGAGGTCACATGCGGGAAGAAGAAGGACCCCCAAAGCAAATATAGACCCCTTGAATCTTGAGAGTTACAGGGAGAGAATGAGGGAGAGGGGGGGAGAGAAACATCTTGTCCAATACGCACGTACGTGTTTATCCCGCGGCGACAGTTCAAAAAAAATCAATAAAAGAGGAGCGGCGAGCGGCACGTTCGCAAACACGACTGGATCGGAAGGAAATATTTTTGCGAAAAAAATATTTATTAAAAAAAAGGAAAGAAAAATGAAGATCGGGCGGTGGCGAAGTGACGTGATGAGGGCGCACTTGTGCGTCCGAAGGAGTCGCACGGTGTGTGGCAGGGGGCGTGTTCGAGGGGAAGGGAGGAGAAGAGAGTTTTCCGGGATTCTCCAGCCCCTGGCGAAGGAGAGGTAGAGGCGGCTCCAAAATAGCGAACCTTGATTCCATCCGCAGCATCCGGCGGACGAAAACTCCGCCGTCCAGCCGATCCGAGTCCATCATCTTCCCAGACTGCCATCAATTTCAGCACTTCTTAAGGCCGGTCAAACGTTTCCAGTCGTCACTCTTTTATTTCTCCGCCATTTACCCAAACACGAGGTTCAAAACTCTTTCTTCAAAACATTTATCCTCAAATCGCAACTTTAAGATTGATGGATAGACTTGTGTGAAAACCGGAAAATCTCCCAAATAAAAAAAATGATAAAATCAAGAAGGGATATCGAACGTGCCTGAATTGAACCGTCCTCCTCAACAGCCAGTCGTAGGGATCAGCTAAAATACTGGCGTGAATACCAAAGTTAGCAATTTTAGGTGGGCAGTTAAGGTTTGCGACCTTTGTAACCTTGATAGGAAAATGTGGAGATAACTCTTCTTTCCCATATGAAACCAGTCGGGAAAGGAATCATCCATTGCATACCGTCTTCTATGTGATTGGCACCAGTTTCGCTACTCTATCATGCTCATACCATAAAAACTTCCAGTTAGTTTATCTTGATAAGGCAAAATGAATCCAAAACTTGGGTGAAATGTAGAATATTTATTTGAAACTTATAGGCTAATACGGTGGTGACATAATACGGAAAAAATAACTGTAGTCCAAATCAAATTCACGGAATACAATCAAAAATTGTCAAAATCAATGATTTACTTACGAAAAGAAAACAATTTGTGAGGAATATTAAGAAAATGTTCAAAATTATAGACATCCCCAATGGGCATTAGAGAACTTCACCATTAAAATGCTTTTTATTTTACGTTTATAAGGTAGATATTTCCTGACAGTGTGTAAAAACATTCGTGTGGAGCGTGGCACTATATAGGTCGGATACATGGACCATTGGAAAAGCAGACCAGAACAGACTAGATGCCTTCCTAACCTGATTCTGGAGGAGGATGCTGAGTATAATATGGACTGAAATAATAACAAATGATGAAGTGTACAGAAGAGTAGAAGAGGAAAGGACCATATGGAACACCATACAGAAAAGAAGAACAAGATGGATTGGACACACACTGAGGTACAATGGGTCTGTGAGGATCATAACTGAAGATAAAATAGAGGGAAAAGTCCCTTAGAGGAAGAGCGAGGAATAATTTCATGGACCGCATAAACAGTAAAGTACCGTATTTCACCGCATTATCGTCGCACCCTACTTTTTCAGGCCAAAAATTGGTTCATCTACATCTACGTACTACCCTGCGAGCCACCACGAGGGTGTGTGGCAGGGGGTAAAGATCATCAAACATGCACTATTGACATAAACTAGGATATTTAATGAAGACATGCTAGATACTAGAGTCACATGGTTAGTATCTACATAATAAGAAAGGGATTAATGGTTGTTATTACATGCATCATGCACTACAGACTACTCTAACAATATTTCACCTGCCTATCCCTTTGCTACGCTGCCTAATGTTCTCTCTTATAGTACGCGGGAAAAATTACATTTTTAATCTATCGGTATGACAATCTATCTCTCTAATCTTGTTAATCTTATCAAACCTAGCATAATACACAGGGGTTCTTAAAATATGTCTAACGTCATATGTGAACAAATCAGTTTCGAATTTACTTAAAAGGTTTAACCTAAATTTTAACCTGCGTTCTGACAGTAATTCCCATCCTAGTTCTTCTATTAAACTCGTAACACTAATACAATTATCATAACGGCCTTTAGCAAACCTAGCATATCTCCTTTGCACGCGCTCTAATTCTTTTATCATACCTTCCTCGTACGGATCCCATATACTAGCGGCATATTCTAAATGAGGCCTGACAAGTGTAAAATAGCTTCTTTCTCGTAGTCTCTCATCGCATTTGCCCAGAACCCTTTTTTTTGGTTGGTTCATGACTTTTCATCGCATAATCGTCACATGTAAACTTTGTTCGTCACGACACTTGCTGTAAAAGGAAAAATTTGTCTAATTTTACACTCTACCTGACATAAATTTCCACCTGCCATTCACAAATACAGCTAAACAGGAAAAAAATAGTGTCGATTTGTTGTCTTTAATTTTAATGCATTGCATTTAATGTAGGCCTACCATTCATGAGATCCTAGCTTTGTAATATGGCAGTTAAGTACGTAATAAATGACCTATGTATAACTAATACCGGCGAAGTTTTATTTTTTTCCCCTCATAATGGTCGCACCCTACTTTTTAGCCAAAAATAAATTGGCATAAAATCTGCGACGACTATGCGGTGAAATACGGTGCATGGGAATAGATGCCAGGATGTAGGGTAAATTGCATTCGATAGGGACGGGTGGAGGTCCGCAGTCAACCAATCTTAGGATTGAACTACCAATGATGAGAGGATAGACTTGATGTTCTGAACGCTTTGATGATGTTGCAAACCGTAGATTAGGATTCGTAAAAAGGGTTCTAGGCAAATGCGATGAGAGAGTACGAGAAAGGAGCTATTTTACACTTGTCAGGCCTCATTTAGAATATGCCGATAGTATATATTGGATCCGTACGAAGGAGGTATGATAAAAGGTTTATGCGTGTGCAAAGGAGATCCGCCAGGTGTGTTAAAGGCCGTTATGATAATTGTATAAGTGTTACGAGCTTAATATAAGAACTAGGATGGGAATTACTATCAGAACGCAGGTTAAAATTAAGGCTAAACCTTTTAAGTAAATTCGAAACAGAGTTGTTCACAGATGACGTTAGAAATATATTGAGAACCCCTGCGTATTATGCTAGGTTTGATCAGATTAACAAGATTAGAGAGATAGATTGTCGTACCGATAGATTTAAAATGTCATTTTTCCCGCGTACCACAAGAGAGAACAATAGGAAGCGTAGCGAAGGGATAGGTAGGTGAAATATAGTTAGAGTAGGTAGTCTGTAGTGCATGATGCATGTAATAACAACCATTAATCCCTTTCTTATTATGTAGATACTAACCATGTGACCCTATTATCTAGCATGCCTTCATTAAATATCCTATTTGCATGTCAATAGTGCATGTTTGGTGATTTTCACCCCCTATCACACACCCTCGTGGTGGCTCGCAGGGTATTACGTAATTGTAGATAAAGAATATGACTGTAGGCCTGGGTGGCTCAGTGGTAGCGAGCTCGACTCCCGTTCCGATGGTCTCAGGATCCCCCAAGTGACGGAAATAATTTGCTTAGTCCGGGGTCAATCATTTATATGCTACTAAAACTGACCTAACTACTGAGAGGCAGCATTATCACCAGAAGGCATTGACGTTGCAGAACGCGCCGGTATGAAAAGCCACAGCTGCGGGCGTGATTGGAATTTTTGAAATATTTACAATCAAGAAAGATGTGCAATAGTATTTTTATAAATCCTTCTCTCAATGAAAATGACTCGCATAAATTTCCATGATAAAATAAAAAAAGATTTACATGCTTTGGAACTAACGAGGTTTTCCATATGCGAGACGTATCGTGCCATGTGTAAATAGGTTGCAGAAAAGTAATACCCCTAGCTCGTAATTTAGGATGCCCAAGAAATCCTGCGTAAATCAGTTTTGATTCTTCACTTTGAAGATCCCTTTATCGGGTGGTATTACACATTTAAGGACCAAGAGGTGTTTCTGTCTCTTATCATTCGCCTAGTCAATTGCCCGCAAAATGCATGGGTGAATTTTTTTATCGAGCCTGGAGCTGAACGCTATTTGTGATAGGCGTGTTATCCGGGACCGGCCGTCAATAACGGCTCTTCATACGCCCGGGAGGAAGAAATAGCCGCCCTCACCCAAACTGCCCCCTCTATCAAGCCGACCCTCAGCGAGCCAGCCGCTTCTTAAGTCGGAGGAGGAAAGAGGAAGTTCACGCCCACCGAACCATCAAGCCGGCCAAGCCCTTCAATCATTTCCCTTGAACACGATAGCCACGCCTCTCAAATACGGATTGAGTGATAAATCCGGCCCATTACCAGAATATCCCCTCTCTTTCCCGGGAGAAAACTGCTTGCTTTCCTTTACGCCAGCCCGCTCTCAGTCTCCACACTCAAACGCGGAAAAAGTATCCGTCACGGGCTCTTCTCGTTTCGTATCATCGACCATACTGTCCGTCCACTTTCACGTCATCATCTCAGCCTAATCGTTTCCCCCTTCTCCGCCACACTTCGCCGCTTTTAACCCGCATCCAAAGATGATTCGCGGGCCTTAAAATAACGCGCTCAGCTTTTGTCGATCCGCTCGTGGAAGGATTTTTCGTAATATTCGACCGGTTAAAGTTTTTCTTTTGAAAGTCAGAGAACCACTTGTACTCAGTACTGGTATATGTAGTTCCAATTAGAACTAGCATGGGAATTACTATCAGAACGCAGGTTAAAATTTAGGTTAAACCTTTTATGTAAATTCGAAACAGAGTTGTTTACAGATGACGTTAGATATATATTGAGAACCCCTGCGTATTATGCTAGGTTTGATCATCTTAACAAGATTAGAGAGATAGATTGTCGTACCGATAGATTTAAAATGTCATTTTTCCCGCGTACTATAAGAGAGAACAATAGGCAGCGTAGCAAAGGGCTAGGTAGGTCAAATATAGTTAGAGTACTCTGTAGTGCATGATGCATGTAATAATTTAATATTCCCTTAATAATAATCCCTTTCTTATTATGTAGATACTAACCATCTAACTCCATGTGACCCTATTACCTAGCATATCTCCCTTAAATATCCTACTTGCATGGCAATAGTGCATGTTTGGTGATCTTCACCCCCTGCCACACACCTTCGTGGTGGCTCGCAGGGTATCACGTAGATGTAGATGTACTGTTGCATTCCTATGTTCCAGCTGTTGAAAGGCATTAAATATTTTGTTTTATAACATATCACACCTTCACATCACCATCGACGCGCCGTTTTTCACAATATTGCTGTGTTTTTTATCGATAACATACTTGAAATTGGCACGAATTTATTCCTTCTATATGTTTTTTTGAAGCTAAAATAGACAGAAAAGTCCCCAGGAACACAGGAATTAGTTCATTGACCAAACAAGGAGAAAATTACATAGGAAGAGAACCAAGAGATAAAGAAATTGGCATTAGGTAGGGAAGGGTATAGGGCTGCAGTCACTCAATCTTAGGATTGAATGACCAATGATGATAATATGGATTTTATATGGATGTTCCCTCGTGTCATTAATTCTATGGATCGTAAATGATGATTCGCCGAAGATTTTTCAGAGCCATCAAGTTTGGATCGTGGTTACCGAGACCTGGCCTTTACTATTTTTCCACCCTTGCGGATATTAGGGCCATCAAAAATCTTTAAGGGCGTCGTGCCGCGTGATTTTCTCCCTCAGTAAAAAATAGTCGTGAAAGGGTAGAAAATATTCCATCTTTCCCAAATTCATATACGTAATTACACTTATGAAATCAAAGGAAATTGAGCTCTACGGCCTCTCAAGATACCAAAAAATTAAAAGAATCTCCAATGGCCGTAAAAATGGCACCACTCGTCAAACATGCAACCACACGACACTTACTGTGTTGGTTTGCGGGGAAAGGGGATTCCACAGCAGGGACCAACCACAGCCTCTCTACCAGAATACCCTCCTGTGATGGTTTGCGGGAATGTTTCTTCCTCGCCAGTGACCATCACAGACACACACACACTCAACCCAGTTGGGATCCTTTTCGAGGGCTAATGGGACCCCGATAAGGATTCCTGGGTTTTAACCTGAGATCCTTTATAGGGCTAATGGGACCCTACTAAGGATGCCTGGTCATTACCACAATCACACTCACAAGCACTCAAATCAATCACTCACACACACAGACGGGCCTAACTTCTGGGAGAAATCACTCAAAAAGAGCGTGGTCAAAATATAAACACAGAGACAAACAAGGGTGAGCGTCGGATACGCGTATTTCGGCCACAAGGTGGGCCTCTTCAGCGAGCTGAAGGGAAAAGCACTTGCAACATGAGATTGTAAGTGATTTTTGTAATCAAACTTTTGTAATCTGTAATTACACTTACTTACGTCTCTCTATCTAAAATCGTTTACGTCATTTTTTTGTATTGTTCCGTGAGAACGCAAACATCGACTCTCTTTTCCTCATCGACATCGATTCATCGACAGAGAATGTGTTTGTGAAGCATTTACCGCCCACATACAAGCTACGTTTCCTGCCCCCAGTGCTCTCATCGCCCCCGCATTGAGTAATACTCGACTGTCGCAAAGCAACTCTTGCCGCATTATCCCACCTCTAAACCCTGCTTCTTGCCCTTCTCCACTCCTTCCTTGCCTATTTCAAACTCAATCTGCGTCGGCATAACCCTGCGAGCCACCGCAAGGTAATGTAAAAGGGAGGCGTTGAGGCATCTGAGACAAGACAGTAAGGACAATGAAATTGTGTGAGGGAAGGAATGAAAAATGAAGTCTGTTTACGTATATTAATGTCTCTCTCCGTGTTTTGTAGTCTTGAATCTGCATCATCATCATTAGTTTTGCAATCCTAAGATAGGCTGACCGCAGCCCTCCCATCCTTCCCTTATCCAACACTAGTTCCTTTACTTCCTGGCATCCCATCCCATGTACTTTCCTATTTATTTGGTACATGAAGTTATACCTGGGTCTTCCTTTTGGGACTTTTCCCTCAATTTTACCTTCACTTATGTTCTTCACGAACCCATTTTGTCTCAAGTTGTGTACAATTCATCTTGTTATTCCTTGCTGTAGGGTGTTCCATATGGTCTTTTCCTCTTCTACTCTTCTGTGCACTTCATCATTTCTCATTTTGGCCGTCCATTTTATCTTCAGCATCCTCCTCCAGCACCAGATGTCCAAGGCTTCTAGTCTTTTATGGTCAGCTTTTCCAATGGTCCATGCTTCCGATTCATAGAGTACTTCTACGCTCTACACGAATGTTATCACATACTGTTTTCTGGTTCGTAGTCCTATCTTCTTCGGGCACAGCAGTTGTCCATTTGCATCAAAGAAAAGAATTTATTTTTTTTTTTCAAAATCAAGTAATCCCTTGTTCTGCATATTTTGTTTTCTTCTACCTTCTTCCAAATTAGACCAGTCACTTAGTCTTCTTCACTAATGTCTTAACTGTTCTTTCATCGTTTTCAATTCAAATACATTCAAATCCTTAGAATTTTTGGACGGATTTTTTCATGGTAACGCACGTTGGAAAAAGTTCGGAACCTTTGATTTGACGAAATTATACTTATCCTAAATGAAAAATGAAAAACTATGTAATATTCCACCAATTTATTTTACGGTACAACTAGTTTAGTCGCAGCGGCGACATCTTCAGGTACAAAACTGTAGTTGAAGAGTGTACCTTTTACCTGACAACTGTACCTGAAAACTGTACCTGTACCTGAAAACTGTACCTTTTGTACCTGAAGATGTCGCCGCTGCGACGAAACTAGTTGTACCGTGAAATAAATTGGTGGAATATTACAAAGTTTTTCATTTTTCATTTACGATAAAATGAACTTCCACAAAGTTAAGCCTGAGACGATAGAGGTGAGAAGTTATGCTTCTTCACTCCATTTCCGCAACTGTTCCCGTTTTGTTTCCGCCCCTCCCCGCGAAATGGCTAGAGTTCTCTTGACACCCAAGTATTTGACTCAATCCTCTTGTACCTACTTATCCAACATTGTGCATGTGGCTCTTTGATATGACTTCTGTCTCTCCGAGATTCTTTGCAACCTCCCGGAGATATTCCAAATGTTTTTCCCACTTTCCGCCTCTTTCGTTATATCTCTCAACCCTCTAACTCTCTTGTTTCCTCGTTTTCGTACGTCATTAGTCGATCGTTTTTCTCCTCTTCCCTTCGCTTCCAATCTTTCCCACCCCAACGTAAATCCATTTCCCCCCCGCTACCCGCAGGGTGTCAGCAGGCTGCCAGTGTTTGTCAGCTTCCATCCTCTCCTCACTCGTAACGTCCCCCTCACCTTCCCCCTCCACCAAAACGCAAATTATTTCCTCTCGTTCCTTTTTAACCTCCCATTAGAATGATTCTATTTCGACCGTCGTTTGTTTTTCTTTGTCCCGAACGATATTTATAGACCACTTTCCCCCTACCCGCCTCCACCCTACCCCCTCTCCCCTGACTCCCTCCTCGCGGCTCCATAGCTCCGAGCTTCGGAAACGTCTTTCGGTTTTAATGCGATCCCGATCGTTCAGTTGTCATGGGCACTCATTTGTGAGAGGGATTGATGGCGGCTCGGATGTATCTTTCGTCGAATGGACCACGCGAAACGTAGAGAGTTTACGTGCCTTTCATTTCATCGCCTCCTTCTTCATTTTTGCTTTCCGTTTCCTTCTCTCTGAGTGGAGAGACTAGGGAGGAGAATATGAGAATGCCGCTCAGATTCCTGCTCAATTTCCGTGTGCGATACTTAGATCGTGAGCCCTCGATTAATTTGCTGGAAATTAAGGCTGTATGTTGTAATTTGTCTTCTAATCCCTCAGTAAAGGATAAGTCAATATTATTGACGGATATAGTACTCTGAGATAAACTTTCTGAAAATGGAATATTTCTAGGATCTTGAATATTTGGTCATTAATATATTTAACTCACAGCCAACGTTTCGCCGAATATATTGGCATACTCAGGGAATTGAGCTTAATATTGAACAAAAACAAATTTGCAAATACCAAATAACAAAGAGACAGCTGTAACAAAGTTATTGTTCAATATTGAGCTCAATTATGGCTCAATTAAGTTCAGTATTAAGCTCAATTATAACTAAGTTTTTGTTCAATATTAACTGGTATTTACATCTACATCTACGTAATGCCCTGCGAGACACCACGAGGATGTGTGGCAGGGAGTAGCGGGGGGGGGCATGTAATAGCGACTGCGTGACCAATAATCTGTACATTTTTCGCAATGAACCAAGTGAGTAATTATGATATTGCCAATCATGTACCTCTAAAAAATATCATCCAAAGTATCTAAAAAGAGCGCGGCTCCCTGTCTGTCAAAGTGCGTAGTTTCACCCACCACTTTATATATTTGCCACATAAGTGGTGAAAACTATGATCATCCATGTTTTAAGCAACTACATAAACGCACATGGTCGCACAAGAAGCATGCAGACGTGCTCTCAGTACAGCGTGGGATATTGAGAAACAAGCACAAGAGATCAAATGGAAGGATCGTCAACACTTTCTATCCACAAACCAAATTTCTATGATAAATATTTCCAGGAACAGTTATCTTAAGGATATTTAGTAAGAGGAGTTAAGTTATTGTTCAATATTAAGCTCAATTCCCTGAGTATGCCAATATATTCGGCGAAACGTTGGCTGTGAGTTAAATATATTAATGACCAAATATTCAAGATCCTAGAAATAAGTAGAGTAAGGAGAGTTAGGAAGGGTTAAGAGGAGCTAGGTTTGTGAAACGATGCTACGATAAGTTGGCTAGTGTGTCTGGACTGTTAGAAGAATTAGGATGGGAATCGCTATCACAGCGTAGATTAAATTATAGGCTTAACCTCCTAAATAAATTTCAGGAAAATCATTTTACTGACGACGTAAAAAACATACTATTAACCCCTTCGTACTTCGGCAGATTAGATCGCGCCAATAAAATTAGAGAGCTAGATTGTAGAACCGATAGGTATAAAATGTCATTTTTTCCGCGTACCATTCGGGACCATAACAGCTGTGATCGTCGTCATGAATAGTTCGAATTGTGACAATAGGCAGACAGTTAATCTTTCTCATTATATTCTCCTCTTTCTTATTTATGCATGATGTAAATAATGATGTTCTTATTTATGCATGATATTTTGAATCTGTAGTAGTAGTCTTTGTATCCCTTGCATGTTAGAACGATTGGAGATAGAATGTTTCTTGGGTATTAGATTTGTAATTGGCGCTTTGCATGTGTTGTACGCGGGTTTTAATGTAATGTCGGTGTTCTACCATATCATTCATGCATGCCTGGTGCGAAAGTACCCCCTGCCACACACCCTTTGGGTGGCTTGCAGGGTATGACGTAGATGTAGATGTAGTACTCTCTCACCATCATATCCGGCTATTGTGGCTATATTGTATTGGAAGTCAAATTTCCTGCAGTATTTCCTCTGTCCAGTGTACCCATTTTCTCTTTGAATTGCTGTCCATCCTGAACTGGTATCATTTCTATGTCTGAAGGTGGAAGCGGAACTATAGCGGGGAAGCGATCGTTGGAAATTATGGGATAAACATTGAAAGTACCGGCACCGACTCCCGGGCTGGACGCACACGGCTATTTAAACGTACGCCCGTTAATAAAGGTGGCTAAAGGCACAGGTCTTACGTTTCGCCAAATATATTGGCAACTCAGGGCATTGAGCTTAATATTGAACAATAACAAAGTTGCAAATAACAAATAACAAAGAAAGAGCTGTAGCAAAGTTACTGTTCAATATTGAGCTCAATTATAGCTCAATTAAGTTCAGTATTGAGCTCATTTATGACTAAGTTTTTGTTCAATCCGGTATTTAAACGTACGCCCGTTAATAAAGGTGGCTAAAGGCACAGGTCTTACAACACAAAAATTCCAACAAGTTGCCTTAAAGATATTTCCCACCAATTGCGGTTTCAATTACGATTTAAGTGTAAAATATGGTTTTCCTACGATTAGAATTAAAGCCATGGAGGGTAATAGGACAATGATAATCAAATGCCGGAGCAAGACTGCAAAAAGACCACTTTTTCTCTCGCCTGAGAGGATTCACAGTGAAATGATATTGGGAATTACTATCAGAACGCAGGTTAAAATTTAGGTTAAACCTTTTAAGTAAATTCGAAACAGAGTTGTTCACAGATGACGTTAGATATGTATTGAGAACCCCTGCGTATTATGCTAGGTTTGATCATATTAACAAGATTAAAGAGATAGATTGTCGTACCGATAGATTTAAAATGTCATATTTCCCTCGTACTATAAGAGAGAACAATAGGCAGCGTAGCAAAGGGATAGGTAGGTGAAATATAGTTAGAGTAGTCTGTAGTGCATGATGCATGTAATTACAACCAATAATCCCTTCCTTATAATGTAGATACTAACCATCTAGCTGCATGTGACCCAGTTCTCTAACATGTCTCCCTTAAATATCCTACTTACATGGCAATAGTGCATGTTTGGTGATCTTCACCCCCTGCCACACACCCTCGTGGTGGCTCGCAGGGTATCACGTAGACGTAGACGATATTAGTGTCAATTTATTCACATTCCAGATATTGATAATAATGTGATCTGTGTTTTGTAGTAACGACAAAGGCCCATCCAACCGCGCAATTTCAGTCGTGGATGAAACCTGAAGTTACATCGTGTCAGACGCAAGAATTGGTGAACCACAGGCAAATGGAATTTATCAATCTAATATCAACGTCATTTGGGGAAAACGGTCTAAAAGAAGCAAATTCTACCCGGAATACGGTAATACAATGAAGGCGGGTCTTCATAACAATGTTTTAACTATTAACAAATTGCTGCATTCATTGAATAAAAAATACGTGAGCCAGTGAAAATGGTACTCCAGTCAGCCTTTGTGAATAGATTAAAGTACTATTTAAAGATATATTCGCGGAATAATCAGAATTATGTGTGTCCCAGATTCGTTTTCTAATGGGTAAGAAATATTATCAGAGAAATCGGTATTTGTTTTTGACAAATCAAACTGAGCAGTCGATTTCAATATTTTCTCTTGACTCGAGCAGTCGCGATAGAACCTCCTTAATGGATCAGAATGTTGGGATTCGGGAGACGTGTCCGCTCGAAGCAACTTGCAAAGGAAATAAGATCGTGGAATGGGCTCTAACATAAACTTCCCCACGGTCTCAGAGGCGAGGGAGTTTTTGATGGGCCCTAGAGGGAAAGGAGGGCATCTTTCGGTAACTTTATATCACGGCGAACGAAATAAGGAAATGCTGTTATACAACTCCACCGTGTAACCATGTTTGCTTCCCTATCCAACCATTGCCATATTTCCTCAGCCGGGAAAACGAGGCAAAAACAGAGTCAAAGGAAATGGTGTCATCCTAGGAAATGGCCCTAAAATGTTATAAACTTGGCTTGGAGAGTAATGTATGAAGGAGAAAGAATGGGGAATGTACATCTCTCATGTTCAGCGTCTCGCAATATTTGTAAAATGTTTTAGTATTTGCATTCATGCATTGCATTTTGCATGACCGCTTAAAATTTATAGAGACTTTGGCGTTTGGATGTGAATTTCAGTAGGGTGTGTTCTATACTTCCCTGCTAAGCTAAAAGACAATAACTGCACCATTGTTAATTCTTGAGTTATTGCATGCTTAAGGTAGTTTGAGCGAAATATCATTTAACTTAGAAATCAATGAATTTGATCTCATTTTAAAGAAAAGGATCTCACCTTTTTAATGACGCCAAAAATTCAACCCCTTACCTCATTACTTTCGGAGATATTTGCTAAAAAATACCAGCCCTTTTACATGGAAAATGATACGTGAATGCACTCCAGAGAGACATTATTTACAAAGTGAGCTGTTTCTAACACTTATAGCCAGTTGCAGGAACGTAACATATGTATTCCATAAAGTTATGGGACTCATAAGCCATGGAAACCATTCAATAGGTGTTGCACAAACATTCAATAAATTCATTGGTATAATAACTTATGACATGGAGTTATGAGTTCCATAAGTAGACAAGATGGCGGATGCGCAATGAACCGCTTGGAGACTTAATTATTTGATTAAAGAGTTGTTCTAAGACAAATTACCAGTTTGTTTACTCTTAATGACTAATTATAATGTGCATTATCAATTATTCATATACTAAACTTTCGTAACTTTTATCCGGCGGTGGAAGATTAGATCAAATATTCGAAGCTAGCAACTATTGGTAAATAGTTAAGTAACTAATAGATGTGTTCCTGCAACCCGAATATATTTATGAGTTCTATAACTTTATGGATCTCATAACTATTGATTTCATAACTAAATTTTCTTGCAACCGGCCATTAGATGTTTAGAAAAAAAACTACCAGCGTGTAGTTTGTCTGTTTTCTCAACTATATTTGAAAATAAATCACGTTGTCACCGCGGTTGGTTCTTGGGTATCACAAAAACAATCTGTTTCGAAGTAGTTTCAAACGCACCGCGCGAAAAAAAATGAGTAAAGTTAAGAGACTAATTTCGATATTTTCATTTGATTGCTTACCATTTCTGTCATATAAAACTATATATTATAACACCATTAATAATGCAATATTTAATTGATGTGTTCTACTGCTGGTGACATTAAAACGTAAAATTCGAATATGGTCTCTATTATGACTAGGGAACTATCTCACTCGGACTACGTTAAGTGTTCACCTTCGAGTCTTCGATTCTCCATCCAGTCCATCTTCGAAGAGATAACAAGCTTCGACGTATGCTTAGGTTATCAGTGCGGAATGACGATAAATCCAAAGAGAACAAAAGTATTGCGATTCCCCGGAGGGAGATTT
Organism: Ceriagrion tenellum; assembly: GCA_963169105.1. Classification (NCBI taxonomy): domain Eukaryota; kingdom Metazoa; phylum Arthropoda; class Insecta; order Odonata; family Coenagrionidae; genus Ceriagrion; species Ceriagrion tenellum. Next base: position 64,647,933 of record OY720642.1, on the reverse strand, counting down.
GTAGTTACGTGTGTTATCTGGCCTAGAAAACTGACAATTATACTGTGGGTAGGGTGAAAGGATGACGTAATAACGGGGAAACCGCCACAGATACGGGTTAGTGCATTCTAGTTAAGGTTGTTTCAGCGAGATAGTTCCCTAGTCACAATATAGACTATATTCGATTTACACGTTTGAATTCCATCAGCTGTTGGAGGCATGAATTAAATACTGCATTATTAATGGCACAATAATATACTTGAATATGACTGAAATTTTAGGTTATCAGTTAAAAATATCCACGTTAATCTTTAATTTGACTCATTTTTTCACTCAATACGCTCAAAACTTCTTCAAAACGGTAGGTTTTTTGCAATTCTGAAATGTTACTATGATGACAATATTATTTATTTTCGAAAAGGTGGAGAAAATGTGCAAACTGTATCCTGTTAATTTTTTGACAATATTCAGCTGTTACATCTACGTAACATCTACGTAATACCCTGCGAGCCACCACGAGGGTGTGTGGCAGGGGATGAAGATCACCAAACATGCACTATTGACATGCGACTAGGATATTTAATGGAGATATGCTAGATAATAGGGTCACATGGAGCTAGATGGTTAGTATCTACATAATAAGGAAGGGATTATTGGTTGTTATTACATGCATCATGCACTACAGACTACTCTAACTATATTTCACCTACCTATCCCTTTGCTACGCTGCCTATTGTTCTCTCTTATAGTACGAGGGAAAAATGACATTTTAAATCTATCGGTACGACAATATATCTCTCTAATCTTGTTAATATGATCAAACCTAGCATTATAACCAAGAACCCGCAGGGGTTCTTAATATATATCTAACGTCATCTGTGAACAAATTGGTTTCGAATTTACTTACAAGGTTTTACATAAATTTTAACCTGCGTTCCGATAGCAGTTCCCATCCTAGTTCTTCTATTAAACTCGTAACACTTAAACAATGCCTCAATGTTAGAAATGCCTCATTTTTTTTAAAATAAGGTCTCTATGGAGAGCGGTTTCTACCATTTCCCATTTAAACTCGGTAATTATAATTAGTTCCGTAATGAGCTGATATTTTGGCATCTTGGAAGAGTAGGATATTTTTCTTTAAAATGCCACCAAATTCATTGATTTATAGGTGATATGATATCTCACTCAAACGACCATAAAACTCACGAAGTGAAGACTTCGCTCGCTCCATGACATAAATCCGTGAGGAGGCACGCAGGATACTAAGTAGATGTTGATGTCAGAGCTCGTATGTTGGTCTAGAAGTTTGCAAAGGGAAGAAGGCAGAAGGGCGGAAAAGAGGAAAGACAACGAGGTGGAAAGAGCAGAAGTAAAAAGAAGATGGAGATTCGTTTCCACGCGATCGACTCGGAGCATTGTGGGAGCAACTTGTGACTCACCGTATAATAGGCCGCCATTCGTTTTCTTGCGTGAAAAAAAGAGGGAGGTGCCGCGAATCCTTTCTGTATCATTTCCCTTGCCATCCTTTCCCTCCGCGAGGAATAAACATTACTGTTCATGCGACTCGAAACTTGTTTACGATATGTGGGCGTGCCGTAGGGGATGGAGGAACGCGTGTATCGGGTAAAGTTTCCATGGATCTGGGAGTATAAATGGGGAATGCGTGAAGCGGAAAAAGTAAATGCGTGCTCATAATAAGTTTTGATACGCTACAGATACCGTCGCATTTTCATCATTCAATTTTTTTCGATGTATATCGCTTAAGGCGGGTTTACATATGGAAGTTGACTTATATGGAAGTAAGGATTGTAGCGATATCTTGAATCGTATCGCCACTTGCAGTGCATCGTTCTGCTTACTCTTAACTTCCGGCTTTTTCCAAACAAATGAATGACGAAAGTAAACGATGAATGTGGTAATTACGAAAATCTCCTAAATTTGACAATAATGGCATTTGTTTACAGATGTTTGAGCCCCATATACATTCGTGCATTTAATATATTTGTATAATTGACATTAGCTGTGCAATATTACATAGGTATAAAGTATTAGAATCATGAAAATAATTATAATTATCAAATAAGAGATAAGTCACAAAGCTTACCGGAGGGGTTCTTTAGTATTTAAAATATTTTCAAGTAAAAATAAATATTTACACTCGCAACAATGAGTCGTCCTCCTACAATGTTATCCGTTGTTTACACTTTTAATCTCCGTTTTCTGTCATGTGGCCAAGATTCTACCGGATGCGATGCGATTATATCGCAGAATCGATATTGCTATTCGCAGGCAAAATGGAAACCAGTCTACTTTCCTTGCAAGTGGCAACCGAGGTCGATTAACACCACTAATGACCACTACTACCGTGGAAATCCGTCCTAATACATAGACGTTTCGCTTACAAGCGACTTCCAAGGCTACTTCCATGGAAGTGACTTTCATGTGTAAACCCGCCTTTTTGCGATTAAGTTGGAAAGACGATATCTCGGAATACATACGATTTGATGCGATTTAGACCAAGTGTTTGCGATTTTAAATCCATATTGAAGATAAATTCAACAGATTAAGGCGAGATATCGTGGAAGTTCTTCATAATGTAAGAGAAACAATTGCAGTTTTCCACAAATTACGAAACTCGTTGTACGTTGAAAAACGTACGTACGTTGAATATTCCGAAACGCGTTGTACGCATTAAAGCAATTTGTGGAAAAGTGCAATTGTTTCTCTTACATTATTCCATATTGAAGAGCAAAATAGGAAAATAAATGTTCACACTGAAGGATTATCTGCTGTTTTCTCAACGCTTTGATGAAATAATTCTGATTATGAATATGAATTATTACATGAAATATATGATAGAATATATTTATATTATATGAAATATATGATGAAATGATAATGATGAAATAATAATTATCATTTCGTCAAAATATAGCTTTTTATTGTCATCATATTTGGAGCAAACATCAAAACTGAATGAAAACTGTTCTTCTCCCAAATAAGTACAAGTATAATAATATTTAATAATAACCTATATTCGCACTTGATAGCAGTGTAATTTAAATATACCTATTGTGATTAAATATCAATAGGATTATATGAACGTGTTGCATATCCCGCAGAAATGCTTGAAAAGTATCAGCGGGCTTCGTCTATTGGAAGTTATAATGCACGCCCTTACTACTGTGCGTCAACCTTCTACGCGGTTTCTTACATACATGCATACCAATCACGACGTTCCCTTCCGGGGTAGGCACAGTCACAAATTTTACTCATAAATACATACTTTTTGCACCTAACTCTGCTCCCATAATTTCGTGAGCTATCTTTGCAAACCTCTTTTGCTTCAGTTAGCTCCATACATTGCTTCAGACACGCCCTCCTGTTTTTAAGACTTCTAATATTCGTTCTCCCAAGAATATCCTCAACCACTTTCAACCACAACTTTCTCGGCCTGCCTCTACCTCTCGCGCCATTCATATCACTCTTATATATCTGTTTCGTTATTCGACTCTCATCCGTTCTCTCAACATGGCCAAACCGACGAAGCACACTCCTTTCATAAATGTCCATTACTGGAGCATCTAACCCACATTTATTTATTACCCACTCATTCCGGACCCTATCCATCCTACTTTTGCCGTAAACACTCCTCAGATAACTTAGTTTCTGTGTGCTAAATTAGTCTGCCCTGCCGAATGATTTGGATGTATTCTTACATACCTACTCTCAGTAGAAACGAAGGTAATATTGGTCATTTTCTTTGGGTTTTTCTTTTTATGAACGCTGTATTTTTTTTCTTCCTTTCAGAGAGTGAATATCTAAGACCTATATCGCAAAAAGGTCAATCTCTCTTGTGTGGGAACTACAAAGTGTTTCAATCAATAATCATGACGTTATTCCGCAGAGTTACGCCTGAAACCATCGCTTTTGAGGTCAATTAGTATAGTAGACAGTTTTTCAACAAACCATGCCCAATATTTCACTATTTAAGGCAGATTAAAGCAAATCTCATTTCCATAATCTCGTGAGAAACGGTTTCTCGGTATGAAAGCTTAAGCTAATAATAGCTCACGCTCTTCGTGTGTTAACGCTAACATAAACTTTGAAATAAACAGCCCAATTATTGACAGTGAAAGTCTTCCGCGCTCTCTTCCGTGTAGTTCCATTTTCGTTGACAACCGTTTCGATGCCATTGCAGCCACCTTCTTCAGGTTTGAAGTGAAGATTCAGGTGTTCGGCGTCCGCCTTATAAAGAGACTGGCCACTATCAACTTCATAATCTGCTCTGGCCGAACACATGTAGAAGATGACCTTTTTCTCATTAATCCCTAATCGACCCCCGACCTCGTATCGACCCCTTTATATGAAATACCGATCTTTGGGGATCTATATCGACCACTTTTATGACCCTTGCATTAGACTATACGAAATTGGCTCTAGGATCAGTGTCATCGTACGATACCTACGGAATATCGCTGTCGATATGATGCCGCATCAAACTGACCGACCCTCCTTGAGGTGAAGAAGAGAGGAAGGATTAAAATAAGGTACCGTGGTGTAATAGCTCGCGGAAAGAAGGGGTTGCATTCTAAAATTGAACACGGAAAAAGAAACCCTTATCTCGCCGCCGGCGGTGTTCTTAAGAGCTAGAGTCGTGTTGCTTCCGGGGAGGGGGAGAATGGGGGATTGTAGAGGGGATGGGTGGAACACGACGGGGGATGGACGCGAAAAAGGAGGGGGTTGAAAGAAAAATCGTCCTCCACCCTCTTTTTAATTTCGGAGTGGGACTTAGCCGAAATCTTCTCACCAAGTTGAATGGGGTCCTTTAAGATGACTTCTCGCCAAGTAGTGGCGGCGACGCATAGTCGCGAGTTTTTTTAACCCTCCCGACATAATCCTTAAAAGAGGACCGCGGAAAAAGAGTTTCAGAGACATTTCTACAGCTGCGTGTTGCATGCTAATGAATAAAGAAAGGGAAAAACCACGAGTAATGGGAAAATTAGTTTTTTCTCCCAATGTTTTCGTCCTTTAGAGTATTTTTTGTTTGCTCGAGGGGTATGCAAGTGGCTACCATCCAGATGAAAATGCATATGAAGGGTAAACCAAAGCCAAAAACGCAATTGGGAGCTGTTAATATTTTATTGGGATAGATTAGGTGGAATCGGTGCCTAAATGACGAAATGAGAACTATTTCAGCAGTTCTGGGGTTTCGGGTTCTCGGGTTTCCTGTAAATTCCATGAAGTCACCCCTGAGACAACTAAGTATAGTTATAGTGTAATTAGTCTTCCCAACTCTCTTATAGTTACGAAAATTGATATTATTCACCACTCCTACATAATTGGCTACAACATCGGAGCGAGACACTAACGCCTGTATTCCTATGGGTTACCTGGGTATCCCCTAGCCAGGTAACACCTAGCGGTCCCCTACGCTGAGCGATTTATAAACCTTACCTGGGTAACACCCAGCCAGGGGACGCCTGGGTAAGAGATTTGACAACAATCCCACGCAAAAATACATATGAACGGTTTCGCTGAATGGTTCTCGATGTTTTCGATGCTCATTTCTCACCGTGACCAAGCACGCTATTAACAATTATACAGTATATTGTTACAAAATTTTGATGAAAAATGATTGAAGGAATATGAGAGAATGTTAACAATATTACTTGAATATTTATGTGATATGAATGGTGAGGAATATGAGATTGGTTCAGTGAGTACCCGTGTTTGTAAACAAAATACGTTACTATGGAAAATTGTTGATATTATCGTGTTCTGCCATTAGTACTGTAGTATCAATTCATCCCACGCGGGGGAAGCAGTAGGTACTGTGTTAGGGAAGCTTTGGATAAGCTTCATGCCTTACCCAGGAAATCGACGGCCTGGGGGAGGGTTAGGGGACAACAGTCCCCTGGGTAACGACTTTGAATACTATTTCTGAGCCAAGGGGCTCCCCCACACCTGGGGGACACCCAGGTAACGACTATGAATACGGCCCTAAATCTTCGAGATTATTTTTGCGTCATTTATAGCGAGCTTCTTACACTTTTTCCCAATTCGAAAATTGGCTCGGAGAAAATAATTTTTAGAACTTCCTTCAACGGGGATGTCTGTTAAATAAACACTATAGTTTTCTTAGCATTTGGGAAGAGATCCTTCCATAGGTTGCAGATTTTGAAATGCCAACAGTCCTTTAGCTGTCCGTAATATATACGCCATAATCATACAAAGTTTCAGCAAAATCTGTTGAATAATATTCGGGGAGAGAAATTGCAAAAATACAGGCAGAAACCACTGAATTTTTTTATACATTGGAACCTGTATTAAGCGGCCACCATCGGACCCATGAACTTATGGCAGCTCAAGGACGTGACCGCTGAAGGGAGGGAAAACTTACACTGGGAATCGGCTTGGTGTGGTGGCTAGAGTACTCGCCTACCACACGGGCGGCCAGGATTCAAATCCCTGCAGTGGCGGATGTTTTTCAGAGGAACCCGATCCCTACTTGAGTGTCTTGTGGAGGGCACTTCAAGTGGAGTACTCCGTCTGTCGGATGAGACGTTAAACCGTGGTCCCCTTGGCGCCTTTCGTTAAGAATAGGCTAATATCGACGCCGGGTTTCTATCCAACCTTCCTCCATTACATGTACCCTATAGCGAAAATGATCTTAGAAGTCGGTCGCCTCCCCAAAAATCCAACCCAAAACTTACATTGCTTTAATGGATTTGAACCATTCCCGAAATATCGGCCGCTTAGAGTGGCGACTGCTTAAGGGAGGTAGACGCGGAGGGAGGTTTCATTGTATTGGTAGAGATGTTGAGCGTTTTTTTTTCTTCGTAATCTGATAGTTTTTCTTTTACGCGCCTCTCTTTATATGGAAAACATATTTAGCCCATGGACAACCTCGCTGGATTCCCCGTCTACACTCATGTGGTCAGACACGACCAGTGACGCTTGACGATCTACCGATACCGCTCTCACCGGGCACAAAATAGATTCCGGTTTCAAGCATTTAGAGATGGCTAGGTAAGGGGAGAACACGGGATTCGATGCCTTCGGTTTCCACGAATGTGGAAAGGAACGATCCGGGGGCGTGCGTGGGTGCGGCTTGCGGAGGCGGCGGTGGGTGGGTGCAGGAGGGAGCGGAGAGGACAGAAGGATGTGAAAGGGAGGAGCAGAGCGAGTGGCAGAACCCCCCGCTCGCTCCTACAACACCCCCTTTCTCGCTTAAATATAGTCGCACCCCCGCCGCCGCTTTTTTTCGAGAAACCCTTGAAGCGTGTCCCAGGGGAAAAGGGAAGCGAGGGAAAAGGGGAGGGGCGCCAATTTCCTCGCGGGCGAGAGGAAGGGTCTCCGCCCGCGTCGGGTCTCAGCTCGTATCCCGTCTCGCTCTCTCGCCATTTCCTCCTCAAATCCGCCTCCGGTTCCTTATTTTTCCCTATTTTTTTTCCTCGCGAGAGATGCTTCTCGCCTTCTTAAATCACTCGCCGCCGTTCTTCCTCTTCCCTCTCCTACTTAAAGGAGCCGCCGACTAATGCCAGCCGGTCCCCATATGTCGGCCATACACATAGCGGACGACGACCGATTTCCTCTCTCCCCCCTCTGGTCATTTTCGTAATTTGCGGTCGTTCAACTGATAAAGACTTTCCAAATGCGCATTAAGAAGAAGAAGAAGATATTTATTGTTCTAGGACTCTTGTCCTCTAAGAACAAATACAATTTACTTATACAAATTCTTAGAGTAGATTTAAACATGGAATTAATTAAACATAAAATCATGAAATCAACTCAACTTACTCATTGTGAGCGATAAACTAACAGGAAAATATAACAAAAGAGTTCCATTTTACAAAGAAATCATATCATCACTACACTACTACAACAACAACAACATTATACCAAGAAAAGCATATGATACACAACGTTCCAGTGACAAATCACTGAACCAACGAGGAAGAAGTTTTAGGAATAGCAATAAGTAACATGATGAAAAGAACAAACAACGAAAGAAATATAAGAGATACACATTTTTCTTCAATTACCAACCAAAGAAATATAAGATATACACATTTTTCTCCAATTAACCAATAAGTTATTATGGGCAGTAAGTAATATGTTAAAGACTTTTGCCTTGAACGATTTCAAAAACCGAGTATTTTTAACATCATCTGGTAGATTATTCCAGAGATTGGATGCTACAACCTGGAATGACTTCTGGAAAGAAGTTGTGCGATGAGCGGGATAGTAGATTAAGTTAGCATCTGATTTGATTGAGGTAGTACGAGTGAGATAGTTCCCTAATCATAATAGAGACCGTATTTGTACTACACGTTTTAATTTCACCAGCTGTGAGACACACGAATTGAACATTGCATTATTATCGGTGACATAATATATTTTAACATGACAGAAATTGTAAATAATCAAATGAAAATAATATATTTGTCTTTTAACTTGTCTCATTTTTTTCACGAGGTACGTTTGAAACTCCTTCAAAACGGAATGCATTTTGTGATACCCAAGAACCTATTGCGGTGACAATATAATTAATTTTCAAAAGTAGATGAGAAAACATACAAACTACACGCTGTTTTATTTTTTTTACGAGCATTATAAATTCCTCATTTTGTACATAATGTCTTGTAGATAAGAGACTGATATTCCGATAGCTTTGAAAGGGTGAGATATTATTCTTTAACATGACACCAAATTCATTGATTTCTGGGTGAAATGATATTTCGCTCAAACTACCTTAAGGTAGTGCTAGTGAGATAGTTCCCTAATCATAATAGAGAACATATTCGAAGTATACGTTTTCATGTCACCAGGTGTGAGACACATGAATTAAACATTGCATTATTAATGGTGACATAATCTAGATTTACATGACAGAAATTGCGAGTAATCAATGAAAATATCGAAATTAGTTTTTTAACTTTACTCATTTTTTTCACGCGGTACGTTTGAAACTTCATCAAAACTGAAGTTTTATCGTGATCCCGAAGAATTTACTGCGGTGACAAAATGATTAATTTTCAAAAAAAAGTTGAGAAAACACAGAAACTACACACTTTTGATTTTTTGACGAGATCTAAATGCAAGAAATGCCTCATTTTTCATATAAGGTCTCTCTGGAGTGAATGCACGTACCATTTCCCATATAAAAGGGCTGGTATTTTTTGGCAAATATCTCGGAAAGTAATGTGGTAAGAGAATAAAATTTTGATGTCAATGGATGGGTGATATATTTTTCGTTCAAATGAGACCAAAATATTGATTTGTAGGTAAAATAATATTTCGCTCAAACTGCCTTAATATAGTCCCTAGAGATAGTTGCCTAGTCATAATGGAAACCATATTCGAGTTATACTTTTTAGTTTAAGCAGCTGTAGGAAGTATGAATTAAATACTGCCTTATTGATTGTGCAATAAAAAACTTTAAAATGACTGAAATTATTGGTAAAATAAAAATATCAACATAATACCACAACATATATTTGACTAGTTTTTTCACGCGGCACTTTCAAAACTCCTTCACAATGGAAGGTTTTTTGCAATTCTTAAAAAAATTTCCGCGGTGACATTATGATTTAATCACAAAAATAGTTTAGGAGACATGCAAACTATACACTGCTAATTTTTTGACTAGATCTAGGTGTTAGGAATTCCTCATTTTCTAAATAAGGTCTCCCTGGAGAGCGTGACCTATCATTTCTCGTGTAAAAGGTGTGGTATCATTAGTCGAAAATATCGGAAAGTAGTTCGTTAAGGGGTTGTAGTTTGATATCTTTGGAAGAGTACAGAATTATTCTTTAAAATGAGACCAAATTCATTGATTCGTAGATGAAATCATATTTCGCTCCAACTACCTTTAAACCGCGATTGATTAGCGACTAGACTAAAGAAATGAATTTTGCTCACAAAGGCCATCATATGAGCACCCTTCGCAAGATTAATATTCGCACAAATTTCAAAAATATTCTCTGGTAAATTCCATATTTTATGCTCCAAATAGCATTTGAAAACGACTGTTCAATCAAAACATCTATAGGGAACAGATGAAAATACAATTAATGCCAATATGTATATACATTTAATAATAATGTACTGATAAGTAGCCAGTATTTGTTGAATCACTGTGCTACTAAGATATTTGAAGTTTGAACTACAAATATCGCACATCCCAAGTTCAAAGTCAGTAAGTGTATTAATAAGAGAACTGGAAATAAATATTATTATTCTTATATCGAGTAAATAATATTACTACTGACACTGAAATAGCACTATCTACATACTATCTACTGCCCTGCATCATCATCCCTAACATCTGCATCTACATGCTACCCTGCGAGCGGCCGCATGGGCGTGTGGCGGGAGGTGTTAGGTCACCATTCGTGTAAAGGGGCGTTTAGGTATTGCGTAAGACGATTTATGTCATTTTTGACCTCCCACCTCCATGTTAGACAATATAAGGTTTTCTCAACCCCCCTCCATCTCATGTCAGTCTTACGGAAGGTGTTTACGCTCTAAAACACACCCGTTCTGAATATCTAAAGCAACCTAAGTTTATTGTATAGCCTCCGAGTCTCTAGGGCCTCCCTCCTTTTTTTCCTTAAATCTTTATTCCCAGATTCCCAAATGATGGCCTAACCAGAACGAAGTTGCATCTCTCTTTTACTTTTTCATCCGAGGACCTTCTAATTACACGCTTAACCAAACCTAGTCTCTTTAATGCTGTGCCGCATATGTTTTGTATGTCTGTTCCCCACGATATATCAGAAGTTAAGGTAATTCCAAGATATTTAACTGTATCTGAAGATATTTTTACTCCACCCACAGTATAGTTATGGCATTTGTGTAATGACTTTTGTAGGAAGTGAACTGTAGTGCATTTACTAAGATTTAATTATAACCGCCACTCCTGGCACCACGAATGGACGTTGTTAAGGTTCAATGACAGAATTTCTTAGTCCGGGTCTTCGCTTATTTCATGGTAGATAACTGTATCGTCTGCAATTAATCCTAATTTACTGCTAGCTCGAGAACTTAGATCATTAATAATAATAATGAATTAAAGCCGGTCCATTACGATTCCCTGAGGAACACAGGGTGTGGCCTCGACCATATCAGAGTTAAAGCCATCAATAACTACTTTTTTTTCGATCACTGAGAAAGTCACTTCTCCAATTCACTATTTTTTATTAACTCGGCATGAATGCAAATGAGTTTTTTATGCGGAACAAATTCGAATGCCTTCGTAAAATCTAGGAATATAGGGGTATGGCACGGTGGCACCAATGAGTCTTGTCTGAATGTATGGCTAATCAGTTCATGCTCCCTTTCTGCCTCCGCGTCTCTACAGACACCCACGTCTTATGTGCCGCCAATCCGAACCGCCGCCCTTCCACTACACCCACCGAAATCCAGCATCTTCCTCTTTTCTTCGTCTCCTGAGGGGCTCCAGCACATCCTCCGCGACACCCAGCTTCCCTACATCTCAATAGGACCTTCCTCACCCCCGCCCACACACTCTTTCCCTCCCAATTTCAACCCCACGCCTAATTCCCCTCCTCCCTTCCCACCCACCCACCTAACATGCTCCTGTATCAGTCGCACCTCCTTCCCCTCGTATCTCTTCCGTCCCCCACCCCTGACTCCCCGTTTCCCCACCTCCTCCGTCTATTTTTTCCTTCCTTGTTGCGATATCCTTTGCGAAACGGCCATTTCTCCCTTCCATCTCCCCAATCTCTCCTTCTCCCCCCCCCCCCTCATAACATTTTCCCTACCTTTTCATCCGCGTGTATAATCCGACTTGATTAACCGCAGAAAAGATCTTTGCCAACCTAAAGGTGTGACTCCTAGGATAATTACCGGAAAATCTAACGACCAGGTCGCGAAAAGTACTTCATAATGTTATTTTATAATGGAATTTGGTGAAGAATATGAACTTATGGATTAGCCTTTTTGCCACCAATCTTTGATGAGTTCGTATGGTCTTCAATAGCCATATTTCAGCAACATTGACAGCGGCTTAAGTAAGCGACGTCCTTTGAGCATGCGTACTCCTTCTTCGTATAGGATTTAATTTATCACCGAGCGAAAATTATTTAATAATTTTTATTTCTATCTCGCAGTACATTCACAATTCTGACGTTTCGGCCAACCCCAAGGTTTTTGCTTGACATATGGCCGATTGCAAGAGCATGTGGTTATGGATTCAATAGTTGTAAGTGCAATGAAGTTATAGATCTCATAAAACTATTCGGGTTCCAGGAACACATCTACTAGTTACAAAACTTATATACCAATAATTAATAGCTTCTAAAGTTTGGTCTAATCTACTACCGCCGAATAAAACTTATGAAAGTTTAGCCTATGTATAATTTCCAATGCACATAATAATCAGTAGTATGAGTAAAAAAACTGGTCATTTGTCACAAAACAACTCTTTTATCAAGTTATTAAGTCTCCAAGCGGTTCATTGCGAATCCACCATTTTGGGTATTATGGAGCTCATATCTTCATGCCCTAAGTTGTGAAACCAATAAGTTTATTGAGTGTTTCTACAAAACTTATTGAATGGTTGACAAGGAATATGGGTCCCATAACTCTGTAAAATACAAATGTGTTGTTCCTGCAACTGGCCATAATTCATCCATTTCGCCTTGCTATCTAAGGAAAGAGCAGGAATAAACAATATTTTGTTATTTTGGTTGCCAGGCTAAAGTTATATGACATATAAATAACCCGATAACATTTATGAAAGTTTGGACTATGAATAAATGCTAATGCACATAATAATTAGTCAGTAAGAGTAAGCAAACTGATAATTTGTCTCAAAATAACTCTTTTATCAAGTTATTAAGTCTCCAAGTGGTTCATTGCGCATCCGCCATCTTGGCTACTTATGGAACTCATAGCTTCATGGCATTAGTTATGAAAATAATAAGTTTATCGAATGTTTCTGCAACACTCGTTGAATGGTAACCAAGGAATATGGGACCCATAACTCTATAGAATACACGTGTCGTTCCTGCAACTGGCCATCAAGGACATAGGCCGCATCGAATTGATCCGTCATCCTCATATGTATTCGCGGGATATTTTTCCACACCGGTATGGGTACCAGATTGGTTTCCTATTCCAATCAGATTCTACGTAGTATTTCTATGGAGAGACTGGTAACAAAAATGCCCGTTGATCTCCCCTTCTGAATTGAGTCTATTCTTTCTTTGCCGACACTACACTCCCATCTATTTTCAGATCACCTTTGTTCTTCTTTCCCCTCCCTTTCCCAGCTTCCCATCTTTTGTCTCTCTTTCCATTCATTCTGGTTTCATTATTTTCTTTCCTTTCTCTTCCTCTCCATTCATGCTTTTGACCGATTCAACCTGTATTCGTACCATTACTCGCGAGGGAAAAGGGTGCTGCAGTTGAAATTCATCATCATTGGTCTTTCAATCCTAAGATTGGTTGACTGCCGCCCTCCACACTTCCCTATCTTCTACCCGTTGCATAATTCCGTCACCCGAGTTTGAAGACTAATATCTCAAAGACGGCTGAATCGATTTTAAAATGAATTACATCAAATCTAAGCTTGTTCAGTTCTGCGATTAGTGATGGTTTAGTGATGACAACAAAGAATTCTGGGCAAATATAAAAGGAACGGCTTGGACACAGTAAAGAGAATCAGGTGTTTCGGGTCTCCCCGCGGGGTTTAAAAACCTCCCACCAGGTATGCAAGCCTTCGCTTATACCCTAGTGGGAAGTAGCGGGAAAAGGGAAAGGGAAGGGAAGGGAAGCGAGCCACAACCCCTGCGAGGCCGACACCATGAGGCGGATTGACGTCAAAAGGACGTCAATGGGCCACCGCCTCCCCGCAGTTCTCGTATCTGTTGGGTTACCCCAACAACGTGCGACGAGTCCCCGTCAGTCTCGCTTTTGCGAAAACTTACCGCACATCTGATGAGAACCAGAGGAGCCCGTTGCCCAAAAACAATTGGGATTAGGTATCCCCCGACTCCCTTTTACGGGCAGACGCCGTGCGGTCTGCCGAAGTACATCATCAAATCAGGGACCACCGGACCCATGGAGGGTCAATTTGGACCAATTCTGGTCGAAGGGTGGGTACATCCATCATCTCAATACTCCTCGTCTACCCTTAGTAAAGAGAATCAGTGAGATGGAGGGGGTTGACTCAAACAAATTTTCTCCGACTCGCTCTCGATGACAAATTCCGTTGTGTGCGGCTTCATTGTACCCCATTTAATAACACCTCCTTGGCCGTAGATTGCCAGAAAATCTCTTTCCTCTGCTTTCACACCGCTACCCTCACCAATCCGTCCGCATCCGCGGTTCCAGAGCGCAACTACGCCACTCTCTTGCTCTCCGCTGTCTCTCAGTCGGAATGAAACGGTTGCCAAGGTTTTTTTCCCCTCTTCTCCCAACTCACATCTCCACTACCGTCTTCCCCGGCGCGTTTTATATATAAATAAGAAACATTCGCGCTCTTTTTATTTAGTTTTCGTTTCCTCCCGTCCTCGGTCCCTTTCAGTCGTTTATTCCTTTCCTTAGGGAAACGCCTCTGTTTTTTTTAAAGTCACCATTTTGGCCGGGCCGCGTACGGAAGGAAAAAATTGCGCTCAACTGTCTATTTGTCATCCGGCGCGTATTTTTTTAAAAATCCTGTTCCCCTCCGCTGCCGCCTCTCTTGCTCGCTTCGCCTTCTTTAACGTCACCTTCTTTCGCTCTCTGTAGGAGTTTCCCATCCAGAGGCAAACAAAGTGATCCCGCACGTGAACACACAAAAACACAAACACAGTTAGACGCAACTAATGTAATCCCTGAAGTTGGACAACAAAAACACAAGAATCGCAGGCAAAAGGCTTGAAGAAATTACCTACGAAGTGGAAAGACGATGCGTTCCGTTTAGTCTGTTAATCCTGTGACATTTGTGGTTATTGATGGGAAAATATGCTTCAAAATGCTCTAATTGTATGATGAAATAAAAACCATGAAATTTCCCTTACTATGAGTTTACTTCCATCCGCGTTTCCATGTCTCCAAGTCCGCGTATTTGCTTATTTCACGATAGATAAATGTATCGTCTGTAAATAATATTAGTGTACTGCTAACTGGAGAACTTAGGTCATTAATATAAATAATCAACAAAAGAGGACCGATCATGCTTCCTTGAGGAACACCGCATTCGGTATCACGGTATTTCGTCTAAGGGTATGTTGAAATTTCCTATTGTATGCGATATTTACGCTCCATAATGGGAGAAGTTATACATTTCATAGGCTGTGTCTGTTTTTATTTAAATTTGTCGACCCTGTCTCGCTTCAGTCAAGCTGGTTCAATTCAGTGACCACGAAGTCAGCGTCGTGCGTGCGAGAATTATTGGAAATAGTAGGGCAGGTAGTTATACATGAAAAAGTTGGGTGACGACCGATACTTTACTCAATGTAGGTGAACGAGAAAAGTTCGTTTTTCTATGCAGTATCCCGCAGATCTGATTATGCATAAAGTTAATTCATCAAGTGCATTAGCTTAATTGATCTGGAGAAAGCACTTGATTGCATGGATTGAAGTAAGAGTCTAACTATCCTGAATATGATTTGAGCGTCATGTGATGACATAAGAAATAAATTCAGACTGAATGGAGAAAATTTAGGTGTGAATTAGAATTTAGCATGCGAAAGTGTAAGGAAAAGATATTCGGCAAGGATATGTTTTCTCACCCGTGATCTTAAGCATTTGCATTGAATGAGAGGCAAGCGATCAGCATCCTAAGTTTTATGAGGGATTGTTGGGGTGATTATGAGGGATTGTAAAATAAAGATTTTCGAAAGAAAAGGGCTGTTTGATAAAAAAAATAAATATTAAAAATGCAGATACCTTCTCTTTGGAATATCGGTTGCTGACGAATTGCTAGACAAAAATCTTGTTGTCAGAACTAAAGGAAACATTCGTGTCGGTTTGGGATTTAAGACTAATGAGATTTTTCGAAAAACTCTGCGTTGCTAGGGACTCTTTCGAATGGCAAAAAATTAGCGCGCAGCATTGAATGTCACTTGTTCCCGTGTGTCCTTCTCTCCATTTGTAAGAAGTAGTGCAGGATCAAGCGTACTCTCGAAATACGATTTTTTTAAAAAACTCAACTGCAACGGTGCTAATTTTAAGATAATTATACACGGTGCCTAGATTCAACTGCTTTTTAAGCAAGCATAATGTAAAAAAAACTAAGGAAAGGTCACTGAGAGAGATGTTTAGAAGGTTTATATTTGCATACATGGATTAGTGTCACTCATCTATATTATTAATACACAGCTGTTACGATTTAGCTAAATATTAAAAGTCGGGACCCTTTTTCGAACGTGGAAAGTTTATTTATCTCTCGGTACGTTTTTTTAATGACAGGAACAATATTTTAAGCTCAAATGATAATGAAATTCTCATTATGAAATGCAATTGAATTTTTAATACCTTTTTAAGGATAATTGTTTGTCATGCAAATAAGTTACCCGTGATGTGTATACAACTTCAACAATATGCCGTAGCAGTATATAAATTGGAAAACGGATACGAGACGGCAGCGCAAAACACGATTTAAAAAATCTAGAATCTGTAACAAAATTAACCATTTACCATCACCAGTAATGGTTTTAATAATTTTAAGTCTTCTCACGAAACATGTTTCTCGATTAGAATAGTAGCTTCTTCGGAATGAAGAAAGGCCTATTTCACCTCTATAAAGTTGAACCAAACCAAAAATACAGTCGTTGCGGTGCCGTTATCTGAGCCCTTTGTTGGTGTGAATTTCACAGTAATATGGTAATTACTGATGGGGTACATTTTATCCTCCTGTTTAATACTTGAGTAATTTAATTGCTCCATTTGCTGCAGTTTGTTTCCTCGTACTTTTATGATCAATCTTGCGCTCTTAGTTTAAGAAATCTCATCACGAAAGTTTTCAAATGATAACCGGGAGCGCCTGATATGTTCCCTATTGCGAGAGACACCCCTCATCTTTATGAAATCGACAATGACAGCAGTCATCAATCTGAAGATCAGGCACGTTCGATTCGATATATCCGTAGCTCTTCCGGTATCGAAGGAAGAATACAATCGATATTGAACGACCTTGCTGAAGATTGGTTTGCAGCGCCGCCCCATTCCACACTCCTTTTCTCTCAAAGGTTACCTACCTACAAAATTATTCGTTTTTACTTCCTTCATGATTTACCTAATGTATTTCATTCATGGTTTTCCATTTAATTACAGGGAAAATATAATTTTGCCAACAATTAGAATTGAAATTTTAGTATTTTTTTAAATAAATGAAATAATAGTAGCACCCTTAAATTAATCCGCAAGACATTAAAGTAATCGCATACATTTTTGTGATAAATTATGTTTCTACGAATTACTGCGCTGCCGTTACATACGCATCAGGGTCGTTCGATTCGATACATCCGCAGCTCCATCGATACGGGTCTTCGCAACCATTTCCACCGCGCGGCCGCCATTAATGTGCTTAATGAGCCTATACTGCCGCAGTATACCGTAGGAAATCTGCAATTATGCCCGCAAGTGGCCATTTCAAATACAAGTGCTCTGCCAAATCGATGAAAACGTTAAAAAAACCAACGCTATGCTGATGGAAGCTATACCAAAATAAGCACATTAATCGTGGACTTGTTTAAAGTTGCGAAGAACTGTATCGAAAGAGGAATGCGATCGATATTGAACGACATTGATAGACATTTATGACTTTTGTTATTTTTAGTTTATTCATTGATTCATTCATTGATTATTTGATACTTGACACTGTCATTAAGTACGTAACGTTTGATGATGATGTATTTGTTCTTATTTTTTTGTTTATTTAAACCATTTTAAAAGATTTTCAGTTTGTTTATTTGTTGAAATGTTATTTGGTATTTTGGTTGTGAAGGAGTTTGTTGACTGATTATTGTGCGTGAGGACATATTGAAGGGAGAAAGACCTGCTGAGGACTTCCGTAAAATTGTGGTATTCTATCAACAGAAATTGAATGAGGGAAACAATGGATATCCGACGTGGATATTGCAAGACCAAATAAGGCACGAAAGATCGCTTCCCTTCAAATGACAAGTATATCTTCATGTTCCTCCACACGGGAACAAACGACGATCATTACTCGATTCTCTTTTGACCGAAGAGTCACCACATCACGTTCCCCATTAGCTACGTGTGGATGGCTTCGTCGAAGTCACGGGTGAGTGAGCAAAATCCCTTTGTGCACGAGCTGAAAACAGCGGTGTTGGCGGGCGCGCTCTTGTGGTTTCGGTGGCGCCGCCAATGTTCGCCCGTAAACAGCGCGCGGGCCTGGACTGTAGGGGTGCATTCCTCGTGTACGGCCGGGGTAAAGTTTTGGGCAGGAGCTAGGGAGAAGGTATGGGGGGCAGGGAAGGGATGAGAACATCTCTGAGATGACAGATTAGAGTACGCCGCACGCGTATTCTGGTGAAGCAAATGACTGGGTCACAGTATAATAGCGAACTTAGTTGAAAGCACATTCAGAGTGGAACAGTCAGTGCGGCGATAAAGTCTTTGCCGCTCACTGAAATGGCTCAAGCTCGCCCCTAGTAACGATTGGATCCTTGACTGTGAGGTAGGAGTTGTTTTCAAACAAAATCGTCGTAACACTTCACACAGTACCAGGTACGTAATCAGGATTTCATTTCATGGGGGTCCTTCTCGTGGTGGATGGAGAGAAATTTTTCTCTGTCGGGAGAAAATTGTGTCTATGCTTAATTTTTGCTTGAAGGTTCTCGCAGCTTCTTTTATCAATTTATGGAATTCCTTTCGGGAAATTCTGCGCGGTGCTGATCATTTTTTTTCTCGACGTTCCACTCCCCCTAGTGGGAGCGTTTTCAAGACAATGAGTGTGCCGTGCCTCGTCTCAATCTTATATAGCGTCCGTTGCCCGATTGTTGGGCCGATTTGGATTCCGGGCGGAAGACGTTAGCCGTTGGACATTTGAAGGGGCCAGGAACCCCTTCTGGAACGTCGAGAAAAAAAATGATCAGCACCACGCAGCATTTCCCGAAAGGAATTCCATGCGTCCATGCTTAATGATAAAATCTTGAACTTACCCACAGAACTAATTCAGTGGAAAAGTAAATGATTTTGTTTTTTAAATGCGGAAATTGCGGCGTTAAGTCCGAAGCTGCAGAGTGTTGAAAAGTCGGAGTTGTGCGTTTTGGCATCAAACGTGTAACTGAGACTTCCGTAAAACAACAACCAATTTTCAAATATAATTGCAGTGAAAATCTCAGAGAAAGAAGAATCCACTTCAAATTATTAAAACTTTCGCGGTCCATGTTCGGCAAGCAGTGATGGTTTTTTTTTGGGGATAACCCGCGTCAAGATTTAAAAAAAGGGAACGTTTCTTCTCCTTTGCCGGAGACCTCATCAGGGCTGATTCAGGGGTCATTCAGCCCTGATGAGGTCTCCGGCAAAGGAGAAGAAACGTTGACTTTTTTAAATCTTGACGCGGGTTATCCCAAAAAAAACCATCTCTGCTTGCCGAAGATTCCACTTAATTTTAGCGTATCAGGCGATATTCTGTGGAAATGGAGTACAGATGACGCGATCTCACAATAAAAGATTTTGTTTTATTTCCACAGAGTTATATTCACACCAACCAAGGTTTCAACATAATATATGTAATTTTTAGGTTACAATTTTAGCAGTATTGTAAGCTTATATATGTTTTGGAACGGGTCTACCACTCGGGTCTATTCTATCCCTACGCTACACCATTTCCGCCCCTTACAACCGTCCCAAAACATATGTAAGATTGCAGTACTTGTAAAATTGTACCTTGAAAATAACATAGCTTATGTCAGAACCTTGGTCGATTTGAATAAAACTGTGGAAAGTTAACATCTTTCATTGTGAGATGACAGTACTCACGTTTTTAATTGTGAAAATAACCGATGTATAATAGGAACGAATTTTTTATGGATAAATATTGGATGAAATAATTTTTTTTCGTGGATAAAAGTACGACTTTTCCTAAGTCACCTTTATTTGAGTAAATTTTATTGTGGGTTTGGATCGCATATAGCCAACCTGGTTGCGTCACTATATTGTACGCTTTTAAAAGCAGCTGAAAAAAGTCACAGAGATACATATAACTATCATAGTAGGTGACGTATGTCTTGTATGAAATTAAACTAAGACATGCCACCCTTTGATTTCCTGGTGAATACGTTCCCTTGGAACGAAGATAAATTAATTTATAACTGTGGAGTAACAAAGGGTAACGAAGACTCAGAAATTCCACGAAATTTATATGCTTTTAATTGGATTTATTTTTAACGCCAAGCCGCGCTTTTCCTCATATTTTCCAAATTTAAAATCCCGTGTAAATGAAACATATTAATAGTGTTTTCAACAAAAATTGCTCGGTATTTTATTTTTCACTATATTTCTAATCAGATACAGAGTGAAAGCTAGCCGTTTTTTGTGAATGGCACCAATGAAATCAGCTCTGCGAAACAGCTAAAAATGGTGATTTACTGGCGTGTAGTTAATGGAAATCAATTTGGGAAAAGAATATCTTAAAAACTGGTCGGTAGACTTATTTTTATTTAAACAAATTAACATTTTTCATGTTCGTTTCCACTATTCTTGGGACTGTTCTGCCGCTCTGCGTAATAGATATCATTGGCCTCGAGGATTTGTGTTGGAATTGGACTCGGGTGTCACGCAAGCGTACCTTCGTGTTGTTACGCCAGAGGGCTCTTAGCGGTCTTCGGGCGCTTAACTCCACAATTCCGACAGTAAAACTGGGAATTAGAAAAGGCCAATACCGTTGTATTTTTATTATAGAGTAGGAAGGACGTTTACGGGCAGTTCTAAAGAAGTTTAACCTTGCCCTAGACTTACATAAGGGTAGGTATCAAAGTCTATATTTAGCGACTTATCCGGTGGATCAATTCAATTCAAATTCCACACGACAATGGACAAAGAACGGTAGGAATACAAAAATAACTTTCCTGCCCTCTATAATCGAAAAAGTGATTCTAAGAAAGCGAAAATATCTTATCTCATGTGAAACCTTGGTGATCGGAAATGAATTATTTGCCGGGCATAATCACAGCAACAATTAGAATTATTTGAGCAACGTCTGGTCCAACTGATTTATGGAATTATTTCAGCATAAACGAATATTTGCTTCGAAAATTATCAATGGCTACAAGATGCGCAGTTTTTCTTGGAGGGATTAAAGTGGGAACCCCTGGAGACTCGGTGGCTACACGCTAGGCTTAGCTTGCTTGAGAAATTCAGAACTGGTGTGTTTCAGAGCGACTCAGAGAACAGTATCATGAAGCCTCACTACATCTCCAGGTCTGACAGAAGCGATAAAATAAGAGAGATACATTTGACGAATAGATAGGTCCAACAAATCAATCTTTCCGCCCACGATAAGCGATCACAATAAAAACTGAGCTCCACTAAATACACTCCCATAATACACGTCACCATTTCACCTTCTAAAACCTCATCCCTTACATCTTTACACAGATGGTGTCCTAAAACCCCCTGCCACATGCCCATGCGGCGGCTCGCAGGATAGTATGTACATGTAGATTGGGAACAGGGATGTCTTCTCGTTTCTGTCGCAGAAGCAATCAAGATCTCTCACTCATTTACCACTGGAAAACTGACTAGTCACCAACACAGGATAGGAAGGCAGTCACTATCAGTGCACATCATCTGCATATTTACCTGTTATTTGGTTCTTTTCGCTAAAACATAAAGCGATAAAATAAGAGAGATACATTTGACGAATAGATATGTCCAGCAACTCCATCTTTCCGCGCACAATAAGCGATCACAATAAAAACTGAGCTCCACTAATTACACTCCCATAATACACGTCACCATTTCACCTCCCTAAACCTTATCCTTAACAGCTTTCCACTGTCCTTATACCCCCTGTCACACGCCCATGCGGCGCCTTGCAGGGTACTATGTAGATGTGGATGAAAAGAATAACTTATATAAATATCTCATGACGATGCAATTAATCGAAAATTGATTCGTAATAAAAGTCATATTCATTTCGAGGAAATTTTCGTATATTTTTATGCATTCGTGAAATAAAAATCCCACTCAATATCACCTAAGCCATCTGAATTCATTTGCATCGGGCTTGTGTGCTTTCAGAACCGTCACTTTCCGTCAACAATTTCTGTTCCTTGACGGTCGGTGCCAACTAGTCAGAATTAGTTTGCGCCTGGGACGGCAATCGGGACGAGATGGAACTTATTTGGATTCCATATTCAGAGGGGGGATGAATATATATTTCCTCTGAGAATGTTTATGCGATTCAAGCCAGAGCGAGGACGTCAAACAGTCCAAATCAATAGCGGAGGGAAGGAACGAAGTTTCAATGAATTAACTCGGTCGTCGTTTCAAGCATTATCTTCTCATTCGTTCCACGCGCGCGTGTGTCTCGTGTGGACGGGTTCGGAAGCCGTAGGAGACAACGAAAATGACATTTGATAGCATAGAAGGGAAAGAGGTGGCAAAAGTATTTTCCTATTATAGTTTGGTAATTCAAGAAATAGGTCAACGTGAGGAAACCCCTCGCACCGTCTAAATTCCGTACTTTTTGCATTTCCGGTATCTTGAAAACTATGAGAGTCTTCCTCTCATTTCTCGCTTTCAAACTCTTTTCAAGTGACTAGTCTTCTCACATGGCCTTTGGCGGCTAAGTCACGTGATTACTTCGCTGCCTGTCACGTGATTGCGGGTGTGGCGGGAAGCAGAGTCAGACGACAGTCCATGGTCGCTAGATTCATTGGAGAATGGGATGATTTCAGCAATAAACTTGTGGCATTTAATGCTGGTGCGAGTTCTAACATTTTAGCACCTACTTATTTTAATGAAATCCTTCATCAGGGTTGAAATTCGCTATGAAAAAAATCATTTGACTTGACCCTGATTCGAACTCGGATCTCCCAATTGCCGGTCAGGTGTGTCAGCCAGTTACACGGGTTCGAATCCCGGTCAAGTCAAATGATTTTTTTCATAGCGAATTTCAACCTTGGTGTATATGCACCAGTGCGAGTGACTTCGTACCACATCATTTTTTTACATGCAATGTTTGGAAATCCTTCATCCTGAATTTCTTTATTTTTAAGTAATTATTTCGCATTAAAAAAACATGGACAAGAAACGGACTCAACTTTGGACAACATTGGATCTGTCATGTTGCATACCCCTCTTTGTTCATGTTTGATTTAAAATTAATAATTCAATAGTTGGACATCTGACGCAGTCTCAGGTTCAACATTATGGAATATTTTCATAATTTAATAAAAAACCATACTTTGAAATTCCAAAGTTTCATGTAATAAAAGAACAACTGGTTTTTGAACCCTGGCCGCCCGTATGGTTAGCTCTCTTGAGTTGGTACTTAAGTCACCACAGCAACTCGACCCCTTTCATATGAATGTTGCCACCGTTTTAGCTTCAAATATTCTCCTTTTAATATGACTATTTTTGTATTTCAACAACTAAAGAACAACCCGAATATCAAGAGAGATCTGAAGACACCAACAAAGACCTGAAGATGACACGAAGTGTCGAAACCCGGGTCGTGTTATTAAACCTATAGTGGAGTATACAAAGTTTTATTTAAGTTACAACTAAAACATTATTCTGTGAAAGCATACTTTATGGCTTTGTCTATTCTCCTCATTAGTCTGTAATATGCACCGTTAGGAAGACCTCCTGCCAGGCAATGCGTAAATAAGGCTCTTGCATATGCTGATTTTTTTTAAAGAATATGACTGGCGGTCATACTCCTCCTTACTCGAGACTGTTTCATTTATAAAGAGACGGTTTATTTTGGACGTAGCCAATTTAAAACTACGCGAGCGGAAAGGAATTTTGAGAAAATTCACACATTAGCCCTGTCTCTCTCTCTCTCTCTCTCTCTCTCTCTCTCGAAATCCTCCCTCAGGCTAATGCTCGATGAATTCCACGTCCAGACGAGAAGAGGAAGAAAATATATACGAAAAACCTCCGTTTCGCAACACTTCGCGTGTCCTTCGCACACCTCCGCAAACGGATCGCAATTACGGGCCCGTGTCCCGTGCGATGCGATGTCCGCCGTCGGGCGAAAAACCACCCACGCATCATCCCTCCCCCCCCTTCGAGTGAAAACCTCGCCTACACACACTCAAGAGCCACCCACCTTTGGGCGACATGCGTGATTTAAGGCGGCCGGAGGGGTGATCCTGGGTCATCGAGGACACATTTTTTTAATATCTTTTTAAAATGAGCCGAAAAAAAATTCGTGGACCGCACTTCACAAGTACATCTACATCTATATCTACATCTACGTAATACCCTGCGAGCCTTCACGAGGATGTGTGGCAGGGGGTGAAGATCACCAAACATGCGCTATTGACATGCAAGTAGGATATTTAATGGAGACATGCTAGATAATAGGGTCACATGCAGTTAGATGGTTAGTATCTACATAATAAGGAAGGGATTATTGGTTGTTATTACATGCATCATGCACTACAGACTTACTATATTTCACCAACCTATTCCTTTGCTACGCTGCCTGTTGTTCTCTCTTATGGTACGCGGGAAAATGACATTTTAAATCTATCGGTACGACAATCTATCTCTCTAATCTTGTTAATCTGATCAAACCTAGCATAATACGCAGGGGTTCTTAATATATATATCTAACGTCATCTGTGAACAAATCGGTTTCGAATTTATTTAAAAGGTTTAACCTAAATTTTAACCAGCGTTCTGATAGTAATTCCCATCCTAGTTCTTCTATTAAATTCGTAACACTTCAACCATTATCATAACGTAAAGTAAAACGATTCGAGTACCTGGGAACTAAAGTGACGGAGGATTGGAAGAGTGAAATGGAGATAAAACAAGCATTGGTACGGCTAAGGAGGCATTTAGGAAGAAAGAGACTAATATACTAACTTGTGAAAGGGAGCTGGAACTGAAGAAGAGTAGTCAAGTGTTTTGTTTGGAGTGTGTTTTTGTACGGTGGGGAAACGAGGACGATGACAGAAATGGATATAAAAAGGATAGATAGTTTAGAAATGTGGATTTGGAGGAAAGTGCTCAACGTCAAGTGGTCTGATAGGGTTAGGAATGAAGAGGTGTTGGAGAGAATAAAAGAAGGAAGAAAGCTCTCAAAAACCATGAAGATAGGAAGAAGAGCTGGATGGGATATGTACTGAGAAGGAAATGTTTGTTACGAGATGCACTGGAAGGAACGGTGGATGGAAACCGCAAAAGAGGAAGGAAGAAAAGAAAGATGACCTGAAGTATGGAGGGAGTTTCAGATAATTGAAGAGGAGAGAAGAGGACAGAGAGAAATGGAGGCACCAAGGACCTGCGAAAGTAGACGACTAATGATTATGACTTCACAGGAGTGCATCTGTTCAAGCGCTGGAACTCACTATTGAGGTTGATGGTAAGGGCGCATGATACTACGGCAAATGCTTGAAGCAATGAAGTGGGCGTTGTCTGAATCAAGTTCCCATTTACAGCAAGTCCTCGGTAAGCGTCGTTTTCATTAACGTCGGACTCGATGTTACGTCCATGCTAACAAGGGTCGTCGGAAAATTTTTCCCTGTTTAATTCTAATCAAATTGACCGGATATGCATATGCTTGCGTTTTTTGGAAACTGAGACGTAATCATCCCATCTGAAATAGCTATTTTTTCCTAGATTTGATTAATGCGAACACCAAACCCCCGTTCACAACCACTCAACTTGGCTTAAGCTGTTCCCGAGTGCCAATCGGGGCCTGAAATTTCCAACCAATCACAGCACGCCACTTTCAAAGTCGATATTACAATCGATTGATGGGCCTTATCGATATCGTAATCCCCTTTTCCCCAGCCTTTTCGATAGAAAACCAGGCCTTGCCATTGGCTAGAATTAAGGGAAAGTTGAGAAGTGCTCAACTCCAAGACTACGCCAAGTTGAGTTAAGCCACTTTAAGTTGTGGACCAGTGCGTTTCTCACGGACTCAACTCCTAAGTCGCGCAAAGTTAAGCCAAGTTAAGTCAAGTTAAGTTGTTGTGAACGGGGATTTAGGTGTGCAAATTTTCGTGCAAATTTGTACATACACGCTGGGAGAGGGGGAGATTGTTCCGGTGGGGCGTAGGGAGGGGGGTTCATGAGGTAAGGGTTAGAGGAGTGGAAAGGGAAATTTAAGGGTTGTTCGCACTAGGCTAGTAATTTAGTTGGGGACTGAGTAATTTTATAACTAAATGTGTTGGAACAACAAAAATTTATTCGAGTGGATTCGCAAGTTATTTAGTCGAGTCGATCCATTTCGTTCTATTTTTGTCGGGCGAGTAGCGCCCCCCCACCACGCGTCACTGCTCACTCGTACATTGACTAAACAAGTCCGAACCTGTCGTTTTAGTCGAGTTCATTAGCTGCCGCAAACATGTCGTTTTGCAGGAGCGGATCTGCGTAACTTTCCGCTGAATTTTCGACTGCATTTTTATTACCAGAAAATTTACGCAACTTTCAGACATCCTCAAACTATCGAAGTATTCTTTGGGATCTTCTAATGCTAATTTCTGCAAAAACAATTCGTAGGTCCTAGTTCATCTCTTCTATTAATCCATTTTCGTACCCTTAGCTTTTTTTATCTATCACACAAATTTCTTCATCCACCTCTTCCAAAATAGCCATTACCATAAGCCTTATTTGCTTATTAGTTTATTGCGTTGCAGCCCTTTCATCTTGCAAACCACGACTCACTCGTCAACTGTACTCGACCGTAGTGCGAATGATTTTTGGAGGGTAGCGAGTATTTTAGCCACTAAAATACTCGCCACTAGACAAAATTACCAGCCTAGTGCGAAACAGACTTTACGGTGTGGAGGAGAAGGTGAGTTAAGTCGTGGGAAGCTGACGCCCCTAAACATCTCCAAACCTCCACTCCCTCCCCTTAATCCTCACGCAGCCGCCCCCTCTCAATACCACCCGCCCACCCCTGGAACCCTGCTCAGCAACCCTACCCCTCCACACCGCCCCCCGACATCCCCAGGACTACCACTGGTCTGGAGAAGTAGCCGTGGGGCGAGGGAAGGGGCGTTGAGGAGGAGAAAAGAAGTGGTGGGGGTGACGGTAGTATGGGGGTGGGAGGGGTGGGGGATAAAGCCCCCGGTTGCCAAGAAACGCCCTCAGTCGTGAGGGAGAGAGGCGGAAAAAAAATGCATGCGATGAAGAGAGCTGAATGTTTTTAAAAATAGCCGCTTCTTCGTCCTCAAATTATAAAAAAGGGAACGCGAGGAGGAGGAGGAGGATAAGGGGTCGGTGGATACAAAAAATAACGGTGAGGAGGCTTTAAAAAATAATTAACTCTCATATATTTAAAACAAAAATAATTTAAGATGAAACTAGAAACACTCAGAAGTACACTCACCTTGTACAGACTTTATCCCTGGAAGACAAGACATATATCTGAGTTCATCTATGCTCTTCTATGAAGTCTGATGTAAAAATACAATTTTGGGGATCGGGTTGGTGTGGTGGATAGAGTACTGGCTAACCATACGGACGGCCAGGGTTCAAATCCCTGCAGAGGAGGATATTATTCAGATGAAACCCGATTCCTATTTGAGTATCTTGTGGAGGACACTTCAAGAACATTACTCTGTCTGTCGGATGAGACGTTAAACCGTGGTCCCCTTGGCGCCTTTTGTAAAGAGCAGGCTAATGCTGACGCCGGGTTTCAATCCACTCTTCCTCCCTTACCTATCCCTTAAGGCGCAAATGACCTTAGCCTACCCATAATCCTATCTAAATACCATTTTTATACAATTTCGCACTCATTATGTTGACCTTTCGATTTTAATCAAGAAACAACGATAATCCTGCACATACCTGGTTAATGACACCGTAATCGTACCTGAGGTTACATGTTTTTTCTTTTCATTGTAAGATATTTTTGAAGAAATGATATTTTCCCAAGTCGATTTAAAATAATGTAACGCATAATTTTCTTCTAATTGCCTCGCAGCGCAATATCTTTTTCCCCACCACGGACTTAGAATATACGTCCCCACAAAAATGAAAATAGTGATTGAAGGTATCTGTTTGTCAAAAATTTGCCCAAATAAGAGATAATATCAATCTATTGCTACATGAAGTGTGCTGATCAGCAGTTCCCAGCCTGGAGTACCTACCGGTACACTAAGGAGTGAGTGGACGGAGGTACGCATTAGTTGAGGTGCAGTGAATATATGATCGTTGTGCGTCATGGGAAAATCAGCCTCCCATTGATAGCTTATGTAGATACGCGAAATAGTATTTCAAATTGAAAGCAAAAATTTTATCCCCTGAACTGGAATGGGACAGTGGAAGAAGGAACCTGGGCATTTCAATTGGCCATGGCATTCGTCGGTATTCATTGGTATTATCCCAGGTTCATCGAACGATTTTTCATGGTGAATTTTCCACATGAGTTTTTATCTATTCATCTGGTGAATCCGCTATGGATTCTAGGCTTTGACTAGGACATGTAAGCTGGAATAAGATCTGACCCACCGTTCAAAAATGTGCGAAATTACCGTCTCTCATGCATGAATGGATTTAGTTAGAAAATAGAAAGTGATATGCGACACGCTTTTGTGGGTAATATTGAAGCCCTTAAAATGAGCACTCGGCCATTAAAAATTTATTTAGGCAGTTTATGGGTATCGTTTATTAAAGGTTTATTTAGGCAGTACATGGCCTGAAGACGTAGGAGTTACCAACGGCTTTGCCGCGGAGGCGTAATAATTTTACCAGAAAAATATAAAATGGGAATACGTCCGAAAAAAATGCATTGCACTATTCAAAAGAGCTGGGGAAAAATTAGGCGAGATTTACATATTTGGTACACCATTTTCCGAAAAAATACCAGGTCGATGATAAATGCTTGTGATAACTCACCCCCTGCCGCTCAAACTCCAGTTGCCTTGCGAGATTCATGTGAGTGTACGATAGATTTAAAATCTCTGCTTCCTTCGACGCGTCTTTAGGTTGTATAAGCGTGATATCATATCTCATAAGATTCGATGAAAATTTTCTCACTTTTATAATAATACAAGAAAAATCCTCACATGCCGTACTAATTATTGAGATGATTTCCCAAAAAATATGAGTCATTTTATATGGGAGAATGGTTCAGGCATGTACTTTAGAGAGCCTTAATTTAAAAAAAATTAGCCATATCTAACGTGTAGATCTCATAAAAATTTTTACGCTGTCTAGCTTGTCGTAATCAACCATCAAAAACTTTCGATATAAATTGATGACCGCAGTAAACGTCATTGATTCGCAAAAAAAATACCTGGTTGAGAAATCACTTGGAGCATATTTTTGATCAGCACTTTGGCGAGGAAAAAATTAGTCGTGTAAATGGTCGAGGCATGCACGTTCAGTTAATTACCGAGAAATTCACTCATTTAAAAAAATAACATTTTTTCGTCATTTACGTTGCAATAATTAATTCATTCTTCTAACCTCTTCTGAAATTCAAAAACAATATTGAAACATGGGTCTCCGTCACGACCAGTATTTTAGCTCGCTCAAGCGTACTACAAGATCGAACGGTCCACAGAGGCTGACACTGTCGCGAGGGACTCGTCGTGGTCCACCACCTCCGTCGGAGCCGCGATCGTACGGTCTCCGGGAATCCTAGGGTCTCAATATCCAAGGTGGTCCCTACGCCGCGGGATCCGAACTCAAAACGATACCCTGGGACTGAGCCCGGGGAGGAAAGACAGGTTGGTCACAGGGAGGTGAAAATTCCAAGAATTAGAGGTGAGATAAGCGAGTGGATTCCTTCGCCCACCTCCCAAGTACCGTCTCGTGGGATTGAAGGAGTACAACGGACATCAAGCGAAGAATAGCCCAAGTTAAGAAGGCGTTCATGGGAAAAAGACAACTGCTGTGCTCAAAGATGATAGGACTACAAACTATGGAACAAGAAGTGAAAATATTCAGGTGGAGCGTGACACTGGATGGATCGGAAGCATTGACCATTGGAAAAGCTGGCCATAAAAGACTAGAAGCCATCCTAACCTGGTGCTATTGGAGGATACTGAAGAAAAAATGGACAGACAAAATAAGAAATGATGAAGTGTGCAGATGAGAAGAAGAGGAAAATACTATATGGAACACCATGGAGAAAAGAAGAACCAGATGGATTGGACACACCCTGAGACACAATGGGTTTGTGAAGAACGTAATTGAAGGTAAAATAGAGGGAAAAGTCCCCAGAGGAAGACCCAGGAATTAGTTCATGGACCAAATAAAGAAGACAGTACAAATGGAAAGATACCAGGAGGTGAGGGAAATAGCATTAGATAGGGAAGGGTGGAGAGCTGTAGTCAACCAATCTTAGGATTGAACGACCAATGAGAGATGTGAATAAATAGTTAGATTTCAGTTTATTTCCAATCGACAATAAACCTAAATTTGAGCTCAATTGGAAGATATTTTGGATTTAATAACTTTTGCAAATATTATCCGCGGATCACAAAAAAGAAATAGGCCTCTGTGGACGGAATAATGAAACATCAGCATGGAAAAAATGCTGCTATCTTATCAGGATTTTAATTTTGCTATCAAATCATTTTAAAAATTGCAATTTATTTGATAATAACGATTAATTTAAACTGTGATGTATTTGTATCGTATATATTTAATTTGCATTAATAACAAGCATAATGGTATTTACATATGGTATACTTCAACATTATCTTCATGACGTACCTTTTTTTAAAAAAATTTTTCAAGATGTCAACTTTTACTAAAACCACTCGATTTATTACAACGACCCAGGTTTAGATGTGCATTCACATCATCTTCAGGTCTGATGCGAACCTGAAGATGATGTGAATGCACATCGAAACCTGGGTCGTTGTAATAAATCGAGTGGTTTTAGTAAAAGTTGACATCTTGAAATTTTTTTAATGATGGAATACCACCAAGTGAGACTGACGAAAGTGAGTGATATTCGTAATACCTTTTTTTAACTTTACCAATTTTTTCTTTATATGACAGCTGAAACTTTTCATTTCCGAGCTCCAACAGACACGCCATCGTCAATGAATAACGTCACACATTCATCTATTCAAATTGTTTGACAAACAGCCGAAAGAAACTCAACATTCCACCCACTTAATTCGAAGCATTACAATTCTGTCTAGCGAAGCAGCTAAATGGAAAAGCCCCTTGGAAAGCAGATTTTTCAATGATTGTGAAATGTAACAAATTTGACTCGCTCGTCCATGGAGGGTTAATTTTTTAAGTTTCCATCACAAGTATCTGGTCGCCTTACTCCGACAGCAATGCAGCCCGCACTGGGAATCTTGCTTCTGTATGTCTGCGCAGTTGGTGCGGCAACGCAAAAATTGATGCATGAAAACGCAGTTTTTATTTTACTCCCTCGTTTTGCCTTTTCAACGCGTTTGACTGGAAGCCATGGCTTCGAAGGTAATTTGAAAAGAGTGAACGAGTCCCCACCCCCCCACTATCATAGCTTGCACCCCCCTCCATTCGCCCCCTACCATCTCATGACTTCCACCGCCCTCTCCCAACGCTCTCCTCCTGCCCCGAGTCCAACCTTGAACGTGCGACGTCAAACGCTGTCGGATGCTGGGAGTAAAGCCCTTTCCTCGCTTGTCAAAAAAAAGGCGGGTCGATGAATATGACAGATGATAAGTGATGTTCGAACGATGAATGAAACCTTAAAAAATGGACCCGGAGCTAAAATTAGATATCCGTGGGATTGAAATATTTATTTAGGCTATAAATACAAGAGACCCTGAGCAAATAACTCAATATTAATTTTTCTATTATTTTTTTCCAATTTAAGTTCGCATTTTGTTCTTCATGAGCAACTTTTTTCCTCTCTTCTTACTGGATTCAGTAATGCAGGTAGTTGATTTGGGGTACCAAGGCCGATTTCTCAAAAAAATTAAATAACAAGTAGCTTAGATATCCACTTATAAACGGTTTTCATCGGATAATTAGCACAAATTGATATTGTACACAGATGCGCACAGGGTTGAAGTTATAACCACTGAGTTTCAAAATTCGTGGTTTAATTAACGCTGTCTAAGGAAGCGAAATACGCCGTGTACAAATGTTTACTTCTCCCCACTTTGCTGTATGGTAGTGAAACATGGGTATGTCAGGGTAGACATAAGAGTAGACTAAACGTCATGGGTATGAGTTATCTGAGGAGTGTTTGTGGCAAAAGTAGGGTGGATAGGGTCAGGAATGAGTGGATAGTAAATGAATGTGGTTTAGATGCTCCAGTAATGGACATATATGAAAGGAGTGTGCTAAACGTCGTGGGTATGAGTAGACTAAACGTCATGGGTATGAGTTATCTGAGGAGTGTTTGTGGCAAAAGTAGGATGGATAGGGTCAGGGATGAGTGGATAGTAAATGAATTTGGTTTAGATGCTCCAGTAATGGACATATATGAAAGGAGTGTGCTTCGTTGGTTTGGTCATGTTGAGAGAATGGATGAGAGTCGAATAACGAAACTGATATATAAGAGTGAAATGAATGGTACGTGAGGTAGAGATAGGCCGAGAAAGTTGTGGTTGATTGTGGTTGAGGAAATTCTTAGCAGGAGGAATATTAGGAGTCTTAAAAACAAGAGGGCGTGTATGAAGCAGTGTATGGGTGTAAATGAGGTGATGGAGGTTTGCATGGATAGGTCAGTATGAAGGAAATTATTTAAGCAGAGTTAAGTGTACAATTATGTATTTTTGAGTGAAACTTTGTGACTGTGCGTACCCCGGAAGGGAACGGCGTAATTGGTATGTATGTATGTAAAATAACGCTTGGCTTCAACGGGATAGACCAAACCACTTTTAATTTATAATTTCTTCACTTTGGCATGTACGCCTTTTCATTTGTATTAATTTTCCACCTTTTTTATCAGCTGCTGTGAACGCATGACAGGAGAGTATACGATGCAATTATAGGCTTTCAGTTGTGGGAGTTTTTTTACAAGAGGAGGAAAATACTAGAAAATATCCATTTATAAATTTATAATTGTAAGATATAATGAATACATTACACTCTGATTCTCAACATACTTTCATCAACCTGAACAATTTTTTTGTTAAAAAAAAACGAATTTCTCCTTTTCGCAGTGTCTCGTCGTGACGCTCAAGATGGTGATATTCTGAGGGCTTCTGCACTAAAAAATCATTTTATATATCTCTTAGGGCGTACTTTATGCATCCCAGGACAAATAGTTCAGTTAAATGTGTTTCACTCTCGGTAAAAACACAGGATTTCATGCCTAATACGAAGTGTTTAGGTTTTCGTCACAACGGCATTTTTCATTTTTTTCTCTTTCTTGCCGGTTCAATCGCGAAATGGCGCCGGGAATCCAAAGGTGCGAAGCAACTGCTCAGGTGGGAGACGTCTCGAGGAGGTTTTAAGCATCTTCGCCAATGAATGACGAAGAATCGGGGACAATCGATTTGAAAAGGTACGCCCAATTCGTATTGATTGCTCCTTGCCATCTTTCTCCGCGCCTCTGTCCGACGTCGCCCACCTCAACGTCTTCAGGTAGATGAATGATCCAGTCCGCCGCTTCACGCGCTGCACGTCTGATACAGTGGTCGCGGATCATAGTGGCAGCCGCCTGTACAAAACGTGACGTCAAGGAGGATACGGTTTTCATTTCGTAAACGAAACAAATTTAGGCGTAGACTTCATTCTACCTTCTGATCGCGGAACCTTCTTTTGCGAATTGCTCTCAGTTATAGTGGTGGCAAAATGTGGTGGCTCTCCCCATCCGAAAGCGTTACGCCGAGGTTGCGATCTCTTGTGGAAGCAGTCGGCTGTAGACCGGAGGGAAAAAGACAGCACAGAGTAGACAACGCTGCCAGTATAACTACATTTAACTTGAAATAATTGGTGGTTTCAGGTGTAGCTTTTTTGAATTTGTGATGGTGATAAACACTGTCGATAACTTATAACTTTATCTTTCCACATGTTTTAACAAACAGAAAAAAAGCATCACTAACTCCAAAGTTTTCCTCAAGCAAAGTTACAAGTTATCATCATTACATTTAACTTGATTGGTCTGGTAAATGTTAGCAGACCGTTTCACCATTACTTATATCTACATCTACGTGATACCCTGCGAGCCACCACGAGGGTGTGTGGCAGAGGTGAAGATCACCAAACATGCACTATTGCCATACAAGTAGGATATTTAAGGGAGATATGCTAGATAATAGGGTCACATGGAGCTAGATGGTTAGTATCTACATAATAAGGTAGGGATTATTGGTTGTTATTACATGCATCATGCACTACAGACTACTCAAACTACAATTCACCTACCTATCCCTTTGCTACGCTGCCTATTGTTCTCTCTTATAGTACGAGGGAAAAATGACATTTTAAATCTATCGGTACGACAATCTATCTCTCTAATCTTGTTAATCTGATCAAACCTAGCATAATACGCAGGGGTTCTCAATATATATCTAACGTCATCTGTGAACAAATCGGTTTCTAATTTACTTAAAAGGTTTAACCTAAATTTTAACCTGCGTTCCGATAGTAATTCCCATTCTAGTTCTACTATTAAACTCGTAACACTTATACAATTATCAAAACGGCCTTTAACAAACCTAGCGGATCTCCTTTGCACGCGCCCCAATTCTTTTATCATACCTTCCTCGTACGGATCCCATATACTAGAAGCTATACTAGTTATGTTCAGCGATTTAAACTAATATGGATCAAAATGCACTGAAATTGTTTGCAAACTATCGGAGAAGCCCATCCAAACATGGACTGAGAGCCATATAGAGCTAAAAAGTTAGTGTATTAAAGTTTAAAGGGCATTGAGCACGTAGAAGTGAATAAATTTGCTACTTTAGGTACCCAGGTAATCAAATGCAGAGACTAACCTATTTCCCCGCGAGAAGTCAGTATGTAGCGAATTGGCTCTTTCACTGAAAAGTGTCTTCTGTTTGACTTCCTTGACGCTTCGCTACCATATTGGACATACGTTATACAACCAAGCCTAAAGGTGGTTAAAATGCCAATCGTGAGACATTATTGAGTTTATTTTTATAAATTCTCGAGTAAGTCGAAAAAATTCTTGGATCACACCTCATCTGTCTATATGGTGGGAATAACTATATAATATGTTGCAATATATTTTATGCTGGCATTATATTTTATGCTGGCATTATATTTTATAATTTTTGCCGTAATTCTAGTGCTGTTATGATTTGGGTTTCTGGCGCGATGTTCTAAATTTTTTGCGGAAATTGTATGCAAATATGTGTTTTTTACTCGGAATAATTCCTTGATATTTGCTAGAGACCGCTATAGCCTACGTCTGCATAATACTCTGTGAGCCGCCGCATGCGCATGTGGCGGTAATGTTAGGATACCAGCCGTGTAAGGATGTAATATTTTTGAAAATACTACGTAAAGGAATCAGTAGTAATATATTCCACACAAAATCGAACGGGAGAGTGAAGAGCCTCGTTGGTATAACCTCGAAGTAAGGCGAGAGCTCAGGAGACAAAGGCATTTACACAACCTACATAAAAATTCTATAAGTCGGGTAACAAAACGATAGAACTTGTGGCGAGAGAAATTTACGTTTATCAACGCTCAAAAACGATTGAAATAATTCGCCCTACTCAACAAAACTTGAGATTATTTTGACAGCAGTCACACTGTCAACCATTAGTAGAAAATACTGGACTTTATAATGATAAATTTCAAACCGCATTAATCTTTTTATCTATAAAAATGAAAGTGTCATTGTGGGGGCACTTATGACTACCAAACCACGGCACGGAATGACGTAAAAACTGCACGGAATGACGTAATGACTTTTTAACATGATTAATTATGTCACTGGAAAGGTTTATGACTACTTTTTGTTTGCCTAATGGTCTCCAGTTCGACTCCAGACGAGTAAAAGCGTTTCCATAAGACATACATGTGAAGTTCGTTTTTCTGGCATGCAGAATTTTTTTTTCTTTTGTATATTTAAATTAGAAATAATGATTTACAAAGTCACGACGAAAACCATTGGAAAGAAAAATAAAGAAACACTCTTATTCTTGCCATGGGTATTTTTTAAAACTGATTTACTTTAAATTTTGAAAAAAAAAAACAATCATAAAATTGCCGAAAATTCAGCGTTTTTGTTACGCTGTCCTCTTGACGACCGATAGCATTTTCGAGCTAGAACCTCATACGGATGTATGGTGAATGACCTTGGTTGCATATTCCCCTCGTGTCTTTTTCTCAAAGGCAAGTTTTGATTAGTGTCACTAATTGCCGAGGTTTCCCTTAGCAAATTAAAGCTATTATCCACAAGAACATCTGTTGCCTCGTTGTATTACCATCAGTTAAGTTACCACATCTTCTGTATTTTAAAAGTTAAAGATGTGATTTTTGCTTGAATAAATTAGAAAATAAATTTACTAAAAGTTTTATTCTTACACATTTTTTGATATCTCGGAAATTAAGAGCGCTATCGTACATTGTTTGTTTTTGAGGAATTA
Source organism: Ceriagrion tenellum (assembly GCA_963169105.1). Classification (NCBI taxonomy): domain Eukaryota; kingdom Metazoa; phylum Arthropoda; class Insecta; order Odonata; family Coenagrionidae; genus Ceriagrion; species Ceriagrion tenellum. Next base: position 64,611,301 of record OY720642.1, on the reverse strand, counting down.
AATTTCGACGAATATTCGAGAGCCAACTAGCATTGATGATGGCAGAGCAAGAACAATACATATCTTATGCACCACTGCAAAAAGTTTTGAATCTCCTCAATCTATACTAGTTATTGAAATGGGGTATTTTCATTGTGATTGCAGAATACTTCTGAAAAACATGTTTACGTCGCCATAGCTCGGTAACTAAGGAGTTGCGACCCCATGTTGCTATGATAAGAAATGCTTAAAATCACCTCCCCTACCTCCTCCGAAATTTTCGAACTACGTTCCTGAAACACCCTGTATAGCGATAATTTCGATTGCTATCGACTATATAAAATAAGTTCAATTTTTTTCACACCCGTTAAATGTAAACGGGTACCTTCCGCCAGTAGCAAATACAGCAAAACGAATTCTTCCGTGATTATAGGATAATCTGTACATATTTAATCGAATTATTTCGAAATGTTTGCTCTCCAAAGTTCCAATGCTTGCATTCAGGTGACCTCGGGCGAGGGAGAGACGGAGGAACTGCGTAGAAGCGAATCGCCGATGCAAGTGGAGATTCCGCCGTGAGTTGAAAAAACATTATCGTTCCCTTCATCGCTTCCGCTGGCAATCGCACCTGTACCTGTGTGCGGGCAGCGGAGTCTTCTTCGCCGCCATCCCGCATGTGCGCGCACAATGCGTCGCGCGTCGATGATTTGCCCTTGAAACATCTGCGGAGGGCGTGCGGCGCGCGGATGAGCGCTTTGTGGGAGAACACGAGAGGGTATCACAAACACGTGAGGTATCCAAGGAGAAGCGGGGAGGAAGAACTTAACGAGCGAGTTTTCAACTCGCGTTTCTTTCGTCTCGCTTTAGCATCGCTCGAGATTTTTTTGTCGTCAGTCATACTGTCAACCAACAGTAGAAAATCCTAGACTAGGAAACGAAGATCCTCAAACCGTATTAATCGCAATATCGATTTTTAAAAAAATCGATCCATCGGATTAAAATATCAAAGCTTCGGGTATCACTTTTTGGAGTGTATGCACTTCTTAAATAAAGATAAGTTTATATTTTCACTCGGCAATCCATTTTCGATCAAGATTTTGACGCATTGACGTCATTTGAAGACAATTTTCAACTATAATCAGTCACTTATCAATAATTTCCTGCGGGGAAAGTGAGCGACTGGCAATGGCTTAGAGAGGGTTTTGATTAGGGTGAGAGATAGGTGACCATACATCTTTATACGACCCTTCAAGCCCCCACATGGGCGTGTGGCAGGGCATGTTAAGACACCAGCCGTGTAAAAATGTAATAGATTAGGTTTTGAGAAGTGAAATATTGACTTGTATTATGGAAGTGTATATGGTGGAGCTCACGGAATTGTTGTCGTAAAGCAACCATTGTCATACTACATACCCTTCAAGCCGCCACATGGGCGTGTGGCAGGGCGTGTTAAGACACCAACCGTGTAAAAATGTAGGGGATAAGGTTTTGGAAGGTGAAATGGTGACGTGCATTATGGGAGTGTATTTGGTGGAGCTCAGTTTTTATTGTGATGGCTTATTGTGCGCGGAAAGAACGAGTATTTGTACCTATCTGTTCGGAAATATATCTCTCCTATTGTATCGCTTCTGTCAGACCCAGAGTTGCAGTGAGGCGTCATGATCATATTCTCTATGTCGCTCTGAAACACACCAGTACTGAATTTCTCAAGCAACCTAAGCCTAGCGTTTAGCCTCCGAGTCTCTAGGGGCTCCCACCTAAATCCCTCTAAAAGTTGTGAGACACTATATGTTCGCTCGTAGTGATTTTTACCGAAGCGTACGACATTTATTTGTATTTTATTATTATTTTCGATTAAATCTTTATGACCAGGGTCCCAAATTCTCGCGGCGTATTCGGGGTGTGGCCTAACTAGAGCGAAACAGCATCCCTCTTTTACTTTTCCATCCTAGGACCTTCCAATTATACGTTTTGAAGAGAATTTTCAATTATAATCAGTCATGTATCTATAATTTCCTGCTCAGAAAGGGAGCGACTGGCAAGGGCTGAAAGATAGGCTAATTTGGGTAAGAGATGAGTGACTAGAGTTTTCAATGGGACTGAAAATAGGTCTGTAAATTCGGTATAACTTCAACGGAGATCACCCACTTTGGTGTAGCACTAATGTGTGCATTTAATAATGAAAATAATAACCCTCGATGTATTGGGGCATGTACAGTCGGATTAAAATGTATTGCAAAGAATCGAGCCACTTACACTTCTCAAGGAAATTGATTTTCACTTACGGCGCTGTTATTCTTTGCTACGCAACGCTATGTATTCATCTGTTTATTTGCACGTATTCAAATGGTAATAGTTGAGCAATTCCCTATTTTGTGCTAATTTGTCATTACACTTTCGTTTTGGCTTGGATTTACGATTTGAGTATGGATACTTATTATTTATTAATCACAACTGTTACTCTAAATGATACATTACGTAGTATTTGCCGTAGGTATATTGTATGCCAGGAATGATCTGTGTTTAATAATAAAGTTTGGTATTTCAATTAATCAATGCGTCGCAGCATGTCATTATTATTCGAGCTGATCATATTATGTAATTACAAGTTAGCACAAAACAAGCAATTGCTCAACTGTTACAGTTTAAATACGTGCAAATAAACAGCTGAATAGATAGGGTTGCATAGCAAAGAATTACAGCGCCGTAAGTGAAACTCGATTTCCTTGAGAAGCGTAAGCGTAAGCTTGATTCTTTACGATACATTTGAATCCAACTGTACCTAAATTTTCTATGGCTACTAAAGCATTATAGGTTTTTCACGATAATTGAGGTTTATCCAGAGCTTGGCTCATGTGGGGATACAGAATGTTTCCAGCCTAATGGGGATCCGGAAATTTTTTTGAAAACAATAAAAATAGTCCTAGATTTTCTACATTTTTTAAAGTATTTTAAGATATTGGAAGCACTTAATGCGGAAGCACCTAGTAAAAGGTTTTTTAAAATGAGAACTGTCACTTATTTTTAAATTGATATTATCAAATTACTGCAAAAAATGTGGTAAATTAAATGGAAATGGCCCTTCAGTGGGTTTCTATGACTCAAAATAAAGTATTCATTACTCTCATCACTCCATTGTGAAAGACTATTCTCTTCCTCCTATCAAACCTTTATGCCTAAAATATTTCATGCCTATCACGGATTTGACCTCGCCATCGTTACTAAATACCCATTCCACCCAATCATTTTTGTCTTCACTAATTTTCTCGTTTCCTGTTCTCATCTTCAAAGACTCGAGCCTGCAGGGTAGTTTTCACGTTTAGAAAAAAGTAGGGATGAGTCACATGTACTTTTTTTCGAATCCGATTTCGATTCTTTCACATCGATTCCAGATTCTCGACTCCGATTCCATCGATTTTTATTCCTAATAACAGGTGGGGTATTGATATACCAGTAGCGTACGATTAATATTTAAATTCAAGCATTGGCTGAAATAAAATAACAAATAAAATTAAGTCTCTCAAAAAGTATGTTCATTAACAAATAGCAAATATATCCTCAGCTTGTTGATGTAGATAAAAAGTGCTAATTGATAGCCTACACCAAAAATTACTGAGACATATACGATGTGATAAACGAAATTTGATTTGAATATTTATCTATCTGGAATCGATGCAATCGGAATCGACTTTAGGCGATCGATTCTCGATACCGATTCTAACCCTGAGAATCGGTGGAATCGAGAATCGACATTTGGTTACCACTCATCCTTAGAATAAAGCAATTATTTTCGGGGAAAATTATCTGCTGCTCATTAAGAATGATATTAATGAACTTCATTAAAATATTTCCTCCTCAGCGCAGAGCTAATTTCTAGATTTTGGACTATTGCATGCGATACATCGATCATGGCATTAACGATGGGGAAAAGAACTCGAATTGGGAGTGGTAGCGTCGTGAATCGTAGACTGGTGGCCAGAGAAGCGCGTTTTCGCACGCAAAAGCCATTTTGGGTGACCTCTTTCCTCAAGTCTCGGAGCTAAAAGGGAAACCCTATTAAGGCTACTCCCAAAGTTCGGAACGCGGAAATCACCGCCGAAAAAGCTTTTCGTCTCCTTGCACTCCCAGACCCATTAGTTACTTTCGACAGCGATAGAGGTCAGCCAGCGTAAGGAGACACCCGTCAAAATGTTTGTTTCGCCCTACTGTTTTTCTCCTCCCATGCACATATCCGCCCACTCGCCCAAAGAACGATCCACTTTTCCTCGTTCTCCGCTCGGTGAAGTTTCCCATCGCCGCCCGAGGCCACGTGCCGCACATGCAGGAAGGATATGGCGGCACTTGGTCCATGCGACCCTAAAAAATGGTCGGGATCCGGGATAACTGCTAGCATTTACTTTCGACGAGATATTAGTAACTTTTTTTCCTACCAGGCAAGAGGAAATACTTCCATAGGCGGAGAATTTTTGTGAAAATAGAACGCTGATCGGTCGTATACAAACGACAATGATGTAGTATGGTAAAATAATAGGAAGGTCTTTGGCATTAGCATTTAGGACCCTGGATTCATAAGGTAAATCCTTATGAATCCAGGGTCCTAAATGCTAATGTTACCTATATACTACATACTTCATACTATTTAACCTAATATATTACAAAGAAAAGCGGCCCGCTTCGTTAAAAACTGCTACGAGCGGATCATACATTCGGCCCTGGTGGCGGCGGGGTAAAGTCCTCGCCTGCTGACTCGAGGATTGCGGGTTCGAGTCCCGCCTGGGTAAAGTATTATCTGCGCAGGACATGAATGAATGAATAATTTATTAATTGTCCTGGAGATAAACCCCTAAAGAACAAAAGCAATTTACATTTTTTGAGCAACATAAAGAGCAAAATCAACAATTTGGACAGTAACATAATGAAAAAATTAAGTATAAATTAATACCATTTTACAATGCTACAAAGTTTTTTGGAAATCATATCATATAACAAATTCATCTGCATACATTTTTGGATTTACATCAATTACAAAAACATGCAAAATTACAACAATATGCAAAATAATAACAACATTTAGTGGTCAGAAAGTAACATATTATAATATTTCATCTTAAAACTAGCAACGGAAGAACAATTTTTTATGTTTTTGGGCAGGGTGTTCCAGAGATGATACGCAGTGACCAAGAAAGAATTTTGGAACTTCGTTGTGCGGTGACTAGGAAAGTAAAGATACTCAGGATCACATCTAGTGCTCATATCCCTAGTGGAAGTTTTCACGGAAAACATGTCGAATAAATATTCAGAGGACATGGGTGTTTGTGACTTGTCTGTTGTTACTGTTATTCACCCGACGTAAATTGGCCCTTTGTGCTGTATTCGGGAGAGTGAAGATAAATAAAAAATACAAAAAATAAATATAGTGCCTCACAACTTTTAGAGGGATTAAGGTGGGAGCCCCTCGAGACTGGAATCAGATCTAACGACATCCGCTGAAATCCCCTAAAGAGTGGGTCAATGATGCAGCGGGTTCAGGAATCTGCTCAAACGAGTGGGCGTATTCAGAGAACGCAATTCACCTCAAATAGTACGCAATGACTCCCCTCGCTAGCTTGTACCCCAGAATTAAACCGGCTGAATGTCCTCCGTTTATTTCACATTTAGGTGACGTCGCATGCTGTCGGGCATTTTAACCCCTTCCCCCCCTCTCATCTCTTCATTTTCATCTCTGCTTTACGTATCACTGACGTCACTCCAAGCGTTGGGTCGCATACGAATCGTTGAATGAATCCGTAATATTCGTGCTCTGTTCGAATGACGTCCGATTTACACGGGGCGCGCACTTGCGAAATCTAATGTATGTACGAGCGTGCATTTCAAATTGCGTCGTGTAAGGCGGTGAATTGCTAGAGCGCTTGCGCGAATACATGCACGCGTGATGGCAAAACAGCCCCTGCTGTAATTGCTCGCCCGATAGAGACAAACTTACAGTTGATAATGGTACGATTCCGTGCCCCGTGTAAAACAGGCTTAAGAGGACGCATCATACCCTTAGGTAAGGAAAAGTTCTGTCAAAAATCCACAAGATGGCGTCACTCGCACCCGATCGAGGCGTTTTGGTGTCAGGAGTCTCTTACTCAAGGATAACTCTCGCACAAGGCAACAGTCGTCGGTAAGTTGTATCCAAGTCTCCGACGCGTAAGTACAGGCAGCGCTTATATAAGATCTGTGAAAGAAGACTGAACTAATTGCATCACCGTCCGAGCACATCATGGCCGAAAACCATTCAGGTAGCTTGTCGAAAGATACCAATCACAGATTATATCTTACAACCGTGTCGGCTGTTACTCATCATTCCGATAGAGGAGGGATTGCTACGTCTCCATTAGTTTTAGATATATCAATAATAATAATAGTTTTTATAAAAATATACCCTACATCTTCCCGTTTTCCCGATGGTTTAATTATGCTCCGGGATAAATTTTTCATGTTTCAGATACGAGTCTCCCTTGGCAAAGGTCTATTCTTTATACTATAAAAATTTCAAGTTGATGACGTAAGACTTTAACAAAAAATATGGGGTCGGAAATCATCACAAATCCGACCTGTCGAGCGGGTGTGATGCGTCGCCTTAAGAAAAAGCAACTCGACCTGGAAAATTACGCAGTCTTATATTTTTACGGAGGCAAAATAAAAGTTTGAGATGAGGTTTCATATCTAAACTTGGGAATACCCGGTCATTACCATAAAAAAGAAATTTTTTTGATCCTATAATTGAGATGTAAAATTCTGGATCTTTCTTTTCATTCGTTATTTGACTAAAAAGCCCTTTTACTTGTTAGTGCCCTCTACGACCCTCATCATAAGTTACTTTCTCTTCCCTCCAATCGCCTTAAATGTCTTCCTTTGTAGCGTCCTCAGCCGAAGAGCAATTTTACCAGGAGGAAGTGTAATGGTCTCTCCCACCCTACTGCGACTTCGTTATTGGATGTCGATCTGCTTTTGCAGTTCTCGGCAAGGTCTCCCTGATAAGAGATTTTCGTCGTAATTCTTTAGGGTACGCATTTCGAATAAAATAAAGATATTTCTTGTCAATGTTTGGCGGAAACTGCCAATCCTACATGAAACTGAAAAATGTATGGAGAAAAATTAAGTCGCAGAACTGCGATTAGAACGCAAGTCGTCTATGTATTATGCAGATTTCATTAAGCATTTGAGCTCTTTCTGCGTCCTCATCCACTGTGAATTTGGATGCATGTTTTTTTAAAGAAGAAATGTTTTTATGAGACCATAGGAATTCATTTATGTAGAATCAAAATTTCAAAATAGAATTATACCAAGTCTTGCTTGGTAAAATTTTGAGCAGATGGTGGATATTAAGGATCGTATTGGCACAAACTTTGTGGAGCGCATGGATTTTCTTATTTGAAAATAAATACCAAACACTCTCCCGGCGCTTCCTTCCCCCCTCACCAATTATGAGTCTTTCCTAAAGCCTCCCCCTTCCATTCTTTATAATAATAATAATAATAATGTTTATTGCTCCAAAAGAATAGATACAGAAATGAATACAAAGAGTACAATATTAAGATATTTAGTGGAGCTTTAGGTAACCTATAAGGCGAACCTGTGTTTAGGTTACCATCAATTGAAACACGACCATACATTGTTACATGTAGAACAAGAAAAAATATACATACCAAAATTTCAAAATAAATCCAAGTATGTTTACCAAAATAAATAATTTTATTTAGCAAAATGTATCTTCAATTTTTTCATAGGTAAATAGCCAGTTTTTAACTTCTTTTAAAAAAGAAGCAAGATAAGGTGCACATTTGTACTCAGAAGGTAATATGTTATACATTTTTTTCCTTCCCCTCTCCTCTCTTCTTCTTTGTTCCTACCGTCGCTTTCCGTCCTCGTCTCCCCTCCCCTTTTCCCTTCTCATCCACCCTCCTATCTAAAATATACAATAGGCTGAGACATTTAGAGTAATGTGCCCTGATAATGGCATAATGTGCTGAATAAGACGTCTTGTAGGATTGGCAGTTTCCGCTAAACATTGACACGAAATACCTGCATTTTGTTCAAAATGCGCACCCTAAAGAATGAAGACGAAAATCTCTTATCAGGGAGACCTTGCCGAGAGCTGCAACAGGTCGATGACGAAAATAACAATGTGGAAATTTGCACGAGTGTTTATTTTCGAATATGGAGACGGTTGATATTCTTTTTTTTTGTTTGCTGGACGATTCTGTTGGCCCGTATGTCCCTGGAATCCCGATAGGCTGCTAAGCCTGGCCTCAGATTTTCCAGGAACCGGACCAACAGAACTTGACATGCATCCATGCCCTGGGTGGAGAAAAATCCACCCAGGCGGGACTCGAACCTGCGACCGTGAGTTTAGCTGGCCAGGACTTAACTCCGCCCCACCGGGGCTGGCGGCCGGCGTGGGGTTATTACTTCAATATTGCTTTGCATTTTTGCTTTATATTCGCTAACTCGTCCAATGCGTCATCCTTTCCGAGAGAAAGTAAGGAAAGAAATAACCAATATGGTTGTCATTTCGGTCGTTAGGCTACAGTTTTGATGTCGTAAATGCCCTCCTTATCCACCTCAACGGATGAAAATATGAGAAAGTAAAATGAGAGCGGAACTCAAGGGTCTCTTGTCAAAGCTGAACCTGCGTGTCGTGAGGTCATGACCCTTCCTCCCATTGCATGATAGGATCACGTCACGAGAAAGCCGAGTGGAGGTTAGGTCACCAGGGACCATCCTGAAGACATCATTCCTCTCCTGAGGAACAAGCAGACGAAGAGAAGTATGAATAATCGAGGGAAATCTTCACTCTAGCAGCAGGTTGCTGATTCCCGAGTACCTATTCGTCGTGTTCTGTGAGTAGTGTATGTGAATAGTAGTGTGTGAACTGTGTGTAGTAGTGAGAAGTATGAATAATCGAGGGAAATCTTCACTCTAGCAGCAGGTTGCTGATTCCCGAGTACCCATTCGTCGTGTTCTGTGAGCACGCTATATAGCTTAGTGCACAGAATTGCTGAATGGCCTTGTAAGGAATATATATGATGGCTCTATGAATTTCTGAGGAATAAAATGGAAGAAAAAATAGACGGAAAAGTCCCAAGAGGAAACCTAGGAATAGAAACTTAGACCAAGTAAAGAGGGAAATGCATTTAGGGAGAAATACAACGAAGTAATGACACTAGCATTAGATAGGGAAGGATGTAGGGCTACAGACAACCAATCAAAGGGACTGAACAATATATAAGGAATAAATATGATGGCACAATGGGTATCTGAGGAACATAATAGAAGTCCTATGAGGAAACCTAGGAATAGAAACTTAGACCAAATAGAGAGGGGAAATGCACTCAGGAGAAACACCAGGAAGTGATGAAACTAGTGATCACACAATTGTGTGAAATTCACAGTAGAAAAATCATTCGTCTGGACTGGGAATCGAACCCCTATTCCCTCGATTTCGCGCCGAGTGCTCAAACCAATTAAGCTACTCAGGCGTCTTAATCCACTGTGAATCTCATGGGGGGCTTTAAGGAGCAAGCTGTCCTCACAGGTACCGTGCTTATGATGCCAGAAGTACCCATATGCGAGCGCTAAGCGTCACAGTGAATTTCCACTGTGGCTCTTTTCCACTGTGAATTTCACACAATTGTGTGATAACTAGCGGGTGACCCCGTTGAAGTAACTGTGCGGCTAGTTCCGTGGTTCTTTGAAAATGAATATAGCATTGAAAAAGGAAGAAATTAGGGCTGCAGACAACCAATCTAAGGGACTGAAAAATATACCTAAAAGGAATAATATATGCTAGAGCAATTGGTTTCTGAGGAATATAATCGAAGAAAAATGAGATGGATAAGACCCTAGCGGGAGACTTAAGAATAGAAACATAGACAAGGTAAAGAGTGAAATGCAATCAGGAAGTAATGAAACTATCATTGGATATGGAAGGATGGAGGGCTGCAGCCAACTAATCAAAGGGACTGAATGAACAATGATTGATGAATGGGTGAAGTTTGTTTGATGTGGGCAAAAACTAAATCCCGTCAATGAAACTAACAACCTCGCCATGACAGAGGTGGCCTCTCGAAGGAGTTAGCGGAAGTACGGCTGATTAGCCCCAAGCCTCAATTTGTCCATTAATTTACTGTTTCATCCTTTGGGGTACATCGTTATTTCCAGATAAATTCAAGTGGATACAGCAAATGTTTTTAACCAAATTATCAAAGTTGCATTATTCTTTTGACATTGAGATATAATTTTACCATGGAGAAGTTCGATAAATTTAATGCTCGAGCAAAACCTCAGAGGAGAGGGCTATTTTTGGAAAGTTTTTTCGTGATATTTCTTATGTTTTTTGTCATAAATACTCAAACCATACCTTATACTATTATTTTTTCATTCCAGGTTAGTATCAAACACATGACCGACAGAAATTAGAAGAACTTTCGCTAAATTATATTTTCAATTGCCCATCTGTCTACTAACGTAAGTATCAATTCTGTTACTTTGAAAGTAATATTCAAGTTTTGATTATACGTGCGTGTGTCTTGTATATCGCCTGAGTGTTTGCGTGATTGAGGATTTTTCATTAATGTCCATTTGTTCCACCGTGTGGCGGAGTGGGCATGACTAATACTTATGGCCTTAATGGTTATCCAAGAATAATTAGAATGTAGAAGGAATGACAAATCCACTCAGAGTCACGCAGGCTTAATTATTAGCACGTTATCGTATTTTAAGCTAGCAATGTTTATCAATGAGGTGCCTCATCGTGAATAAGACTGCCGACACGTTTAAATGAATTTTTCTCTAAGAAATAATTTGCCCAGAAAACGAATTCCGCCTCACAAGCATGCAGATACTGTGGAGTATGATTTTGCTTAATGGTCTTGCTTGGCAGGGTCGTTTTTCAAAAAATCGGTTTGGATTTAAGTGCTGAGTAAAACTGTTACGATCCGTAGTAGAACATTCCCTGGACGTAGGAAACAGCGATATTGATTCGGGAAAATTAGGTTTTATGTATCCTCTGTCCTTTGTCACTTGGCGGTATTCCATGGTTGAGAAATTTCATTCACAAAAATTTTACGATACCACGTAAAAATATAAAAACAGACGCGACCCGGGTTTCGACGAATGATCGTCTGATGATGCATCAGGTCGTCTGAAAGTATAACCGATGATGATGATCATTCGTTGAAACCCGGGTCGTGTCTATTTAATTTATTTACGTGGTAATTGCCATGAGAAAAATTCGGCCTGGACCGGGAATCGAACCACTGACCTTTGGTTTGCAGGACCAATGCGCAGACTTGCCAAAATTGCTATGGGGATTAGGAAGTCTGGATAGTGTAGTGGTCTGCACATTGGTCCAGCAAACCAAATGTCCGTGGTTCGATTCGTGGTAATTGCCATGAAAAAAATTCGGCCTGGTACGGGAATCGAACCACGGACCTTTGGTAGATCTAGTTGCCTTGTATCCACCAAAATTGTCATGGGAATCAGGAAGCCTGGACAGCGTAGAGGTCTGCGCATTGGTCCGGCAAACCTAAGGTCCGTGGTTCGATTCCCGGTACAGGCCGAATTTTTCTCATGGTAATTTTTCAAAAAAAAATTCACCCGCCATGTTTGAATTATTTACGTGGTAATGTAAGTTTTGTGAATAAAATTTGTTTTATTTACTCTCCCGTGTTGTTTTTTTGCAACACCTGATATTTCAAAGGGTCATTTTTTTACTTTTCCTGGTATCACCAATTTAAAAAGATGCGTTTACCCCTCTCCCAAATAGTTCTCAAAATTTGCTTTATAAATGAATATGAATGTATTTTCCTTGAAATATTTTGGCTAGCAACTTTAATTCTCCATAAAAACATAGAACTTGATATATTTTAGGGGTTTTAGAGATGTAAATAGTTATTCAAGACCTGATGTTTCTCGAGTTAACATTTTTTAGCGATTTATTTATCATGCCTCGCTGCAATGCGCATGCGCGAATCAGTCTAAATGAGGAACGTTCCTCGCCGAATCTGTCCGAAGAGCTAAGTTTCCGTACTTTGAAAGAAGTTCCCTCCAAAATGTTGTCCATTTTGGGTCTGAAAAAGATACGTTTTATTTAAGAACGTTACGCATTACGGTATTTTATTTACGGTATATTTATCATTTAGACTGTAACTTTTGCAAGAGACCTGAACCTGAACAAGACTCATGATGTTTGTGCGGTGATGTGCAAAAAGTCATTACCCTCTCCATCTTTGTAATCGATATTTTTCTCCTTACTTGATATCTTTATGTTTCTATGTACGAATTCACTCGGATAAGTCAACGACCCGAATGAGAACAGGACTGTCGCTTCCCAATATCCGCAGCACTGCGGCTGAGGTTTTGGCAATTTATCGCCGGGAGGCGCCTGATGTTGACCCACTCCGCCGCAAAGTTTGCTGGGAACTTTCGAGTCAAAGATGGAGTGGTCTTGACTGTAATTTTGGCATCTAAAAGTTGTTTTCCGCTCTCTAAATGAAAGCTTAATGAGTAACTTAAATAAAACTTTGTATACTCCACTATAGGTTTAATAATACGACCCGGGTTTCAGTTCAGGTGACCTGAAGATGACACGAAGTGTCGAAACCCGGGTCGTGTTATTAAGCCTATAGTGGAGTATACAAAGTTTTATTCAAGTTACTATGAATTACTTCCACAAAGTCAAGCCTTGAACCATTTCCTATGTGAAAGCTTAATTTATCCATGGAATTATATAAGCCTAATTTTATAACATACATTTCATTGATTGGTGTCTCTTCCATACTAGACTTGATAAAGCAACACAGGGTCCAGCTCCTATTTGTACTCGTGGTTAACTTTAATATTTGGATAATGCGACCGTTGAGCTGATATCATTGGTTATTTTTGTCGATATTTTTCGGGTTCTCCCCGCACAGAGCCATTTTTATGGACTACCGTTTCGTCGGCATTCCAGTCAACTTCATCCGGTCCTAATGAACAGGAGAACATATTGGCGGATAATAGCTGACGACTAAGGTTTCTACAGAACAGCAATCATTATCAAGTTGATCAGTCAAGATCAATCAAGTATCAAGTTATGCAGTCCAAACGTAGGTCGGCAAGAAATATATACGCCCGTATTCATAGTCGTATTCCTAGGGGTTACCTGGATAATAACCGCCAGGGGACGCCTGGGTAAGAGATTTGGCAACAATCTCGCGGAAAAATACATATGAACGGTTCCGCTGAATGGCTCTCGATGTTTTCGATGCTCATTTTTCACCGTAACCAAGCATGCTCTAAACAATAATATAGTATCCTGTCACACGAATTTGATGAAAAATGATTGAAGGAATATGAGATAGTGTTTACAATATTACTTAAATACTGATATAACATGAATGGTGAGGAATACGAGGGTGGTTCAATGAGTACCCGTGTTTGTAAACAGAAGATGTTACTATGGAAAGTTGTTGATATTATCGTGCACTGTCTTTAGTACAGTAGTATCAATTTGACCCACGCGGGGGCAGCAGTACTGCGTTAGGGGAGCTTTGGGTAAGCTTCATGCCTTACCCAGGAAATCGACGGCCTGGGGGAGAGTTAAGGGACGGCAGTCCCCTGGGTAACGACTATGAATACCATTTCTGAGACAAGGGGTTCCCCTACACCTGGGGGACACCCAGGTAACGACTATGAATACGGCCCTTAAAGTATGGAATATACTAAGATATGTTTTTTCTTCATGGCTGTGACAATTTTCCACAAAGTTACGCCTTCAACCATTATTTTATACCCTCTGAGGTTTAACTTCCAGAAAAACAGATTCTTTCACTTATATGAGGCTGAATGTTTGAAAAATCTTATTCATGCAATCGATTTTTCCCTACCTACCGTAAAACTGATATTTTTAAACTTTTATCTGGGATTTTAGAAGTTTTTTCACTTTCGTTGCTATGGATATATTTCTCCATTGTCGCCGGGCCCGAGTGTCGATTCGAGGTTTGGAACTCAGCGAGGCGGGCCAGTTTCAGGGGAGGGTTAGATTTATGTGTCGATTTGGGGTAAAATCGGAAAAGTTAAAAAAGTCGATTAGGCTTCGAGATATTGCAATCGATAGCTTTACATATATGAGTTAGATATCCTAAGTGCATGTTATTTAGTCTTCTTTATACCAGTTTTCGCAATGCTAAGTACTGGGTATAATTTCTTCAACTTATTCCTGGCGTCTACCGTAGCTTTAATGACCAATTTCAACCAACCAAGATTCATGATATTGTAGTTTTCATTAAAATAAACATGCAGTTCATGTAGAAGATTGGAAGAGTAAAATTGAATATGAAAATTAGTATATTTAATATCTTGATTCAGATCGAATTTATATAGTAAATTCTTTCATGTGAGCTCTTATTAATTATGCTGTACTGAAATGAAATATCTAACGTAGAAGAGCGTCTTCAATGCCGTCAAATGAGGTTATGATCATCTTCTAGTGGTTCCACGTTCGTTTCGGTATACTGATTATAGTATTTTGAAAAGTCGTTAATAATCGGATGACATACAATATAAGTTTGTACTAGAACTGTCTGGTATCCACACCTCATGGGGCGTGTATTTCATTTTCGAGAATTATACTTTTCTTTGCTTGCATATAGCATGCAGACTTGAGAGCTTTCATTGTTATTTTTCCTTATTTAAAGAGTATCATCATATAACACTTCCCCCCATGCTTGCCAATTGCAAGCACCCATTTACTCGTTACTAAATAAACTTGCGCAAACTAGCTCAAGTCATAAAGCCAATAACAGTACCCTCCTATTTAAGTACGCAAAAAATTAAAAAATAAACAGGTTCCATGTTTATTTATTCACATATTAAATATGTCGTGATGCGTAATTTGGCAAGCATATTTCTTTTTTCTATGATTAACATTTGCCGTTTATATTTGTATTTTATGCTGAAATAAATCTGGCCAGAAAACAGCTTTTTTTTAAAAAAGAAATCTGTTTGAGGACTTGTAAGACATTTTGATTACGACGCCGTTTCCTGTTTGGTACAAATGAACCTCTTCGGTTCCAAATGCGCGCATAAGCGGGTGGCAAGTGTATTAATGAAATCCTTTCTCATTGCCGCTCTGTTTCCCTAAATGCTTGATAATCGCTGAATGGAAAAATTAAGTTGATAAATGCCCTGTGTTATGGAATCAATAGTTATGAGATTTATAAAGATTTAGATCTTGTAAATATATTCGGGTTGCAGGAACACATATATTGGTTACATAACTTATTTACCAATAGTTAATAACTTCGAATATATGATCTAATCTTCCAGCGCCGGATAACTTTTACGAAAGTTTTGACAGTTAATAGTTGCTAATGCTGATAATAATTAGTTAGTAAGAGCCCACATACTCTTCATTTGTCTCAAGAAAAACTCTTTTATCAAGTAATTAAGCCTCCAAGTGGTTCATTGCGTATCCGCCATCTTGGCTACTTATGGCACTCAGAACCTCACGCCATATGTTATGAAACCAAGAAATTTATCGAATGTTTCTGCAAAATTTATTGAATGGTTGCCATGGTTTATGGTTCCAATAACTTTACGGAATACATATATGTCGTTCCTACAACTGGCCACAAGTCAGGCAAATAAAATCACCGGGATCTTAATCAACCTTGTTGGCCGCTGAGATACCTTAGAGCTCAAGATCGATACTGTGATTTGCATTCTGACGCTTCGAACGAAAGATAGTAACTGCTCGTTCTGTCCCAAAGGAGGCTCTAGGGTCACTTATTCCAGATTTTCTGAAAAGCTGAATACAGCTTCTTCGAAGTGCATTTTATGAACTTAAATGAAAATAAAACAGAATTTCCGAGATAAATTTACTCTAATTAAACCGTGAGAGTGGAAATTTTAACGTGGGCTCTGAACGAAGATAACTGTTTACAGCAGAAGAAAGTCTATTTAAACGAGAAAGCATGCTCAAGGTTTTCACTAAAACTGTTTGTAAAAAGAAGAAAAGTTCTGAGAAGTTGAAAAAAGTTAATATAAAATACATACCACCTGTTTTTTTTAAGTTCCTCGCGATTTACTACCGTAATTGAAGTCAAAATGCGGTAGTTACATGCAAAGGACGCAGCAATCGGCAATTATTACTGAACAGAAATGGAGATTAAAATATTTTCGTGGAATAATCTGAATCTTTTGCCGGTTAAGTTTGGTTTGAAATGTATCACTCATTTTATCGACGAAAGCAGGATTTTTTCAAAACTTAAAAAAAAGAAATGTGTAAGTTAGTATTTGCTTTGACTCTTATAGTCATGCCAGAGCCGCCTTAAGACTCCTAATGTTCATCTTACTAAGAGTCTCTTCCAGCATATTCTATCATGACTTTCATGGCTCAACACTTTCTCTCACGTCATTCGGTGTACTACCATTCGACCGTCATCCATTATCATAGCCAAAAGAATCAAGTACTTTCATTTAATTAGAGTAATAAACCCACATTTTTTTCAAGACCCACTCATTCCTAGCCATATACAAGCAGCTTTTTCCTCAAACACTCCTTATATACCCCTATGGTACAGTATACTCTTTAGTAATGGTTGGAAAAGTTGGCACTGACAACCCCTGGGGAGCGGCGCTTTACTCTAGGGGGCGAAACGTAACAAAGGGGGGGGGGGCGGGGAGGCGTCGGAGGCAGAATCCGAAAGGTGACCATAGGCGATGGTCTTTGGCATCCTTTACGTATGTTAAAACGGGTGAAGAAAAACTCTGCGTGTTAAGGTTTATTGATAAAGAAAATGATTTAAACGTTATTTTGATATAAGTTTTACTATAAATTGTAAAGGGCTCAATTTTTAAAGTAGATAACTTCTAAATATAATTTTACTTGACAGTTTACTTTCATTAAGCTTTTAAAATTAATTTAAAATTAAAAATAAAAGCGGTAAGTTTTAATGTTAAAATCGCAATAAGTTCCCTTCACTTTTATTTAAGCTCTGACTCATCCTGTTAATGAGCATAAATGCCCTGAACCGAATAGGTCGGCCTATCCATTTTATCATTGGAATTGAATAATCAAATTGAAATAAAATATCTGAGGTTCATATGCATAGAACTGAATTTGAAATTAATATTAGATTAATCTCAGTTGCTTTAAATTTTTAAAAATATCTCTCTGATCCGGTAATGAACTCCATAGTTGAAAAGCTCACGATTGGAGGAGGTTGGTTATATATTAATAGAATGAAGATGGAAAATGCTCAAAATATGCTTATTTAACACTGTTCGATTGTAATAATGTACATAAACATCTATGCATTCCCCTACGAGCCGCAACATGGGCGTGTGGCGGTGAGTGTCAGGACACCAGCCGTGTTCAGGTGTAAAAGATGAGGTTTTGGGAGGTTAAATGGTGATGTGTATTATGGGAGTGAATTGAGTGGAGCTCAGTTTTTATAATGATCACTTATTGTGCGTGGAAAGTAGGAATTTTTCCACTATCTGTTTGGCAATGCATCTCATTTATTTTATGGCTTCTGTCAGATCTAGAGATGTAGCGTCATGATAATATACTCTTTGTCGCTCTGAAACACACCTGTTCTGAATTCTTAAACCAAATAAGTCTAGCGCGCAGCCTCCGAGTCTCTAGCGGCTCCCATACTAATCCCTCTTGGAGCTGAGAAACTCTCGGAACTGAGAAAGTTTTCTAGTAGCAGTTTTCAACGAAGCGCGCAGGTTTTCTTCGTATATAATTTATTTTTTTTGGTTACATCTTTCTGTTCAGGGTCCCAAAGGCTCGCGGCGTACTCGAGGTGTGGTCTAACCAGAGCGAATTAGCACCTCTATTTTATTTTCTCATCCGAAAACCTTCCTTTTATACGCTGTATGTATAAATGTAGTGAGCTATTATAAACTATTTTAACAGACACACGATTTGGGTGAGGATGATCATTTCTTAGTGATGTCCACTTACCGTTTTCCGCGATGATGACCACGGACCCAGTGAGCGGGTTGTCTTTCGAGCCTCGGTGTGCTTCGCAGGCGTTCACCGTCTGCCTTCGCGTCGCCGGAAGGTCCTGGGGTCTCGGCTCGCACAAGGACAGCGTCGTTTGTTTAGCGATGTCACTTCCAAAGCCATTGAGTTTCGGACCAGCTCGATCTTCTTCCCAACGCTGATCGCCCGACACTAAGCTCTCTCTCTCTTATCTCACGGCTAATATCTGTGCGCGTGTTTCTTGTCCTCTTTGGAGTTTCAAACGTTATATCCGATCCCAAAACTCTTCACGGATATCAAATCTGCGCGTTCATGACGTGCATACGATTCGGACGAGACTGCTTCGCGTACACGCTCGCACAGGTCGACGACTTCGACGCCGATCTCGCGGAAACTGCGGAAGGCGTGCAACAAGTATTCAAGTTGGGTAGTCCAGACCTCTGTGTTAATCGTCCCGCCCTTTTTCCCGTTTGCCTTCGCTCGTTTTCGTTATTCTCCTCTCTTTCGAAAATCACTTCTGAGAAATTTTACGTGAAATCCTTCACGAATAGCGGCCCTTCGTTTCCAAAAATGAGTCAGCCTTTCTCGCACTCTATGCCCCGTGAACAGCTAGCAGAATCACTTCTCCTCTTATCAGATATAGTTTTCTTTTTTAAGGATTTAAACTTTTTCTAACAAGGGATTCCCAGCATCCACATCAGCGTCAAATCTTCTTTTTTCGATTACTCCCGACAGGCTGCGTCCAATAGCCCAAACTGCAAACAGAACTACTTCTTTCCCGTTGTTATTTCGGAAGTTTTCGTTGAGGATTCCCTCCAGAAGTTGGGTATCTTTGTGTGTGGATAACTTCCTAGCAAGATTGCCTGTCTTCTCCTCTCTTATCTGGAGACGCGGTACTGTCCCGCACAACTCAGGTCGACGGATGAAATGTTTCTGGAGATTCAGGCCGATGGAGGCGACGCCAGACGGCGGTTTCCCACACTTATCTGTTTGTTTTATTTTGTTTCCACTCCCCTGATCCGCAGCGCAGACTGCTGCTTCCAACACGCGCCCTCCGCCCACGCGGCGACAGATTCAAAACAATACCGGCCGCGTTGCGTGTCCGCGAAAAAACATTTGCACATGTGTGTTGGCGATTTGCGAAGGGAAGCGGAAAATACGCGGACCTTGTCGATCACTCACCCACTTCGGCGTTCGTCGCCAACTTACGTCGCGCGTTCCGGGACCGAAGGAAGTGAAACGAATTTTCACGCCGGGGTGATATAACGAAGACAAACTAAATAATGGTGCTGGCAATCTAAATACACCGAAATAAGACAGGCACGCACTGGAGGCAAAGGGTCGCGTGCTTCCGGTCCGAATATTCTCAACTTTTCGGACGCGGTGTGGATGAAATCGTCGCACAATAGTCGGTTGAGTTGAGGTTTGTATAGACTGTAGAACTTTTAACCAGAGGTGCGATATGCAGACACTCTCGACCCAGGGATTCTCAGTATTTTTTCATCGCTGAGAAAAAATATCTTTCACTCTATCTCTTGAGGATGTCCAAACATTAGGGATTTTGCGTAAGATTTGAAAGCAGCAATTCCTCCCCCGGATGCCTTCTTCTTATTGGAGATGAGAGTTGACGATCGACTCGGCAGATGACACTGAACAAAACGAACCGTCGAACTCTTTAAATAAAAAGACAAGACTGAATCGGACGGCTGTGGAGGATGATCCAGTCCCTCAGGGAAATCCCCGTCTCACTCGAAAAACCAGTGGGACAGGTGTCGGACTTCGGAGGAAAGTGACGCGGATGCCCGGCACGGGTTGGGTCGGCCCTGGCGGCTGGAGACCTCGCGAAAGCCGGGAAAGAGACTGGACGTGGTGGCGGGATTTGAACACCTCTGCCCCAGTCGGCGTCGCTGGGCAGACTGGAGTCAACCGCGCATGGAGAGCGACAGGAGGGGCGGAACGGAGGGAGGGTGCGGAGGGGGGGAGGGGAAGGGCGGGGAGAGAAAGAAAGGGAGGTGGGAATAAAAGGGGCGGGGGTGGTGCGGGGGAGGAAGGAGGGTTGGTGCAGTAAGGGCGTTGGTTCCGAAGAGGGTTGCAAGGAGCGCTGTAGAAATTTCCGATTTCAATACCGCGGTGATCTATAAAATATTTTGCCACGCAAGGGATGTGATTTATTGCACATCATGACGCAAGGTATGATATTATGTCCCATGGGACAAATCATCCCATTCGTTTGAGCGCTGTTTCCCCTGTCTGCAAGTGGCAGACAGCAAATGATCTTACAATTAGCCACCGCAGCACGTTAAACTGAAATACTAGATATTATGATATCCCAAATTTTTACAATATAAAATACCACAGCTGGCATATCATCTTTTCACGAAAATCATGCGATTTGTTGCATATCATGCGGTATCGCATGGTATGGTATGGACCAAATAAAAATGACTTTGTTAACTCCTCTAGAAGTTTATTGGCACGACTCGGGTTTCGATACTTCGTGTCATCTTCAGGTCCTCTGGTGGAGTTAACAAAGTCGTTTTTATTTTGTGCATTATGGATAACTTCCACAAAGTAAAGCCTACAACCATATACTTTTCGGTATGGTATACCTTGTCGATACGTACCACCGATGATACAGCATTGCATTTCATAAAACACGATTTCTGGTTCAATCGAATAATCATTTAGGGGTAAAAATCGTGCCATTGCTCATCACGTTAAATCGCGAACTCCATGATATCGCATTGTATCGCATATACTTACATACAATTATACCGATTAAAGTATGACATCGCACTGAATCAGACATCGCGCGATGCCACATTGCATTATTTTGCATAGTATCGCATCGAATCGGAGCGTAGAATATATCGCAGGGCCCAGAAGATCGACATCTCAATGTGATACCTACGGCGTATCGCGCATCGCATTCTATGAACCGTAAGATCGCACTCACAATGGGAATGTCAGATAGCCGGGTCTCAGATTTGATTCAAACTTAGTAGTTGTACAGACCGCTGTATGTGGTTCATGAATCACCCCACATATAGGGTTATTTAACCAATAGTTTAAACAAAAAAGGCTTTAAAAATTTCAAAATTCCCTTTAGACCCACATAACTGACAAGCTGAACGGGTGGCTGACATGCTCGTCTCCCGTCTAGAGACGCGGGTTCGATTCCAATACGGGGTATGTTTCTTCCGCTGTTTTTTTAGTTTTTCCTTTACGGCATCCAACAATGCGCTCAAGATTTTTTATTTTTACTCGAAATATTATTTTTGCGCGAGGCAAATTTTTCATTTGCATACACGACGTCAGGCTTAGTCTCTTTTTTCGGTCGATGGCAGCCTTCTAATTATGTCACTTCCTTATCTTTTCACGACGTATTTTCATTATTCCTTCATGCATTAATGATTTCCATTTTCTATAATTATTTTATACATTGTCTTCATATTCTTACAATTATAGCATAATTCTTAATAATATTCAAATTTTTCGTAGCTTGTCAGTTATGTGGTTGGCCCGTCTAAAGGGAATTTTGAAATTTTTAAAGGCCTTTTTCGTTTAAACTGTTGGTTATATAACCCTATATGTAAAGTGATTCATGAACCACATACAGCCGTCTGTACAACCACTAAGTTTGAATAAAATCTGAGACCCGGCTATCTGACAATCCCCTTGTCAGCCCTATAGTTTGAGTGGTGAATTAAGGGTTTTCAGGAGGTGGTGTTGCCTCGAAAGGGTACAGCTGCCTCCCCGTTTTTTTCTTAGTCCCTGTTCTCCCTCCCCATCCCCCAAACCCTTGCCCCACTCTATCCGGCGGGACATTTTCGGCGAATGGGCGGTATAGAGAGAGGGAGATAGGTAGAGTTGCATGAACAAGTTTAGTGAGATTTGAAACTATTTAAAATGAGCGAAGCATCGTACATTTCTTGAGCAATCCTCTATTTGAATTATAAGTTTCCCAAAACCACCAAATAAAGAACAAAATAAATTCTCCCGAATATGTGTTTTTATGTGCTCTCAAGTACTTGCATTATGCCTACTCTGGTAACGGAATATATTCCTTGTTTCCGTTGCTCAGAAATGGTTAGCTCAGTTCAAAGATTACAAAAAGTGAGGTATGTTATGATTTTTTAATAATTAATAAGTATATTTGATTTCCATAACACTTACGACCTAACCAGTTACCATGGCATCGATTTTCTCGAGATTTCGTTCCCCCATCCGTAACATTGGGATCCCAAAAGAAAAAAACATTTCCCCAAGATGTATTTTTGTCTGCCTCTACTAAATTTGCATTATGCCACCTCTGGTAACGTACTATTTTCCGCGTTTTCGGCGCACAAAAATGTTTGGCTCAGTTCAAAGAGCACTAAAAGGAGGGAAGTTATGATTTTTATTGTTACATAAATTGATGGGCTTGCAAAACACGGCCTAACCAGTTACAAAGGCGTTATATTTTCAAGAGAATTTGGAACAAGTTGAGTGAGATTTGAAACCTCTTTATCGTGAGCGTGAGCGAAGGATCGCTTTATTCTTGACCGGGTACTCAATGTGATACCTTCAGCGTATCGCGCATCGCATTCTATGAGCCGTAATATCGCACTAAAATCAGCCCTATAGTTTGAGTGGTGAATTAAGGGTTTTCAGGAGGTGGTGTTGCCTCGAAAGGGTACAGCTGCCTCCCCGTTTTTTCCTCAGTCCCTGTTCCCCCTCCCCCTTCCCCAAACCCTTCCCCTTCTCTATCCGGCGGGACATTTTCGGCGAGTGGGCGGTATAGAGAGAGAGAGGGAGATAGGGAGGGAGAGAACGGATGCTTAAATTGATTTATGATGCTCAATTGATGACAGCATTCCCCCCCCCCTTCACCAAACCCTCTCTCGATAGCACTCACAGGCATTCGGTTCCCGAGTTCAGGGGGGGCTACCTGCGGGCAAACGGAAATCGCGGAGAAAGGATCGCTTCATCCTTGACCGGGCACTCATCCTCCATATGTGTTCCAGGGTTCCCAAAAGGAAAAAAAAACATTAAGAATGAAAAACTTTCTCCTCGAGATGAATTTTTTTGCGCTCTCACTAAATTTGCACTGTGCCTTCTCTGGTAACGGATATTGTTTCCGTTGCTCTAAAAGGGTTAGCTCAGTTCAGAGATCACACAAAGGGATTAAAGCTCTGATTTTCACTGATAAAAAGGTTGATTTGATTTCCAAAACATATTAGGTGTCTAAATACCTATCAATGCATTTTATTTTCTCGAGGTATCGGAGCAAGTCGAGTGGCATTTGAAACTCTTTGAAATGAGCAAAGAATCTTCAGATTCTTGATCGATTCTCCACTCGCAATATAGGGTTCCCTAAAGAAAAAAGAACAAAAAGCTTTCTCCCAAATAATTGTTTTTGTGTGCTCTCACTAACTTGCATCATGCCTAACCTATTAACTGACTATGCTTCGAGTTTCCGTTGCTCTAAAAGGGTGTCCTCAGTTCAGAGATCATGCTCAGAGAGTAAACCAATGATTTAACTAATAAATCAGTAGATTGAATTTCCAATACGCTTGCGGCCTAATAAACCTCCATTGCTTTTATTTTCACCAGATATCAGAACAAGTTGAGTAAGATTTGAAACGTTTTAAGATAAGTGAAAGATTGCTCAATTGTTGAACAATCCATTTGTATGATAGGTTTTCCAAAAGAAAAAAATTAGCAGTGAAAAATGTTCTCCCGAATATGTATTTTCTTGCGCTCTCAAGAAATTGCATATAGCCTACTCAGGTAAAGGAATATGTTTTCGTTGCTCTAAAAGATTTAGCTCAGTTCAGAGACCGCAGAGAGATAGCAATGCTATGGTTTTACTAATAAATAAGTTGACTGGAATTCCAAAACGCCGGAAACCTAATCAAAAACCATTGTATTTTATTTTCACGAGATATGGAAAAAATTTGAGTAAGATTTGAAACTCTTTAAAATAAGCAAAAGGTGGCTTAAGGCTTGACCAATCCTCCATTTAAATTATCATATTCCCAAAAGAAAAAAAAACAGAGATTAAAACATTTTTACCGAATGTATGTTTTCGTGTACTCGTACTAACTTGGATTATGCCTGCTGTGGTTGCAGAATAGGTTTCCGTTGCTCTAAAAGGGCTACATCAGTTCAAGGATCACACAAGTGGAGTGAAGCCATGATTTCAATAATGTATAAGTGGACTAGATTTCCAAAACACTTGCGGTCTAATCAACTACCTCTGAATTTTATTTTCACGGGATATCGGAACAAGTTTAGTGAGATTTGAAACTATTTAAATGAGCAAAGCATCGTTTATTTCTTGAGCAATCCTCTTTTTGAATTAGAAGTTTCCCAAAACAACCAAATAAAGAACAAAATAAATTCTCCCGAAAATGTGTTTTTATGTGCTGTCAAGTACTTGCATTATGCCTACTCTGGTAACGGAATATTTTCCTTGTTTCCGTTGCTCTGAAATGGTTAGCTCAGTTCAAAGATCACAAAAAGTGAGGTGTGTTAAGATTTTTAATAAGTAATAAGTATACTTGATTTCCATAACACTTACGACCTAACCAGTTACCATGGCATCGATTTTCACGAGATGTCGGTCCCCCATCCGTAACATTGGGATTCCCCAAAAAAAAAGAAAAAAAACATTTCCCCAAGATGAATTTTTGTCTGCTTCTACTAAATTTGCATTATGCCACCTCTGGTAACGTAATATTTTCCGAATTTTCGGCGCACAAAAATGTTTGGCTCAGTTCAAAGAGCTCCAAAAGGAGTGAAGTTATGATTTTACTGATACAGAAATTGATGGCCTTACGAAACACGGCCTAACCAGTTACAAAGGCGCTATATTTTCACGAAAATTTGGAACAAGTTTATTGATATTTGAAACCTCTTTATCGTGAGCGTGAGCGAAGATTCGCTTTATTCTTGACCGGGTACTGATCCTCCATCCATGTCATGGGATTCCCGGAAAACAAATAAACAACAAAAAAACGTTTTCATTTTTATGCATTTTTTTGTACTCGCACTAAATTTATGGTGTACTCTGGTAAGTGGATATGTATCGTTTCGCCTCGGCTTCATAATCGTTAGCTTAATCCAGAGATCACAATAGGGGAGGAAAGATATGATTATTTTTATTAAAAAACTGTATTTATTTCCAGGAGACTTATTTCCTGGTAACTACGAAGGCATTTTCATGTCACTAGATGCTGAAGTACATGGAATGAGATTTGAAAATCTTTCTAATGGACGTGATTTTTAATGGTAGCAGGAGAAGAGTGTAGTATCCTGCGATGTATGCTATATGAATTATTCTGTGTTGTCTGCCTTGGATAGCGTGCGTAATTGCAGTAAGATTGAAGATAAAGCGTTCAAAAAACACCTTTCCTGAACCTTAAATTAGTTAATTATGGCATTTATTAACGATTTTGTGTGGAAAATATCCGTTAAGAAAGTATAAAAGAGCACAGAGAAAATATATAGACATTTACCATTTTTATCTGATAAAAAAAGTAATTCTCGCTCTTAAAATTTCATGTAAGGTATAATTACATCATAAGGAAAAACATTTTAAGCTTCAAGACCCATTAAATTCGAAAATAGTTCACAATCTGGAAATTTTAATAAATAAGCAAATGAAGGAATTGACGGTTACTTCATTTTTCAGCGGAAATTTCTTTACATTTAAAACAAATGATTATTTTCAAAGCTGGCAATTTACTCTGCATAATCGATATTAGGGCTTGGTTTTGTCAAATTCTGTTTATATGGACCATAACTTAGCCTCTGCTAGATTGACCCGGGGCTGGTTTTATTATCTCTGGTTAATTTTTTTTTGAGAACTGATGCTAAAACATTCTTCAAGCTTTTACTTTCATGTTGAATAACTGACGGACCAGAAGAATACGAAACTAGAAGTCTCAGTTAACATTAAGCTAATTATCGGGCTGAGTAAATAAATGATATAATAAGACCAGTCGTTGTTAAATCGGGTCTAAGAGTTGGGATATTATCAGCATATTTCATTTATATTTGGTTGTAGAGAGCGTTATTAACGGGTTCCCATCTTCTAAAGAGATGTTATGATGGTTCCACCGTAAAATATGTTAATTGTCATTTGATTTACATTCTGACAAGTGATGGGAAGAAACGTGTCCTCTGTTTTACACCAAGAGCAAAATCACGCCTTTCCCAGGTATTTTAGTTTCAAATTCGAATTGAAATTACATAGACATCTAAAAAATAATGTGCAAACCACCACTAGAATGTGTGGCGCGGGGTGATACCAAACCAGGTATGCAGCACATCCCAGCTGAAATCAGAACCGCGCACGTTCCTTTGGATGCCAGGCGCAGGCCAAAAGGAGTCAGGTTAACAATACGCGGTCAGACCATAAACTACGTAACCAAACTTTAGAATTGACGTTTCGTTAGTCTAACTGAATGACTTTTTCTACCGAATTTAGCACACAATGCTCTAGACGTTTCAACTGAAAGAGCCATTGTCAGGTAGGAAGCAATTTGAAAACAGCAAGTCAGCAAAGGACCCTGCAGGAACCTTATGAAAAAAATGTTTCGGTGAAATTGCCTGAAACTTCGGAATATGACAGTTCTTGAGGAGTATATCAATAGTCTTAATGGGTGTCAAGTTGTAAAAATTCTTATTTTCAAGTTAGAGGCCTTCAAATTTGTGATTTTCATAGCATTCCTCAAGGTAATTGCCAATGTTGCCATTGGGTAATTCTTCTTAGTTTTCATTTCTACAATCCAAAATGGGGATTTGAGCTATCATAGTTCAAATTGACCTTGAAAATACCTAGATGGTCACGCTCGAGGTCAATGAGAAGGTCACCCTCAGGTTAATTGACCTTGAAAATACCTTGATGATCACGTTCGAGGTCAATGAGAAGGCCACCCTCAGGTAATCCGCTTCAAACGCTACATCTTTGGTATGTAACATTGTTCTCTATTACGCATAACTAGGGAAATATTCAGGTGAGTCCGTTAAAATGCCCCCCCCCCCTGCATGCTATGAAAATCACAACTTCGAAGACCTCTTACTTGAAAACAAGAATTTTTACGACTGGACGCCCATTGAGACTTTAAATCTACTCCTGAAGAACTATCATATCCCGAAGTTTCAGGCAATTTCACCGTAAAATGTTTTCCATACGGTTTCTGTGATGTCCTTTATATCTCAAAGAAAGTAGAGAAATAAATACGGTTTCTATCTATTCTCAAAGTGCCTTGTACAACACGATGATGCTTTGAGTTTAAACGCGCTGCGCATTTTGTACTAGATTTTGTGGAAAAGTGCCTCTACCTTTTGAGTTCATGATGACAAACTTCCACTATATGAAGACTGAATCTGTAACAAATAAAACAGAATCCTTGTTAGCTTGGTGGTACGTTTCAATAGTCATATTTAATGGTAACTTTTACTAAACCACAAAAAAACACAAAAATGCGACCCGGGTCACCACACAAAAACCCAGGTCGTGTTTTTGCGTGGTAATAAACCGCCTCCTCAAGGTTCCTATGTCTGACGAACATTTCACAATGGAAACAATATCATCAAACATATAGCCCGTGTCAATGGATATAATTCCAACTTAATTGAAAAATTTATTCTTAATAAGCAGAGGAACTTGACCTTTGCAACGCATATACTCGGGTGAAGGAGATACAGATAAGAAACAATGGTGTTCCATCAGATTTTTAGGTCCCATCACTAACCGTATAGTTAAATATTTCCAAAAATGAATTTTATCTATCTCTTAAGACTCCTTATAATTTTAATAACTTTCTAGTTAAGTGTAAGGATTGCATAGATCCAAAAAAGAAAAGTGGTGTGTGTGCCCTACGTTGTAATGACTGCAGCAGTGTGTACGTTGGGCAAACTCAAAGAAATTTTAATAATAGGACCAAAGAACATTGTAGTGCTTTTAAAAACAATAATGAAAATATAATTACTTCGCTATGCATCTATTGTGTCACGGCCATAATAATGCATTTGAAACCAAAATCCTACGTTGTGATAACAATACACGTGAGCTCGATGCCGTTAAGCATTTAGAAATTCTGAGAAAAGTGCATGACCCTGTGGTGTGTGTTGTCAATGAATGCTTGTCCCCTTCCCCCTCCCCTATCCTTGAAGCAGTTGCGCATTGATACCTGCCACCTCTCTCTCTCTCCCTCTTCACCCTATTCTCCTTTCTTCCAACCCCCCCCCAAATCATCACCCCCATTCTCTCCTTTTTCTTCACCTATATAGAAGAGGGTGATTCCACGTCAGATCAGCAGTGAGCTGACCCTTGGTGTCTCCAGTTCGAACCAAAATTTATGTGTGGGTTCCATCTGGCGTGAAATGAAAAATTATAGAAGCGTTTTTGGAAAAAAAAATTTTGGCAGATCTAGAGACGATCAAAGTTTCGACCAATTTGCGCTTAAACCATTTTTCTTTTTGCTATAAATCCTAAACAAAAATCGTTAGAGCAACGGTTGACATCTTATTTTGTTTGCAAAAGAATGTGCAGCAACAATGTATTATTAGTTTTGTAAATAAATGACATTTTATTGAAACTGTTGAAATTTTAAATATTTAAATTTTAATAACAAAAATTCAGAAATTTCTAAATTTTGTCTACTTTGACACATTAGTCTTTTGTCTTACCTCGGAAACAAATTTTGTCGCGGGCAGTTCATAAACAACGGAGATATTTAACTCTAAAGATTGGACTACGCCCTCGTTCGCCACGAGGGGTGGCATGAAAATGATGTGCCGCTGTACTTTGAGAATTTATATATTGGTCCGTGTAAAGGCTATTGCAATATTTTATGCACCAATTTTTAAGATAATTTTATTTTAATTTCATCAATATTTTTTATTATATAATATAATCAAAAATGGAGACACGTTACTGCAATAATCGACACCGCACTACCTAAACTTAGCAGTTTTGTGAACTTCATGAACTTTGTGACTCAGCCTAGGAAAATCTGCGAAATTTACAGCATTAACTTCTCACCAATGGTTGCAAGAGTTTATAAAGATACAATATGGCAAGTGAAATTTTTTAAAACGCATATTTTGTTGTAAATGAATGAAAGTTTTTAAACATTATCCAGTCCTACAATCTGCACAGATTTCAAAAATTAAAGCCAAGGGTAAACTTATATACTTGTTTGTAACTTTTCTGTGATGCGTAACATGTAAAAATGTTATTATATGTTAATGTTTACTATTTCAATTGATGCCGCGTTGCCAAACTGGACGGCGCCGCACGGCGACGATCCGACAGAGGAAAGGACGTTCAGCGGGGGGAAGGCGACAGGGCCCGTCGACTCCTCCTGTCATATTGCAGCGCAAGCAAATATAATGTACCGAACCAACTCCGTGTGTGTCCATGACCCCAGCCTCTACTGGTAGTCTCATGTTCATTACTTTCTAATCCGCGTGTGCCTCTGTTCGACATTCCACACAACTAAACCAACACAGCGTGGTATCCTTAATCTTTTCTCTAATTGGCACTATTTCTCAAGCATTTTAATTACCGGAATTTGATTTGAAGTGCCATTTTATTTAAGAAATCGAGCTAAGTTTTTTCAAGATGAATATTTGTTTGCTCGTCTTATATGCGTTTCAATACATTCGTTAGATTACGATTAAACTTTGGTGAGTCGTGCGCACGCCCGCAAAAGTTTCTGAATTATTAAATCCATTGTACGGTCGGATTCAAATCTATTGCAAAGAATCGAGTGGCGCCACTTACGCTTCTCAAGGAAATTGAGTTTCACTTACGGCGCTGTTATTCTTTGCTACGCAACGCTATCTATTCATCTGCTTATTTGCACGTATTCAAATCGTAATAGTTGACCAATTTCCTATTTTGTGCTAATTTGTTATTACACTTTCGTTTTGGTGTGGATTTACGATTTGAGCATGGATAATTATTATTTATTAATCACAACTGTTACTCTAAATGATACATTACGTAGTATTTGCCGTAGGTATATTATATGCCAGGAACGATCTGTGTTTAATAATAAAGTTTGGTATTTCAATTAATCAATACGTCGCAGCATGTCATTGTTATTCGAGCTGATCATATTATGTAATAACAAGTTAGCACAAAACAAGCAATTGCTCAACTGTTAAAATTTAAATACGTGCAAATAAACAGCTGAATAGATAGCGTTGCATAGCAAAGAATAACAGCGCCGTAAGTGAAACTCGATTCCCTTGAAAAGCGTAAGTGGCGCCGCCCGATTCTTTGCAATACATTTGAATCCGACTGTACAATAGGTGCAGCGCGAATAATTTCAACAAATGAGCGTTGTACATGAGCTTCTCAAACAAGCGAGGAACGAGAAGTAAGTAACGAAGCAGATCGTTTACGAGTTGCTCAATCACGTATCCTATCAGAATCGTATCAGAAAGACATAATATCGCGCGCATCAGATTCATATCAGAGGGACATGATTTTTGTTAAAAGGTAAGCTATTTATTTGTACATACTTAGATTAAAATTTGGTGCAGTCGTCTCTTTGTTTGCTTTTTTCAAATTTCGTGTTTGATTTTTGCATACGCTTCGCTTTTTCCTAAAATAAAAGGATTTATAAGCTTGAAAATATTAAATTTTTGTACTACTTCAACAATGGAATATTTTATTTACTTGGAAACCGCAGCATACGCATGGAATTGAAACTCATGCCAACATTTGTGCGTAACAAATTC
Organism: Ceriagrion tenellum; assembly: GCA_963169105.1. Taxonomy (NCBI): domain Eukaryota; kingdom Metazoa; phylum Arthropoda; class Insecta; order Odonata; family Coenagrionidae; genus Ceriagrion; species Ceriagrion tenellum. The sequence goes on along the minus strand of OY720642.1, from coordinate 64,580,550 downwards.
GTGTGTAGGTACGTGGTATACATTGGACCTTTTTGGTCTCAGATTTGTTCAGGGACCGATTTTAAAACCATAAAAAGGCATTGCAATAATGTTGGGCAAAACTACGGTAATATAAATGCCATTTTCATGAAAAAGTCTGCACAATAAAGAACTCTAAAATGGTGTGAAATTCATGGTGGAAAAAATTGTTCGCCTGGATTGGGAATTGAACCATGATCCTTCGATTTCGCGCAGAGTGCTCTAACCAGTTGAGCTACCAAGGCGTTCTCTTCCGCTGTGAATCTCATATAATCGAAATCGTAATCGAAATCTTAATCGAAATCGTCATCAAGGGATCTGGATTCGATTCCCAGTCCAGGCGAATGATTTTTCCGCGGTGAATTTCACACACTTGTGTGATCACTATCTAGCGGGTGACTCCGTTGATGTAACTGCGCGGCTAGTTCCGTGATTCTTTGAAAATAACTAAAAATTTATTATTGCACGTTTCGATTTTTAAAATTTGAACGATCCGATTATTTTTTATCAAACTTTGAGCCCTCCCCTGCTAAAGACGAGTCCATGGCTTTCCGTAACAGTTCCTCTTCAGACCCTTTCCCCACTGCCTCTCCTAGGAGGCCCAATCTTCAAATCGTCCCGCCCCACTCTTCCTCGCTCGCGGATTCCAACGAGCCTGACGAAGCTGAAGGCGACGCATTTTCTTTATGCTCCTTCGTTAATGCCGTACGTTCTCTCAATTTAAAGAAAATATACCGTATTTACTTGCATATAGGACGAGGTTTTTTGTCACTTTTATCCGCTTAAAAAATCGGGGTCGTCCTATGTGCGCGAGCGAAGGATTCTTTGCTGTTTTTTTTTTTTGGGTTAGTGTCAAGGTCGAAATCAAAATCACCTTTGTTGGATGGTGCGATAAGAATATTGTATGACGGGTGACTTGTCGCTATTTTTGACTCTGTTGTGGCAGACGACGCCACGCTACATGTGCTTCGGAAGCGAACGTATAGATGAGCCCGGCGCGGCGGCCGTGTCATCTGATATCCATGCGCAAATCGACAATTTCTGACTAGCATCTTTGTTACATATTTCTCAACAATGTAGTGGAGTCGATCATTGGAAGGAACCAATGCCTCCTGCATACAGTCTGCTTTGGTTTACCATGAAGGTAATGCAGTCAGGCGACAGAAGAGTAGAATTGTTGTAGGGGTGAGATTCATCTACATCTACGTCATACCCTGCAAGCCACCCAAAGGGTGTATGGCAGGGGGTGCTTTCGCACCAGGCATGCATGAATGATATGGTAGAACACCGACATTACATTAAAACCCGCGTACCACACATGCAAAGCGCCAATTACAAATCTAATACCCAAAAAAATTCTAACTTCAATCGTTCCAACATGCAAGGGATACAAAGACTACTACTACAGATTCAAAATATAATGCATAAATAAGAACATCAATATTTACATCATGTATAAATAAGAGAGTAGAGAATATAATGAGAAAGATTTACTGCCAGCCTATTGTCAATACTCGAACTATTCATGACGACGATCACAGCTGTTATGGTCCCGAATGGTACGCGGAAAAAATGACATTTTATACCTATCGGTTCTACAATCTAGCTCTCTAATTTTATTGGCGCGATCTAATCTGCCGTAGTACGATTGGCCACAGTTAGAATGTACGAAAGTAACGAGGGAATGCCCCACCGCCAGTACTAAATTTCATTCAGGAACGATACAGTGTTACAATACGGACAAGAATCTTACGCAATATGATTCCAGACCCCCAGACCCTCGTACGTAAGACAATGTAAGATAATCCCAACCCCCCACTCTCCCCCTAAACGTAATACTTACGAATACTTACGGAATTTATACGTTACGTTAATAAACGAGTAAGGAAGACCAATTTTTTTGTCTCTAAAATCCTACCTCGTTCTATATTCGAAGTCGACCTATAAGCGAGTAAATGCGGTAGGAGTCTTACTTTTGGATCGCTGCAGGAAAACAAATTTTTTCCCTTGAAGGACTGGGCGCATCTACCGGGGATATATAAAGGGATTTTCCGGTATCCTTTGAGGGTAAGGCATGACATGAACCAATATTTACCCCGGGCATGCATAAAGTCGCTTTGGTTATAGGCCACAGTTCGAATACGCCGCCAGCATTTTGGACCAAAAAAATTAATAAAATACAAAGAAAAGAAGCATGCTTCGTAAAAAACTGATACGAGTGAACATATAGTGTCTGGCAACTTTTAGAGGGATTAAGGTGGGAGCCCCTAGAGACTCGGAGGCTACACGCTAGGCTTAGCTTGCTTGAGATATCCAGAACTGGAGTGCTTCAGAGCGACACAGAGAATATTATCATGACGCCTCATTACATTTCTAGGCCTGACAGATGGGGTAAAATAAGAGAGTTACATTGCCGAAGAAGTAGGTACGAAAACTCGTTCTTTCCGCGCACAATAAGTGACCCCAGTAAAAACTGAGTTCCGCAAAATACACTCCCAAAAATCACGTCTCCATTTCATCTCCAAAATCCTTACATCTTTACACGGCCGGTGTCCTAGCACCCCCTGCCACAAGCCCATGCGGCGGCTCGGAGGGTAGTATGTAGATGTAGATGAAGGTCGTCAAAGAGTGCTGTTGGACAGGCTGAAAGATAAAGCGGCGGCTGAACGGGAGCACATGGCGCGCTTAATTACCGCAAAGGGAACGGTATCTCCTTTGTAGTCGGACTTGCGCGAGTTGGGTGAAAATGAGTATATTCGCGCACTCTGGAGTCAGATAGCTTATGTATTCACTTGCTGGACCTTACTCCAGAGCAGCTGGGTTGGTCAAAGTTCATGACAACAGTTTATGACAACGAAGTATGAAAGTCAATATAGAAATTATAGTACAGATGTTAAGTCTTTTTATAAGGAGTTAACAATCCACTAGTCTTAGCTACAAAAGTTAAAAAAAAATATTAGATACCACAGTTCTCACAAAATAATTAATTGAGTACTTTCCTCGGGGAATATGTTCCCAGTATCTTGTGTAGGTACTCCATCGAATATACCAAGAAGTTATACCTACTGAAGATACTATTAGCATATACTCAAAGGTTAGTGGCTTTAAAATTGATTTTTTTGTAAACTGTGTGGTACGTATCTTTTTAAATTTTGTGTGCTGTGAATTTCGAATTCTAAACACGTTGAGAAAAATATGCAAATTTGAGGAGATATAGAGAAGCAAAACAAATTTTTCTCAGCGTCACCATGTTCATAGTCGTATTCCTAGGGGTTACTTGAGTATACCCTTGCCTGGTAACACCTAGGGGTCCCGTATGGAAATGAAAAACTTTGTAATATTCCACCAATTTATTTTATGGTACAACTAGTTTCGTCGCAGCGGCGACAGCCTGAGATGATTGAGATAACCTAGAGGTCCCCTTCGCTGAGCGATTCGTAAACCTTACCTGAGTAACACCCAGCCATGGGAAGCCTGGGTAAGAGATTTGGCTGCAATCCCGCGGAAAAATACATATGAACGGTTCCGCTGAATGGTTCTCGATGTTTTCGATCATTTTTCACCGTAACCAAGCACGCCATAAACAATAATTTAGTATACTGTAACTCGATGCTGATAAAAAATGATTGATGGAATATGAGAGAATGTTTATAATATTACTTAAGTATTTATGTAATATGAATGGAGAGGAATACTAGGGTGGTTCAATAAGTACCCGTGTTTGTAAACAGAAGTCGTTGCTATGGAAAGTTGTTGATATTATCGTGTACTGCCATTAGTAGAGTAGTATCAATTCGTCCCACGCGTGGGAAGCAGTAAAGCATTAGGGGAGCTTTGGGTAAGCTTCATGCTTCACCCAGGAAATCGACGGTCTGGGGGAGGGTTAGGGGACGACAGTCCCGTGGGTAACGACTATGAATACCATTTATGAGCCAAGAGGTTCCTCCACACCTGAGGGACACTATGGTAACGACTATGAATACGGCCCTTATCAATTTAAAAAATTTTTTTTTCGCTTGCGTATTATTTTACTCACAACCTCGTGTTGCAAGTGCTTTTCCCTTCAGCTCGCTGAAGAGAGCCACCTTGTGGCCGAAATACGCGTATCTGACGCTCACCCTCGTTTGTTCTTTGTGTTTATATTTTGACCACGCTCTTTTTGAGCGATTTCTCCCAGAAGTTGGGCCCGTCTGTGTGTGTGAGTGAGTGATTTTAGTGCTTGTGAGTGTGATTGTGGTAATGACCAGGCATCCTTAGTAGGGTCCCATTAGCCCTATGAAGGATCTCAGGTTATAACCCAGGCATCCTTATCAGGGTCCCATTAGCCCTCGAAAAGGATCCCAACTGGGTTGAGTGTGTGTGTGTGTCTGTGGTGGTCACTGGCGAGGAAGTAACATTCCCGTAAACCATCACAGGAGGGTATTTTGGTAGAGAGGCTGTGGTTGGTCCCTGCTGTGGAATCCCCCTTTCCCGAAAACCAACGCAGTAAGTGTTGTGTGGTTGCATGTTTGACGAGTGGTGCCATTTTTTACGGCTGTTGGAGAATCTTTTAATTTTTGCAATTACTCACTTATGCCTCAAAAACCACGTAAATTCAATTGCAAACTGTGAAGACAGCTGAGCGAGAGTGTGGAAACATGTGAACCTGTGCAACTGGTGACTTAGTTCCTTCCCGAAAGTGCCACGAATATGATTTAAGTGGCGGAACATTTGTTTCACCACGCAGCTTCCTTGAAAAAAAAGAATATGTGAGAGCGCGGGTCGGATGAAACGAGGCGCGGGGTAAGAGAGGGAGATATAGTGAAATACACAGAGGAAAATACAAGGAAGAGGAACTACGCACGAAGAGGCCCGTCTCCATAGAGCGAGTCGGAGGCCTTCTCGTATTACTACGCGCAAACACTCATAGCGCACGCTCACCCTCGCGTACTAGTAGGGACGCTCGACGACCATCATTTTTTTTCCTCTTCCGTTTTTCATCTCAATTTTTTCCGAGTTTTTCCCCCTCCGCTCCGTTTCTTTTCCCCTCCCGGTGCTCCCCGGTTTGACTTCCCCTCCTTCCCTCATCTCTCCCCCTCCACACCAGTACCCCTCCATCCAAGTGGTGCAGAGCTCCGCTGACGTCATTGCTTCCCCTCTTTTCTCCAATCTCCTCTTTCCCCTCTCTCCCTCCCCCTATTTTCCACGGGTGTGTTTCCACCCCCTGCCGTCCTTGGCGCCACCGCCGCCGAGGCTGGAACGCAGCGCGCGCGAACGAAGATCAAAAAGCGAATGTATCCGTCGCGGGTAATGCGCGCACTTAGAAGTGTGGGTGGCTTTTGTGGGGAGAATGTTTAATGGAGAAAGAAGGACAGGAAACCTTCCATAGGTCTCCACTATTTGTCAAGGCAAACACTGATAATTTTCAATCACTGAGAAAACGATGCACAGGCGACGTGGCCCACTATCACTCGCGCGGATGCAAAGCTAAACAAACACCAAGGGAATGATATTCGCCGCGAGAGAAATCATTCGACTTGACCTGGAAACGAACGCGGATCTCCCAATTTGGTGGTCGTCTGTGTCAGCCAATTTCTCCTGAAACGAAATTCGTCTTGACTTAGGGGTGAGACTGACAACACACAAGCCCATCAATCATGAGATCCCGTTTCGAGTCCCGGTCGGGTCAGATGAAATGTTTTAGGCAAATTTCATACCCTTGGTGTCAAAAACTGGTAGTCTTGAACCAAATTTATGCTGAACACTGGGAATTGTACTGAAAGCGTGAATTTAATACTGCATTATTATTGATGCAATAATATATTTCTCTATGGCATAACTTCTAAATAATTAAATAATATTAATATAGATATTTAATATTACTCCTTTTTTCACGCATTACGTTTAGAACTCCTTCACATCGGAAGGTGTTTTGTGATCCTGGAAAAGTTACCTCGGTTACAATACGATTTATTTTCAAAAATAGTTTAGAAAACATACAAACTGCGCGCTGTTAATTCTTTGACGAGACCTTGGCGAAAGAAACTCATACTTTCTAAATAAGGTCTCTCTGGAGTTCATACACGTATTATCTCCCATGTATTTTTCGACAAATTTCTTGAGATAGATGTCCATTTAGTAAATTACGGCGCCGGGCTGATACTATTTCGGTATCTTTGGAAGGGTGAGATATTTTGCTTTCAAATGGGACCAAATCCATCAATTTATGGGTGAAATGATATTTCGTTCGAACTACCAAAAAAGGCGCTCCTCTCTCTATCTTACCCCCTACCCCTCTCGCCCTTCCGGAATAATCTCTCCCTCTCTCAGTGTTTACGTACAGATTTGCGTGAAAATTTTGCACATCTAGGAGTTTTCATAAATGATTAATTAATGAAGGAGTTTTTATTACAGAAGCTCCTAGATAAGTTTTGTGAATCAACAGAGAGAATGGGATTGAGGGTAAATGTGTGCAAGACTAAAGTAGTAGTTTTTGATTAGGAAAATGGGAAGAATAACTGTATGAAGAGGGAGAATGTTGAAGTAATTGAACAGGTGGATGATTTTGTGTACTTAAGTAAGATGTTTGCGAAACATGGAAGGATAGATGAAGAGGTAAAGAGACGTAAGAATGCTGGAAGGAAAGTGGTACCTGGATGTGGAGCATATCAAGGAATGAGTGCCTGTCTAAGGAAGCGAAAATCGCCGTGTACAAAAGTGTACTTCTCCCCACTTTGTTGTATGGTAGTGAAACATGGGTTTGTCAGAATGGACATAAGAGTAGACTAAACGCCGTGGGTATGAGTTATCTGAGGAGTGTTGGTCGAAAAAGTAGGATGGATAGGGTCAGGAATGAGTGGGTAATAAATGAATGTGGGTTAGATGCTCCAGAAATGGACATATATGAAAGGAGTGTGCTTCGTTGGTTTGGTCATGTTGAGAGAATGGATGAGAGTCGAAGAACGAAACGTATATGTAAGAGTGAAATGAATGGTGCGAGAGGTAGAGGTAGGCCGAGAAAGTTGTGGTTGAATGTGGTTGAGGAAATTCTTAGGAGGAGGAATATTATGAGTCTTAAAAACAGGAGGGCGTGTATGAAGCAGTGTATGGGGGTAAATGAGGCAATAGAGGTTTGCAAGGATAGGTCAGTATGTAGGAAATTATTGAAGCAGAGTTAGATGACGCATATATATTTATGAGTGAAACTTTGTGACTCTGCCTACCCCGGAAGGGAACGGCGTGATATGTATGAATGTAAATATAGAAAAAAGGGGCATAAATTGCACTATGGCTTTATAGTTTTTCCGATTGGACGATTCAATGCCATTTTAACAAGTAGCCTTCAGGAAGTTTGAGCGAGATAGTTCCCTAGCCATGTTCGAACTATGCGTTTTAATGTCAGCAGCTGTACGAAGCATGAACTTAAATATTGCATTATTAAAGAAGTAATAATACACTTGGCGTGCCGTGACTGAAAGTCTAAGTGATTAATTTTAAATATTTATGAAGTCTTTTACTGAATCCAAGTTTTTCACGCAGAAAGCTTAAAACTCCTTCATCACGAAAGGTTCTTTGTGCTGCTAAAATAATTACGGCGCCTGCAATTTCATTTATTTTAAGAAATAGTAGAGAAAAAATTCATGTTGCACTCTGTTAATTTTTTTACAGCATCTGGGGGTTAAAAGTTCCTCATTTTTTTAAACGAGGTCTCTCTGTAGTGCGTTCGTGCACCATTTTCCATGTAGAATGGCTGGTATTTTTCATCGAAAAACTCAGAAAGTAGTTTGATAAGGGGAGATATTTTAGTACTTTTAGAAGGGTGAACTTTTCTTTGAAATGTAATGAAATTCATCGATTTATTTCCAATCATTGCATTTTAACAAACGATGTGGTACGAAGTCACTCACACGGGTGCATATACTCCAGGGTTGAAATTCGCCATGAAAAAATAATCATTTGACTTGATCGGGATTCGAACCCGGATCTCCCAATTGCCGGTCAGGTGTGTTGTTCCAATGATTTTATTTTATAACAATATCATATTACAGTACATTCGTTATCATACAGGGCAAAAAAAAGATCCGCTCCAAAGACACATACATTTATAATACATTTTTGTTTAAAGTATTTTTTAGACATACATGGATATATTTTGCATATTTTAATTTTTTTATTTCTTTTTTACATAAAATACTATTAAAAGACGTTGAGCAGCCATGATTTTTCATGCTCTGAGGAGGGGGGTGTTAGCACGTGTTAGCCAGTTACACCACCAAGCTGTCTTCCTTCAAAGTGAATTTCGAGGGGGGTTTTTGCTAACAAGATGTTCATGCCTCAATTCTACATTGTAGCACATGGGAAGATTTGAAGGAAGATTGGTGATGTAACTGGCTAACAAACCGGTCATTGGAAGAATCGGGTTCGAATCCCGGTCAAGTCAAATGATTTTTTCATGGCGAATTTCAACCCTGGTGAAAATCATTGATTTCTAAAGGCCGCTTTACATGGTACATTTTATTGTACAAACGATTGTACGGATTCCTTCATGAAGGAAATTGCACCGTGTAAAGCGGCAAATGGTATGATTGTCTGAATGACTTAACGGGGAATAGAACCTGCTCTGATTCCATTCAGTTTCTTGTACATTAAAATGTACCGTGTAAAGCGGCCTTAAGTGAAAAGATATTTCGCTCAAACAACCAAAATAGGCGTCTTGCAGAATTAGACCGGCCTAGTACTCGGACTTCTTTTAGACTGACGACGGAAGACCACCAATCGACCGCGTCAAGGTTCGCGAAAGGTTGTCTAGGCGAGCGCGGAAGATTGAAAGTTGAAGCATCGCCACCGCGATGGAAACGATTTGATTGAAGTGCTGATTGAAACATCTCACTCTCCGGAGTTGGCCGCGCCAATTTGGCTCGATGAACGGCCGTCACGAATCCATCTGTGGCCGATGGGCAAATAGCGTTTTGAGTCTCACGGCCGGGCGGGAGAGGGGAGGAATTTCCGTATATTGCTCGGCCATCGGACATGCGTTCGCGCTGACCACACTGACGTTTTACGCCAACGCGTGGTCTCCGAGACGCATCGCTCATGGATAATTCAGATTCAGAAAAACCCAAATACTTCTACATCTACGTACTAACCTGCAGGGTATCTGCAATGGGAGGGGTTGTTAGGTCACCAGCCGTGTAAAGTGATAAGGTTTTGGGAGGTGAAATGGCGACGTGTATTATGGTAGCTTATTTTATGGAGCTCAGTTTTTATCGTGGTCGCTTAATGTGCGCGGAATGAACGAATTTTTGTACCTATCTGTCAATAAATGTATTTCTCTTATTTTATCGCTTCTGTCAGACCAAGAGATGTAGTGACGCGTCATGATAATATTCTCTGTGTCGCTCTGAAACACACCAGTTCTGAATTTCTCAAGCAAGCGAAGGTTTCGAGTATCTACTTCGTGACGTATGACCATTTTTGTCGAATTTGAACACTAGCACTACCGCACTTTAACACTACCGCACTTCGCGGAATACCTATTCGTACTGACAAAGGTCAATTTGATCCCGTAGAAATATTTTGTTTCCTTCAAGAAAATTGACGTTTTTAATTATAAATAAGTTTCAAATTGTTTCGAAGACATCTTTTATTTGCTCTGCCTTGTTAGGCTAACAGCTAATAACTGAAACAATTCAATTAAACCACTTTAACACTACCGCACTTCGCGGAATACCTATACGTACCGACAAAGGTCAGTTTGATCCCGTAGAAATATTTTGTTTCCTTTGGGAAAATTGACGTTTTTAATTGAAATAATTTTCAAATTGTTTCGAAGGCGTCTTTTATTTGCTCTGCCTTCTTAGGCTAACAGCTAATAACTGAAACAAATTCACAATTTGACGTTAGAATCATTTAAAAAATTTTAACCTCGAGAGTTAACTAAAATCGAAGAAAAATGCCTTACCTGTAGCAGTTTTCAAATTTTATGTTTTCGTTTTACAATATCTAATGCATAAATGAGTATTTTCTAGGCCAGGAAACGGTAACTACGAGTTTTAAGCCAAATAACAATAACTAAAACATTTTACTATTAGTGATCTTGGATGTAGGAAACCTTCCTACTCTCAAACAGAAGAGTAGTAATTTTCCACAAATCAGAACAGCTAGGTAGGATCATCGCCATCTGATTCGGTACACGGAAATCCGAGCCGCAATCAAAGTTGCTTTCTTATTTGTGGAAACTAGGGAACCGTTTACCTATCCAGCTTGTTGTACCATTATTTTCATCGCATTCTCGATCGACAAACCCGACTCCCAACCAAAAAGGACAGAATTCGGAGATTTGCTGACAACGATGTGACCAAAGAGGAAATGAAGAATTTCATAGGCATCTAACCGTCATGGGGTCTAAGAGTTCAGTAAGAATTACAATATTTTTGGTTGGAAATATTACATGCTGATGCCCGCGTCAATTAGTCATACGTTTCTTTCTTTTAAACCAAATTCTTCCATCCGCAAACCAATCAACTGCCTTTATAATGGTGCGGAAGGTGCTTTTTCTTTAAGCAATTGATATTCCAGGTGAATTGCAAGTAACAGTCTCTTTGAAATTTGGGACATGCGTTATTAGATATGGTGCCCTTGTTGTGATAACATCGCATGCAGCTGTGGGTATGTAAATAGCAGCAACTATAATTTAAAATTTACTATGCTCTGACGTAAAATTACTGTATTAGCCAAGTATTTGGTTGGCTGCCAAGGAAAAATTCTATCAGAGTTTTTCTCTCGAGTGTGTCAGAGCATTGACAATATTTGGACTCCGGTTAAAAAAACAGAGTAACTACGATCGGAATTGTGATTTCCAGGTCGGTTTATCTTGGACACAGCGATCAATATGCATAATAGATACAAAGTCCCATGGCAAACATCATTCAAATATTTGTTCAATGATTGCGTTATGGCTCGTCATAGGGAAATGATTCGTCAACATCATTTAGTTATATAACAATTGATGTTGAGGTTCAATCTCTAGCCAGTTTAATTTTAACTACAGGACGTATTAAGCTCTTCTACATCTACATCTACGTGATACCCTGCGAGCCACCACGAGGGTGTGTGGCAGGGGGCTAAGATCATCAAACATGCACTATTGACATGCAACTAGGATATTTAAGGGAGACATGCTAGAGAACAGGGTCACATGCAGCTAGATGGTTAGTATCTACATAATTTGAAATGGATTATTGGTTGTTATTACATGCATCATGCACTACAGACTACTCTAACTATATTTCACCTACCTATCCCTTTGCTACGCTGCCTATTGTTCTCTCTTATAGTACGAGGGAAACATGACATTTTAAATCTATCGGTACGACAATCTATTTCTCTAATTTTGTTAATATGATCAAACCTAGCATAATACGCAGGGGTTCTCAATATATATCTAACGTAATCTGTGAACAACTCTGTTTCGAATTTACTTAAAAGGTTTAACCTAAATTACATGCCCCGGAAAGCTGTCGCTTTCTCCGGAATCATATCTATTTTAAGCTCTCTGCACTATTTTTAATAATAAAACGCATGACCGCTAATTGCGAGGTCAGTGCTCTTATCTCAGCTAGGTCATGATTTTTTCAGGTGGATTGCAGCATTTCGGACATATTTTCCAAGATTCCTCTATTTTACCTATTACAGCCCAAAATTATTATTGCCTTTCCATGCTTAGCAGCTGTATCTTACAGCCTGTACCTTATCCCTTGCAACAATTATTTGTGTATTAAGTTGTTTTCATGATTTACCTATAATGAAATTTATTTTTTTAATCTTAGAGGTCATCACATCCTTGATTAAGAAATTCGTTTTCAGTCGTTCACAGTCTGGTAACATAAATTGCGACACCCATCGCTAATTTCCTTACGCAAAGTTGCAGCTGATGCTGGCTGTGCCTCTATCCACCAGCGCGTATAACTAACCCACTCATAGATGTAAGCTATTAAACTGCTTTGGATAAACTTCAGTGATAGAGCTTCACAGTCGCCGGAGCATGTGAAGCTAAGCAGGTTTCCCTGTTCATCTGCGTCGATTTCTTCATGGAAGCACAATTTGTAAACTTGGGCTGTAACCATAAACGGTTTTTTTTCTTCCGTCATTTACTAAATACACAGGAGGTACGGGTAGTCACCAACGTCCTTCGTAAATTTTTCGCAGAAAATCCGCAAGATTCAACAGTGCAGTGACGAATAAATTCTTTTTCTTCTTACGGGGTTTTCGTTGACCTTTTTAATTCCCAGCTGTGCTCTTAAAACTTTGGTGACAGTAGATTAATGAGATTAATTATAAGTAATACGAAAATTCTTACGAAATAAGAAATACGGTACTACGGAAAAGTAGGAAAATAGAAATCAGTGGCACCATGAAAGAAGCAAATATAAGAAGAGGTGTTTGACAAGGCTGCCCAATATCCCCTTACTTGTTTAACTTATACATAGAAGAAGCAATGTCTGAAGTGAAAACAAAGACAAGAGGAATTAAAATAAATGGCAAACAAATTCATTTCATTCGATTTGCAGACGACATAGCTCTAGTAGCTGACTCAGAGAAGGAATTAAGTCGAATGCTCAAGATTATAAATAATATTTTATTAAAACTGAAACTTAAAATAAACTCCAAGAAAACAAAAATCATAGTGGTAGAAAGAAAGAGAAGAGAAAAGATAACGAATATATGTATAGACGGAGTGAGACTGGAGGAAGTGACAGAGTTCTGCTACTTGGGTAGCATATTAGGGAATCATAACGACTGCTCCTCAGAGGTCAAAAGAAGAATAACGTTAGCCAAGAAAGCCTTTCGATTAAAGAAAAGTCTCCAAGTAAATAACAGCATTGGTACTGAGACTAGGAAGAAATTCCTGAAAAGCTTTGTATGGAGTGTGCTAACATATGGATGCGAGACATGGACACCAAGGAAGAGTGAAATGACCAAACTTGAAGCTGCAAAAATGTGGTTTTGGAGGAGGATTACAAAACTAGGTGGGCCGACAGGAAAACTAATGAGCAAGTACTAAATGAAGTACATGCAGGAAGAGAAATATTGGAAACAATTAAAACAAGAAAAGCAAACCCGGTGCGAAGCCCGAGAAAGATATTTAAACATAATACACCGGGAAAATCTTAAATCATTTATTAAGAAAAGCAAAGCTCATCGGACACTTACTCAGGCACGACAACTTCATACAAAATATTATGGAAGGAAAAATTCTAAAAATTCTAGGCAAAAGACGGAGAGGACGACCGAGAACTTCGTACCTAAAAGTATTGGCGATGGAAATGGGATACACCTCGTACAACGAAATGAAGAGGAAGGCTGAAAAAAGATATTGTTGGAAGTCGTGGCTGCAACAACAAGAATAACCTTTAGAAGAGAAGAAGGAAATTCTTATTTGGGTTGAAAAACAAACAGAAAAATGATGTTCTCATGCTTTAACGTATCGAAAATGTTAAGATTCTAAAAATTTTCGATTATTGTTCGCTGAGATTTCTTCATAAAAAGACACTGCTTGTAGTTTTTAGGCTCTTAGCCTGTTAACATGGTTTCAGAACAAATATTTCATGCAGCAACGAGCCCTGATATTTCAATCTAAGGTTCTGAAAATATTTTATCTGAATAGTGGCAATTTGCCCGCGGTTTCTGGAAGCGACCTTGCGTATAATTTCAGAAGGAAGATGGATTCGCGGCTGCCAAACCCAAATCTCACGTTATTTAAAAGATCCTTCGTATATTTGTGTCCTAAAGCATTCAACGCCTTACCTGAATCCATTAATATTAAACAAAAGGAATACATTTTTAACATATTCAAAGGAATTGATATTAGCACATAACAAAATTGATGTTTTATACTAGATCTGTAATGTATGAACTTGTAAATTTTAATAATTTGTATTTTATACGAATGTAAACAAGATAAATTGTTATTATTGTCTCCGCTTTTTTTGCTCACGAGTGGGCTAAAAAAAGCGTCTTTGTTATTATTATATATGCTTTTTAAAGTATTTTTCGTTCAATGCCAACAATGGATTTCAGTTATAGAAAGCAGTCTCCACGCAGGTCTGTGACTTTTGAGGCTATCTAAAACTCGTCGATATTTGTACACCACATTTGTATCAAAAATGTAAACTTATGAATTATTCTTATTCTAGTCTGATTCAACTGCGGATGGCAGGTCACACGGTTTTAGATTCATCCCGATAAATGGTATCTTCCCCAATATTTCTCTACTGAAATGCCAGGAATGAGATTTTCTCTAAAAAACTACTGAGAAATTCAAATTTTGATATGATTGCCCCAGGATATACTTTGAATTGGCTTCATAGTGTTAACTTTTTAAACCTTAGTTCATTAAAATCCGCACACAATGTTATGTACCGCGAATCAGATTTCACTGTAGCAAATACAACTGGAACATTTAGCCTTCACTGGTACTCGAATCTAAGACCCCTTTTCGAAATTTTCTATCGTAACCACATTGCTTAAAAATTGTTCAAAAATGTCATTCTGCTAAGCAGCTTGAAAAACTCCTACTCATTTTCTAAGGAATGGTGTCTATTCTTGTTTCCTTGTCTTGCTTTCCTGTTGCATTATTCTAAATCTATAGATCGAATTCAGCGGAGGGCAGCTAGATTTTTTAATAATTGTTACGATAAACATAGCCGTGTCAGTGAATGGTTGAGGGAACTAGAGTGGGACTTCTATCCGATCGAAGGGAAAATATAGATTGAATCTATTACAAAAGTGCAATGTAAACTTTTTTGCCGGACGTTCAGCATCTTTAGCTGGAGAAAAAAAAATAGTGGTAGAAACGATCACAAGCTTAAGATTAATGAAATAGACTGCAGATCCGATATATTTAAAATGTTATTTTTTCACGCACAATAAGTGACCATAATTTTGGCGATAGACCAGGGATGGTAAACTTTGATCCTCACTGGGTGAAGTAGGTATTTGCACTATTGGTCAATATCTTAACATGATTATTAGCTACTAAATTAGATATCTATTGCAATATTTAGCTCTTGCATTATTTGGTACCCTGTCGTACTATTTTTCTGTCGCAGTAATCATAACCAGTAGTCATATCTTAAGTAGTGTACTACATGGTAGTATGTTCTACTGCGTGGCACTCTACTAGTATCTTGTCTGACCGCGCATTGTTATCCCGATTGCTTTTGGTCTGTGCCTGACGACCGGCCGAACGTACGCGGTTCTAATTAGAAATGGGATGAGGGCTTCATGCCTAATTTGGAACCACCTCGTGCCACACCCGAGTGATGGCTTGCACGGTATTTCGTAGATGTAGATGTTTCTGGTCTTAGTTTTCTTACTTCCTGGTAGCTCTTCCTATGTACTTTCATCTTTATTTGGTCGATATTTCCTCTCGATTGGTCTGTGTTGGTACATTACTACAGAATCGCGATTTCCTGCCAGGACAGCAATATCGTCTAAGAAGCCGAGTATATTGATTTCTTCTCCGTAAATCTTAATTCCTTTCAATCCAATTGGTTGTGCTCCTGTTAATGCCATCTCCAAGTTTCTACATCAACATCTACATACTGTGAGCCGGTGAATGAGAGTGTGGCAGGGGGTTTTAGCACGCCAGCCGTGGAAAGATGTGAAGGATAAGGTTTTGGGAGGTGAAATGGTGACATGTATTATGGGAGTGTATTAAGTGGAAATCAGTTTTTATAACGACCATTTATCGTGTAGATTGATAGATACCTGATGATGACGTAGTAGCGTTGATTCTACATGTACATACTACCCTGCGACCCGGCGCAACTGTGCTCCTGAGGTTGCTATGAGACTTGATGGCGTACAGCGAAGAGGAGCTAGGTTTGTGGAACGATGCTACGATAAGTTGGCTAGTGTGTCTGGACTGTTAGAAGAATTAGGATGGGAATCGCTATCACAGCGTCGATTAAACTATAGGCTTAACCTGCTAGCTAAATTTCAAGAAAATCATTTCTCTGACGACGTAAAAAACATACTATTAACCCCCTCGTTCTACGGCAGATTAGATCGCGCCAATAAAATTAGAGAGCTAGATTGTAGAACCGATAGGTATAAAATGTCATTTTTTCCGCGTACCATTCGGGACCATAACAGCTGTGATCGTCGTCATGAATAGTTCGAATTGTGACAATAGGCAGACAGTAAATCTTTCTCATTATATTCTCTACTTTCTTATTTATGCATGATGTTAATATTAATGTTCTTATTTATGCATGATATTTTGAATCTGTAGTAGTAGTCTTTGTATCCCTTGCATGTTGGAACGATTGACGATAGAATGTTTGTTGGTTATTAGATTTTTAATTGGCGCTTTACATGTGTGGTACGCGTGTTTCAATGTAATTTCGGTGTTCTACTGTATCAGTCATGTATGCCTGGTGCGGAAGCACCCCCTGCCACATACCCTTGGGGTGGCTTGCAGGGTATGACGTAGATGTAGATGTGTGTGTGGCAAGCATTGTTAGGACACCGGCCGTGTAAAAATGTAAGGTTTTGGGAAATGAAATGGTGACGTATATTATGGGAATTTATTTAGTGGAGCTCAGATTTATTTATGGTCGCTTATTCTACGCGGAAAGAACGAGTTTTTGCACCTATCTGTTCGGCAGTGTATCTCTCTTATTTTATCGCTTCTGTCAGACCTAGAGATGTTGTGAGGCGTCATGATAATATTCTCTGTGTCGTTCTGAAACACACCAGCTGTGAATTTCTCAAGCAAGCTTAGTCTAGCGTGTAGCCTCAGTCTCTAGGGGCTCCCACCTTAATCCCTCTAAAAGTTGTGAAATAATATGTTCGCTCGTAGCAGTTTTTGACGAGGCGTGCTGACTTTCTTTGTTATTATTAATTTTTTGATCAAATCTTTATGAACAGGGCCCCAAATTCTCGCGGCATATTTGAGGTGTGGCCTAACCAGAGCGAAGTGTATGTTAAACCGTTCTGTTGTGAGGTTGCAACATCGCCTTGTTCCTAAGTTAATCTTAGTTTTTATTTCTCCCTCGTCCCTCATCCGTATTGTGACGGCTCGATTCTTGGAAATCTTGGCAGATTAGTGTTCTGCGTTCTTCTGCGATCTATTTCAAGTCGATTCTCGAGTCGGATGACTTCATGTACCAGACATAGTTCCTAACTTTAGACTCATTTCACCTCATATCCTCTTGCGAAGCCTAAAATAACAAGTATTTCCCTGCCCCTGTAACTCAACTGTGCTCCGTCACACAACTCTGGATTTCTACACCTATTGATTTGAGTAAATATCGTTTGTTGCCAACTGTTCAATCATAATCGTATGGAATTTTATTTAAAGAGTATTTTCCAGAATAGTTCAGCCTTTTCAGTATTAAATTCTCATTGCTTATATTTTCTCGATATCAATTTTTTTATGGTCAATATATGTTTTTGTTTTAACCATTTAAAATGTATTTCCAAATCTCATACGTATTGTAACCTTAAGGAGTTTTACCTTTCGGTTATCTTGTATTATATCTAATCTTCATCTTCGATCGCACTACATCCTAAATCGGGCATTTGCCTCCTCAACTTTCCTCCTCCATTCCTCTCTATCCTCTGCCACTCTTAGCAAATCCTCACCCCAAGCAGTTCATGTGCGTCCTTGCCGACGTTATCTTCCCACCAAGTTCTGGGCTTTCCCACTGGTCTCTTCCCTCTCATCTATCCAGTGAACACCCTCTTAGCTGCCCTCTCCTCCGGGATCCGCGGGACAAGCCCTGCCCATTGGACGCAGGGCATGTCCTGGGTATTATATCTATACCCATCTCATGAATGTAAATTATGGATTTAAGTGTTTGGAATCGTTGCCTAGGTAATGTGTCAATTATAATATGTCAGGATAATTATCAAATATATCTTTCTTTATTTATTGTTTCTATTTCCTGGATTTCTGTCATTGTTTGTTCATAATTGCCTTCATTCTAATAGTTTGTTATAGTCTCGATATTTTTTTGCTCTTAACTGTATTTGCTTGTTGATATTTTGACAATAGTTTCCTAACTTTTTTATGTTAGTAGCATTATCAATTTATTTATGTAATTGTTCATGTAATTGAGGGACTCAACTCCTTTTTTTCATTTAGTGATCCCTCGCCACGATTATGTGTGTATAGTGTTGTTTTCATGATTTACTTACAAAGCAATTTATTTTCTGATCTTATAGGACATCACATCCTTGATTAATAAATTCGTTTTCATTCATTCGTTCATAGCCTGGTTACGTAAATTGCGACACCCATTGCTAATCTCCCTACGCAAGGTTCAGCTGATGCTGGCAGTGGCCTCTATCCGCCAGCGCGTATAACTAACCCACTCATAGATGTAAGTTATTAAGCTGCTTTGGATTTAACAAGATATCTGTCAGAGATTATTCATTTTAGTTGAGCGAAAACTACACTACTTTGAAGCAGCATTATTACGGTACCTGTATGTTTAAATCAATTACAACTTTCTTGTCCAATGTAATATGGACAGTATTTATTCTGATTCTCGACAGAATTTCGGGGTTCTTTTGCCTTTACTAAAATAATAATTCGAGTTCTTTAAATCAAATCATATACAAATGTTCACTTTAACAGAAACACATATCAAATAAAAGTTTGTATCGTCTTAGACTGGGAAATTTTAGTATTAATTTTTGTGTAATAGAAATTATTCTTATCTTCCTTTAAGTCTTCTTCTCTTGCTTTACATAATTATTTTTTCATTTCTCGCTTTACACACGGCCATCTTCTTTTCTCCTCGTCTCTTTCCTGCTACAGATGTTGTTCCATTTCCACTTGGATCAATTAAGTTCATATTCTTCTTCTCCGTCTTCATGCTTCCTGCGTAGTCTCTGCCTGGATGATTTCTTTAATGCAGCCAATAGTTAACTCTGGGTGTTGCGGAATTTATTTTCCGATGTCCACGTTCAGTGGTATGCTCCCAACTACTTCCAACAGATTTTTCCTGTCCTCTTCATACTTCGGGCACTCATAAATTCTATGTTTAACTGTAATAAGATTCTTGAATATTTGGTCATTTATATATGTAACTCACAGCCAAGTCGTCTCCAACTTTAGTGGAATCCTCAAGGCGCTTTGCAACACAAAACAAAGAGACATACAGCCAGGTATTTATACAAATAAGAGTACATACCCACTTACATACATATCCATCACGCCGTTCCCTTCCGGGGTAGGCACAGTCAAAATGTTTCACTCATTAATTCATAATTGTACACCTAACTCTGCTTCAATAATTTCCTCCACACTGACCTATCCTTGAAAACCTCTATTGCCTCATTTAACCCCATACACTGTTTCATACACGCCATCCTGTTTTTAAAACTCCTAATATTCCTCCTTTTTTTCCTTAAGAATTTCCTCAACCACAACTTTCTCGGCCTACCTCTACCTCTCTTACCATTCATTCTACTCTCATATATCTGTTTCGTTATTCGACTCTCATCCATTCTCTCAACATTGCCAAACCAAAGAAGTACACTCCTTTCATACACGTCCATTACTGGAGCATTTAACCCACAATCATTCATGACCCACTCATTCCTGACCCTATCCATCCTACTTTTGCCGCAAATACTCCTCAGATAACTCATACCCACGGCGTTTAGTCTAATAAGAGTACATAAGTTGAGGAATCGTAATTATACTTACCATTGAGCTTCATATTGAACAATAACCAATTAAATGCACGACTACGAGGGAAATGTAGGAGACGCGGTATCAATTGATGCAATACTCACTACATTCAAAGTGATAGCCTAGTATTTGGTTTCATTTCTTGTAGGGGTCTAACTGGATGGTTCTGCTTGAAATTGGAGATATGGTGATTCCGACCCTCGACTTGAAGTCAGCAATTTCGGCTAATTGATTCCGTAAAAACGTCTCTGTTATTCGCAGTTGTTAATTGATAGTAAGTGATGCTATGTCTTTCACGATATTATTTAGATCGCAAAATAAGCCAGAAGTTAGAGGAGTGGAGTTTTTCTCTCATCTATAGGTCTATCTACATTCACATGTAATGATCTTCTATCTATCTTCACATGTAATATTAAGAAAAAAATTATGCCTGTTATTTTAGTACTATATTGACTACGACATACCACCTCAAGACAATTAGCCAAAAGTATTTATTTTGCACTGGTTGATAGCCATTTACTCTGCAATATAAATATTTGGGGCTGGTGTTGGTTCTCAGGTTTCCGCGGAACTGGAATCTCTCCATGTTTTCTGGGATTTCTTCCGGGATTTCTGGAATATTTACCTGAAGACGCTGGCAGGACTGGTGTAGTGTGTCATTTCTTAATAAAAAAATGGTTAAAAAATTAT
Source organism: Ceriagrion tenellum (assembly GCA_963169105.1). Lineage (NCBI taxonomy): Eukaryota > Metazoa > Arthropoda > Insecta > Odonata > Coenagrionidae > Ceriagrion > Ceriagrion tenellum. Next base: position 64,560,152 of record OY720642.1, on the reverse strand, counting down.
GGAAAAACTATTGTGAAACATTGCGATTGTTCAGAATGAATATAGAATGAGGAATATACATTCACACACGAGCACAAGAGATCCCACGTTGCACGAATAAAGTGAATACATGCATGGATATTAAATATACGTCTACATAATGTTAATACTTGTTCAATTCATAACCCTTGCTCCTAATTCATACTCGTCATGGAGATTCCGTGACTGCGAAAGTGCATTCATTAGTTACACGTTGAGCGTGAGCCAAATAAAATAACTTGTTTAGACGCCTTGCACGAAACCTTATCCGAAACTTCGGATTTTTCAAAAAATACACATATTTCTGATGACATTTTGGATAATTATCAAAACATTTTGCGTCAATACCGAAATAGAAATCACTGCGAGAGTTCCTATAGGTAAGGAGTCTGCACAGAAAACGTGGTGGCTTGCTAGGAATAGCTCGCCGGCTGGGGAATGTTTTGCTAAACAAGAACTCTGGAAGGATTACTGACCTCCGGTGGGGTCATTGACCTCTGGTGGGGTCATTGACCTCTTGAGGGGTCATGGACCTCTTGAGGGGTCATTGACCTCCTGAGGGCTTATTGACCTCTGGAGGGGTCATTGCCCTCTGGTTGGGTCATTGACCTCTGGAGAAGTCATTGACCTCTGGTGGGGTCATTGACATCTGGTGGGGTCATTGACCTCTGGTTGGGACATTGACCTCTGTAGGGGTCATTGACCTCTGTAGGGGTCATTGACCTCTGGTGGGGACATCGACCTCTTGTGGGGTAATTGACCTCTGGTGGGGTAATTGACCTCTGGTGGGGTCATTGACCTCTGGTTGGGTCATTGACCACTGTAGGGGTCATTGACCTCTGGAGGTGTCATTGACCTCTGGAGGTGTCATTTACCTCTGGTGGGGTCATTGACCTCTGGAGGGTCATTGACCTCTGGTGGGGTCATTGACCTCTGGTTGGGTCATTGACCTATGTAGGGGTCATTGACCTCTGGAGGTGTCATCGACCTCTGGTGGGGTCATTGACCTCTGGTGGGGTCATCGACCTCTGGTTGGGTCATTGACCTCTGTAGGGGTCATTGACCTCTGGAGGTGTCATTGACCTCTGGAGGTGTCATTGACCTCTGGTGGGGTCATTGACCTCTGGTGGGGTCATTGACCTCTGGTTGGGTCATTGACCTCTGTAGGGGTCATTGACCTCTATAGGGGTCATTGACCTCTGGTGGGGTCATTGACCTCTGGAGGTGTCATTTACCTCTGGTGGGGTCATTGACCTCTGGTGGGGTCATTGACCTCTGGTGGGGTCATTGACCTCTGGTGGGGTCATTGACCTCTGGTTGGGTCATTGACCTCTGTAGGGGTCATTGACCTCAGGTGGGGACATCGACCTCTTGTGGGGTAATTGACCTCTGGTGGGGTAATTGACCTCTGGTGGGGTCATTGACCTCTGGTTGGTTCATTGACCACTGTAGGGGTCATTGACCTCTGGAGGTGTCATTTACCTCTGGTGGGGTCATTGACCTCTGGTGGGGTCATTGACCTCTGGTGGGGTCATTGACCTCTGGTTGGGTCATTGACCTATGTAGGGGTCATTGACCTCTGGAGGTGTCATTGACCTCTGGTGGGGTCATTGACCTCTGGTGGGGTCATCGACCTCTGGTGGGGTCATCGACCTCTGGTGGGGTCATTGACCTCTGGAGGGGTCATTGACCTCCAGTGTGGTCATTGACCTCTGGTGGGTTCATTGACCTCTGGTGGGGTCATTGGCCTCTGGTGGAGTCATTGACCTCTGGTGGGGTCATTGCCCTCTGGATGGGGTCAATGACATCTGGTGGGGTCATTGACCTATTGTGGGGTCATTGACCTCTGGTGGGGTCATTGACCTCTGGTGGGGTCATTGACCTCTGGATGTGGTCAATGACATCTGGTGGGGTCATTGACCTCTTGTGGGGTCATTGACCTCTGGTGGGGTCATTGACCTCTGGTGGAGTCAATGACCTCTTGTGGGGTCATTGACCTCGGGTTTGGTCAATGACCTCAGGATGGGGTCAATGACCTCTGGTTGAGTCCATGACCTCTGGTGGGGTCATGACCTATGGAGGGTTTATAATCCTCTGGTGACGTCAATGACCTCAAGTGGGGTCAATGACCTCTTGAGCGGTCATTGACTTATAGTGAGGTCATTGACCCCTTGAGGGGTCATTGACCTCTTGTGAGGTCATCGACCTATGGAGGAGTCAATGACCTCTGGTGATGTCTTTTACCTCTGAGGGGTCATTGACCTCTGGTTTGGTCAATGACCTCTGGTGGGGCCATTGACCTCTTCAGGGGTTATTTACTTCTTGAGGGGTCTTTGGCCTCTTGTTACGATATTGACCTCTTGAGGGGTCATTGATCTCTGAAGGAGTAATTTACTTATGGTCAGATCAATGACCTCCAGTGCAGACAATTTTCTCTCTTATTTTAATGCAACTGTAAGTCCTAGAGATGTTGTGAGGCGTCATGATAATATTCTCTTTGTCGTTCTGAAACACACCAGCTGTGAATTACTCAAGCATGCTTAGTCTAGCCTGTAGCCTCAGCGTGTGTAGTGGCTACCATCTTAATCCCTCTAAAAGTAGTGAAATATTTGTTCGCTCGTAGTAGTTTTTGAGAGGCGTGCTGATTTTCTATTTATTTATTAATTTTTTTGATCAAATCTTTATGAACAGGGCCCCAAATTTTTGCTGCATATTCTAGGTGTGGCCTTACCTGAGCGAAGTGTTTGTTAAACCGTTCTGTTGTGAGGTTGCAACTTCGCATTGTTTCTTTGTTAATTTTAGTTTTTATTTTTCCTTCGTCCCTCATTCGCATTGTGGCTGCTCGATTCTTGGAAATCTTGTCAGATTAGTGTTCTGCGTTCTTCTGCGATCTATTGCAAGTTAGTTCTCGAGTCGGATTACTTCATGTACCCGACATAGTTCCTAACTTTAGACTCATTGCACCTCATATCCTCTTGCGAAGCCTAAAATAACAAGTATTTCCCTGCCCCTGTAACTCAACTCTGCTCGCTCTGTCTCGCAACTCTGGAATTCTATATCAATTTATTTGAGTTAATATTGTTTGTTGCCAGCTTTTTCAATATTTTATCTTCATCTTCTATGGCCCTACAGCCTAAATCGGGCATTGACCTCCTCAAGTTTCTTTCTCCATTCCCCTCTGTCCTCTGCCACTCTTTACCAATTCCTCACCCTAAGCAGTCCATGTGCATCCTTACCGACGTTATCTTCCCACCGAGCTCTGGGTTTTCCCACTGGTCTTTTCCCTCTTATCTATCCAGTGAACACCCTTTCAGCTGCCCTCTCCTCCGGGATCCACGGGACATGCCCTACCCATTGGACGCAGTAATTGCCCTGCCCATCGGACGCAGGTCATGTCCTGGGTATTACCCATCTCATGAATATATATTATGGATTTTAATGTTTGGATGCGTTGCTTAGGTAATTGGTCAAATATTATGTGTCAGGATAATTTTCAAATATAATATCTTTATTTTTTTTCTACCTCCTGGATATTTGTCATTGGTTGTACAAAATTGCATTAATTCTGATAGTTTGTTATTGTCTCAATATTTTTTTGCTCTTTACTGTATTTGTTTGTTGATATCTTTACAATTGTTTCCTAACTTAATGTTAGTAGCATTATGAATTTAGTTATGTAATTATTCATGTAATTGAGGGACTCCTTCGTTTTCATTTAGTGATCCCTTTATTGATTCAGAGGTCAATACCCTCTGGAGGCGTCATTGACCTCTGGTAGGGTGTATGACCTCTTTTGAGGTCATTGACCTCTTGATGGGCAATGACCTCTGGTGGGGTCTTATACCTTTGAGTTTCATTGACCTTTACTGTTGGCATTGACCACTGGTGGGTTCATTGACCTTCGATGGGGTCATTGACATCTGGTTGGGTCAATGAGCTCTTGAGGGGTTATTGACCTCTTGTGGGGTTATTGACCTCTTGTGGGGTTATTGACCTCTGGTGAGTTCAATGACCTCCAGCTAGCCCAATGCCCTCTGGTTGGGTCATTGAAGTCTGGTGGGGCCATTGACCTCTTGAGGGGTCATTAACCTCTGGTGGGGTGATTATCCTCTTTTAGGGTCAATGACCTCTGGTGGGGTCAGTGACCTCTGGTGTGGTCTTTGACCTCCAGAGGGGTCATTGTCCTCTGAGGGTGTCATTGACTTCTGGTTGGTTGAATGACCTCTGATGTGTCATTTACCTGTCTTAGGGTCATTGACCTCTGGAAGGGTCTTTGACGCCAGGTGGGTTCCTCGACCTTTGGAAGAGGCATTGACCTCTGGAGAGGTCTTTAAACTCTGGTGGGGTCATTGACCTCTTTTGGGGTCATTGACCTCTTTTGGGGTCATTGACTTCTTTTGGGGTCATTATCCTCTGTTGGGGTCCTTGACCTCTGGTGGCATCAATGACCTTTGGGAGAGATCTTAGGATGAAACATCACCGGTTCTGTTGAAATAGCTATTCTCAAGGTTCTCTGATACGATTTGTAGTACTGTTGCTGGATCAATATCAGCATGTTAATTAGTTCCTTTTAGTCTTTGACGCCAAGTTATGGTTAACGGAATACTTAATGAGTGTTTTATTCGACGAATGTGGAAGCGTTAGTGAGATGAATACTGTGGTTTTGGGCGTCGTTAGGTGGTCACCTCTTCTTCTTCATACTGTTTCATCACTGCTAAGCGGAACAGTATCATAAAGTGCGTAAATCTTTGTGTGCCATGAATAATTTTAAGGGTACCAATTTCATTTTTAAATTCTGCGGGTATTGCTGTTTATTTTTGGTTTCAAATAAATACTCTACGCGAGTACAGCCCATTTTAAGGAACGCTCCGTGGAGGAAGTCTTTACAGTTTACTCATGCATGTTAGTTGTCTACTACTGCATCAAGTTAGGTGCTTTAGAGTAATTATCTCGAACATATTACTATTGTATTGTCGTAGAAATATGTCTTACATTTAAATAATGTTGTTCAATTTTATCTTATTTAATTGTTATGGTTTTGAACAGGTTGTGATTATAATTGCGAGTCTGTTTACATCATACCTCTGCTTTGTTTACATTCTGGCGTTTAAATATATTTCGTTTCTTTTTTGTTTTGGTACTAGTACGTTGTTATGGTTCATTTAGTGATAAGATATTTCCTTCCATTGCTTCAGCATTTAAAGGCATCTTATTTTATGTTTTGTATTCTAAGTGGATAAGTGAAATCAGTTTCGTCTCTTTTAATGCTCACATAGGATTCGTGCAGGAACAAATAAGTATTCAGATTAAATAGTGACAATGTCTGCTGTACCGTATGGATGTTCTTTTTTCGTAAACGAAATGATTGTTACAGTGTCAATGTGAGTATGGTTCCATTTTCAGGGTAATGACAGTTATTTGCCATTAACTAAAAGCAAACATTTTCCCTTTTGAGCATTTTCATATTGACGGAACAGTGAATACCTCAAGAAATTCCTGTGAATGTTTGAGTATAACTGATACCTAAATTTGGTGTGATTGGGTGAAGTAAGTTAAACTTTGATGTGGTGAAGCTGCAGTGTGTCCGTCCGATTTTATGAAGGATCTGCTTATGTAGTATGTGGAAAATTACTGCGTGTGGCAAAAAAATATATTTTATGACTATGATGTATCCTCGATTTTTCTACGCAGTAACAATGAATGCTAATGGAAGATTTCTCTGAATTATAATGGTGATACCAAAAAATGGGGAAATATGAGTATATTAACGATAGCGCGATGGCGTAGCAATATTGATGCATGACATGCGAATCCACGTACAATGAAGCCAGTGGCAGTATTGCCTAGCGTTACTTCATTGTTTTTTGAACAGTCACCACCTACAATAAAGTATTCCACTAGGATAGTGGCGATAGTAGCATACTATGTTAATAGCTCGTAGAAGCTCACTGGAAAGGATCTATGAATACAAGTTTTTAGTTAGCGACCAAGTGCCCATAGTAGTCGTCTTACTAGCGCCTTTTAGCTATCTATGAATTACGGCCGGAAGAATCCAAAATAGCGTCAGCAGGGAAGCTGGATATCCGCTTTCCCCTACTTTTAAACGGATTTTCAACTACCCAAGACCGTTCGACTCCCCAGCTCCAGATCGCTCCGGACTAGATCCCAACGGACATTTAACCGATCAGAGACCTATATATTGCGGCAGACAATTCCCTTGTTCATTACAACCTGATGAAGCCGACTGGAATGGCGGCGAAACGGTTGTCCACAATAATGGTGAAAACCATTCTTGTGGACATTGTGCTAATGGTGCAGAATTTTGTTAACTGAATATTTGAGGAGAAGGTGACTTGTCCAATCTTGCCTTAGTTATTTACTAATTAATGCTCGGTTGCAATAACCATGGAATTATATAATTGATTCAAATATTTGAAATTATTATCCAAATTTCCACATTTAGTTCACCCAGTCCATGGCGCTGCCTTGAATATAGTCTTCTCCGTCATCTCGTAAATGGCCGTTGTTGATTCTCGTTACCGATAGATTATGTTGGTCATTACTTTACTGTTGAAGAGATACGGACAGCGCGAAGTTTTTAATTACGGCTGATTATTTCTTAAATCTCAGAGTAACATTGTTGATGTTGAGGATGAAAGATCTGCCATTGGAATTGTGCCAGAGTCGTATGAAGATAATCTTTGGTATGAAGCTTTCATTCTGAGTCCAAGTCAACGGATGCCGCACACCGAATCAAACTACAGCGTGCTCGGCATAATTCAAGATTTTGCTATGCATTCTCCATTTAGAAATTGTTTAGTACCAGGCTGGAAAACACGGTACCGGCAAACGAGGATCGAAAAGCCAAACGCAGTTGAACAAGAAAAATATGATCTAGACGACGGTATGTGAAGTCTATTCAAATTTCCTGGATTATGATTCGTTAGTAGATTTCTATTGTCATTAGCAGAGTCCGTCGAGTTTTGATAGGATTTTTAATTCAAACATTCGCTTGAGTTGTCTTAAATAAGTCGAGATTGTAAAAAAAAACCCCTAGTTATCAACTTTTTCATAGCGGCCGCATGCTTTCTGTACATTGAAATAAGTGGTGTTTACTTGGGTTTGTACAGCGACTTTCTAAGATTATTTTCAAATTCTATTTTTCCGCGTGAACGTGTTCTGTGATAGTGAAATCTCAAAGTATTCACTTCGCATAGTCGCGCTTGTATGTACAATTTGTGAATGTAAAAAAAACTTAATTGACTTAATGTAAAAAATGATTTTTCTTTGATTGTTTTGGTATTATGGCTAAATGGCTTAAGTTCTAAAATTTTATTATACATTTTTCTTGCTCTATCTCATGGTTACCGCGTGCAAATGGTGGTAGTTAATGTTCTTCTGACTGCATTTACATGTGAACCATCGCATTACCCGTAATACCAGAGTGTTGGAGCGACGATTGACAACGTTCTTCGTTTTGTTTACGTGCGGAATTCTAGGCAACACTTTTTAGCATGGAATCAACAATCCATATGCACATTCATGGCAAGAACGTTTAGTTATGATATTGCTAGTTATGAGATTAATAAAGTTATAGATCCCTTAAATATATTCGGGTTGCAGGAACATATCTACTTATTACATACAGTATTTACCAATAGTTTAGGTCTTTGAATATTCTATATTATCGTCTACCGCAGGATATTTTTTGTTAAAGTTACGCCTATGAAAAATAGCTAATGCACATAAAAATTAGACAGTAAGATTAAAAATACCGGTCAGAACTAGCCAGTCAAAACTACTCAGGTATCTAGTAATTAAGTTTCCAAGCGGTTCATTGCGCATTCGCCATATTAACTACTAATGAAACCTATTACTCCGTGCCATAAGTTGTGAAACCAATAAATTTATCAAATATTTCTTCCATGAATATACATTATGGATTGTTGATTCGTCACCAAAAACTGTTGCCTAGAATTCCATGCACTAAGAAATTTGTCGATTGTGGTGTCAACTAGCGATGATAGACCGCAGTTCAGATGTAAATGCTCTCGACATGTCGTAAATAATCACGTCTTACCGGTTTTGCTTACCAGTAATCATGATGCAGTGGATAATGAAATGTAGTGCCATACACATGATGTAATTATAAACTTTTTGAATATCGTCCGGTCTGCAGATGTATTTGATTCCTCCCCAAATGTAATTACACAAATGTAGAATTTATTTATTAGCACTTCGTTACTATCACTCTACGGCTATTTAATGATATTACTAGTTGGAAAGAGTGGTATGAATTAGTGGACGGATACAAGTACTATAAAGATTTTCAAAACCAAGATCATACAAAATCATCTATGGATTTGAAATAGCGCCAAAAAATATCATTTTAGCCTCTGTTTTAAGTAAATTCCTACTCTTTTCAGTGGAAGAATCTAACTTTCTCTATCCAATCCAACCAAATTTAGGTACTGGTTATATTCAAAGACAAGGGACTTTTTTGACGTAATCCGTGTTCCGTCAATAAAGAAATACTCGAAAGGGAAATTGTTTACCTTTAGTAAAAGGGTCAATGACTCCCAAAGGTCAGTGACACTTCAGAGGTAAATGAACCCACCAAAGGTCAACGATCCCACCAGAGGTCTATGACCCAACCAGAGTTCAACGACCCCACATGAAGTCAATGACCCAACCAGAAGTCAACAACCATACGAAAGGTCAATTACACCACCAGAGGTCAATGACCACCCACCAGAGGTCAATGCCCCCGGAAAACAATGACCACTGGGAGGACTGGCATTTGTGGGACAACAGTTTCGCTGGCAGTCCTGCCAGCGTCTTCAGGTCGAAGTTTGGAATATTTGCCTGAAGACGCTGGCAGGACTGCCAGCGACACTGTTGTCCCACAAACAACTGACGCGGAATAAATCCCGGAAAACATGGAGAGATCTACATTTGGGGCTGGTGTAGAAAGGACATATTCAATGTTTTAACTGTATTACGAAGTAGAGCCCTGAAAATCTAATTTAGTATGGACTTCCTAACACCTAATATAGAAGTCCATCAACTGACTGAGGTTTTGCCATTAGAGTTTATCTTTCAACTGTCCTCAGTAACCCATATCTTTAAATTAAAACATGAGGTAATACATTCAAATAGCGAACTAATTCTCGATTCTCTAATACATGCCCATTGCACAAGGACTACTGATGATATACAAGTTGACAGGTCACTTTCAGTAAGATATGGCACCCGGTCCATTTGGTATCAAGCAATAAAAACATACAATGAACTACCTCATAATATAAAAAGCGTTTCTTCTCTGAAAATATTTTTAAAGAAATGTAAAAAATATTCGTGGGATTGTCTTCTATCATGGTCTATTGATTTTGTGTCACTTCCCATTCATCTTTAATAAATTATGGTTCAATTTTATTATGGTTTCAATGGCATGTACTCGAAAAAAACATTTAAAATAAAAAATGTATATATTACTTCACGGTTCTTCAATAGTGAATTTGCAATGACTACACTTAAAGGTTCTGATGAAGGCTTCCGCGGGGCTTAGATAGAGGTTGATTCCTTTTTTCGGGTTTTCCGCCGCGTTGGTTCATGTTGATGTTGAGGACAATATATCGCCGGCTGTCCTGCTGGCTTCCTCAGGTCCATGGGTTACATCTTAATCAACCTACACTTAAAGGAGTTTACCTTTAAGGTGATATTGAGGCATAAACCCGAAGTCATAGGAGATCGTAACACAATAAGATTCGAAAGCATCGATGGAAGAGCTACGCAAGGTACTCGCTGAGGTGGCCGTTTTTGAAAAAATGGGTTGGGTAAATTGCAATCACTAAGATGGCTTTGGTTATGCCTATCTCTAAAGCGAATGAAGTGATGGATGTGAATGCATGTATTGATGATAAAATACCATAATTATTATTGATATAGATTATATATGAATTGACATAAATATTAAAGATCTATATCGTAGCTTCATTAGAAATGAAATGTCACTGGAATCGGCTTCTCCCTTTTGGAAAACGTATTATTTGAGGGTGTACTCGTCGATCGGAACGTATTTATAGCGTCTTGCTTTTGCTGTTCTCTGGCTAAGCCATCTCCTTAGTGAAAACCATTTAAACAGCATGGAGTAAAATACCAGAAAGACGTGATTTCTCATGTGAATGTCTCAGTGATGGATGTGAATTCACGTATTGATGATAAATTCGTATAATTTTAATGATATAAATTATTATAATGATTGTAATAAATTACCATACATATTTATTGATATAAATACTGATGATAAATATCGTAGCTTAATTTGAAATGAAATATCACTGGAATCGGTTTGTCTCTGTTGGAAAACGTATTATGTACTCGTCGATCGGAACGCGTTTGTTGCGTCTTTCTTTTGTTATTCTCTGGATCAGCCATCTCCTTAGTGAAAATCAGTTAAACGACACGGAGTAAAATGCAAGAAAGACGAAATTTCTCATTTTATTTCTGTCTCACGCCCTCTCGAGCGAATCTCTTTAACTGCGAGGGCTTCCTTTTGCTTTACTGATTGCGATCATGTTTTGAGGCTCTTTGTTGTCGATTCTGCAGACGCCAACAATGGCGTCATCTCATTTGCCGACGTTGGAAGCTAAATCCTCGCGTGATTTATTAGTGCTCCTCGACAAGCAGTGGTAAATAAGTGACTTCGTCCTATCTCTTCTGCGTTCCTCGGTCACAGGGTTGTAATTCATTTCTTAAAACTTTCTTTTCAAGCACGCTCATTACGAAAGATAAGGATATCAAGACAAGCACGAATGAGAATACGGCTCCTACTACAGTGGCGATGATTTAATGTATCCAAGCCTTGTCCATAAGCTTCATGCTAAACCCAGATTAAAAAAGCTTTTCTCTCACTTGGAATATAATTCAGGAATAAAGTGGGATTGAAATTTACTTCTCAGCTTCACCACGGATTCACCTAATGCCTCCCTCAAACCAGCATTCAGTTGATTTAAACGAGATATGTTTTTTACTATAGTTGTACCAGACTTTATGGCACCGATCAATTCGACCCCTGAGAAATATTTTGTTTTCCAGTGGAAATTTGTCGTTTTTAATTGAAACAGTATGCATATTGTTTCGAAAATATCTGGTATACATTACTTCTCGTTTTTTTCGGGTTTTCCAACCGCTTGCGTTGACATTGGCCGACAATGGTTTTGGTAGCAATCCTGCTACCGTCTTCACGTCGAAGGTGGGGATAAGCATTCCTGGAGTGAGCAGGGGCATAGAATTAAGTTCGAAGACACAAAATTACTTTCCAAGGAGAGCCGATATTATCCTAGGCTAATCGAAGAAGCCATAGAGATTTGGAAATTCCCGGATAATTTCAACAGAGACAAGGGCTATCCACTGGGCAACTCATGGAAGAGAGTTATCCGCGCCGTCCAATCACATCGCAGCACCAAGTCGGTCACCATAACGGCCAGCGGTATATAAGGCGGCCAAAAACACCATATGTGCACAAATTTGAAATATAAGGTACATGTTTTAGTAACAATAGCTTTTCTAGGTGTCACAGTTGTATTCTATGATAAATTAAATAAAACTTCGTATACTCCACTATAGGTTTAATAACACGACCCAGGTTTCGACACTTCGTGTCATCTTCAGATCATCACCTGAAGATGACACGAAGAGTCGAAACCTGGGTCGTGTTAATAAACCTATAGTGGAGTATACAAAGTTTTAATTAAGTTACTATGATTTACTTCCACAAAGTCAAGCCTGGAACCATTTCCTTTGTGTATTCTATGAATTTTTTCGCAGGCTTCGAATTCTTTTGCAAAATTACTCTAACTGCTTTGGTTTCTGAGATATTCAAGCTCAAAAAGACCTGAAAATTGCCATTTTGACCCTTTATGGATATAGATTATCTCAAAATCCTGACGTGATAGACAATTTTTGTGAGTAGATTCGGATTCAGCACACTATAGTACGTCGGAAATGGCCCATTGCATCAAAAAAGCATACCCTCGTTGGCCTGTGCTATCGATCGCGGGGGAAAAAACATGTTTAACCTTGAATCCATATTCAAACAATCCTTGTACTTTTTCACTAATATTTATTAATGTACTACGCGTTTTGCAGCTTGCTGCATCCTCAGGTACAATTTTTTACATATTATTTATTGACAGTTACGATAGTAACCAACGCCAATAAGCTGAGGGAGGGAGGGGTTTGGAGAACAAACTAATTTTTGGGTAGATAGGTAGGGAAACATAGGTTAGGGGCTTATGAAAATGGAAATTTTTTCGGAAAGGAGTAGATAGGGGTGCGGAAAAAGAAACTCGTTGCAAAGGTTGCTTGACTCTCTGATAATTTCCATTTGCTCCGATGCATCAATCTTAAAACCTTTCGGTAGGACATGTAAAATTTTGGGGATAATATCACTTACGTGATTTACTCCCCGAAATTGGTGGAAAAGTACAAGGATTGTTTTAATATGGATTCAAGTATAAAATACTTCCACGAAATGACGCCTAAGAGTGTAAAGTTTATTTTTTACCTTTCTGTTCTGAATTCTATTTCGCTAATATAATTTTTATCAACTGATTTGTCGTGTTGCGTAGGAGTTCTTAAGGTATCTATTACTTCGCCATAAAGTATATTGGATTTGAATTTGCACGAAAGATTAAGTATAATTTTTAAGCGACTCTGTGAAAGAGATCCCTATCCCAGGCGTTGGAAGAAGTCAGTAAAGCAAACGAGAATATCATACTTCCTCAGCGTTTTAAGTTAAAACTCATCGCTGAGTTGAACATCAAAACTCTACTCGCACTCGATTCCTCACCAAGACGAGGAGGGTTGATTACACAGATAATGTCCAAAACCCGAAATCTGGGAACTTATAATTGAATAATTTGACACGAAACTAGAAATGGCTGCCTTGGTTTTAACTCTCCCCTGACTGAGCAGCCGAGACGAACACTCTCCTTCTAAAAATGTCCTGATTAATTATAAAAAACGTCCGTCAAAATCTTTAAAAATAGCACTAGATGAGCCAAAAAATTAACTTCTGGTAAGGATAAGATAACGTCAAAACTTTTACAGCATGCTCTGCCACACCTCACTCATTGTCAGTCAATTATCGTACGCAACAACTATTAATGTTCCGCCAAACAGTAAGTTCTGTTTGAAGTTCTCGTCAACATCGTCATTTTATCAGCACAGATGATAAGAAACCGAAACGCCCTGCATTAAGATAATAAATACATTGACAGCGATGGTAATTGAGGCAGTTGCGTATTCGGGTTGAGCGTACGCTTCCTACCGAGGTGAATGCCAAGTAATGCAAGTGGTACACCACTATAATTATTATTGTAGGCGACCGATATGCGAAACCATTCACGCCAGGATAGGTAAGTTAATTGGGATGCAAAGGAGGCTACAATTTAAGGGCGTAAGTAGGCTGTTAACTAACTTCGACAATAACATCAGCCTGCACTCTCACGAAAGGTTACAAGAGATCTATAACTTAGCGTTTACGAAAATAAGGCATGGTTTTTTAAGTACCGTTTAATATTTTATTCCGCCCACAATAATGAATTAAATTGGGAGGGTGGGAAAGTATCAGCACCGTGTTTCACATCTACATCTACGTCATACCCTGCAAGCCACCCAAAGGGTGTGTGGCAGGGGGTGCTTCCACACCAGGCATGCATGAATGATACGGTAGAACACCGAAATTACATTGAAACCCGCGTACCACACATGCAAAGCGCCAGTTAAAAATCTAATAACCAAGAAACTTTCAATCGTCAATCGTTCCAACATGCAAGTGATACAAAGACTACTACTACATATTCAAAATATCATGCATAAATAAGAACATCAATATTTACATCATGCATAAATAAAAACGTCGAGAATATAAAGAAAAGATTTACTGCCTGCCTTTTGCCACAATTCGAACTATTCATGACGACGATCACAGCTTTTATGGTCCCGAATGGTAAGCGGAAAAAATGACATTTTATACCTATCGGTTCTACAATCTATCTCTCTAATTTTATTGGCGCGATCTAATCTGCCGTAGTACGACGTTTACGTTTCACGTCAGCTATCGAGCCATTCAAAGACAAATCATTATACATTGATATTCTTCATAACCGAGCGGAGAAGCTTATTAAAAACGACTGGAAATACATCTACATCAACTCATTACCCTGCAAGCTACCAAAAGGGTCTTTGAGAGGGGGTGACTTATCACCCATATGAACTATAGTGAAGAAATTAACTTTCATCAACATGCGCTACACTATAGATATACTACAAATGCTACAGAAACTGCTAAACTAATCTATTATGTAACTATGCATACGTGACTCATGAGTCGTGCAGGGAACATTTAAAAAAATGGTGTTAGCACTACTCGGCAGATTTTAAAACATGCATTAGGGAGCACAACAATTAATCAGCTACACTACCCGACAGTCAATTAACCTAATTCAAAATCTTAACGAAGCCATTATTGGTCTCCTATATATCGCCGGGAAAATGACTTTTTAAACCTTCCTATTCTACAATATATTTCCCTTATTTTATTCTCATGATCTGATCCACCGCAATATATTGGAACTCGGAAGATAGTGATAACTTCGTCGAAAAAAAATTTGTTTTGAATATACATAGAAGGTTGAGTCTAATTTTAAATCGACTGTCTGAAAGCGATTCCAATCCAAGTTGTTGCAACAGATCAATAACACTAACGAGACTATCATAAAAACCTTTCACGCATCTAGTTGATCTTTGCTGCAAGCGTTCTAACTCAGTTTTTTCTCCTACCTCATGAGGATCCCCAACACTGGTAGAGTATTGTAAGCGGGGTCTAACATGAGAGAAGTAGCAGATTTCTCTAGCATAATGGTCGCAGTATGTAGAGGCATGTAGGGATAGAAAGTTAATTTGAATGACAGACTTTGGCTCTTGATGTTGGAAATAAAGTTTTCACAGTCAGACATTCGGGTAGTCAGAAGCGGAGATTAACTTAATACCTCGGGTGGAGCTATTTCGTAGGCAATAGACTATTCCACTCCAAAGAGTTAATCTAAATCAATAAACTACCCTGCGACATATGTTTGTTAGTTGGAGTTCTTAAAGTTAAAAGACCTGGGCGTTTTAACCGATCAAAAGCTAAATTACTCCGACCACATTCAGACTGTAAAAAATAAAGCGATGTCCCTATTAGGCCTTCTTTACCGCTTCACAGAAATTAAAGATCCAATAGCACTCCATTCCTACTACTCAACAATTGTCCTTCCCATAGTATCATATTGTTCCCCAATTTGGTCTATGTCAGCCCCAACAAATCTAAAATCCCTCGATTGAATCTCTCACTTCTTTGCCAAAATAGTCAAGCACAGAGTCCCACATTTCCGTAATGTGTCCTCAAACGCTGTGCTGTCCTCTCTTTTCATTTCTAACCTCGAAAACCACAGACTTAAAATAGATTTAAAACTCCTCCACAATGCCCTTAACTAGACCATTGATTGCCCTGAACTGCTTTCTCTCTTCAACTTCAGGATACCAACTCGATCCACCCGCACCCATACTTTTCACGTTCTTGTGACATCACGAAACAAGATGTTGGCTCGCATAGACACGAGGCATGTATAGTCAGAGGCTTCGCTAAATTCCGGCGAATGTTCGGTATATTCTGCTTGTACCTGATGGTAGCGTTATATGCTGAAACCAAGGTCGTGTTGCTTCAAATGTAGTGTGAAATCTTAACCAGGTGTTTTTTCATTCATTATGAAGGAGTTACGCCGTGTAACGCCAGAGATAGTGTCTTACATTTGAAGTGCAAGTTTAGCAGATAAGACGTAGCTGTTATTTAAGTTGTCAATCAAACTTGGGTGTATTTGTATGGACAAAGAGCGTGAACTGAACTTTTTAGAACAATTTGAAACTGTGCATTTTCCCACTAAACTTTGTAATGACAATATGGTCCCCTCCCATTCACCTCTCCTTTACGCTACATTAGCATAGTTCATACGTCACGTAAAACGATTTATGCCATTTTTGACCTCCCACCCTCCCCCTGTGTAAGAGAATGTAAGATTTTCCCAACCCTCCCTCTTATTCGTACGTAAGACGTTAGATATTTGTATCTACTCTTCGTAAAATGCTAGCTTTCTGCCGTTTCACCTTTCCATGGAAGCCATCGTACAGATTTGAGCTCTGGATATCGTATAATTATGCAGTGTTGGAGTACCACATTCATTAGTATTAAGAGCGAAACAGTACCACTGCTGATGAAGCTGTGAACAATCACAGGATATTTGGAGACGATACAGTGTTTCAAGACGGACAAATATCTTACGTAAATTGATTTCATACCCCATTTCCCCCTCTTCATGAGACAAAGTAAGATGATTCCAACTCCCTACGCCAAAAAACGTCTAACGTAATACTTATATTCGAAGTGCAGGTTTAGCATATAAGGCGTACCTGTTATTTAAGTTTTCAATCAAACTCCGGGTTTATTTGTATGGACAAAGGACGTGAACTGAACTTTGTAGAACAATGTGAAATTATGCATTTCCCCGCTAAACTTTGTTCTCGTAATGACCATATGCTTCCCTCCCATTCACCTCTTCTTTACGTCACCCTACCATACCCCTACATCTCTCAACCTTAATTCCTTTTATCTTAAACTCCTCATGTCTGTTATTCTTAATGGTAGTCTATTTCTTCATCCCCCTTACTGTTATAATATTTACTTCTATAATACAAACACCCCCACCTACCTTTTCACATACTGATTTGTCCGTTACTCCAATGCTCCCCTTTCTCCTCGTTTTCAAATTCCCCCCTCCTCCCCCAATGAGTGCCTGTCTAAGTGTAAGCCACCCAAATACTTGTACCTGATGATCGCATGATATGCTGAAACCTAGGTCGTGTTGCTTTAAATAAAGTCTGGAATCTTAACCAAGTACTTGTTTTTTCATTCGCTACGTTGGAGTTCCACCGAGTAACGTCAGAGACCAAGTCTTATATTCGCTATATTCACTCCGTAGATCAGATCATGAGGATAAATTAAGGGGAATAGATTGTGGAACAGTTTTAAAATGTCGTTTTACCCGCGATCGATAAGAGACCATAATTGCTGCGTTGAGACTTGGAAGTAGGTTAGTTGATAGGTAGTGTAGCTGAATAATTCATATACCCCCTTATGCATGTTTCTAAATCTTCCGAGAAGTGTTAAGACCATGTTTTGCGTGTTCCCTGCATAACTCTTGTGTCACGTTTATGTAGTTACATCATAAATTAATTTTGTGGTGTCTGTAGCATTTGTAGCTTACCCATTATGTGGTGCATGTTGATGAAAGCAAATTTCTTCACAATACTTCATGTTAGTGATAAGTCACCCCATGCCAAACACCCTTGTGGTGACTAGCAGGGTAATATGTAGATGTGGATGAAGATATTCTGTAAATATACAAGTTACCCTAAATGGCATGGTTCTATCTTCATCACACACGAAACTTCGAGAATTTATCCTGTTTTCGCTATGCGCAGCTAGCACCATAAGGTGTTTTCACCAAGAGAATGCTTTCTTTTCAATCATATAGAGCACTTCTCCCTCCGCGTACCACGAGGACCATATTTCTTTCGGGCTATTGAGATAGAGCGAGCCGTATCTTTGTAAGTCGTCTGTCAGCGGCAACATCCTCCCGTGAAATAGGGCCGATAAAGATAGCGATCTTATCTGGCGACGACCCTAATGCACTCCGAGAAGAGGGAAACAAATGAGCTAACAGGGTAGGAACCTTGGAGATGATTTGAGACACTTGCGGTGGACGAACTGTTAACTGCGCTGAGACCAACTTGTCTACACACAGAGCTGCGCGGCAGAAGCCTAATTAGCCTGTTTCTGCGGAATTGCAGAAACGCTTCATTTTGATTTTCTCGTTCATTTTTTTTCACCTTCCCTTCCTCGTTTGGTACAGCAGGCGGTACAAAGATATATTCTCGAGCGATTAAGCAAGGATGCTCAATAGAGGGCTCTTTTGTTCGGCGTGACTCAGGGTCATCTGCGTGCCGCCAAAGCAATTACTTGTTTATAGTTGGTGGAGCGGCACGTTCAGCATTCTGGGGCGGCCCAGCCTGGGTTGCCAGCCTAGGGATGCCGCTCCTGATAGAATCTTGCGTGGGGTTTTATGATCACTCCACCCTCCCGAGGCTGTTGCAAAACTCGTACACATTCCTGAGCTACCTATTATGTAACGCTGTACTGTGGGGAAAAAGCTCCCAGACAAATGGAGCGACATTTGCGAAGAACTGCGGAAATAGCCGCGCAGTTACTTCAACGGAATCACCCGCTAGTGATCACACAACTGTGTGAAATTCACAGTGGAAAAATCGTTTGCCTGGACTGGGTATCGAACCCAGATCCCTCGATTTCGCGCCGAGTGCTCTAACTAATTAAGCTACCCAGGCCTCTTCTTCCACTGTGAATCTCATGGGGGGTGGCGCTTAGTGCTCGCTTACGGGTACCTCTGGCATCATATGCACGGTAACCCGTGAGGATAACTTGCTCCTTAAAGGAGTGACGTCTATAATGCTTACCTTAATGAAGAAAATTTACCCTCCTTTCTGATGAAATATAATTAATAATAATAATATTCAAGGCGGAGGTGACGGACACGAGATGCAGAGCGTGCCGAGCCAAGCCGGAGACTTTGAGTCACCTTCTCTCCGGCTGCAGTTATTACGCGCAGTAAGCGTATTTAGCTCGGCACAACGCAGCTCTGCGGGTGTTGTATTTCCACCTTCGACATCATTACGGCATCGACGAAGTTTATGTGCTGCCCTATGCCCCTGGAGATATTGAGTCCGTCGTGGAGAACGACAAAATAAAAATCTGGTGGAATTACTCATTCCCCACGACCAGGCAGTTGGAGGCGAACAAGCCTGACATCGTTCTCCTCGACCGCCAATCTCGTTCCATGTTCGTAATCGAGTTTTCGGCTCCGGCCGATACGAACCTGGACTCGAAAGAGGCGGAAAAACGGACGAAATATCAAGACCTGCTGTTCGAACTTCGGCAGATGTACCCGGGACACTCTGTAAAACTAGTAGTCCTAGTCATAGGTGTGCTCGGTGGAATCAAGGGCTCGCTGATACAGAGCATCAAGTGTATTCCTGCTTGCGTGGCACAGGCGGAATCACTTGCAGCACGCATGCAGAAGGCCGTCCTCTTGGGGTCGCTCCGTCTGCTCCGTGCGCACGACCCGAACGCAGCGTAGCCACTGATCCGATGGGTTAATCGGAAGCGGCTACGAACTCTGCACCGCCCCTCTCGAGTTCTCGGCCATTATGACGGCAACGAAATCCGATGTTAGCCGGGGACTCGGAGGGGAAAGTTACAGAAGTAAAAAAAAAATAATAATAATAATACTTTTTATTTGCCCAAAGACCAAGGTACATCTGTCCAATGATATAAGACAGGTCAATCATAAACATAAGTTACTTTAACAATACATATTAAATCAGTCAAAACAAATATAACAAATAATTAACATCCAGTACACAAAAAAACACATTGTAAACATTTCATCAAGTCCTTCCTTACTCACATAAATATTCCTCCAAATCAAATGCAATCACATATATTACACATAAATGTTCCTTTGCATTTTTTTACGAAACGTATAGATAATTTGAGCGACCGAGGATCATCCACAAATATGTTTATAACCTTTGCGTTTACTCAAAATGAATGAATTTGAGACAGTGAAAAAGAAATATGATTATAATATCAATCTATGAGCACTGCAATGTTTTGTGTAAAGCTAGTTTTTCATCTTGATGAAACACTATCAATCAGATATTTTGTATATGCTCCAATATATGATAGCTATGGTGTCATTGTTACAAGTGGATACATACTCCTCTCAGAAGCATTCTGAAGAAATAGTTCTGCATTTCAAAAAATCAATCAGTCAAAAGTTAAAACGTCATGTTTTTATTATCTACAGGTTTTTAGACGTTTATTGCCATATTTATGGATTCCTTTACTCATTCACAACTTTTTTACTTGCATAACCAAATTGATTTTTCTACCTCAGTTAAGTCATAAGTTTAAAAGTGTAACCTCGGAGTGATTACTCAATCTCTCCACTTCGGCAGCATATAATTATCTCTAAGATTAGCGGCGTGATTTAAAGAATTTTCCTCAAAAGTCTTGCATTTTTGTCTTTTAATATAATTACCCTTGTTTGTGGTCATTAATGCATCCTTTTCAAAATCTAAATGCCGGGTGAAAATGGAAGTTCCTCTAAGCCAGCAGATAGAGACGCTGTTAAAATCCAAGCATCAAGGCTTATTCAACCTCATAATTTATGACGTCATTTACAAACATAGGAGGAGAACTAGCAGGTACTTAGAGAGCAGTCTGGAAGCAGAAGATGTAAATGGGCCGTATACTTCAACTTCAAAACCCTAACACGAGCAGTTTCAGCTTACTTTTTGATCATAACGTACAGGAAACACGCACAGTAAATTGCAGCTTTGCGACGAGTTTGCGGTAGAGTCTCATGAGCGTAATCATTTACGCATCCGTGCCGACTACTTCCTCCCTTCCGTTTTATTTTTAACCCCAGCGCATAAAAATTTATGAGATACACATAAACGGTTTACCATAATATCAATAAAAATGTTTTACAATCAAAGGAATAGGTTTATGTATTCTCTATAAGTGTATGCTTAAAGTTTTGTCAATTTTTTAAATAATTTGTGGTAGTTAATTTTAAAACTATAAGGTCTCAGGCATGAGGTCGAGAGTTGTACTCCCGTCTTGGGCATGGTTGATATTCCTTATTATGTAGATACTAACCATCTAGCTCCATGTGACCCTACTTTCTAGCATGTCTCATTTAAATATCCTAGTTGCATGTCAATGTTTGGTGATCTTCACCCCCTGCCACACACCCTCGTGGTGGCTCGCAGGGTATTACGTAGATGTAGATGTAGACATATGGCCTATAGACTGTAGTCGATGCGATAAAATACGGTGCAAAATGAGCGTTAAATTTACTAAATTTCCTTATGTAAAACCAACGTAAGGATCAAGAGCGATAATGAACAAGATATGCCTTAATTGGCTTGGTATTTAAACATTTTTTAATTTACTCTGTTTTTTATATCGTACGTTTTGATCTGAAAGTCTGCTCTTTTTGTTATCGGATCTGTATCGAGTTGTAGTCGCAGGATAGAGGTTAGCCCGCGTCCCTAGTATATTATAATATCAGGTCATATTAGCAAGAACAGTTTCCTGTTTCTTCTCTCTTCATATTTTCCTCGAATGATGCAAACAAAAATTCAATGTAAAACGTTTGTCTACCAAACAGAATTAGCTATGAAAATGAAAGAGTGACTACATTTCAGTTATTTTCTCGCTAATCTACATACAAACCCTACGCCAACCATCTCCTAAAATAAAAGGCTTTTAATACCTCCACAAGTTTGTTTTTTTTTTTCAAAATATACATCATTTAGTTTTTCCGAGAGCGTTTAGTCATCTCAGAGTACGTATTTGTTATGCCCTTGGAAATGCAACGGAATTGTAATTTTGTAATGGATAAAATATTGTTTAACGATCTCAGAGAGTAAAACCATTAGATTTTCTATGCTCATTGATATGTAAAAGTTATTTATTGCAAATATCAAACTTTATTTTTCTTATTTTTGAGTAATTAACGTTTTTGTAGGGTTAATCGGTAAGCGAGGGTTATTGAGGGAACGTTTTTACAAATTGTTAAGGAAATGGGATACTGGTTCCCCGTTTCATTTGTATTAATCTGTTCATGCGGAGAAATTCAATATGCATTAAGAAATAAAAATTATTTTAAAATAGTTAAATTTGATATTTTTGACGTAATTAAAGCATGTCATGACTCCGGCTACCGATTTTTTTCGTCGTGATACTCGAAAATCACGAATTGCAAGAATACGGGACTGCCCGTGGCATTAACTTAACGGAGTCACACACAGGTTCTCTGAAGTTTGAAGTGTCACTGGCTTAACTGGCCTAAAGCAATCGGTATAAGAGAGAGATCCGGGTTCGTGTCAGGGTCCAGGGGAATGCTTTCTCCTCCGTGTAATTTAACATATTGAAAAGTAAAGTGGGAATTGTATTGTAAATTTATGTAAATAGGCGTCTCGGCTAGACCACAGTCTAAATATTTATTTACTGTAATGAGATACTTGGATATTTGTTAGCAACCTTTGGAATAAATACGAAATCTTGTTTCTCGCGTTGAGAGAGAAATGTTCTCTACCTATGTAGTCGACTCACTATGAAATTTATCCCATATTCCTCGTGACTACGGGTTGAAATACCTCTAAGTCTCGCAAAAAACCAGATTGTTAAGATGTCATATTTTTCCTATTCTTCAATGGATATCACTAATTAGAATACTAATTATAATAATATAAATAAAATAAAATAACACTAATTAGAGTTTAACACAAATCTGCTCGTAGACTAAAATCTCTCCAGCCAAAATCACGTAATTCTCCCAATTCCATAGTTGAATTTATTAATTTATTTGTTGAAATTTTGAATTAGTCGAAAAATATTTTAATGCGTAGTGGGCACTTGAATGGCACATCGCCCGGACATCATAAGCGGAACCATTGCTTTCAATTCGATGTTCTACCCCGTAGACCACGTTTTAATTTATTTCAGAGTTGTTTTATTTACTTTGCCCCAAAAATCTTTTATCCACTTCCATGGGCGTTTAAAGGGGAAAACAAAGTTGATTCTTATTTAAACAAAGGTAATAAATGGCTACTTGAACATGATGATATTGAAATACTATTTTAAAATGTCCATAAAATTGTTTGTTTGAAAGGAAATTTTCGAAATTTATATAAATTGTATCCAGTGTCATTTAAAACTTAAATATTTTGTTATGTTCCTTTGCACAAAAATCTTGGTTACCCCCACACAGGTTTATAATAATTGAGTTTCCTAAAGCTGACCAAATTTTTTATTACATTGGAATGTACTTTGTACTTAAGAAGGAAGGAATAAAAAAATATAAACGCCGCTGTTGCCATAAAAACACTGGAAACTCGCGCGTAGTCTACGCCAGGGGTCGGCAAACTACGGCCCGCGGGCCAAAAGCGGCCCGCGAGGGATTTGTATCCGGCCCGCGGTTACATCCCAAGACGGTACTGACGTGGTAAAATATGGTTTCAAATAAAGACGTTCCGTCGCCTAAAAAAGTTTGTTCTAATCCTAATCTTAATATAAGTACGATTATTTTACCCGAAAGTACGACAATTTTCATGCCCAGGTACGATAGTTGGTTTTCAAAATGTGGCAACACTGGTGGAGACCTTGGACGGTCATTACTCCTCAGTCAGCCGGTAGTTGAGTCACGCCGTGCAGTATAGCGCTAGATTATTGTGTGTTGTGTTAGTGTCGATAGATTTTATGATCAGTCAAATTAATTAGTGTTGTTTGTTATTGTGTTCGAACGATGTCTTCGCAAAAAAAAGAGAAAAGCGGATAGTGAGTGCCGAGTATTTAATGATAGATGGAGCGGTGAGTACTTTGTTACTGAACACAACAATGCTGCGCTGTGTGTAATTTGCAATGAGAAGATTGCTGCGTTGAAAGAATACAACATTCGTAGACATTACGAAGCGAAACATTCTAAGCATCAGTATGCTGAATTAAAATGGCAGCTTCGTCAAGAAAAAGTTGCATTAAAAAAAAAAATCTCTGATACCCCAGCGTCAGATTTTCACCAAACAAAAACATGAAAATGAGGCTGCTGTTAGGGCTAGTTTGAAGATTTCTCAAGAATTGGCTAAATTAACTAAACTTTTGAATAGAATGCAGTTTCACAAATCCCATTAAGGACGTTTTAGTTTGTATGCAGTAACAATTGTAACTTGAAATTTAGTTTTAATTGCATATTCTTGAGTTTTGTTTACTAAACTGTATTCGAAGTTCATCAAATAAAAGGTATTTCTACTAAAATGTGGAAGTGGATTATTGTATTATAATTATTACAAACACACCGGCCCGCAAAGTTGTTAATATTTATAAATATGGCCCAACTGTTCAAAAGTTTGCCGAGCCCTGTTCTACGCTAACGTTAAATTGGCGTAAAATCTTAAAATCAACCGTCCCCTGATGTTTGGGTAGTATGAAAAGGTAAAATGCAAGATGTCAAAATCGATCCAACTCAGTCCTTTCTGGTTTCACCCAGCACAGAACGTTAGTCTTTCTGAGACACAAAAAAAATCCGCCGTTTCTTACTTATCTCATTCATTTTTTTCTGAAGTGGCAGGCTCCTGAGCCCGGCTTCTGTAAGACTATAAATAAGAACAGCGCTTAGCTGGCACATCGAGCCGGCGAGAAAATTGGCCAGCCTTTGTTTCTTCTCCTTATCTCCACAGATCCGTCTTACGTAATCGAATGACCGTTTAGAGGCAGTTAACTCTCCGTGCGGCGTGAATGGAGGTCGAGAAGAAACGGGTGGACATTGGATTCGGAAAAGTAGGGCGCGGGCATTATTGCGGTCCCTTTGGGTGCGGA
Organism: Ceriagrion tenellum; assembly: GCA_963169105.1. Lineage (NCBI taxonomy): Eukaryota > Metazoa > Arthropoda > Insecta > Odonata > Coenagrionidae > Ceriagrion > Ceriagrion tenellum. Next base: position 64,535,512 of record OY720642.1, on the reverse strand, counting down.
CCCGTTCTCTCCTGACGACTCGGGATTGCTATTTCGATCGTCTCCTAAAAATAAACAAATTTCCTCCCATTAAAAGATCTTTCAGTGGCCAATTTATTCGTTCATTTTTTTTTCGTGTGCGTGTGTGGAAGAGCTTTCACAACTTTCGATTCGCTGAAGGAAATTGGCGAGAAACTTTAATTTTAGTAAAGGTTACCGAGACAAAATTGTCGTGACAATTAAGTTGCAGTCGTAAATTCAAAATTCAAAGCGTAGGTAATGAATTCAATCCTTTCAGCCGTAGCCTTGTGGAGGTCCATTATTGATTTACAATAGCAATGCCAACTATGTTTCAATCCACAGAGTTTTTTATTGGTACAATTAGTTCAAAAACTAGTACAACTAAATGCCATACCTATTTTGTGGGTGGAGTAAAAATAAAATCTACTCATTCAGTAAAATTTCTTGGAATTACCTTAACTTCTGATGTATTGCGGGGAACATACATAAAAAACATATGCGGAACGGCATAAAAGAGACTAGTTCTCGTTAATCGTGTATTAGGAAGATACTGGGATGAAACAGTAAAAGAGAGATGCTACTTCGCTCTGGTTGGGCCACACTTTGGATACGGTGCAAGTATAAGGGACCCTGGTCATAAAGATTTAACCAAAACAATTAATAGATTACAAAGAAAAGCAGCACGCTTCGTTATAAAATGCTGCGAGCGAACACAGAGTGTTACTCATCTCTTAGAGGGATTAAGGTGGGAGCCACTAGAGACTCGGAAGGCTACACGCTAGATTTAGGTTGCTTGAGAAATTCAGAACTGGTGCGTTTCGGAGCGACATAGAGAATATTTCATGGCGCTTCACTACATCTCTAGGTCTGAGAGAAGCTATCAAATTGGAGAAATACATTGCCGAATACATAGGCGTCAAAACTTCGTTCTTTTGCGAATAATAAGCGACCACTATTAAATCTGAGCCCCAATAAATGCACTACCATAATAAATGTCACCATTCTACCTCCCAAATCCTTATTCCTCGCATCTTTACACGGCTGGTGTCCTAACGATGCTTGCCACACACACTTGCGCCGGCTTGCAGGTTAGTATGTAGATGTAAATGTAGTTTCAACGCTACTACGTCATCATCAGGTACTTATAGCATATATACGCCGCAAGTATTTGGGATTTTTGACATAGGAGGAGATACCAGGAGGTAAGGGAACTAGCATTAGATAGGGAAGGGTGGAGGGCTAGTATAGTACCTGCGTCATCATCAGGTACCTGTAGTTCCTGATGATGACGTGTTGAAACTAGTTGTACAAATAAATAACTCTGTTTATTAAAACATAGTTGCTATTACTATTATCAATTCAAAGCCTTATATATCAACACTTGTGGTCGCACGCATTCTAAAATCAAGTAAAGCTTTAATGTGAAATGTTTACGCCATAAATTGCGTCTTTTATCAATTTTCTTGGGAAAGCTGAATCTCTCAATATGTATACTTAGAGGATTATTCAGTATTAATGAGTGCTTAACTATCTTGATTAAAGCAAAATAGTTTGCATGAGCGTCATTACACACATGCTAAAGTTACTAACATTTTTTCTATAGACGTTACACTATCTATTATCTAATATATTATCTAGTATCTATTATCATGCTCTGCTCGAAGATCATAGGTCTTCAAACCAGGATAGAGTATGTGAAAAAGTCGTGTGAAGCATAGCACCCTATGCATCAGAAGCATGGACCATCGGAAAAGCTGATCAGAAAACACTAGCAGCCTTCGAACCCTAGTGCTGGACGAGGATGCTGAAGAATAAATGGAAGGACAAAATAAGAAATGATGAAGTGTACAGATGAGAAGAAGAGGAAAATACTATATGGAACACCATGGAGAAAATAAGAACCAGATGGATTGGACACACCCTGAGACACAATGGGTTTGTGAAGAACATAATTGAGGGCAAAATAGAGGGTAAAGTCCCCAGAGGAAGACCCAGGAATAAGGTTATGGACCAAATAAAGAGGAAAGTATATGAAAAGAAGTACCAGGGAAGGGAACTAGCATTTGATAGGAAGGGTGGAGGGCTATAGTCCACCACCCAGGGGATCTTAGGATTGAACAAACAATGAATGAATGACAACAATAAGAGGTGTTCTCTGCTTCTGTAGCTCTGAATTATTTTTTGTAATATGATTTACGGCAGGTAGGTTTTGTCTCAGGATCACACAAAAGACTGTAGATTGCCATTATTTTTGATTGTGTTAAAGTGAAAAAAATGTTTGGCAAGATTCAATAATCATAACAGGTTTTTAGAATCAACTCTGCATAATAATTCAGTTGCTCACATTTAGTTTATTCAATCATAGTCTCATTCAATGTACAGATAATACAAAGATTTTTAAATAACAACAACAACATCAACAAAACAATACATTGTGAGATCATTGATTAAACATTCAACTCTAAATATTCAAGAATATATCTTGTAATCAATGGAAAGGGTGGAGGGCTGCAGTCAACCTATCTTAGGATTGAACGACCAATCGAATGAATGTTATCATGCATCAAAAATAGGCATGTATCATTCTCTTAAATTACATTGTAACTTGGAATAGAACATGAGCATGATGGATTTGCTTTGACACAGTGGTGATATTGTGCTGCTGAACAATGGTGAAGGTGTAAAAAACCGTAATAATCACCAATGAAAAAAACCGAACAAAGAGTTGGGAGGTAGGGGTAGGGTAAAAACTCCTGGGAGTAAAAGGCACAAAATAATTGACACGAGAGAGGAAACAGACTACCTTAAATAAACAACGAAAAGATAAGCGACGGACAAATATTCTCGAGAAAAAAATGGAATCTTTGGCCAATTATAGCGAAATGTTGAGATTAAGACTTTCGAGGCGGTTTTCTTTGAAGAGAATGGAGTTTATCGATGCAGAAGAAATCAGTGCTTTGGAGGGAATAATATCGGTGATTATACCAATGAATTATATTTTATTTATCAGATAGCTATGCTACTTTTAATAAGAGAGAAATGAAATTTTTGACAATATTATTTAACTGGATGTCTATAACAGTATAATAGTTTGATTCATCATCAATAATCCATTGTTGTTTATTTCTCTGATCATGGTCTTGGAATACCGAATTCCAATTTCATACTCATGTACATTACTCATGTTAATTTCTCTCAACCAATATTAAAGTGATTTCCTGGCTTGGTGCCAAAGGGCATTTTGTTTATTTATTTACCGATAAAAACATCAACTCAACCTTCATCTATGAGAATGAAGAGTATCAAATTATGGAATTGGCATTTGCTTTCTTTATCATCATTTGTTAGTTAATTTTTTTTCTTTATCATCATTTCAAGTTAGGAACATGAATGGGATGTGAAAATATTAATCTTTTAGGTGGTAAAGGGATCCAAGTGATTTTCTTGACAGGTGCTGCTATCTAGGGTAATGCCTCTTATCTACTTAGTGGGTTGTACCAAACATTTTCAACTTTGACTTAAGTTTTCTCTAAACAATGGTTTTGTTACTTAGACCCCTTGACTTCTGGGGTCCTCATATCTTAACTCCTGGTAGATTTCCTATATAGTGTCTTCTTAATTTCGTCCATGAAATCATTCCTGGGTCTTCCTCTGGGGACTTTTCCCTCTATTTTGCCTTCAATTATGTTCTTCACATATCCATTGTGTCTCAGGGTGGGTCCAATCCATCTTGCTCTTCTTTTTCCTATGATGTTCCATATGTTCCTCTTCTCTTCTACTTTTCTGTACACTTCATTATTTCTTATCTTCTCCGTCCATTTTATCTTCAGCATCTTCCTCCAGCACCAGGTTTCGAAGGCTTCTATTCTTTTGAAATGAAGAAGTTTACTGAAGAGTTGAAAAGGAGAGGACCTTATGGAACACGTCATCATTGGTCGTTCAATCCAAATATTGGTTGACCTCAGCCCTCCATCCTTCCCTATCTAATGCTAGTTCCCTTACTTCCTGGTATCTCTTCCTATGTACTTTCCTCTTTATTTGGTCCATGAACTTATTCCTGGGTCTTCCTCTGGGGACTTTTCCCTCTATTTTGCCTTCAGTTAATGTTCTTCGCAGTCCCATTTAGTCTCGTGGTGTGTCCAATTCATCCTGTTCTTATTTTCTGTATTTTGTTCCATATGGTCCTTTCCTCTTCTACTTTTCTGTACACTTCATCATTTCTTATTTTGTCCACATTAACGCATTTTCGCGGCACATTAACGTTCGCTGGCTGTCCGTTGCCTTTCCGTCGCAACGAAACGTTCTCCGAATGTTACGTTTCGAACCTAGCGTAGGAATACCAGCCCCATCTATCGCAAGAAAAAAGAGAATGCTTTTGAGAGGTAGCATGGGTAGTTTCTGAAGCCTTATGAAGTTGTGTTTTACAATCTTTGGTGTGTTTCTTAGTGAGCAACGGCTGTATTCGCACGGAATCTAGGATAATTTTAACTCTCCCGTGAACACATGCGGACGTGACTCGTCGCAAGAGCTTATCGTTGGTGAACCAGTATTTTTCAGGCGTGCAAATTTTCTAAGCTAGCAGTTGCAGTGATCGAACGGAATTGAGATTATTTATATTTCTCCCGTGAACACATGGAAGTGACTCGTCGCAATATTTTAGAGTTATTACTCGTGAAAGCTGGTTGTGAGCCGCCGAAGAATTAAAACCAGTGTGACTTCTCCTTTTCTTGAGTGTCAATGTTTGTGCTGGGCACATTTTTTACACTAGTCAGGCCTCATTTAGAATATGCCGCTAGTATATGGGATCCGTACGAGGAAGGTAGGATAAAAGAATTAGAGCGCTTGCAAAGGATATCCGCTAGGTTTGTTAAAGGCCGTTATGATAAATGAATAAGTGTTACGAGCTTAACAGAAGAACTCGGATGGGAATTACTATCAGAACGCAGGTTAAAATTTAGGTTAAATCTTTTAAGCAAATTCGAAACCATTATGTTTACAGATGACGTTAGATATATATTAAGAACCCCTGCATATTATGCTAGGTTTGATCATCTTAACAAGATTAGAGAGATAGATTGTCGTACCGATAGATTTAAAATGTCATTTTTCCCGCGTACTATAAGAGAAAACAATAGGCAGCATAGCAAAGGAATAGGTAGGTGAAATATAGTTAGAGTAGTCTGTAGTGCATGATGCATGTAATAACAACCAATAATCCCTTCCTTATTATGTAGATACTAACCATCTCGCTCCATGTGACCCTATTTTCTAGCATATCTCATTTAAATATCCTAGTTGCATGTCAACAGTGCATGTTTGGTGAACTTCACCCCCTGCCACACACCCTCGTGGTGGCTCGCAGGGTATTACATATATGTAGATTTGTAACGTCTTTTTTATACTATTTGGTTCACCATGTGATTTTTTATCGATCCGTTGCATAGGTATTCCATCGTTGTGTAGTTATTTTATTAAAATATCTCTCCGTGGCTTACATTGTCTAATTATCTGTTTGAATTTATGCATTTATGTGTCCATGTATTTACCTCGCCGGGCGGTAATTTCTCTCCTAACTACGCGCTTGCGCAGAGCAGTTTTATGTTTCGTTCGCTCCACGAACCGCGGGAACGTCTATGCAACGTTCGGGCCGGGTGACATTACAACCGTTTGGGAACGTTTGTTGGGTAAGTTTCCGTAACATTCCTTGGGTTCTAAACTAACGTTCTAGCAACGCTCCGCGAACGTTTGCGTGCTGCGTGGGATAATACTCGTTCATATAAGGCCACAGTGCAACGACTTATTTCACGAGATAAGGATGAAGCACAAAATTCGCGCCGCGGGCGAGTGGCGTGTTCACTTGATAAATGAAAGTTAATGAGATATCCGTGTTCGTGGCCTTGATAAGGAGGCTGCCCAATTGGCACTCGGTATTTCTACTCCGTTGGAGTAAATAAACAAAAGTGTATGGGGTCCCATGCTTGCGTCAACCGTTGCTAACGCCACGAGATAACCGAGGGAATATTTTTATTTTTCTTCGCCGTTCAATGGAGATCATACGTCACCATTTCCTTCGGAGCTGTCAATCCAGTCATCCACAATATGGGACAGAGTGGATTTTCATTTTAATCACGCGATGGCATGGTAAATAATGTTTGCTCTAAGGGATTCAACTTCGCAGTATAATCGATTTCATAAATTATTTTGTCGGTATTTATTTAAAGGTTGAAGTCATGGTGGATGGCAAAATTAAATGATTTTATTCATTGCTCCGAAGTTCTGGCGCGTGAAAATTCCGCCACAAAATTTAAATGACAAATAAAATGAAAATTTTGGACAAAATTTACGAAAAATGTCATTGCCACGGTCAAAATTTGGCCGGCAAAAATTTCGTCGAGAACGAAGAGGCGGTCGAGGCTCTTTTGTTGGCAAGAATGCCGATTCTGTAAGTCCACCCAGAACCTTAACTGATAATCCAATGCACGAACTTTGTCCACAAAATTCGAAAAATTATTACCTATATATGACAAAATACCTCATTCCTTGAGCCAAAACTAGGCTAGCAAAGAAAATGCCACGAGACAAATTCTCTCATTTTTAGGAGAGCATAAATAGTGACCAGAGCATAAGGGCAGTTTCCGTTTTTTTTAAATATAACGGTACCGATTCTACAACACCTACGAAAACTTCATCCATAAACTTCAGGATAATTGCATAAGTGTTACATGCTTAATAGAAGAACTAGGATGGAAATTACTATCAGAACGCAGGTTAAAATTTAGGTTAAACCTTTTAAGTAAATTGGAAACCGATTTGTTCACAGATGACGTTAGATATATACTAAGAACCCCTGCGTATTATGCTAGGTTTGATCAGATTAACAAGATTAGAGAAATAGATTGTCGTACCGATAGATTTAAAATGTCATTTTTCCCTCGTACCATAAGAGAGAACAATAGGCAGCGTAGCAAAGGGATAGGTAGGTGAAATATAGTTAGAGTTGTCTGTAGTGCATGATGCATGTAATAACAAACAATAATGCCTTCCTTATTATGTAGATACTAACCATCTAGCTCCATGTGACCCTATTATCTAGCATATCTCCCTTAAATATCCTACTTGCATGGCAATAGTGCATGTTTAGTGATCTTCACCCCCTGCCACACACCCTCGTGGTGGCTCACAGGGTATCACGTAGATGTGGATGTAGATCCATGCTTGCCTGACTGAATTTGTGCGCGCGTGAGTGAGAAAACAGCCCTTAGCATCATTAATGAAAGGAGAGAAAGTCACAGTAGTAAGGTGCCATCTCCGAAAATAAAAATCACGGAAGGTCTCGCGTTGTGCTTGACGAGTTCACCCAAGGAGTTATTCGCCGAAAAGTTCATTCATTTTACCACAACGTTTACTTACAACGTTTCTTAAGTCTTTTCAGGGAAATTTTGCTCTCGTAATCCATGTACATAGTGTTTTCGGGCCAGCGCTAAACTGGTTATTCTTAACGTACACACCCTCGGGAGGCTTGGGAAGCGAGGCGGGGGCATGGATGGGGTTCATGGGTCTGAATCATCAAAGCTTTGCTCATGGATTCAAAGACAGGCAAGAGATAGCATTTCTAGGCTGCCCATGTGATTCTAAGGAGTGATTATCAGTCGTCGTTTGCATTCAATCTCTCTCCCGGGTCCAGCAAAATTGGCGAGTGGAATTCTTAAACTGATAAATGGAGGGCATTTGTCCAAGTATAGTAAATGAATTAACATGACACATACGTCTTTATGATTGATTGACTAGAAAGTGAGATCTATTGAACACACCATCGGTTTCTAAAGCTCGATGGTAAATGATTCAGTTGCAGTCCAAATATCCGTTTTGGGTTCCGCGCGCTAGAAGTGGCAACGCAGCAATTGGGTATGTTCCACAAGTTGGGATTTTAATACTAACTATTTATTTTTGTGCAAAATAATGTCATTGGACTAATGGTAAATTTTCAGGGCGTAATATCTGGCAATTTACTTATAAATAATTACCAAAGTTTAAAGGAAAATTTGAATTTCTCTAAGAATGAAAACGTGCACTTATTATGAAGCTATCGTGAAGCTATTATGAAGCTATCGTGACGTCACATGTCTGCTGCCGGAAAACACCTCCATCTCTCTGCTTGATGAAGCGTATTTTTAAAGCGTATAATCTCCCATGATTGAATATGAATAGTTCAGGCGTATCTTCATGAGGTCTATTAAAATAATATCCCGATGTCCCACACAGCGGGTCCTTCGGTCGTGGCGAACGAGGGCGTAGTCCAATCTTTGAAGTTAAATATCTCGGTTGTTTGTGCCATACCCACAACCAAACTTGTTTCTGAGATAAGGCAAAAGACTAACATGTCAAACTAGAAAAAAATGAAAATTTAAAAATGACTGTTTTTTTGTTGCTAAATTTTCAACATTTGAGATTTAAAAAATTTCAACAAAGTGTAGCTTAGTTACCAAACTGATCACACATTGTTGCTTTACATTCTTTTACAAACAAAATAATACGACAACCGTTTCTCTAGCTATTTTTGTTTAGGAGATGAGGCGAAAAGAAAAAAAGGTCTAATCGCAAAATGGTTGAAACTGATCTTCTCAAGATCTGCCAAAAAATTCTTTTTACAAAAACGCTTCTACATTTTTTCATAAAATGCTAGAAGGAACCCACACAAATATGTTGGTTCGAATCGGAGACACCAAATGTCAACTCACTGCTGATCTGACGTGGAATGACCCATGTGGAAAAACCAAGTTGCTTATCATTTACAACGCTTAGTGTTAATTATGGTTGGTTGCTCATTTAATAACTATCTGGTCTTTCAGCTATATGGTCGCGAGTTCTACTCCCGTCTCGGGCGTGGCCGACATACGGCCCAAAGACTGTTGTCGACGCATTTAAACAATAATAGTTTGAGAGCACAAAAGCCGTTTAATTCTTAACATCAGAAGAAAATTACTCAAAATCGATAAACTAGTATATTATCAGACCAAATATTTACTAACAGTAATGTTTTTAACCATTCGATATTAGAAGTCTTATTTAATTATCTATGTTAAAAATCAAGGAAGGCTACCGGGAAGGCATAAAATGAAGGTACCTCCTTAAACCAATCGTCTACGTCTAGATAATAGGGTCACATGGTTAGTATCTACATAATAAGAGAGGGATTCTTGGTTGTTATTACATGCATCATGCACTACAGACTACTCTAACTATATTTCACCTACCTATCCCTTTGCTACGCTGCCCCTTGTTCTCTCTTATGGTACGCGGGAAAAATGACATTTTAAATCTGTCGGTTCGACAATTTATCTCTCTAATCTTGTCAATATGATCAAACCTAGCATAATACGCAGGGGTTCTCAATATATATCTAACGTCATCTGTGAACAAATCGTTTTCAAATTTACTTAAAAGGTTTAACCTTAATTTTAACCTGCGTTCTGATAGTAATTCTTCTATTAAACTCGTAACAATTATAAAATTATCATAACAGCCTTCAACAAACCTAGCGGATCTCCTTTGCACGCGCTCTAATGTATCCTTCGAGCAATTATTCAGAATAACCTCCATAGATTCCTTTCCTGTCGAGGTTGATCCCATACCCTACTTCAATTCTACACCTGTTTTACGTCTTCAGTAATAGAATTTATCTTCAACGCTACCTAAACACGTGAGCGGACTCCAATTGTACTCAACTGAAATATTCATCCCGGGCATATTCCATTCTTACCCAACTTTCAAATTGAGGACGTGAAATTAGGCTCTTGGGTCTATTTTTAGCCTTCTTTCTCGATGGAAAGTTGTTTCCCTACCCTGTGTGGCCCGAGAGAGTTGCCATATGGGTGAACTCCCTCGGGACGAGGATCGCTTCATTACGCACCTTTGATGTCACGACTGGAGTCCAGCCATCTCAGACTCCTTTGTGTTTTTAAATAAGGCATTTTCTTTTTACCTTTCACGTTCACGGACCGGGCTATATTAAGCCGGACGCGATTTTTAGCCGAAACATTTGAATAGCGGTTGCAAAATTCAATAAAGAGAAGGCAGTACGTGAAGTTAAACTTATTATGTGACGAATTTTTATATGTATTTTCTTTAATCGCGCGACCTTATTACGTTATAGTCTCCTGAGACCTGGGGAAAAAATTTCTTAATTATAAAGCCAAACGTAGACATGTAAACACTACATATAATGTCTCATGCTTTTAATTTTATTTACTTTCTTATATTTTTATGGATAAATTACAGAATAATTTTAAAAGAAATTTAAGTAAGGACCTAAAATATGAACAATCATTTTCAGGACTCTAAACAAGGTGGAATATGCAGTTTGCCAATATTATGGATTATGTCAATCGTATTGCTATTGTGGATATTTATGTTAGTTACCTTGTTTTAGTTATATAAACAACCTCTGTTAAATTGCCAATACCTCAGAATAAATGTGTATTTCCCCAGTGGAATGTTTCTGTAAGAAAAAAGGAAATCCTGCCATTTATAAGTTCTCAACTTTGACCACAACCCATTGAGATCGATTAATTTGTCAGCAATGAGTAGTAAAATTGTGTCAATTTCGAGAAATTTCGATCCATAAAGTTATAGATCTCATAAAAACGATCGAGTTGCAGGAATACATACTACATAAAAGTTACTCCACTAGTTACATAAAAAAGTTTTAAAAATTTTATAAAGGTAATAAGAGCTAAATTACACCTGGGTGCATACTAAGAGCGTGTTTCTATAAGTCATGAGTTTCACAATGAGTATGTCGTTTTGACTCAATTCAACTTCATTACTTATGCTATATTCTTGACCGTTGTCACCAGGCCAATTGCCTAATTGTAACGACCTATTTGAATAAATAAATAAATAACTTATTCACCAATAGTCATAGCTAGCCATAATAATATATGGCATAGCACAAAATAATTAGTCAGAGCAAACTGTCTGGTCATTTGTCTCAAAACAACTCTTATATTAAGTAATCAAGTCTCCAGTCGGTTCACTGCAGATCCGCCAACTTGGCTTTAGCATAATACGCAGGGGTTCTCAATATATATCTAACGTCATCTGTGAACAAATCGGTTTCGAATTTACTTAAAAAGTTTAACCTAAACTTTAACCTACGTTCTGATAGTAATTCCCATCCTAGTTCTTCTATTAAATTCGTAACACTTATACAATTATCATAACGGCCTTTAACAAACCTAGCGAATCTCCTTTGCACACACTTTAATTCTTTTATCAAACCTTCCTCGTATGGATCCCATATATTAGCGGCATATTCTAAATGAGGCCTGACAAGTGTGTAAAAAGACACGAATAGCATTCATGTTTTTGCCGGGACTTGATTTTGGATTCAACTTTGCCTCCGCGACTGGATAAAATAAATATTAACTATGTGAGGTCAGAGGTGGATTTAGGGCGGAGAGTCCACGGTCACAGAATTAAATATCGTGCCCCTCAAAAGAAAAACGTTAAAAAAAATGCGTGTGAATCATATCGTGCAAGAGAAAATTTGTAAGGAATAAATGACAAATGTGATTATATTGCTCCAATGAGCGGTATCGCAGCCGCGCGAGGCCTATTCAGCGTGGTATGCAAAGCAGTAATTAAATCGTGAAAATAAGCAAGTATAAATGTAATATTATGCAAAATAAATATAAACATATTGGGCTCACTCTGAGGCGCAATAGGTGGGTGAAAAATGTATTTGAAGGGAGATTAGAGGGCAAAGTCCCCAGAGGGGAGAATGCAGGAGGAAATGCGGAAGAGGTGCTCATATGTCAAGGAATGGTATGTAGGAACATAGAATAACTCAGTGATTCGAGTTTATCTTTTTCCGGTATTTGCATTACATATTAAGTTTTCGTACAAATACGACAAATTTTTGGATTTCAGTGCTGCTGTAGGACACATAAATTAAATATTGCATTATTAATGAGGCACTAATATAGATTTACATGACAGAAATTATAAGTAATCAGAGGAAAATATCTTATTTAGTCTTTAACTTTACTCATTTTTTCCGCGCGGTGCGTTTGTAACTCCTTCGAAGCGGAAGGTTTTTTTGTGATACCCAAGCACTTACTGCGATGACAATATGATTAATTTTCAAATATAGTTGAGAAAAAATACAAACCACAATCAGTTACTTTTTTACGAGATCTAAAGGGTTGAATTTTTGGTGTCATTAGAAGGATGAGATATTTTTCTTAAAAATTAGACGAAATTCATTGATTTTTTAGTAAAACGATATTTCGCTCAAACTACCTTAAACAAGCATAAAGCCTAAAGAAGCATTCGGCGTTTATCCAACTTCAGCCATTGTTGGGATTATTTGCCGAGTAAATACATGACTTCTTCAGATGAGGCCAGCCGTTTCGTGCGTCATAATCGTACCGGCAGAGTGCGGAGGCGCACATATGTGGAAAAGGGAGCGTGGGAGCGGATAAACACTCTGGCCTTGTCCTGCTCGTTCCACTGTCCAAAGTAGGAGAAAGGGGGAAGAAAGAGTGAGGAGAAAAAAGAAATATCAAACAATCCCTTGTATGTACTTCCTCGAGGACGGAAATAGATCACTCGTGCTCCCAGATGCACGGAGGATATCTATTCGCGTCTCCCACGCTCCGTCACCCCCCTCCTCCCCCCAACATACGACCACCTTCCCCCCCCCCCCACTCATACACATGAGCTGACCCATCCGATTCGCCCGAAGGTGGCTGGCCACCTGCCGGGGACTAAAAGCAAAGCAAAGCTTTTCGCAACGGTTGTGCGATGGTTAGCTCATTACGTTCGGTTTGGTTTTGGTCCGTTCCCTCCCTTCTCCACTCCTCTTCCACCCTCTTTTGTTTTTTTTTAATTTTCCCTTCTTTTCTTCCTGGTTCGGGTGGAAGGCCATTCGTCGACTCGCGCGCAAAAACCGGACTGGCCACAGGAATAGACGGAGGAAATATGGTTAAATTATGAGTGTACTCGCGGTGGATTGAGAGAGATTTTTCCAATAAAAGAGACCACCCCGGTGCTTCCTTCGCACCACCTCTGTTTATTGATAATAATAATAAAACGTTTATTTTCGTAGACCTTTAAGGTGGTGCCGACTTGTTAGCAAATAACATAAAGCTTACATAACATTAAAAATATATAAAAATAGTAATTATAATGCATGTTACTCAATATATACGAGGGCAAGTCAATAAATAAGTCGCAAACGTCAGCATTTCATCATCAGAATCAGTCGTTTCATTGAGACAATTCAATGAGAGCGCTTGGAAAATCCACCGCACATTCTCCCAGTGATTTTCATCTGTTCGGGCCCCTATAGAATCATTTGGGTGGCCGAAGTTTTGACAATGATGATGCCGTAACCCAAGAGTAATACTCGTAGGCGGTGAAAGCAAACAGAAGACTTCTTTGTTGCCGGCATTCAAGGACTTGTAAAGAGATAGGATAAGAGTCTAATTGTACAGGGTGAATATTTATATATATATAAAAGTGAAATAAATTACAGGGAGTTACTTTGATTATTCCTCTATCCAGTTTTGCGATTTATTTATTGACTTACCCTCGTACAACAGCTTATTGGATGTCCTATTGCTTTGGAATTTACAAGAACTATTTCTTGGTGATGTATTACGGAGAAAGTTAACAAATGATAAAAGAATAATGATATATGATTCACAATAAAACAAATCAAGAAAAATTACGATTGTGTACAATAATTTTTGGACACACTATATGCAGACTTTTTCAGTTAACAATTGTTCCACGAATATATAATTAAATAATGTTCTTTTAACACAATGTTCGGACTGGCGTGTTTTTACATCAATAGGGAGAGAATTCGACTGAGGCTCTTTGGTAAATACCATAAGGCTTACATAACATACAAAAATGATAAAAATAATAATACGTGTTACTCAATATTTACACCATTATATTGGATATCCTATTGATATGGAATTTACAGGAATTCATTTGATGATATATACACTGAAAAAAAAGTGCATACGCTCTACTGCTAAAACGGATTGGTGCTTTAGTTTTGCTAAATCAGCAGATTTTATAGCTGTGGAGGTATGTAAGATACTGTACAGTCAGTCGCATTAAGCTGGGTACCTGTAGATTTACAGCAGACGGTGTTTAGATGCACAGTGAAATGATTTGGTTGGTAAGCTCATCCGGTGAGACTCGCTTCCAACTTGAGTCACGTGACTCGGCTCCGTCGCTTCTTAGCGGACCTATGGTTGTCTCATTCCGCCATTGTTTCTTTCTAGTGCAGAATGAACCACGAGGTCAACATCGTGAGGTTCACCTCGGGTGATAACTTGAAGCCATAACAGAGATTTCAGGCAAAAATACCAAAGATACCGGTGGAATTGCTTTTCTCAAGTCTGGCGGATGCGACGTGTAGTACTGTTGCTGGATCAAACTGAGCTTTTTAATTATTTGCTCTTAGTCTATCAGTGTGTTGTGGTACTCCGTAGTGCTTCATGAGTGTTTTATTCAACGAAAAAGGAAGAGCTAGTGAGATGATTAGTGTGGTTTTGAGCGTCGTAAAGTGGTTATCACCTCTTCTTCATCTCGTTTTATCAGTGCTATGCCTCACAGCATTATAAAGTGCATAAATAGTTGTTTGTGTATGGACTGTTTTTGAGGGTAACGATTGCATTTTTAAAAATCATTGGACGTTAGTGCTCTTTATTTGTGTTTTTAGATGATTACTCTACGAGATAAGAGCCCATTTTAAAGAATGTGTCGAGGAGGAAGCCTCGTAAACAATTTACAAGTGCATATTGGTTTTCGTGACTACTGCATCAAGTGACGTGCTTCAGAGTAATAAACTCGAGTATATTACTATTTGTTGTCGTAGAAATATGTCTTACATTGATATAAAGACGTACAATTGTTATCGTATTGAATTGTAATGATTTCGCTCAGGTAATGATTGTAATTGCGAATATGTTTACATCAAAGCGCTGATATGTTTACATTCTGCCGTAATTCTATTTCGTTTCGTTTTTGTTATGGTTGCAGAACGTTGTTATGGTTCACGCAGAAAAATGTTTTCTTCCAGTGCTTCAACAGTGTATCGCATCATATTTTATGTTTTATCTTGTAAGTGGATAAGTTAAATCAGTTTCGTTTTATTTTATGCTCAGAAAGGATTCATGAAGGGACAAATAGGTATCCAGATTAAATAGTGACAATGTTCGCTGTACCGTGTGCATGTTCGTTTTTCGTTTACAGAATGATGGTTAGTTTGTGAATGTATTTTTACATTTTCTGTGTAAATGGCAGATATTATCCATTAACTAGAGGCAAACATTTTCCATTTTGAGTGTTTTTATATTGACGGAACGGTGAAAACCTCAAGAAAGTACTGTGATTGTTTGAATATAACTGATACCTTAATTTGGTGCGAGTGGATGGAGTACGTTAAACTTTGATGTGGTGAAGCTGCAGTGTGTCAAATTGATTTTATGAACGATCTGTGCAAGTTTGTGGTGTATTACTACGTGTGGCAAAAATAAAGTTTATAACAAGCATGTATTCCCGATTTTTCTATACATTCAGCTTCATTGTTTCTAGGGCAGTCGCTACCTACAATTATGTACTCCGATACGATAGTGGCGATAATAGCATACTAGGTTAGTAGCTCAGTGGAAAGGCTCTAATAATACTATTTTTTCGTATGCGAGTAAGATCTCTTAGTAGCTGACTAAGTTAGTCACCTGCTAGCACCTCTTTGCTGAAATCTATGGATACGGCCGTACGGGTCTATGTTTGACGGTAAGTATCAACTGCGAAATGTTTTTTATTATTTCCTACTAGAACTCTTTAACGGAACAAATTTTTAAGCAAAACGTATTAAATAAGTTAGTAGCATGCGTTAGGTAAAATATTTTTCATTCCAGTATTGAGATATTTTTCATTTCATGTGATTAAACTTGTTCAAAATTATCCAGTATGCAGCCAAGTGTAATGCTTTCAGATTTATTCGACATCGCATATACTACTTCCATTTTTGTGATGCACAGGAAAGTTATTTTTTCTGAAGAAGTATTTTATGTATAAATACATACATATTCGTAATATACCGTAGACCAGCTAGAAATTTAACAGATTATCGGCAATATAGAGCCAGTGGCTAATCTGCCTAGCTGGTGTTATATGCGAAGCAATCGGTTAGCTACTCCATTTGGCTGGAGAGCTATACCGTATTGCCGTCTTCCTAGAAATATCTATTTAGACAGATTAGATGGCTCTGCTAGAAATTTCTCACTGTATAGCTACACGTCTAGCTGTCCCATATACTGCTAGATATTCTGGCTATACAGCTAGAATTATAGCTGTACAACCAGAGTTTTTTCTCAGTGTACACAGGAAAAGTTAACAAATGTTAAAAAATAATACATGACACACAATTAAATTAACTCAAGATACATTATGTTTATGTATGATAATTTTAATTGGGCTAACAACATTTCTGCGGTTGACAGTTTTTCATGAATATGTAATTAAATAATTTTCTTTTAAAACAAGGTACAGATTGGCATGTTTTTACATCAACTGGGAGCGAATTCCAATTTCTTGATACTGTAGTTATGAAGGATTTATCATACATTTATGTTTTGTGCTGGGGGACCTGTTGGTCAAAATGATGGGATCTTGTTGAACGGTTTAGGATGTCCTTTTTGAAGGTGAAGGAGTTGGAGATCTACGAAGGACAGCTTGATTTGAAAATTTTGAAGGCGGAAAGAATAGATAAATAAAGCCGTATTTCTCTTATTTTGAGACATTTCAGTTTTCTGTATGAATATGTAACATTATCCCATCATTTTAGATAAAATACAAATCTTACATAAGCATTCATCGCTACCCGAAGCTTATTATTTGTTTCATCATTAATATTAATTGGTACACCGCAACAGTAATCAAAATATGGGGAAATAATCGCATTTACGATTAATTTTCGTATGTTTGTGGGCAACTGGTGGGATAATAGTTTTTTTTCTGTCGATGCACGTCCAATCATTAATGACTTTATTGTATTCTTCTTATGCCGACTATTCTCGTATTTATTATGCACCCCTAGGATAAATTTTGCGAGTTGTTCGACAGTTAAACCAGATTTACATGAGGTCTTCATATTTTAGTTTGTAAAGTTGGATACAGAGGTTTATTAAAAAGCATGTTTATGTCTGCATGATTTTAAAACGTTACCTGAGAGTTCCTTCTGAATTAATCTTTATGACACGATAATTTCGTTGAAATTTATTTACTGATAGTGCCGTAGAATACTATACGTGCTTTAAAAAAAATCAATGAAATTTACGTCTTCTCAAATCATATTTTTTTTTGTTTTGCGATGTCTGCTGCCGGGTGTTTAGTTTTTTGTAATGAATGTCGTTTCTGCGCATAAATTTTTGATAGGTTAGGTTCTAAACCTGTTATTTTTTGCGTCTAAAATAAGATGTGTGGTTGTTTTAATTGCTTGATCTGCCATTGTACATCATTGAAGTTTGGTTTTCATTGATGTTGAATTCTGGGAGGTCGTATTTTCTTTTTAGACGTTTGGCGTACGAGTATAGTAAAGAACATATCTCTTTTACCCGCTCCAGCCGACACAGGTTGTGGGAGAAAAAGTTCAATTAATGTGAAAGTTTAAAACAAATAAATATAAACTTTTGACATAAAAAGTTTAGTTTTCACCTTTTCATTCAGCATATCATTCTCACATACAAATTCAAGTTGTCCCGATTGTCTGGATCACGTCGGTTCTAAAAGAGAAAATGAGGCTTTTTAGTGTTGTTCCCAATAATGGGGTTTGTTTCTGTGTTCTGACGATGCATTTATATGCAGAAAGACCCGAGAAAACGCCATAAAGTTTTGACGATGGGATGACATTTTTGTAAATGGAAATAAATGGGTGTTATTATCAAGATCACGGTAAAAGTGAGAGTAATGGTAGACAAAAACTTGAAGTTAAATGTACATCGTACCAGAAAAAAATCACGATAAATTATATTTCCTTGGTAAAATATTAGCTACATATGCAACAAGGAAGGAATACATTAAATGAATGTAATATTGGTAGGTACATATTGTGGACTTGTGGAGTAATATGACGTTAAAATGGGATGAAAAGATAAACAGTCTATGCAATTCCATACTTATTTACCGATCAATTTCAATCATGGCGAGATTTTTAAGGTAACTGTGATCATAGTTACGTTTAAAATGACACTATAGCAACCAAAATCGATCTGTAAACAAGAAAGTAATTCTGAGGTTTTTCATAATATTTTAGGAATAATTTTTTGCACTTTTTTCCTCCGCGGAGCATAAGCAGTAACTTTTTTCTAGCGGGAGAATCAATCTGAGTTTTTCTTTACAGTCCCTGCTTCAGCCAACACAGGTTATGGGAGAAAAAGTGCAATTAATGTGAAAGTTTAAAACAAATAAATATAAACTTTTGACATAAAAAGTTTAGTTTTCTCTATTTCCTGGTGAGAACTCCGAGTGATACATTGTTAATCTCATGATAACTTTGGTCGAAGTGTCCTTGAAAATGAATATTTAGTCAAAGAAAATGTGTCATCGAAATACAACCGGGATGTAGTCGTCAAAATTGTTTTTCTTACATAACGTTTAACAATTTTTTCACGATTTTCCGGTAAAACGAAAAAAAAAACTTTTTTTTATACAATCATTTTGGTCTCTTTTCTCCGACAGAACTATCTCTGTGATTGAAATACTTTCTAGTTTTCTACCGGGTAAGGTTTTCCGTTAGCACTGAAAATTTCCACAGGTGACTAACCCACCGTCATCAGGGAACGTGGAATCATATCTTTGAGTGGCAGGTCTCATTCTAGGGTCATATTCCAGGATCCCAGATGGCAGTGGCCAAGTCGACCATTAAATCCGAAGATTCTGGCGATATTGAGTGCGATTTAGGAATGGTACAGAAATAAAAAAAATTCAATTATCCACAGGAATAAATTTTACTGTGACCTAGGTTTCGATGTTTTCACATCATCATCAGGCGATGATGATGCCCTGAGTCCTGTCGATCGATGATGTCCTGATGAGATCACCTGATGATGATGTAAAAATATCGAAACCTTAGGTCACAGTAAAATTTATTTCTGCGGATTTTGCAATTTTTTTTTCAATTCTGCATCGGTGAGTTGACTGTCAAAATATTTGGAAAAAAAATCAAGGTCTTCTCCCGGTAGAAAATCCATGAGCATTTCAAACCGTCAGTTTCGCAAGAAAAGCTCCCAATTTTCTGGTAAACGTGCGTATTAAAGAAGAAAAAAATAGGTATTTCAGTGTTACTTCTTGTAATTTCGGGTGTCGGCCCCGGTGGCGACGGGATGAAGTCGTAGGTTGCCCATATCTGGTGCACGCCCAATTTCTCCTCTCTACCCTGAACATATTCTCGTCGCGGAGGAAGCGACTAACCCACCGTCGTCAGGAAAACTCGAATAATATCGTTTGAGGGGGAGGTCTAATTCACGGATCATATTTCAGGCCTCCTGAGGGTACTGGGCAAGTCTAATGTCAAAAAAATCTGAAACAAATGGAGAACTTTGCCCGGTGGAAAATCCAAGAGCTTTTCAAACCGTCAGATTCGCCAGGAAAGTTCCCAATTGTCTGGTATTAGTCCGTACTAAAAAATATACATGATACAATTCAGTGTTACTCCTTGTAACGTCGTTTGTCGGCCCCGTGGAAAACAGTTTAATTTGTAGATTTCCCATATCTGGTGTACGCCCCATTTCTTCTCGTGCAATATCGTTTGAGAAGCAGGTCTAATTCTAGGATCGTATTCCAGGATCCTTGATGGCAGTGGGCAAGTTGACCTTCAAAATATTTTTTTTTAATGGAGAACTTTGTCCGGTGGAAAATCTAAGAGCTTTTCAAACTGTCAGATTCACCAGTAAAGCTCCCGATTGTGTGATGAACCTAAGTACAAAAAATGAAAAATTAGGTGTTCAGTTTTGCTTCTAGTAATGTCGTGCGTCTGACGCGGTGGCGACGGGGTAGTGGTAGATAACTGCAGTATGAGAAAATGAGCAACTTCCACTGTGATAATATTTATTACAACCGCTTTCACTTTTTACAGCGTCTTCTGGCTCCCTGAAGATGCTTCAGAAATTGAAACGGGTCGTAATACATTCCATCACAGCGGAAGTTGCTCATTTTTTCATAGTGCAGTTATTTTCCGCTTCCACTCGATCAGGCCTGAGACCACAGATCAAGTCGCAGGTTAGAAAAGAAAAACTATGCAAATTCCACTTAGAGAAAATTTAATACACGACCTGGGTTTCAACACATTGTGTCATCTTCAGGTGATCATAATGTGTTGAAACCCGAGTCGTGTACTAAATTTTCTCTAAGTAGAATGTGCATTGTTTTTCTTTTCTAACATGGAAAGTTTTCACATTATTCTCCCTGAAACCGTACGGTTTGAGAAAAAAGCTATTTTACACTTGTCAGGCCTCATTTAGAATATGCCGCTAGTATATGAGATCCGTACGAGGAAGGTATGATAAAAGAATTAGAGCGCGTGCAAAGGAGATCCGCTAAATTTGTTAAAGGCCGTTATGATAATTGTATAAGTGTTACGAGTTTAATAGAAGAACTAGGATGGGAATTACTATCATAACGCAAGTTAAAACTTAGGTTAAACCTTTTAAGTAAATTCGAAACCAATTTGTTCACGGATGACGTTAGATATATATTAAGAACCCCTGCGTATTATGCTAGGTTTGACCATATTAACAAGATTAGAGAGATAGATTGTCGTACCGATAGATTTAAAATGTCATTTTTCCCGCGTACTATAAGAGAGAACAATAGGCAGCGTAACAAAGGAATAGGTAGGTGAAATATAGTTAGAGTAGTCTGTAGTGCATGATGCATGTAATTACAACCAATAATCCCTCTCTTATTATGCAGATACTAACCATGTGACCCTATTATCTAGCATGCCTTCATTAAATATCTTACTTGCATGTCAACAGTGCATGTTTGGTGATCTTCTCCCCCTGCCACACACCCTCATGGTAGCTCGAAGGGTAGTACGTAGATGTAGATGTTTGGTAAAAGTCGTCGATTGCCCATATCTGGTGAACGCTCACTTTCGGAATGGATTGGATATTTGGAGAGGCGACCGACAGCTAAGGTCATTTGCGTCAAAGGGGACAGGTAAGGGAGGATGGGTGGATGGAAACCCGGCGTCGACATTAGCCTGCTCTTAACGAAAGGCGCCAAGGGGACCACGGTTTAACGTCTCATCCGACAGACGGAGTACTTCACTTGAAGTGCCCTCCACAAGACACTCTAGTAGGGATCGGGTTTCCTCTGAAATTTTCTCTGCAGGGATTTGAACCCTGGCCTTTCGTATGGTTAGCTAGTACTCTAGCCACCACACCAACCCGATTTTTTATTTCTGCATCAGTGAGTTGACTGTCAAAATATTTTTTTTTCAAATCAAGAACTTCGGCCGGTAGAAAATCCATGAGCTTTTAAAACCGTCAGATTTGCCATAAAAGCTCCAATGTTCTGGTAAACGAGCGTATTAAAGAAGAAAAATTAGATATTTCCACATTCAGTGTTACTTCTTGTAATGTCGAGTGTCGGCCCCCGTGGCGACGGGGTAAAGTCGTAGATTGCCCATCTACATCTACGTCATACCCTGCAAGCCACCCAAAGGGTGTGTGGCAGGGGGTGCTTTCGCACCAGGCATGCATGAATGATATGGTAGAACACCGACATTACATTAAAAACCCGCGTACTACACATGCAAAGCGCCAATTACAAATCTAATACCCAAGAAACATTGTATCTCCAATCGTTCTAACATGCAAGGGATACAAAGACTACTACTACAGATTCAAAATATCATGCATAAATAAGAACATCATTATTTACATCATGCATAAATAAGAAATGATGCCCATATCGGGTGCCATAGCCCACGCATGCCCATATCGGGTGCACGCTCACTCTCTGCTGGCTATCATGGCCCTGTTCACGTCGCGGGGAAAGCGAAATCCTTTCCACAAAAACTAAACTCCTCCCATCACATCCTTTCTCCACTTCGTAAGGACACGACTAAACTCTTCCTCCACCCCTCCACGCCGAACGGACCGAAGTCTCCCGCCGTCACCCCGCACGCCCCTCGCCGCGAGCCAAAACACATGCTCTCGCCTGCTTTCAAACAGAACGTAAATCGAGTATAAATAGATACAGTCCTCCCCTCTACTCCCACGCCTATTCCTACTCCTTGTCTTCCGTTCCTCAGACACTTTCCTCCCCCAGCCCTTGCACCCCCCTCCTCACACCACACACGCACGCGACTCCCTATATCTCCCTATCATTTATCTCCTCTCTCCCGCATGGGCCAATCAGTTAATTCACACATTTAATCTCCCCCTTCACTCCAATAAATGGGGTATTTGCGTGATTTTTTTCCTGAGGTCATTAGCGAAAACTACATGGTATTCAGGACAAGAAAACATGGCTGATGAATACACTCCGCAGTTTCAGGCTTCACTTTCATGGAAGTTAATGGTATCCATAATGCGGCATCATCAGGCCATGATGCCGCAAGTCTGTGAAATGCGTTGTACCACACAAAATAAAATTCTGTGGAAAAGTACAAATTTGTATTCTTTAAATATGGCTGATGAAGTTTTCTCGGGTTCCCACCCAGGTCAGGAAGGCTGTTGCTGCCAACGTTTCTACGGCTGCCTTTGCCATTTTCTTCAGGGATGATGCCATACCGTGATTTGATTGATTGCATTGTTTATTTTTGCTTGAACATCACTACGTAGGAAATTAGAGAAAGTGAAAACAACAGAATAATAACATTTAAATGCAAATATATATGCGTTTTACTCCACAAAAAATATGTTAATTTTTATACCATCCAATTCTTAGCAGGATTGTAAAATTTTATCGAGAAAATATTTTTATACGCACATTCCATTGAGAATATACATGCATATGTAGTATGCTTACACACTTCCCATCAGTCTTCAAGTTGTGTACTTGTAC
The DNA here is from genome assembly GCA_963169105.1 of Ceriagrion tenellum. Taxonomy (NCBI): domain Eukaryota; kingdom Metazoa; phylum Arthropoda; class Insecta; order Odonata; family Coenagrionidae; genus Ceriagrion; species Ceriagrion tenellum. Next base: position 64,512,409 of record OY720642.1, on the reverse strand, counting down.
TCCACGAAAGACTTTTACTAGGGTGCTATGAGTTCTTCTGGACTTCCTGTCATAACTGCTATCAGCGGTACAAAACATGTTCATATCTCCCTCATTCTTCTTTATTCCCTCGAGTCCTTTACTAATAAACTAAATAGGCTCTTATGGAGCGTAGGATTTCGCAGTTTTTGCCGGATGCCCAAATGGTTTCCAAGTTGTTCTGCGCTGGGACTATCGAAAGGCCAATGTTTCACTTGCTGCAGCAGGAATAAAACGTTGAGCTGAAAATGTTCTAAGCGCAGCAAGGCTCAAAAATCAGTTCAGCACAAAGGAACACAATTTAAAATTAGGCATTTCCGACGCTTAGATCTCTTCAAATAATTAAAATGATGTCCGTAAATTTTCTATACTATTTTTTTATTAATTATAGTGTCACTGCGGTATTTTTTCAGAATAAATAAACAGCCATTTCACATGGGAAACGGTACGAGTGTGCATTCCAGGGTGAAATTATTTGAAACCGAGGTATTTCTAACTCTTGGATCTCGTCAAAATATTAACAGAATGTTGTTCGTAAATGTTATGAGCTATTTTTTTAATTAATCATGTTGTCACGGCAGTTTTATTTTCATAATCACAAAATCATGATCAACTTAGTGGAATATTTTAATTTTTTTATCTCTAAATTCTTATATCTCTATATCTTTAAGTTTCTTTATATTTTTAGAATATAAAAAGGGCCACTCGAGTTTATCAACGCCTCTTCATTTTAACCGACCCAATATTCAAGTGGAAACCGTCGCCTTGAAGATAATTCTCTCCTTCAGATCGAGTAATTTTCCCCTTAAAAATTACGGTTACTTGTTAAAACGTGGGTCTCTTAGAAAGAAACTGTGATTAAATTAACTTGGTAGTTTTCCTACTTTTTCAAATGTCACTATCAATATCTGTGAAAAAGGTGGTGATGAGAACATCGATATCTCTATGGTTTATAAATTGTAAATTTTAAAGTGTCATTAACAAATGGACAAATACATCATCATACACAAAGTAATGGAGGAACAAAATGTCTCATCTCATTTTATTTGGTTGCAGCCATAAGTTCAACTAGATGACTAAAGAATAATAACATTAAAAAATTATATGCATTATGAAATCCAGGACTTTTAACATTGCCTCATGCGTCTTAATACAGCGAGAATTGAAAAAAAAGACGAATTCTCAGACAAGAGAAAAAAATCCTGTTTCGATAATTCCAAGATAATTTGGTCCAAATATCGCTCCATTTAAAAATCAATAAATTTGTTTTCATTAAAAAAATAGCCCACCCCTACGATGGTACTAAAATATCAGCCCCTTACCGCACCACTTGGCGAGATTTTTGTCCGAAAATACCAGCTCTTTTACATTGGAAATGGAACATGTATGCACTTCAGAGAGAACTTTTATTTATTTATTTAAGTAATTGCTCACATACAGAATTTCTGCCAGTTTACAGTGTCGCAGTAACAATAAACAATTAATGTAGACGTAGACAAACAAACAAAACAAAGAGTAGATGATAAATTAATGCAAAGAAACCAATAAAGCAAAGGTGGAAAGGGAGGAAAGAGGGAGTGGTTTAGTGGACTTATTTAAAAATTAAAAAAAAAAACACTTTAACACTTAGGTCACACATAAATTTTACAGAGTGTTTTTTGTATGTTTGCTGAACTGTGTTTTTAAATAAATCATTTTGTCTCCGCAGTATTTTTTTCAGAATAAATTAAAAAGCAATTTTGTCTAGGAAATGGCACGTGCATGCCCGCCGAAGAGACATTATTTAAAATGAGGTATTTCTGACGCTTAGATCTCGTCAAATAATTAACATAATTTTATACGTTAATTTTCGATACTATGTTTATAATTAATTAGTGTCACTGCGGAATTTTTTCAGAATAAAGAAACAGCCATTTTACTTGGAAAATGGTACGAGTATGCATTCCAGAGTGAAATTATTCCAAACTGAGGTATTTCTAATACTTGGGTCTTGTCAAAAAATTAAAAGAATTTTGTTCGTAAATTTTGTAAACTATTTTTTTTAAATTAATTATATTGTAACGGCAGTATTATTTTCAGAATTACAAAAAAACCTTCTGCTTTGAGAGAGATTAAGCGTACTGCGTTAAAAAATGAGTCAAGTTTTAAACATAATTTTTCAATTTAATTTATGAGAACAATAGATGGGTACAGTATGTGAAAATTTTCGTGTCGAGCGTGGCACGATATGGATCGGAGGCATGGACCATTGTAAAAGCTGACCAGAAAAGATTAGAAGCCTTCAAAAATCTGGTACTGAAGAAGGATGCTTAAGATAAAATGAATGGACAAAATTCGATATGAATAAGTTCACTGAAGAGTAGAAGACGAAAGGACCATATGGAACACCATAGTAAATAGGAGAACAAGAAAGATTGGACACACGCTGAGACGCAATACTTGCCACACACCCATGCGCCGGCTCGCAGGGTGGTATGTAGATGTAGTTTCAACCCTACATCACATCTACGTAATACCCTGCGAGCCGCCACGAGGGTGTGTGGCAGGGGGTGAAGATCACCAAACATGCACTTTTGACATGCAAGTAGGATATTTAAATGAGACATGCTAGAAAATAGGGTCACATGGAGCTATATGGTTAGTATCTACATAATAAGAAAGAGATTATTGGTTGTTATTACATGCATCATGCACTACAGACTACTCTAACTATATTTCACCTACCTATCCCTTTGCTACGCTGCCTATTGCTCTCTCTTATGGTACGCGGGAAAAATTACATTTTAAATCTATCGATACGACAATCTATCTCTCTAATCTTGTTAATTTGATCAAACCTAGCATAATACGCAGTGGTTCTCAATATATATCTAACGACATCTGTGAACATATCGGTTTCGAATTTACTTAAAAGGTTTAACCTTAATTTTAACATGCGATCTGATAGTATTTCCCATTCTAGTTCTTCTATTAGACTCGAATTAATTATACAATTATCACAACGGCCTTTAACAAATCTAGCGGATCTCTTTTGTACACGCTCTAATTCTTTTATCATACCTTCCTCGTACGGATCCCAACCCTACTGCGTATTCATCAGGTACCTATAGCATATTACCCGTTAGGTATCTCTAGTACCTGCGTCATCACCAGGTACTTGTAGTTTTGGCGCGATGGAACTAGTTGTATTAATAAATATCTCGGTCGATTAAAACATTAGTGGTATTGATATTATTTATTCAAAGCCTTATATATCAACACTTGTGGTCGCACGCATTCTAAAACCAGTTAGAGGTTTAGTGTGATATTTTTACGCCATAAATTGTGTCATTTATTCTTTGGGAAGCTGAACCTATCGATAAGTATAAGGATTTTTCAGTATAACTGAGTGCTTAACCGTCTCGATTAAAGCAAAATCGTTTGCATGAGCGTCGTTGCACACATACTTAAGTTACAAATTATTTTTCTATGGATGTTTCAAAGTATTATCATACTCTGCTCTAAGATTATAGGACTTCAAACCAGGAACAGTATGTGAAAGGATTCATGTGGAGCATAGCACCTTATGTATCAGAAGCATGGACCATCGGAAATGCTGATCAGAAAACGCTAGAAGCCTTCTAAAACTGGTGCTGAAGGAGGATGCTGAAGATTAACTGGACGGACAAAATAACAAATGATGAGGAACACGAAGGAGGAGAAGAGGAAATAATCACACGGAGCACCATAGGGGAAAGAAGAACAGGATGAATATCACATACCCTGTGAAACAATGGACTTGCGAATAACATAATTGAAGGCAAAATGGAGGGAAAGTCCCCAGAGGAAGACTCGGTAATAAGTTTATGGACCATATGAAGAGGAGAGTACATAGGAAGAGATACTAGGAAGTAAGGGAACTAGCATTAGATAGGGATGATTGGAGAGCTGCATTCAACTAGCATTGGGATTGAACAACCAGTGAATGAATGAATATACCACAGCACCAATAATGTAAAAATATTTTTATCATGCAGCCGTTGTGCTTTATTGTGCAGCCGCTGAAATTAAAACTTTAAATTCAAATACTGTGTAATACGACCATGGAAAAATCTCGAACAAACTATATATACATCTACTTATTGCCCTGCAAGCCACCACATGGGTGCTTGGAAGGGGATGACTTATCACCAACATGAACTTCAGAGAAGAAATTAACTTTTACCAACATGCACTACACTATGGGTATGCTACAAGAGCTGCAGAAACTACTAAACTAATCTATAATGTAACTCTATAAACATGACACATGAGTCGTGCAGGGAACATGCAAAACACGGCGTTAGCACAACTCGGGAGATTTGAAAACATGCATTAGGGAGCACAACAATTAATCAGCTACACTATCTGTCAACTAATCTTCTTCAAAGTCGTAACGCAGCAATTATTGATCTCTTATCTATCTTGGGAAAAACCTCCTTTTTTAACCTTCCTTTTCCACAAAATATTTTGCTTATTTTATTCTCATGATCTGATCCACCGTAGTATGTTGGACCTCGGGAGATAGTGATAACTTTGTCGGAAAATAAATTGGTTTTTAATTTACGTAAAAGGTTGAGTCTAATTTTTTTAATCGACTGTCTGAAAGCGATTCCAATCCAAGTTGTTGCAACAGATCAATAACACTAACGAGGCTATCGTAACGTCATGTCACGTATCTTGCTGACCTTCTCTGCACTTGTTCTAACTCGTTTTTTGGACCTACCTCATTCGGATTCCCAGCACTGGCAGCGTATCCTAAGTGGTATCTAACAAGGACGAAGTAGCTGATTTCTGTAACTTTATCGTCGCACTTTCCAAGTACTCTTTTTACAAATTCCAATTTACGATTAGCTTGATTAGTCATTTCCCGAAGATGTTTGCCCAACGAGAGATCATTTTTTTCAGTTTAAGTCCGAGGTATTTCATAGATTCTACAGTATCTACCTTAATGTAGTTTGAACGAGATAGGTGTGAGAACACCAGCTGTGTAAAAAATAGGGTTTTGGGGGCTGAAATGGTGAAGTGTGTTATGGGAGTACTTTAATGTAGTGCTAGCGAGATAACTCCCTGGTCATAATAGAAACCATATTCGGTTTGTGTACATGTGTACGGCTGCCTATGAAGATCTTACCCGGTGGCGAGCCCGAGAAATGTACACAAATGTTATTCGCCGGGAAAGTGTTAAATCATACATATTCGGTTTATATATTTAAATTACACCATCTGTAGGACACATGAATTTAATATTTCATTGTTAAAGGTTGAATAATATTGTTTATATGATAGACATCGTTTGAGATTAAATGAAAAAATCTCAATAAGTCTTCAACTTGACTCATTTTTTTTCGCACGGCACGTTTGAAACTACTTCCTGAAAAAAAGGATTCCATTGGATATTTGGGGAGGCGACCGACAGCGAAGGTCATTTGCGCCATAGGAGACAGATGAGGGAGGAAGGGTGGATGGCAACCCGGCGTCGGCATTAGCCTTCACTTAAAGAAAGGCGCTAAGGGTCCACGGTTTGACGTCTCATCCAACAGAGTATTTCACTTGAAGTCCTCCACAAGACACTCAAATAGGGGTCGGGTTTCCTCTGAAATATATCGTCCTCGGTAGGGATTTTAACCCTGGCCGCCGGTATGGTTAACCAGTACTCAAGCCACCACTCCAACCCGATCCCCCCCCCTAGAAAAAGGAAGGTTGTTTGTGATCCCAAAGATATTATCATATATATTATTTCTCAAAGGTGTTTTTTGGTCAAAACACCATAACTCCCATAATTCTTCATCAAAATTTATGAATCGAACATCGTTTTAAAGCTTATGTTCCCCGCTATTGACGAAAAATAGATAAATGGTTTAAAATTAAAGCTTTTGTTAAAAAATTTAAAATTAAAGTTTTTGTTAAAAATGATACAGTGCCATCTGCTGACAATATAATCAACTAGTATGTTGGCTATTGTTACGTGCTTAAAAGACTATAGGAGGCGCCATCTATTAACACATCGTTTAGTTAGATTGTTTACATTATTCATGCAATGTGTGACCATTTATGGTTTACGTTTTCGTTATTTATATCTAACACAAACATAAATAACATATAATTGTCCATGGGAAGAAACAGGTAGAAGAACAGGAAGAAAGAAGGAAGAAACAGGAAGAAACTGCATACTGTGTGAAATATTCGCACGGGTCAGTTAGTATTAAATAATGCGGTAATGATATGATTATTTTCAAAAAGAGTTGAGAAAATATACAAACTGCACACTGTTAGTTTTTTTACGACATCAAAGTGTTAGAAATCCCTCATTTTGTAAATAATGTCTCTCTGGAGTGCATACACGTTCCATTTTCTATGTAAAATGGCTGGTGTTTTTTGGAAAATAACCCCGAATGTAATGAGGTAAGGGGTCTAATTTTTGGTTTCATTACAAGGGTGAGATATTTTTCTCTACAATGAGACCACATTCATTGATTTCTAGGTCAAGGCAGTTGAAGCAAAATATTATTTTACCTAGAAATCAATGAATTTGGTCTCATTTTAAAGAAAAATATCTTACCCTTCTAATAACAAAAAAAATTAACCCCTTACCTCATAACTTTCGGAGTCATTTGCCAAAAAATACCAGCCCTTTAACATGGGAAATGGCACGTGTATGCACTCCAGGGAGGCATTATTTACTAAATGATGAATTTATAACACTTAGATGTCGTAGAAAAACCTACATCTTGTAGTTTGTTTGTTCAGGAATTAACAAACTTTGTAAGTTTTACTCATAATATTTATTGTACGACCGGTTTCGTCGAATAGTCGACATCATCCGGTACAAAATACAGGCATCTCAGTCTGCTTTGTACCTGATGATGACGACTGTTCAATGAAACCGGTCGTACAATAAATATTCTGACTGAAACTTACAAAGTTTGTTCATTCCTGAACATGGAAAAGTTTCACAAAGTTAATGCTGAAACTATTGAATTTGTAGTTTGTGTCTTTTCTCAATCATTTTTTAAAATTAATCATATTGTCACCGCAGTAAATTCTTCGGGATCACTATAGACCTTCCATTTTGAAGTAGTTTCAAACGCACCGCGCGAAAAAAATGAGTCAAGTGAAAGACTTATTCAGATATTTTGATTTTATTACTTACCATTTCTGCCATGTAAAACTATATTATTGCACCACTTATAAAGCAATATTTAATTCATGTGTCCTACAGCTGGTGGAATTAAAATGTATCATTCGAATATGGTCTCTATTATGACTAGGGAACTATCTCGCTCGGACTACCTTAAATGATTTTTCGATCAAAATACCTTAATTCCTCGTCTGTCTACAGTCAAGGCACTTTTCCCCTCCCACTCCGTCCAAATCCTTCCCCTCCTCCCCCTCCCCCTGCATTCCTCCCTCACAGCCTTAGTCGCGTCGGTATCGTGCCGGACTCACGTCACCCCCATCTGTCACCTCTTTCTCTCTCCACCGCCCCCTCCCCTTACCTCTCCTCTTCGCCCTCTCACTTTCCGCCCCACACGCCCCTCAACTTCTCCCTTTCCTCGCCTGTGAAGGCCCCGCGTGAAACATTTTCGCCAAACGAAAAGGAAATGTTTTCGTTCTCCGACAAATATTTACCAGCCGGTCCTTGGCTTCCAGCTCGGGTTTGTTCGTACGGATGTATTTAAGAGCGATAAACTTGTGAAGATACATTTATTTGCAAATGGGCAGGAAGTCGGGATTGCCGCAGTGCTGGAGGTTTTCCTGTTTGATGGCGTGTGGTTCGAGTCCCGCGTGCTTGAATCATATTCCAGCATAAATCTCCCTTCGGAGCTGTAATAATTCTAAGGTGGTTTCCTTTTGTTGATGTAAGAATTTTTATAGGGCATGAAGTAGGTATACACTGTAACATTTGCTGCATGGAAAATCTTGTTTTAAATTACTGAAATCCACAGTATTTAACTAAATTTATGCATGTCTATGGTTTCAACTTTACTGTTTTCAACGCTGTTCGCTGAAAACGCCCTCAAAAACGACGATTTCATTTTTCAATCATGTAAAAATTACTTCAGTATATGATTTAATCATGGAAATAGTTAAATAGAAAGACCAACTACACCCTGCCAAATTTCTTATGAGATCAAAGTGCTATATTTTCATTATTTTTTAAAAAGAAAATCTCTCTAACGAAAATGCCTGTTCCATTTCCAAAAAATTCCATCTACAAAATATGGCTGTTATTCTTTTGGAAATTACACGATTACTCTAATAGCTAGTGCTCATATTTTTTGATAATTGGAAAGATCTTTTTTTTTACTTTACAGTGAGGCTTGATTCATCGAATTCTATGTCAATTGATATCTCACACATAGTATCTCAAGAGGCAATAATTCTAAGAAAACTGCGTTATTTGCGCCACAAACGATTGATCAGTGATCATATATTCAATGAAATAAAAACGTATTTTTCAAAATTTAACACAGGAATTATTAAATATCATCGCATATTGAATTACTCACATATTTGGATTATTTTCAGTAAGATAAAAATAAAATATTCATTTTGAACAACCTAAGGAAAGTTGTCAAGGCTAGCGCTTTCCGAATTGAGACCTACAGACCATATGTGGTCCTCAGTGAGATATTTTAAAGCCAACAATGATTTCTATAGGCGGCAAGATTACCCTCAGGTAAATATAAAATAACTGTGTCGCGCAATTGACTTGTTAGTAAAGGCGAAAGTGGAAATAAAAGTTGACATTAAAATAGCTAGTTAAAATCACAAGGTAAGGCATAACATATTTAGTTTGCTTGAGAAATTCAGGACAAGTGTGTTTTAGGGCGACACAGGAAATATCATTTTGTAGCCAAAATCATTTGTAGGTCCAACAGAAGCGATAAAATAGGAGAGATACATTGCCGAACAGATGGGCGCAAAACTCGTTCTTTCCACGCAAAACAAGTGACCATAATAAAAACTGAGCTCTACTTAAGTAGTTTGAGCGAAATATCATTTTACTTAGAAATCAATGAAATTGGTCTCATTTAAAGAAAATTATATCACCCTTCCCTTGACACGAAAAATTCAACCCCTTACCACATTACTTTCCGAGGTATTTGACAGTAAATACCAGCCCTTTTACATGGGAATTGGTACGTTTATGCACTCCCGAGAGACCATATTTAGCAAATGAGGCATTAATCACACTTAGATCTCATCAAAAAAGCAACAGTGCGAATTCTGTGAGTTTTCTCAACTATTTTTGAAAATTAACCATATTGTCACCGCAGTAAATTCTTCGGGGTTACAATAAACTTTTCGTTTTGATGGAGTTTCAAACGTACCGCGTGAAAAAATGAGTTAAGTTAAATACTTATTTAGATATTTTCATTTGGTCGCTTACAATTTCTGTCATGTAAAACTATATTATTGCACCATTAATAATTCAAAATTTAATTCGTATGTTCCTCAGCTGGTGAAATAAAAACGTACAATTCGAATATGGTCCCTATTGTGATTAAGGAACTATCTCGCTCGCACTACCTGAAAGCACTCCCATAATTCACTTCACCATTTTACCTTCAAAAACCGTATTTTTTACACGGCTGACGTTCTTACACTCCCTGTCACACGCTGATGCGGCGGCTCGAAGGGTATTATAAATATGTAGATAGTGGCCTTCAATATGAAATATTTTATTGTAGTATTTGGCGTATAAATTGGTATAAGTTAATAGTATTCCAACCAATTATATTTATTTTTAGAGAAGCCGCTTAGGATAAAAACCATAGGAGATTTTGTAGTCACGAGTTCCCATCAAGAAAAGAATAATACGGTTCTCCGTCGGACAGAAGAGGCATTGAGATGGAGAGATAATGGCATTTTGAAGGGTAGGCGAGGTTGCCTCACTTGAAGGGTGTGAGGAAAATATACTTGTCGAAGGTCACTGAAACCTTGCCGAGCTAATGGCCTGTGAATGAACAGAAAGCAGAAAAAGCAGAGAGACAATCAATTACAAGCCAAAGGAGATAGAATGTCTTTGTTATTCGGGAAAATAGAACCAAGAGAGATGGAAATATACCAGCTGAACATAGCTGGATAGCTCAGGTCTAATATTTTTCCAGGTAAAGAAGAAGGGTCAACTGGGAGCCACCAAAAGCATCCTGCACGGAATAAATCACGCCAATCATTTTTTGTAAACGGCTGCCGTGAATTCTGTTGAAAAACTAGAGAAAAGTGCTGTTGGAGGAAAACCTCAAATATGTTACTTCCAGGTTGTAAAATTTACAAAAACTACGTAAAAAGAAGAAGTTCTAGATTCATAGATGGGATATTTTTACAAAAAGATGTGCAAATATATTTGGAGTGTCCTGATGACGTTCTCAGTAGGATAAACAAAAATTTGAGTGCCTATATAAAGTACTTTACGCGGAAGAAAACCCTAAATTGGTTTATAGTGATAATTCACATCGCTGCAAAACAAATTTTTTAATCTGTTTCCTAATCCTCATCAATTAGGTTCTATTCACCATGTTCATGATTTTCTTTTCTAATTTATAATTTTAACTGTAATTAACTTATGTGGTTATGTAATTATACCATGCAAGGATACTTGTGACTTGATACTTTTAGCGCACTAATGGCTGGTTACGAGAACATTTAGTTACGGAGTCAATAATAATAGAAGTTATAAATCTCATAAATATATCCGGGTTGCCGGAACACATCTACTAGTTACATAACTTATTATCAATAGTTAAAAGCTTCGAATATTTGATCTAATCTTTTACCGTCGGATACAATTTATGAAAGTTTAGCCTATGAATAACTGCTATTACACATAATAATTAGGTAGTAAGAGTAAACAAAGTGATCATCTGTCTTAAAAGAACTCTTTTATCTAGTAATTAAGTCTCCAAGCGGTTCATTGCGCATCCGCCATCTTGGCTACTAATGAATCTCATAACTCCATGCCATAAGTTATGAAACCAATAAACTTATCTTATGTTTCTGCATTATGAATAATTGCTAATGCACATAATAATTAGTCAGTAAGAGTAAACAAATTGGTCATCTGTCTCAAAACAGCTCATTTTTCTAGTAATTAAATCTCCAAGCGGTTCATTTCGCATCCGCCATCTTGGCTACTAATGAATCTCATAACTCCATGCCATAAGTTATGAAACCAATAAACTTATCTTATGTTTCTGCATCACTTAATGAATGGTTACCATGGCTTATGGGTCCCATAACTTTATAGAACACATATGTGTTGTACGTACAATTGGCCATAAGTCAAATAGCCTTTTGTAAATTTGTTTTAATGTTCTTGTAACTGTCGATCACTGCCATACGCAAGGAAAGGAAACCCTAATTTAACAGCTTTTCTTCTGGAATGCCTCATTTCACTCGGTGTGTGAATTTTTCTGTATGCTTCCTGGAGTGGAATAAATGTGCCATTATAATTACTATCCAAAATGCATGGAAGAGAAAGTTACAGCATATAAACTGGAAAAAAGAGAAAGCCTGGGAGGACTTAAGATAAGGAATAATTATTATAAAAAGGAGATGTTTTGAAACATGAATCGATGTTAAGGTAGTTACAGCAAGATGATTCCCTAGTCATAATGAAAGACCATATTCAAATTATTCGTTTTAATTTCTGTAGATATAGGAAGTATGAATAAAATATTGAATGATTAATGGCGCAACTATATACTTTAACACGGCTAAAATTCCTAAAAATGAAATCAAAATAACCACATGAGTCATCTTTCCGCGCGGTATATAACTCCCTCGCAATGGACGTTTTCTTGTGATTCTGAAAAAATTTTGGCGGTGACAGTATGAATTATCTTCAAAAATAGTTGAAAAAACATTTACTACTCACTGTTAGTTTTTTGACGAAATCCAGGTGTTTAAAATTCCTCATTTTTATATTATATCTCTCTGTAATGCATACACGTACCATTTCCCATTTTAAATATCTGGTATTTTCCGTCAAAATTCTCGAAAAGTACTGCGGTAAGGGGATGATATTTTGATATCTTCGAAAGTATGAGGTATTTTTCTTTAAAACGAGACCAACTTTATTGATTTCTAAGTAAAATGATATTCGGTCAAACTACCTTATTGGTTTCAGGCGTCACTTGGTGGTAATATTTCTTGACCCAGTAAAGAAAAAGAATAACTTTGTATAGTCACCAAGGAAAATATTTTATTCTCTTTGCAGAACAAGATTTTGCACCATTCAAGCCTTGCAAGCCTATACCTATACCGGTGAGGAGGAGGAAATCAATTTTAGTGAACTAAGCAAAGCTTTTCTTTTCCGATATTAAATCGTATTTTCACGATTATATTAACTTGCTTACCTGTTTCCCATGTGAATGAACCCTTACGATTGAACCCCTCGTGGATTTATCCACTATTTCGTGACCGCCGATACTGTTAGACTCTCAAAACATTTTATTCGCAAAGTAAATACAATACAGAAGAAAGCCGCACGCTTCGTTAGAACTGCAATGAGCTTACAGAAAGAGTAGGTTAGTTAATGGAAGCGCTAGGTAGGAAGTCATCAAGAGACTCAGAGAAGACATGATGAAATGATATTTCGCTCAAACTACCTAAAATGGGGATCGGGTTGGTGTGGTGGCTAGAGTACTGACTAACCATAGGGACGGCCAGGGTTCAAATCTCTGCAGAGGGAAACTAATCCCTACGTAAGTGTCTAGTGGAGGGCACTTCAAGCGGAGTAGTCCATCTGTCGGATGAGACGTTAAACTGAGTTCCCCTTGGCGCCTTTCGTTACGAGCAGGTCAACGCAGGGTTTCTCTTCACCTTCCCTTCCTACCTATTCTTTACGACGCAAATTCTCTTAGTTTTCGACCGCCTCCCCATGTATCCAATTCATTCCCATGATAACAAGCGCTCAGAAGGTACCAAATTGAATTGCATGAGATAAATAATTTCATACTAAGGAGCGAACGCGTATTTCAACATCACCACGTCATCCAAACCTAAGATCCTAGGAAAAGAAATCCTAAGAAAAAGTCGATGAGAGATGCTACCTCGCTCTAGTTAGACCGCACCGACCACACCTTGAATACACAACGACCATTTTGGACCCCGGTCATAGAGATTTAACCAAAAAAATCAATGAAATTTATAGAAAAGAAGCACGTTTCGTTAAAAGCTGCTACGATGGAACATATAGTGTTTCCAAATGTTAGAGGAATTAAGGTGGGAGCCCCTAGAGGCTCGCTGGCTATTCACTAGACTTAGGTTGCTTGATAAATTCAGAACTGGTATGTTTTAGAGCGACACAGAGAATGTTATCATGACGCCTCTCTATACCTCTTGGTCACAGGAGCGATAAAATAAGGGAGATATATCGAACAGTTAGGTACAAAAACTCGTTCTTTCCGCGCACAATAACGATCACAATAAAAACGGAGCTCGACTAAATACACTCCCATAACACACCTCACCATTTCACCTCATGAAACCTATCTCTTACATCTTTTCACGGCTGGTGGCCTAACAACCCCTGCTACACCCCCATGCGGGGGCTCACTGGGTAGTGTAGATATGTAGATGTAGATCATTTGTGGTCGGCAGCTCTCCACTCTACCTTGCCCCTGATCAGGCCCATTTTATAGCTTCTGTTGAAATACTCGTTAAAGTTACCTTCAGCACTTCTCTCTTGATCTTTCTTGAGGCGCATTCCCTTCTTGTTTCCCTCTTATTATGTTCCCACAAAGAATTAGTGGTTTACCTCAGTGTGGCCCATCCATCTTGGCATTGTCTTCCCTCTAAGAGTAGACTAAACCCGTGGAGTTGAGTTATCTGAGGAGTATTTTCGGCAAAAGTAGGATGGATAGGGTCAGGAATGAGTGGGTAATAAATGAATATGTGTTAGATGCTCCAGCAATGGACATGTATGAAAGGAGTGCGCTTCGTTGGTTTGGCCATGTTGAGAGAATGGATGAGAGTCGAATAACGAAACAGATATATATAGTTTTTTTTTTCTTGCCGGACGATTCTGTTGGCCCGTATGTCCTCGGAATCCCGATAGGCTCTTGGATCGAGCCTGTCATCAGGATTTCCAGGGACCGGACCAACAGAACTTGACATACATCCATGCCCTGGGTGGTGGAAAACCCACCCAGGCGGGACTCGAACCCGCGACCCTCGGTTCAGCAGGCGAGGACTTTACCCTGCCGCCACTGGGGCCGGCGTGAAGAGAGAAAGAGTGAAATGAATGGTGAGAGGGTAGAGATCAGCCGAGAAAGTTGTAGTTGAATGTGGTTGAGGAAATTCTTAGGAGGAGGAATATTAGTATTATTTACAACAGGAAGATGTGTATGAAACAGTGTATGAGGCAAAAGAGATTTGCAAGAATAGGTCGGTATGGAGGAAAATATTGAACTTTGTAACTGTGCCTACCCCGGAAGGGAACGGCGTGATTGGTTTGTATGTATGAATCCTATTCCGTGACGTTCTCTTGACTGTTCCCCCTTACACCTCCTCGTTTCCAATCCAAAGCCGTCTATTTATTCGTCAGCATCTACCTCCAGCACCAAGTTTCGAAAGCCTCTAGTTTCCTCTTTTTCAGTTTTCCTATAGTCCATGCCTCTAATCGATTCACGCCCTGACGCAACGCTCCGCTCGATAAGATTTCGACAGCCGTGAAATATACGGATGAATCAGTTGTATCTGTTAGCAATTTATATAATAACTTCCCTTTTTTGTTTCCTGATTGGCTTATTCACATATTAATTGTCTTGCACACCACTGTATTTCATTTCTATGTTCCAAAGGAGTTCACTCCTAGAACAATAAACGAGTTTATTATTATTATTATTATGTACGTATGTTTTCTGTTTGTATTTTTTTCTCCAATCCGGCCCCAACGAATTTATGGAAGCGTTTCAGTCGTTATTTTGTGGAAATATTCTATCTCAATGATGATAAGAATAAAGAAACCATTGTAATTGAAAACTGTTTTTAATGAAAACCGACCGTGGTTTCGACACTTAACGCCATTTCCAAAGTCAATTTGTAAATTTTAAATCTTCGAACCGATGCCTTGAAAATGACATAAAGTTTCGAAAACATGGTATGTTTACATCAAAAGCAGTGTGAACATTTCCATTTTTATTTCATTCTTAGCCAACGAATTTGATAAAATATTGGAATTTTTAGGATTCGGATGATAAGTATAATTGGAGAGAGGTCTCATCATTGGAAAAATTCATTTTATATTGCATATATTTTCGCAAAAAGTCATATTTTGAACATGGAACTTGTTGTTAACGAAGGTGACAACGCATAAAGCAAAAGTAAACAAAAATCAGATCTAACAGCATGCAGAGAGCATCAGGAGTTGTTGCTTACAGATTGGAAATCTGCACTGTGTAATATATCAATAGAAAATTCTCGTACAGCTATTGAAAGTGTTACTTCAACGATCTTAACTTAACTTAATGACTTAACTTAACAACGTAATATCAACTTAACCAGGCAATCTCTGGTGCAGTCTTAAGGAAAACGTCGTTTTTCTGTTTCCAGAAGTTAGATTGTTTTAAATATATATGTTGATGTCAAGCGAAGCTCGATGACTTGGTGCGAGGTATTTTAAGTCCATTTTATTTTATCAGTACCCGAAAATAAAAAGAATTTAGGCATAGGGTATAACCACTTACCACTCACACATAAGGGGGCATACAGTGAAATATTATTGAAGAAGATTACAATGTGGCCGATTAATAGAAGTTTAGGTTTGATATTGTCAAGCTTTCTTTATCAGAACCATTGTAGTGTAAGGAGAGGTCACTACGTCATCAAATTGAAGCCTGACAACCGAATCAACAACCATATTGTTTAACCCTGATATTTCCTTACTTTTCATTGGATCGCACGACGGAATTGACGAATTAGCGGATGCAAAGCCAGAATATCAACCATATGTTTGCAATTTAAGGTAGTGCGAGCAAGATAGTTCCCTAATCGCAATAGGGACCATATTCGAATTATACGTTTTTATTTCACCAGCTGTGAGACATACGAATTAAATATTGCATGATTTATGGTGCAATAATATAGTTTTACCTGACAGAAATTGTAAGAAATCAAATGAAATCATCTAAATAAGTCTTTAATTTGACTCATTTTTTTCACGCGGTACGTTTGGAACTCCATTGAAACGGAAAGTTTATTGTGGTCCCGAAGAATTTACTGCGGTGACAATACGATCTGTTTTCAAAAATAGTTGAGGAAACACACAAAGTACACACTTGATTTATTGACGAGATCTAAGTGTAGAAAACGCCTCATTTTGAACATAAGGTCTCTCTGGAGTGCATAGACGTACCGTTTCCCATGTAAAATGACTGGTATTTTTTTGGCAAATATCTCGGAAAGTAGTATGGTAAGGGGCTGAATTTTAGGAGTCAATGGAAGGATGATATATTTTTCTTGAAAATGACCCCAAATTCATTGATTTCTTGGTGTTTTGATATTTCGCTCAAACTACCTGAAGGCAAATAACTTTTGAAACACATATTGGCTGCTTATTGCTACGGATTTTATTCGATTTTACCATATTTTTCATCGGGAATGTGGATGATTTTTAAGTTAAATAAATAAACAAAATATGCAAGGAGAATCCACATTTAAGAAGTAAATGCATGCTGTTTTGTAGTATGTTATCCATAAAAAACATTGTAAAATTGCAAAATTAATGAGTTGGCTCGAAAGCGCTATAGGAAAACGAGGGTTAGCGAAGATGGCTGACTGGTTTCAGCTTCTAGAATTGGCCAGAATTTCAAGTGCCCTCTCCATGTACCTCAATAATCAGAACGGATCAGGTGAAAGTCATCTTATTCACGTCTGCTCGTAGGGTAGTGCTTATATCTTTGGAATAAAAATTGTGGTATTGTTATAAAATTGGAGCAAATTGTGCATTTGATAATAACAATAATAATAAATTTATTTATTATTCTAGGAGTTATAATTCTATAGAACCAAGGTTTGTTAACACTATATTGGTCAATAATGATACGATAAAGAAAAAGGAAATATACAGTATTCACTCAACCAGGAACCAAAAAGTTGTTACGAAATTAGTCAAGAAAAACTCGTGAGAATGTTTCTGTTTTAATATTTGGGTACGTAATGATATGGCTTAATTTCTTCTTTCTGATATGGGAATGGACAGCAGACACATAGAGTTAACAACGTAATCACACAGCAAAGAATATGAAAACCTAAATTTCATTGCATTTTGCGACTTTTTCATGCGCAAAAATAAGAAAATATTTCTTGGTGCGCGCCATGCTCTGCGTCTATGACGTCACAATCGGGAGTTAGGCGTGGGAATGATACTGAAAACAGGAGGAATAAATACCAATGGCCGGCCAACTTCAATATCCCACCCGCTAGCCCGTCACGTTTTTTGACAAGCCTCCGACCACACCGAAACTCTCTTCTCCAGCCCTTTCAATTCCGAATCGGCGTCCCTCAGGGTAAAGGTCTGGGTCCGCCGGATTTATTTTTCTATTTTTTTATGTTATTTTTGCGGGCACAGGCGGGAGATCCTCGCCGCGGAGGCAAACAGTGGCGGAGGATGATTCACCTTTCGCCGAGGCTTCTATTTCCTTCCTACCGCACTTCCTCAATCCCCTGCGGCTCTCTCTCTCTCGGGCATTCGTCTGGCGAAACATTGCTGCGCCGCCGGACCAACTTCCTCTCCTTTTTTCCGCTCGGTCCGCTTGTGTGTACGTCACGGAGGCGCCACAAATAGGCGTCGCCTCCACGAGGAAACCTTGAATCAGAGAGAAAAGAGAGGGAGTTGGGCATCGTCCGTGACTTGCAGCGGCATCCACACTCCCCGCGCGACTACAAAGGGCATTCGTGAGATGCCACCGGACTAAATCCTTCGCTCCACCCCTCCGGATGGGGAAAGTTATTCCATTAAACGCGGCATTTAGATATATGAATTTCACGCGTGCTCCCTTTTCCTTCCGTACCTAACGGTGTGCTTGGATGGATTCGCCAAGGCCAAAATTCAATTGTTCCCATCTTGGAGGTTGATAGAGAGTGTACATCTACGTCTACGTAATACCCTGCGAGCCACCACGAGGGTGTGTGGCAGGGGGTGAAGATCACCAAACATGCACTATTGACATGCAACTAGGATATTTAATGAAGGTATGCTAGGTAATAGGGTCACATGGTTAGTATCTACATAATAAGTAAGGGATTAATGGTTGTTATTACATGCATCATGCACTACAGACTACTATATTTCACTGACCTATCCCTTTGCTACGCTGCCTATTGTTCTCTCTTATAGTACGAGGGAAAAATGACATTTTAAATCTATTGGTACGACAATCTATCTCTTTAATCTTGTTAATCTGATCAAACCTAGCATAATACGCAGGGGTTCTCAATATATATCTAACGTCATCTGTGAACAAATCGGTTTCGAATTTACTTAAAAGGTTTAACCTAAATTTTAACCTGCGTTCTGATAGTAATTCCCATCCTAGTTCTTCTATTCAACTCGTAACACTTTTAAAATTATCATAACGGTCTTTAACAAACCTAGCAGATCTCCTTTGCACGCGTTCTAATTCTTTTATCATACCTTTCTCGTACGGATCCCATATACTAGCGGCATATTCTAAATGAGGCCTGACAAGTGTAAAATAGGTTCTTTCTCGTACTCTCTCATCGCATTTGCCTAGAACCCTTTTTACGAATCCTAATCTACGGTTTTCTACACTAGTTATTTCCCCGATGTGTTTCCCCCATGACATGTCTTCAGTGATGGTGACGCCTAAGTATTTAATAGATTCTACGTTAGATATTTTATTTTCTTTGATGCAATAATCATTCCGGGGAAAGCCAATCGTTTTCCAAAAGTAATAGTGTATTACGCCATCAAACTGTAGTCTGACAACCAAAATAACAACCACATTGGTTATCCCTGCCCCTTACTTCACTTTGGATAGCACGACGGAATGGACGAGTCAGCGGATATGAAGCAATAATGCACAAAATCTTAAAAAAAAAGAAAAAAAACCATCTGTTTGAAAAATACGGCAACTCTTGAAACTGACTCTTGAAACATATGTAGGCTCTAATAAGGGTGAAACTCTAATGGCCTTTCAGGGATAATAGTTAGTGGGAAAGAGAATAGTGGTTGACAGATTTATGGTGTAAAAAACCCGTGCCTGGGATTCACAGCACAAGTATGACACACACACAATACCTCTCTCCCGTTTCCGTATTATGTGAAAGTTTTGTTAGCGGATATTACAATTTATTGGGCAACATGAGGTTTAGTTTGGGAAAGTATAATTATAAACTTTTAATTATTTTTTTCTATGCATATTTAGAATTATGAATTAGAGGTTCTCATTTGACGCTATTATCATGCATGAAAACAATCACAAGTCTTAGGCATTGGTAGACGCGATATTTTTAGATTTCAAAAAGCTTTCGATAGAGTTCCGCATTCAAAATGACTTGTTTAGCTAAAAGCCTATGGAATACATCAGGATATAATACGCTGGATTGAAGATTTTTTAAGTAACCGCGAACATAGATAGAGTAGTTCTAAGGATCTCAGATTTTTCCGTCGTATCTGATGGATACAGGTTTCTCGGGTTTTCCACTGGGTGAGCAGGTCAACGTTTCGGAGAACGACTTGTCCTCCACCATCAGGGGGGTTTCAGCTTGCGAATCGTTGGACCCCATGGATCTGCTCATTCGGTGGAAAACCCGAGAAACCTCTATACAGAGTAGTTCTAGATGGCGTCAGTTCAGATACAGTTAAAGTCACATCTGCTCCAGTACCCCAGGTTCGTTGGCCATTGGTCCTTTATTGTTCCTTTTGTATATAAATGATATCATCACCGTCGTTACGAGCAAAAGTCGCCTTTTCGCGGACGACGCAGTTTTGTGCAGGGATATTAACTCAGAGTTTGATAGAATTGTGTTGAAAAAAGACCTAGAAGCTATAAACGGATAGTGCGACACTTGGCAGTTAGAAAATTAAAATTTTAATAAGTGCGTTGTTATATATTTTTGGAGGTAGAGTTGTTTAACCAACGAGATGTACACAATTTATCAAGCTGAACTGATAAATGTAGAGTCAGTTAAGTACTTAGGAGTGACCCTTACTCAGGACTTGTCGTGGGGGGAGCATATACGAGAAATTTTGGGACAGACAAGTCGTAAATTAGGATTTATTCAAAGAATACTTGGAAAAAGTGACGAGAAGGTAAAGGGGCGATGTTATATTTCTCTCGTGAGACCCCACTTTGAGTACGCCGCTAGTATATGGGACCCTTACGAAGTAGGACTAGTTTCAGATACAGATCGAATACAGCGGAGGGCAGCTAGATTTGTTAAAAATTGTTATGATAAACATAGTAGTGTTACTAAATTGCTGAGGGAATTAGAGTGGGAACCTCTATCTTATCGAAGGGAAAACTATAGGTTAAATCTTTTACGAAAGTTTAATGTAGACTATTTTCTGCCGGACGTTCAACATATTTTGCTAGAGCCAAACTACGATATAATGGTAGGAACGATCACAGGATTAAGATTAAGGAAATAGACTGCAGAACCGATAGATTTAAAATGACATTTTAAATGCTTTAGCGGTTGATAAATTCCTCCATTCCCCGCCACACCTTTTCCTCATCTATGTCTTATTTCCTCAGGGCCCATGTTTCTGCGCCACACAGCGGTACACACTATGTTAGTCTCCCAACTAATTTTCTTCACAATCTCACCTTTGGTCATGAATTCTCTTTTAATAGTGAATGCGTCCTTTGCTGTTGGTAGTTTGCTGTCCTTCAAATATCTATACAGCTATGCAGATTTTCCTCCTTTAGGCTACCCGAAGAAATACGTAGCTCTCTTTTCTCCAGTATGCGTCCTACTCATTATATGGCGTACATCGCCTTCTTTGTCCAAGAGAACCTGATGACTTTAGTTTTCTTAAGATTTATGTTCATTCCATATTTTCCGCACAGGTTTTATTTCTCTGGATCTTTGTCAAAATAACGCCAAGTTTTCAGCAATTATAACCACCATTGTAAACTTCCCTCTCACTTTTATTTCAAAATCATGCTTAAACTACGGTCGGTTCCGGAGAATAACGGAGCGGAAATCTTACCAGTGTTTATTTTCGAGCATGGAAATCCATATGTTCCTCAAAATGTGTGCCGATACGCTCTCTTATCCAACAAATGGACAAAACCGAATTGTGACTAAGGAGTTAACAAATGACTTTGGCCTCATAAAAGTTTATAAAACGGCTTAGGGTGTCGTTGGAGGAAGTATTTGTTTTCATTTTATCAAGCCGATGGAAAAGACTACATTAAATGGGCATCATAGTCTCTTATCAAACGAGGGTAGAACGATATTTTAAACCTGTCTCTTCTGCAGTCTATTTCGCTAATTTTATTCTGATTCATTCATTCATAGGTCGTTCAATCCTATGATTGGTTGACTGCAGCTCTCCACCTTTTCCTGTCTTATGCTAATTCCCTAACCTCCTGGTATCTCTTTCTAAGTACTTTCCTCTGTATTTGGTCCTGAAACTTATTCCTTGGTCATCCTATGGGGACTTTTCCTTCAATTTTACCTTAAATTATGTTCTTCACAAGCCCATTGTCTCTCAGGGTGTGTCCAATTTTATCCCCACAAGCTGATACACCGCAGTACGTTGGTTACGTAAGGTATAAAAAAAAACTTCGTCCTAAAATATTAAGTCTGATTTTCAATCGAAGGTCTGAAAGCACTTCAATTTTCAGTTGTTTTAAGAAGTAATTGACACTAACTAGAGGCCAATAACATGTGGATATTGATGTAGATGTAGACTGGAACTGCTAAGAAATGTAGCCTTCCTAACGTACGTTGGACTTCGTAAGATGACAAAAACTTCGTCCTATAATTTACCTAAAAGACTATGTCAAATTTTCATTCGACAGTGTTAAAGAATTTCCCATTCTACTTATTGCAAAAGGTCAGTAACACTTACTAAAAGTCAATAACATGTAGGCAGGAACGTAGATGAAGACTGCAGCTCCTTAGAAATGTGGCCTTTCTAACATACGTTGAAGTTCGTTAGATGTTAAATATTTATTTAAAAGATTGAGTCTTATTTTCAATCGAAGGTCTTAAAGCGCTTCCATTCCCAGTTGTTTCAAGAGACCAAGAACTATAACTAGAGGTCATTTACATGTAGTTGAAGACTGTAACTCCTTAGAAATGTGGCCATCCAAACGTACGTCGGAGTTCGTGAGACATTAAAAACTTCGTTGGATAATTTACTTATAAGATTGAATATAATTTTCAATCAACGGTCCGCAAGCGTTTCTGTGCCAGTTGCTGCAAGA